>JAQNBH010000001.1:1613827-2213827 GCA_028752905.1 Cladorhizidae sp. MBARI D1340-BT2 | reverse complement strand
ATTAGAGGACCACTGCAAGCACTAAGGGCAAGATGGACATCGACCACTTCCGTACCGAAAGATGTAGTAACTTATATAACCACAATCCAAGATCGACTAGAACACTTGCAGGACCTCTCCAGAAAGCAAGAAGAGATTAAGAACGCAAGACATAAGGAGTATCACGATCGGAAGGCCAAACTGAGGACGTTCAGGCCTGGAGAACTGGTTCTACTAAGAACACCGCAGTCTGGACCAAAACTCTTAACCGAGTGGGACGGCCCGTATGCCATACTCAACAAGGTTGACGAAACAACATATGAACTGAGCATGCCTGATCACCCCCGGAGAAAGGTGAAGCGACACATAAATTTGCTGAAGGAGTTTCACTCACCCACGGCAGCATGCTTTGTCTTCACAGAAATAACAGATGAGGACGCCTGCACCCATCCAGATGAAGAAAACAGGGTGACCATCAACCCAGAACTGACAGAAACCGAAGAAGAAACACTGAGAACATTGCTGATGGCTCACAACCAGATTTTCGGACACGGGTGTGCCAGAGATGCAGAGATCAGACTAGAGACAGGAGAGGCCTACCCGATTAGCAGGCCACCGTATCGACTGGATACAAAACGACTGAAAACTATGGATGAAGAAGTTAGAAGGTCACTGGGGCTGGGAATTATACAACCATCAAGAAGCCCCTGGGCCTCCCCAGCTCTCCTAGTCAGGAAAAGCGGAGGAGGTGTACGCCTCTGTATTGACTATAGAAAACTCAACACAGTAACGAAGTCTGATCCATTTCCACTGCCACGAATCAACGAGCTGCTGGACAAACTAGGACGGGAAACACACATCTCCACATTAGACTTGGCTAGAGGTTACCACCAAGTGAAAGTGCATCCAACATCCATACCGAAGACAGCATTCATTACACCCCATGGGAAGTGGGAATATCTCCGGATGCCCTTCGGACTTAAGAATGCTCCTTCTGTCTTCCAAAAACTGATGAATGGACTCCTGGCAGACCTAGCAGACTTTGCAGCAGTGTATATCGACGACATTGTGGTGTTCAGTGAAGGATTCGACACACACCTGGAGCATCTAAAGGCGGTCCTACACCGATTGGAGACAGCAGGCTTGACTCTGAAGGCATCAAAGTGCACATTTGCCAGCCCAGACTGCCAATATCTAGGCCACCGAGTAGGAGGAGGAAGAGTCAAACCATTACAAGCTAAAATCGAAGCAATGTCGAGATACATTCGACCAGTTAAGAAAAAGGATGTCCGAGCCTTCCTAGGCCTGGCCAACTACTATAGGAGGTTTATCCCCAGTTTTGGAACCATAGCCGTGCCCCTAACAGATTCCACAAGAAAAGCGGCTTCTGATAAAATAAACTGGACACCGGAGAAGATAGCCGCATTTCAGCATATCAAAACCAGCCTTACAGGAGATGCTGTACTACTAAGCCCAAATGAGGAGAAGACTTTTCTATTGCATACCGACGCTTCGGGAGTAGGTATCGGGGCAGTCGTCAGCCAAGAGGGACATGATGGAATAGACCAACCAGTAGCATACTATTCGAGGAAACTGAAGGATGCTGAAACCCGATATACTGTGACAGAACAAGAGTGCTTGGCCGTAGTAGAAGCTGTACGACACTTCCGAGTATACCTCAGCGGAGCAGCCTTTACGATCATCACTGACCACAGCAGCCTGAAATATCTAGAGTCAATGAAGGATGAAAATGGACGGCTAGCCAGATGGGCCCTCACCCTACAACCGTACCTCTATGAAGTGCAACACCGACCCGGAGCACAGAACACTAACGCCGACGGGATGTCCAGGCAGTCGTGGAACTCATGCTAACCACCCCCAGAAGATCAACCTCAAGAGAAGATGGAGGGAATGTCACCTGGACAAGACTCTAACTGAACCCTTACACAGTAATCATATTGCACACACTGATTACTGTCATGCAGTCCTTTGTTAATTAAGTGTGAATAGGTATTTAATGACTGTAACCCATTGCATGTTTAGTCTGACTGGTCCCTATAAAAGGAGCCTAGTTAGAGTTACCAAGAGAGTTTTTATTGCGAGCATACAGCTGTCTATCTTATGTATATAACTTTGGCCATAAAGGTCTTTGAGACAACATCTGAATTAGACCTGTACCATGGTAGTCAGTCTACCTGGTGGCAGCAGTTAACCGTTACATCGTGTTGGGTGTTGGGTGATATCGGGTGATATCCGAGTCACCCTGCGACACGGTTCCTCTTCTTGATTGGCTCATGACATTTTACAGAGCCTCCAGATATTTGCAGTTCAAGGAAGTCTTTCAATGCTCTTTCTCCAGGTGTATCATCAAGGAGGTCAACGACTAGTTCTTGAGATGCAGGAATTCCAGAGGAAAAGCATACAATAACTTTGTCTCTCAGTGTCAAATGGATTGAAATAGCTCTTGATCGTGTTCATATATAGTCCTTATCACTGCCTCTTCAGACTTCCTAATTTGTGCTGCCCTAACATCTTTGTGGAGATGCTTAGACTCTTCTTTTCCACACATTCCAGCAATCTCCAACAATGTCTGTAGAAAGAAAAAAGTTTCAAACATTAATAACAACTTGCTTAAAGGTTAATCCTAATACTTCTTTTTTTATTGATAAACATGAGCATCTGAGCATTTAGGCTAGCTGCACATTTTAGTTGTACTTATGTATGGCAAGAAATGATTGATGTAAATATTGCTGTCTTTACCTGTCCATACTCAGCACGAATATGTCTGGTAGCACACCAGCGATGGTAAGCCCCAAGATTGTGGCTGAACCCGATGATTCCTGAGTTGTGGCCTGCAGCATGCCGGTTATAAGTCTGTTCAATTGTAAGATCTACGGCATTACGTGAGGATGGAACTTCAGACCTGTTGACACTGAATCCCTTGTCTAGGAGCAGTGCTTTCAACTCTGGCTCTGCATTGCTGAGCTGATGGAAGTAGTACTTGCCATACCTGAAATATATATAAATGAGAGAGATAATGAGGGGATGGGTGAAACCGTAGTTAGTTGATTTTAGTAAACTACTCAACATTAAGTTGATTGCTATATACTCGAGATGAATAATCACATTCACATTTATCTGTACTTGGCATAGTTGAAGCGGTCCTGGTTAAAGAACATAACACACATGTTCCTCAGCATGGCAATATGCAGATCAAGGTTGTTCTCTGTTGTGGCACGGAGGAATATCAATGCAGTAGTGACCTTGTCCATGAAATTGCGCCAGTACTGGGCTGTCATTCCATGCTTGCCTTGTCGAATCTCCTCATTGAAGGCATCAATTTTGCTCATAAGGTGTATCACATCTTTATAGCAACCACATTTTCATGAGTCGGATCATTGGCAACAGTTTCCAGGACTGCCAATACATTATCTGGAATCTTGCCCTTCTTAAGTTCAAATTGCTCGACGAGAAGGCACTCAAGAGCCTCTAACAGAGTTTTCAGCACATACAGACAGCAATTGTAGTGTTTCCCTTGTAGAACTTTTGTGATGAATCCACTTGCACACAGATTTGATCGGATCTGCTCAAGCCCACTCCCATCCATGTACTTGAAAGTAGCACCAAAGTAAAAGGCACAAATGGTGTGAAAAACACCAAGTCGGATGAAAACCTTTCTGTACTGTTCAACATAGTGCCATGTCATTTTGTATGCCTTCATTGCTGCACCGAGATCAATCACTACAATACAACTCTGCCCGACAGCAGCTGTGAAACTCTGTGCTTGTGTCAAGCATTCACTGATTGTACTGTTTTCCGTGATTGGTGCATCAATTGGTGGCAGGTACTCAATAGTTGTCAGCCTCTCCACACGTCTTGCGCCAGTGCATGAAACCCATCCTTTCCACCCAGGGTCTACCTGCATTTCAGGAGAAATGTTAGTTACCATGCAACACAATACCCATAAGGCATCTGATTGATGTGCCATCACAATCACCTCATCATTTGTGGTCGATGAAGCACATCTTTTTGGTGGGTCTAGTTTCATTTTAACGAAGCATGGAGGTAGTTCCTTCTTCTCATGCGATACTGACCTTGCCTTAGTCTTGTGGAGATTGACAGATGGGCAGATCGGATCATCAACAACATCTAATGCCAGAGTCTCTTGCATTATCAGACCATGAGTACTATGAGTTGTACCTCGTCAGAAGGTGTCTCTTCAAGAAGATCAAAATTGTCAAAGCAGAAATGCACAACAACATTGTTCTGTGTCACTATGTGTGGTGGCAGAGGGCCACAATGTTCCTTCTCACCGAGATAGAAAGCTGTCATGATCTCCAGTACCTTGGTGTATGACACACAGTAGCCAAACCGGTTGAGCAAAGTAATGACTTCTGCTTGCCCAGTCAAGTGCCACAATGATACACCTACTTAGATGTTGTCCACTTCCCATTTGTGATGGCATACATGATGTCATGAGACAATGATGTAGCTTTTCACACCTTCCTGTCTGATAATCACTTGTCGCCTGATAAAGGACAACACTCTGAGAAGAGTTGCAATTGTTGGAGGTGTTAAGTTACGCAAGATATGTCCAGGAGGTAGTGGCCATGGCAGATCAAGCAATTTGAAACTATCTAGCACTTTTCGCCTCAGTATTAGTGCAGCTTCTTCAAGAATCCTTGAATCGGAAGCAGCCGCTTCAAATGCAACTTCAATTGCAACACCTTGTGGAACATGACTGGAATATACTAATTCACTGTGGTAGTTTGGTTGCCAGAATTTGATGGTATGGCCGAAGTGTTTCATTAGTTTAGCCTTGAGTTTGTATGTTTTGTAGTCCTGATTATAGAATCTAGGATGATAACATAGCAAATATTCAAGCTATCTCTCCCTCAATATTGTGATACGTTCTACGTTTGCTCCCTTGATGATTTGATTATCCACATGTTCACATACATGGTGAAATGCAGCTTCATGTGCAGCTAAGGATTCTTTGGAACCGACTGATTCACTGGTTGTGGCAGATAATCCTTTTTCGGGTGGGATATACGACTCAAAGCATGATTTTTGATATTTTGCTTCCTTGGCAATCAGATCCAAATGAAGTAAAGACATCAGTTTAAGGGTTTTTAAGATAATTTTCTCTTTAACTTCAGACTCACGTGACTTAGCAGCTAACTTGATCAGTTTATCAAACTTTTGGTTGTGCTTTTTCACCCTCTTATATACAACACAAGAAGCAATGATCTTGAGGAAGTAGAGTTGATGTGTTGGATTTCCTTTTTTTGAGGATTTTTAATCTCATCACATTCATCTTCAATCTCACTATGTTTTCGTTTAGTAATTCTTGAAGTTGATATGAAACGCTGATAACACTTACGATGGTAGCCATGCCTATGATTTACAATGCTATCAGGGATGCCTTCACATATACTGCCACACTGCTCAGAGAGTCTGTTTTGCCAATTAACTGACGGGTCCTTGCAGCTTTTTGTATTGATTCAAAGATTGCTTTGCTAACTGAATATATTTTATCCTTGCATCCTGGTGTATAACAGACAATACAATCAAGTGTTCCCCTTTTCTTGACATCCTTCTTCAATTGCAGTGGTTTCTCATCAGCCATTATTACCCACCTGGAACAAATAAGAGCAATTAAAAATTACACAAACTATAGTAGCTAGTCTACAACAGCTAACTTAATAGCTTGCTTTCAAGTTTCAATGAATTCTGAAGATTATAATGTGCAGTAACATCAATTACACAAATTATCTGTATATTTGAACCTTTATATACAACTAGTCCACAGAGAAGGCCCTGGTAACACAATAAGCTGGCTAACAATGAACAGGCTACTAGCCTAACAAAGGTAGCTAACACAAAAGACTACTGAGCATGTGCAAGATTGAATACAGGATGCAGTTATATTACACTAAAAACCAAGTCCATTCATAAGTTACTGCTAATAATAAAAAGAAAAGTACATGAAATAACATAAATCAGAAGATGCAAGTTGATACTATCCAATTGATACTGCCTAATTAATTACGAATCTATGCAAACTTAATCAACTGCTATTTTTAACCTCACCAGTGGCTATATTTTTTTTTACAATGAAGACCTCAAAATGGACAAATTGTGTCTCCAATGAATTTCTCCAATCCCAAATCATATTACACATAATTCACATAATTCACAAAAAAAAAGTATTTTGTATCAAATTTAGCCAGCAGTGCACAGTGGCCATCTTGGATTGCTCATTTACCATACTTGCAACCAAAAATTGCATGCATTTTTGTAAACACCTGGGTTTAAACTAACATAAAATCACAGTGGCAGTTACTTATGAATGGACTTGGTTTTTAGGGGGAGGGGGGGTTTCGGCAGCCCTTGGACTACAAGTAGTACTTCCCACAGCTGTAAGGGACGCTACACAACGCAGGAGTGCATACTAGCTGGTAATTCATCCTTCACTCTGCTCAGTTGTGTCCTCAGAGTTCTTCCCAATCTGATAATGACTCTGATGTTGAACTTCCTGCAGACGCTCCTGATGTCTTCGCTTATCCCTGCTACATAAGGGAATCACTACCAGAGGATCCTTCTTTTCAGACCCCTGATGGCCTGCATCAGTGTACTTACCTTCCTTTCTAATAAGTGGTGGTGTCCATATTTGATTGTGCCCAGTTATTTCTCATGAACCCACTAACCTATCAGGACTTGTTATTTTATTAATTTATTATTTTTTTATTTTATTTTTTTATTCATTTATTATTATTATTATTATTATTTACTCTTACTTATACTTACTTACTCTTACTATAGTTAACCCTCTCACTGTCGGCATTGTGGAGAATTATTTTAAATTTAACACAGCCACATTAAAAAATTAATATCAAATCAGATATTTAGCTGAACCATTTACCATTTGGTCATGTGATAGCATGATTGTTTTAGAAGTTGTGGTCAAAAGGTGTGACCACAAACTGCCCACATACTATGAATATAATTATGCAAACAATGGTCATGATTAGGAGTGCCATAACTTCTCCATATTTCATGTTATGGACTCGATATATATAGCTCATAAGATAGCTCTATCCTTATCCTTTCTTCTGCTTCTAAGAACGTAGGAATATACATTACTATACAAAAGTTATGCCAACCCATAATAAGGTCTTCATAAATCGACCACAAAAATTTCCTTATTTATCAACAAGAACTTTGTCAATACAACATTCAGTAAACATTTGATATAATTGTTTGACATAACGTAATCGAAAGACATTTTGGGTGTAGTTTGAAGTGAAATCAGTGTATATGGCAAAAGTCAACCAAGTTGTGGAAAGCATGGAAACAATTCCGTGATCCTCCATAATCCAAAGGTGAACATTGCAGTATTTGCATTGCACACGACTATCTCCGAGGTAGGAATGGATGCCTTCACATTCTTCGTCACTTGATTCATCACCAGAAATGTCCCAAGCTGCCCTAGTCACTTGGGAAATAATTTCAGCTATTGACAGTCTCGTTGATATCGTCCGACTGAAAATCGTTCGTGTTTTAAATATAATTTTATTAACTTTCCTCCGTCCAACCGCCGTAATTTGTTTGGTGTAAATAGAGTATGAATTCAGCTATCTTTTGATATAAAAATTATTGCCTATTGACAAATGCTTATATTTTATTTTATTCTTCAAAGCCGTGGCGCCATTGACAGTGAGAGGGTTAAACACACAAACTTTCTCTTGTAAAGTTTCAGAGCATTTGAATGTTTCAACCTCTTGGGGTATCCAACTGGAATTGTTTATCATGCTGATTGATTTTAATTAGCGAGCACCCCATGGAATGACCAAGGTAGGGTGGGTAAAGGCTTTAGCCAAGACCTTAGAGTGGGCTCACGTGGGAGGGTTCTGACCAAGGGCCACGGTGGAGAGGTTTTTTTCTCTCGAGATGACACATGGAAGCTTGCTGTTCTCTGCTAGATAGACAGTGGAGAGGAGGAAGCTTGCAGTTCTTTGCTAGATAAGCAATAGTGCTAGTCGGGCAGTTATTAGAGCTCTGTTTCCACTTGCAGTTGAGTTTGCACTATCACTTTCTTCTCCATTGGCATGGACAATATTTAGAATCTGATTCCCAGAGTGGGGGAAAAACATAGGTCATACCGAGGTAGCTATACCCAATGTGTCTAGGACCTAATTATTTATGGGGGGTTACTGGTCAACCCCTCACCCCCCCCCCCCAATAAAAAAAAGTTGATATCACCATAACTCCTTCATCTGTGCTAATAATTTTGATATGTATTTATTCTGTGTGCTTTCCGCTGAATGTCTTTTCTATTTTTCTTAGAAGATATATCCATCGACATCTAGGTCAAAACTGCACTCCACTCTTTTGTGGCAGGACTATCTCCACAGTGCTGTGTAAACAAGGGTATATTTATTAATTTTAGGAAATTGATTTTCAACTAACATGCGTTACCTTGTGCTTACACTTTAGTGCTTAATTGAAAACACCCATTGTATACAGTGGGGCTTTCTCTTGCCACGGGTACTAATTTCAGTGGTCTGGCACTTGACAATCTGGAGTATATATATAGACATGTTGCAAAATCAGGCATTCAGGTTTTGAGGTAATCCCACTTTAGCTCCAGTAACTTGGGTATAGTTATACCTATGAATAGTTATACCTATGAAAAATGTTTTTGTATCAAAAGAGAGCACACAGAGAGGCCTATCTTCTGAGCTATATATCAAGTCCATACCATGAAGTGTGCAGAATCTATGGAGCGCAACATTTTTAGTATCAAGAGAGAGCACACAGAGAGGCCTATCTTTTGAGCTATGTATCAAGTCTATACCATGAAGTGTACAGAATCTATGGACTCCAAAGTCATAACCACCAAAAAAATGCAGCTTCTATTTGTCACCCTGTGGTGTGTGCATATGGTGCCTAACACCTACTGTATTGGAATGCAATAAGGTCGACACACGGGTGTCCTGGTCATCAAACCATGATCAAGGAAATCTTGCAGGAGGAAGCCCTTCTCTTGAGTGATTATTAAGTGCTAATATGTGACGAAGTAAGCACCGGTTAATGATGTGATATTTGGGGAGTTGATGTGGTTGGTCATGATGATCTCAAAAAGCTCATTATTGTCCAAAATTGGCACATTTTTAGCTATAAAACTCATTAAAACGACAAAAATGCTTGAAAATGTCTTGCCTTTTTTTTAAGCTCTTTTTTTGCTCAATTTGGGACATTTTTGAGTGTTTTGGGGAAGAACTATCTCGTGCACAAATCCTGTGTTTTGTATTTTGTCCTCTATTCAGCTCTTGCCCTTCTAATGAGGAGATGTTGTTGTCTACTCTGACTACGTCATTGGAGCAGCTGTCAGAGGAACTGGCCAATGAGCTGTGGAACGAGATAGATGGACAGGATGCCATTGCCACCACCACCTCATAGACTTCAGAGATAGCAGTCACCATGTTTTTGATATTTTAATGTATAGAACAAGTCTCTCATATTTTATAATTATTAAACTACAATTTGTATTTTTTTTTACATAGACGATACAATCTACGTCACATAATAGTAACGTATTTGCATCGCTTTTATAATGTAATTATTTATCTACGTCACTCTTGTAATGTAATACTAATCAATTGTGTAACAATAAATCTATTTATGTCACTTGTGTAACGTAATAATCTAGCTTGTGTAACAATAGTAATCTGTCTACGTCATTTGTGTAACTAATTATGGTATCGTTGATATATAACAATATGGAACTCTGGGTATATACAAGAAATTATTTATAGGAATATACACTAAGCAAAAATGCACAAGTGAGATAAGGTTAATATACATCAATAGACAATAATACAAATATTCCGTGTACTCTCCGTTATCCTATTAAGGTAATTTCCCTGGGAAATTTTTCAAAAAAACATATTTTTCTTTTTTGTACCATAAAATACTACAATGCATGCAGATTCCAGCTGTCCAGTCTAATCTAACTATGTTCATGCTAGGGTTCAGTTGGATTTTTGGGGTAGCACTAGGTCCAGGATCACTGGCATCAAATGCCCCACACCATAGACCACACCCTCTCTCTCTGAATGTTTGTCTTGAAGCCCCTTTCTGACCCTTCTCCTTTTTCTCAGTGCCTTGGCCATGGTGTGAAAGAGTTGTGTCAACTGAACCTATTGTATATAACAGCTATTGACCCTCCATACCTTGTACAACCAATGTTCAAGTTGACGTTATTTTGTATTACATTTTACCGTATACTATCTTGTTTGACCCTATATAGGACAATTTTTTCCTCCCCATACTTTGATTTGATGTCATATTGGGTATCTCTGGATTCCTCTCAATGAGATTGGTGCAATGAGATCGGTGCAATGACATTCTTGATTTCTATTTTTTAATATAGTCCCTATGTAATACAAAGTGTTTTAAGTCCAATCGTTTAAGTCCCAATCGTGTCAGAGATTTGGTGTTTATGAATTTCTAAAATTCATTCCTTCTATATAGCCAGTGAATGTCGATGCACAATACTACCCTTCTTTTGTTGTATCAACTGACTAAACCACAACATCAACATGGTACAAGTAACAGCTGGAGGGTCCCAAGAATATTTGCCACGCCCATTTCTACTGTAATAAAGCAAAGCCACACCCACAATTGTGGCTGGAAAAGGTTCAGACATACTGTGAACACCATGTGAAGTTTAGAACTTGTCACCTTAAAAGTTGTGAGAATTTTAGAAACCCCCCCTTTTTTTCCTGGGAGAAGACCTGAATGACTGCAAGATATTAGGGTTTTTTGAGACTCTGCCTACTGAATATAATGTTGATCCGAAAAAAGGTGTCTAATTTAGAAACTTGCACTACAATCCGGAAGCTGCCATGTGCTTCTGTGATAGAGCACCTTTAACCTAGTGACAACTTCTGGTAGCAGAATTATAAGAGATAGCTAGCGTAAGCAACCAATTATCACCCAAGTTTTGTCCCAATGCTATATCTTACTTGCAGATTGTGCTGAAAGACTTCATTCCAGACCAGGAGCTCCATCAACCATTTAACAGTGAACTGGTGTAGTCTCATTCCAATTATCATATTCCAAAACGGAACCCCAGTATATACTGACTATGCTGCTCACTCAAAACCGGTTATCAATCATGGGCATCAATTATCAACCATTCATTAATATTATGTACATCAATTATCACTCACTGAGATTTCCCCCCTCCCCAAGCAATTTTGTAGAAGTTCAGCCTTTAACAGATTTTCATCTTGCATTGCAGTATTTAATAACAATATTGTTGTCCAAGTATGAGAACATGTGTTTGTGCAGGAAATGTTGAAACTGTCACGCAAACTTTGTAGCTAGATCATCCAAACAGAATGGGCAAATGCAATCCTTTCCATCTTCATCTCTTATGCACACAATCTTCATGGAGCCAGTTCCCACACGCACATGACAGCCAATCTGCACCATTCCCCTCAATGACATCTTGCTCCATTGCACATACAGCAGATATTTGTGTCAATTTCCCATTGCTGACCTGCTTTACTCTCTGTGGCTGGCGTGGAGTGCACGTTGATGCACTGTCGCTTTCTCTTCACTTCTTTTCTCCTTCCTATTTCTTCCTCACACTTCCTCTTCACTTCTCTTTTCTTCTTTGCTTCTTCCTTCAGTTCTGCTTTCTTTACTCGTTCTTGTTCTCTTAGGATTCTATTCTCTGCTTTCTTCTTCGACTCCTCATCCCTTAGTTTCTTTTTCTCTTCCCTTTCTGTCTTCCGTTTTACCTTCATTTCCAATTCATCTTGCTTCTTCTTTTCTTTTTCTTCAAGTGTCCGCAGTGAATCTTCACTAGTTAAGAGTTTGGCACGTGGAAAACCGCTTGCAGCACGTTTTGGAGTAGATTCTACAGGAATAGCCAAGTATTTTGACACTACACTCACTGAGTCCTTTGCACTGGACATCCTACCTGCACTGGTCGACTCTTTTGAAGCTGAACTAGGTTTTGGAGCAACCCCTGGAGTACTAGCAACAACAGGACATAATGGAGAGATGTTTGTAAAGGAACTTGCCACGGATAAGACATCTTCATCTGGGGTTACAGCAGGGGTTAGGTTGTGATGACTCTCCACAGACGAGATTGGATCTCTAGCAGGGGTTAGATCATGGTAATCGACAGGTAGTGCTTCAGGATGATGTATGTCAAGCCAATGGATGTAACATGGATCAATAGAGAGATTGTATCCCTCCTTGTACCGACACTGAAAGAGATCTAACTGCTCATCTGTGAAGGATCCAAACATTGATGTCCCCTCACTTCCCACAGCACCCGACTGTCCACTACTTCCAAAAGGAACTGCTGACCCACATGCTCCACCACGTCCAGCTCTAGCACCTCCTGCCTCAGCAGAACCCCCCCAATCCCATTTGTCACTAGGATGCTGACCACTCCATTCCTCACCAGGCTAAAGTTCACTCCCTCCTTCACCACACTGTTGTCCATGCCCTCCCGCACCAGATGACAGTTCATGGCCTCCTTCAATGGATAGTTGTCTACTATCTCCATCACCTCCCCTATCTCCACTTCTTGCCTCATCTCCACTACTTCCCCCATCTCCACTTGTTCCCTCATCTCCGCTCCCCCCCTCATCATATCGATCACTAGTTTTCTCACTGCTAGTGTTGTCATCGTCTGGAACTGAAATGGCAGATGGATTGTATGGGTACACTCCACAAGTCTTAAAACCGGCAATGATGTTTGAAGGAATAAGCGACTTCAACCATGCTTGGGAGAACAACATATTGAAATTGAATCTTGTTATCACTTTCCCAGGGTACTTATGGAAATATTGATGACACACTTCAGTCCACTTGCTCTTGAGGGGCTTGAAAACACCACAATCCAGTGGCTGAGATTCGTGGGTGGTATGGGGAGGTAAACATAGCATGATAATATCATGTTCCCTTGCAAATCTAACTGCATCAGGCTGATAATGTGTGCTATGCCCATCGAGAAGCAACAAAAGGGGGCGCCCAGGAACTGTAAATTGAAGGAAGTGTTCAACCAACCATCCTTCGAATAAGTTCGTATTGATCCAGCCATTGTCACTTAACCCATACCGAGTTCCCGGAACCTCATCTTTGGTCCATGCATAGTTGAGATTTCGAGCATCAAAAATTATCATTGGCGGAATTGCTTGACCAACTGCACTAGCACAAGCTACCACTGTAACTTGCCCAGTCTGCCTATATCGAATTTTCTTGGATCTTAGCAACAATATTAGGGACTTTGTAATCGAATGGCACACCACTCTCATCAACGTTATATATCTGAGCCGGTTTTGGATTATGTTTATCAAGAACATCTTTGAGCAGGGAGAAGTATTGCTCCATCGTTTCTTTGTTAATGGCGTTCATTCGAACATGAGCAGTGGTATCACTTCTTCTGAGTGACAAATCACCTTGATGCTCAATAAATCTATTCCACCAACCATGAGTAATGCAATCTTTTTTCAGCAAACCCTTCTCTCTGGCAACATACTCTGCAATATGCATGACATCCTTTCTTGTTTTACCATAGCCTACAGTTGCACATTGCTTCAAAAAGGAGCCAAGTTCATGTTCCTCATGGCAACATAGGTATGGCCTAGGCCCAGGTTTGTCACCATGTTTTACTCTGCCACTTACTCGATTCTGCAAAGTGGATACAGGGACCCCATGATCACCAGCTGCTTTATGTATCCCTTGGCCTCCTTCAACTGCCTTTATTGCTGCTGCCATTTGCTGGTCAGTCCATTGTTTTCGCTTTACTAATGGCCTAGGAGCTGGGTTGCTAGATGATGACGGCGATGTTTCAGATTTTCGCCTAGACAAGCGTTTTCTCACACCCTTCCGAGGCATAGCTATGAAATGAAAGGGTAGAAGAGCTAGAATATAGCTCCATAAATCACTGAAAAGACTTACCTAAGTGCAAATCGAGCCTACAAACAAACTCTCTCACGCTTCTTCACACCAACACTCCCGCTTTCCTCCGCGCACTATCGGATATTTGACTGGGTGATAAATGATGCGCTATTGGTTGGTAATTGATGCTGGTTGATAATAGGTTGTTTACGCTATATGGGGCGTTCTCGAAAAGGCCTACATTTTACAAAATTATGCAACGGTGAAGGAGATGAAAAAACAAGTTGAAACTTTGAGGAAATAAACTTTGAGGCAAGATATGTACAATTAAGTAGAAAAAGTTTCTTTATTGTGGGTAATTGCCTACATGGTGAACTTGACTGCTAAAAAATGGACTTTTCCCCTGGCCGGAACCATTTTCAGAGGCTCTTAAGCGTCAAAACCACAAAATGATCGTACCTATTTCTAATTGCCATCACTTTTTTTCTCTTTCATTTACACAAGTATTTATGGTACCAAAGTCTTTATTATTCTGTGTTTGTTTTTATAAAGTGTTAAATATCTCTATATACAAATTTTCTCAGAAGATACATGCAGAAACATCGAGGTGACTCCAAGATATTTGTGACAGACCTAGCTGCCTAACGATTTGAAGTCATTTAGTCATAATTGGTGTGTGGCTTGCTAAGGAGTGTCTCAGTGATATCCATGGACCAAAGTTACCATAATTATGTTGTCATGTTGATTAGTTACACACTACAGAGTCTAAAAAAACTGATAAAAACTAGAGGCCACCTCTTCTAACCACCATCTCTTGGCAATCCTTGCAGTAAACGAAAATCTGATTCATGGAACAGAGTACTCTCAAATGACATAGCTACATAGCCCCCAAAATTAGCAAACGGTTTTAAAGTTATTCTCGCCACAAGAAATATTTCCATTAGTAATTGTGAGAATAAGCATTCCAAGTTTGGACTAAATGTTTGAGTTAGCACTGAAATAACTTGAAAAAGATGTTCTTTTACAAGTTTTAGCAATTCCTTCATCTGTTTTTTTTTACTTCCGTGACTCTTGAGTTTTTCTGTGCCTATATCTACATGTAACAAAGAAAAATATGATGAAAATTGTAAGATGTATAGCTATGTGGAATTTTCCTTTACAGCTGAATTTTTGTGCATGTCAAAGAAATGTATGATGAAGTAGATCCACGATAACTTTGAAAAGAAGCATCCTATGTCTCTAAAACTTTGGAAATAGCATGTAGTCCCCCGGGGTGTGTGTGGGGGGGGGGGGGGGGGGAGACTGACTGTACGTCAGCACCACCAAAGTATTATAAATCGCCATAAGTTTTGTTGTATATGCAGGTCATTTTATTCCCTATTTCCTTATGCTTTGTTCCTAATGATATGTTGAATGTCTCTGCAGACATATTTTCTCGGAAGATACATCAAGATCCCTAAATAAGTTGATCTATCTTGCAGTACAATTCATAACTGCCCTAATTATCAAGACCAAAGTCCCAGATTTGGTCAGCTCATAGAGAAGGCCCTAATCTGCAATATGTCAACAGATTATCAATAAATGTAGTGGTTTTTGTGTGGCAGGCCACCGCTTCAACTGGAAAACACTAGGAAAAATCCCAAACCTCACCACTTCAAATCACCATAACTTGCTAATACTTAGAGTACTTACACGTATAATAGACATAATTAGAAGGGTGATATAAAAATTATCATTTTTTAGTAAAGTGTAGAAAAGTTATGGCAAAAAAACAAGATTTTTTGGAAAAATATAGAACAAGTTAGGGCAAATATCATGCAAGATGTGTTCTCTTTGTAGTTTCTTGATCTGTTACATGGACAAAAAAATTGTTTGCAAGAAGAAGAAAAAAAAGAAGGAAAAAAAAGAAATCTCTAATTTTTGACGCATAGTCCCCCTTAACTCTTGTGGAGGACTCAAGCCTCCATTAAACTGAACAGTATTATTATTATTAATTCTGGAGTATAATTGTGTATCTTGTTTCCTTTGACTGTTTTGGTGACCCTCTGTGTTGTGATTGGTTTTGAGTTGTAAATTGTTTCTTTCATGTTAGATTTTCATGTTAGATTTATATTAGCTTATGGAACTCGATGGGAATCCTATGTGTTGAATTTGTGTGCGTGTATGTAAGATGTAATGATGTAATGTATGTGGGCTGGAAGGATATAAAAAGGTCCTGCCAGCCACTGTTGAGGCTCTCTCTCAAGTTCTTTGTTATTTAAAGAGGACTTCTGACCACAGGCTGGGTGTAGTGTTTGACTAGGACTAGATCCAATTGAAGTAGCTGGAAAGGGTTTACTTTCCATGAGTGAAGTTCTGAGAACCTTTCAATCCTTCACATTTGGTGGCAGCGGTGGGATCAGGATCTGACTGTTGTACAGACAACCCACAACCTAGCAGAGCTACAGTTGGATGACTACACATTCTGGGAGAGAGTATACCCAGATTCTAGCCTAGCAGCAACCATTACTAGCCCAACAGCAACCAGTACCAGCTCAACAAGAATCAATAGCAATGAGCACAGATGGAAGCTTGGCAGAGACCCTTCAGTTTCTCTTGGAGGATCGAGAACGACAGGAAGAAGTGCGAGCAGCCGACCTACAACGACGCGACAACGAGATGAGAGACCAGATGGACATTTTCAGAGCCCTGGTAGAAGGAGTACGTCTACAGGGAGCAGCTGCAGAAATGAGAGCAGAGAAGACCACAGACCTCAAGCTAACCAAGCTCCAGGATGGCGAGGACGTAGGAGACTACCTAACCATGTTCCAAAGGCAAGCGGAATCCTGCAAACTGGTGAGGACAAAGTGGGTCTTCCACCTCGCCCCCTACTTATTAGGCAAGCCTATGCAGCACTGGGAGCGGAAGACACCAATGACTATACTGCAGTCAAGGCAGCCATCCTCCAGAGGTACAATATCACCACAGAGACATATCGGGGGAGGTTCCGCTCGACTACCAGGCTGCCCGAGGAGACCAACCGCGATCTGGTAACCAGGCTGGAAGATCTAGCCACCAGGTGGATGCAGGATTGCAACACAGCAGATAAGGTCCGAGATCTGATCGTTCAAGAGCAGCTGATCAATACCCTGCCAGAAGACGTCTGCATCTGGGTCAGAGAGAGAAAGCCTGACACGAGCCAGGAGGCAGCACAACTGGCAGATGACTATCTGGACGCAAGGAAGGGGAACCCTTCCGTGAGACCGATGCATGAGAACAAGAAGTGGGAGAAGAGACCTCCCATAACGTGCCTGAAGTGTAGAAAACCAGGGCACCTTGCTCGAGACTGCAGGGTGGACAAGAGAGAGAAGGAGACTGAGAAGGGGGTGGAGCTGGCAGGACAGGCCCTGAAGCCTAGGAGGGAGCTAAAAGACGTAACCTGCTACAACTGCCAACAGAAGGGCCACTACTCCTCAAAATGTCCGTCCAACGCACTGTTTTGTGCAGAGAGGCGAGCTGACCACCAACGGAACGTGTGGGTCAGGAAGCAGAGGGGGACGCAGAAACCCGGTGTCCGCAAGCCAGGTCTGGTCGAGGGAGTTTGGGTACGAGACATCCTGCTCGACACAGGGTGCTCCCGGACCCTCGTCCACGAAGATCTGGTCCCCAAGGAAAGAATCCTTGAGGGGAAAGTAAGTGCTATAATGTGTGCCCATGGTGACACTATTCTGTACCCCTTGGCCCAGCTCGAGGTGGTCGTGGATGGGCAGACCCTGGACGTGGAAGCAGTGGTGTCTTCCACTCTTCCAGTGTCGATGTTGCTGGGGACAGACATCCCCGAGTTCGATTCGTTGCTAAGAAAGCAATTGAAGGAACCAGAGTGGGTGAAGCCAAAGGAACAGCCGGTGGTGGCAGATGTTCTGGTGGTCACCCGAGCTCAAGTCAGGGCTCAAGAAGAGGCTGAGATCCGCAGACAGGAGAGTGAGCTCCAGTCCGGAGTGTGTCCAAGTGCACTGGAAGAGGCAGTGTCTGGAAAAGACGAAGAAGCCTCCGTCAATGGCAGCAGGGACAGAATCTGGGGGAGGCAGAGAAACCTCAACCCTTACGTCATAAGAAGAGGAAGAAGGGGGTGTAAGTCCCTTACCTATATTTTCTAATGACCTATATTTTCTAATGATTAATTTTATTCATCTCAGGTCGGGATAGAACGCAGCTCATGCGGAGTGAGAAACGAGAGCAACGACAGAGGTACCAGGCAGTGGACAAGCCAGATCCTGAGTCTAACATTCATCAGCATTCCTTGGAGGTGTCGGCCGAGGAACTGCAGAAATGGCAGGAGCCAGATCCCACTCTAGACGCCGTCCGAGGAAGGGCAAGTGGTGAAGAGGCGACTGGGGAAGCCGGGTTCGTTATTCGAGCCGGTCTCCTCCATCGGAACTGGATACCATCTAAGGATCGAGGAGCAGGCACTATGGAAGAGGAGTTGGTTCTACCACAGCGGTGCAGGGAGGCAGTTCTCCAGCTGGCCCACAGCACGCCATTGGGGGGGCACCTGGGGAAGAAGAAGACTGCTGACCGGATATTACAGAGGTTCTACTGGCCCACTCTGTTTTGTGATGTGGCTAAGTTTTGTAGATTGTGTGAGCGGTGCCAGAAAGCGGCTCCAAGGGGAAACAACAGAGCTTCCCTGATTCCCTTGCCGATCATGACAGAGCCCTTCCAACGAATCGCGATGGACATTGTGGGACCACTACCATGGAGCAGGTCTGGGAAACGGTATGTCCTTGTTATCTGTGATTATGCCACTAGATTCCCGGAGGCAATCCCAAATCCCAATGCGAACGGTGGATGCAGAGCATGTGGCAGAGGAGCTGGTCAACCTGTTTGCCCGAGTGGGAATTCCAAAGGAGATTCTGACGGATCAGGGGACCAACTTCACGTCTCGCCTACTAACAGAGCTTTACCGTATGTTACATGTACACCCAATTAAAACCACTCCTTACCATCCACAAACAGATGGGCTGGTTGAACGCTTCAACCAGACCCTAAAAGCCATGTTAAGGAAGACTGCGACAGAGGACGGAAAAGACTGGGACAAGCTTGTCCCATACCTGCTGTTTGCTTACCGAGAAGTGCCGCAAGCGTCTACAGGGTTCTCACCCATCGAACTGTTATATGGGAGACAGGTGCGGGGGACCCTGGATGTGCTGAAGGAGTCATGGTCAGTGGATGAGCGAAGCCCGGAGAGTGTTGTATCTCATATACTGGCTATAAGGGAGCGTTTGGAGAAGACGAGTGAACTGGTGACCGCAAATCTCGAGGCGGCCCAGACCCAGCAGAAGAGTTGGTACGATCAGAAGGCAAGGCTACAGGAGCTGTCGGTCGGAGAACAGGTGTTGGTGTTACTGCCTACTGACACCTCCAAGCTGCTTGCTCAGTGGCAGGGACCTTATGAGATCAAGGAGAAGGTCGGCCCAGTCACTTAACGGGTATCAATGCCTGGGATATCGTTCCTATCAGAGGAAATGGATGAGGAAATGGAAGAAGACATCTTATTGTGGGATAAGGGGGCTACCGAATCTGAGCCACCGAGGCTTGGGGAACAACTGACTCTGGAGCAGCGGAACGAACTTGTGACCCTACTGAACTCTTTCCCAGAAGTCATGTGGGATGTCCCAGGACGGACAGACAAAGTAATACACACAATCGAGACGGGCTCTGCTCGAGCCATCCGTTTACCTGCTTACCGGCTACCTCATGCTTACCGGGAGACAGTCAAGAAGGAACTGGGGGAGATGTTGGAGGCAGGGATTATCGAGCATTCGACGAGTGCATGGAGTGCTCCCATTGTGCTTGTTAAGAAGAAAGATGGGTCTCTTCGACTGTGCGTAGACTATCGGCGACTGAACGAGGTGTCAGATGGTGATGCCTACCCTATGCCCCGAATCGACGAACTGATTGACAAGTTGGGCAGGGCAAAATATATTTCCACCCTCGACTTAAGAAAAGGGTATTGGCAGATGCCAGTGGCGAAGGATCCAGACCCAAGACAGCGTTTGCGACTTCATTTGGGCTGTTTCAATTCAACGTAACAAAGAATCATGTCTTTCTGACCTCTATGTCCATCACCTCACTCTCCAGTCTCTCCAAGCAGATCACTTAGCAGTATCGTTTAAAGTCAACACATCCATCACCCCATTACACACGTTTTCGCCTAGTTATATTCTACACTACTCCAAGGGAGATTTCATTAGTATGAATGACTATCTTCTGGACTTTGATTATGAACCAGTTTCATTGTCAGGAAATGTGAACCTGACCTGGTTAAGCCTCAAAAGCAAGATTTACAGTGCTAGCCAAGAGTTTATCCCCATGGTCAGGATACACAGTCACTCATCCAAATCACCAAAGTGGTTCAATTCAGACATCAGGCATCTACTAAATTGTATCAAGTCTCTTAAGCGTCGCCTGTTGATAATGCCTACTACCCCAGGGGAGGACAAACTGGCAACCCTGAACCAAAATTTACAAACAATGATGATAAAAGCGAAGACTAACTTCGAGGCAAACCTAATTCATTCCTTCTCTTCTAATCCTAAGCCCCTATTCAATTATGTCAACCACTTGTCCAAGAAAAGAACAACTCCTAAGTTTATAGTCCCCTCATTAACATATGATCCTGTAACTATTTCAGAGGTATTTAATCAATATTTCAACTCGACTTTCACTAAGAGTGACTTCCACCTTCCACCAATTGACGATCTACCATCTCCAATTTCTCAGTTTCACACCATCAACGTAAATGGCTCTGAAGTGTTTGAAGCTCTTTGTAAACTAGATCCCTACAAAGCAATGGGATGTGACAATATCCACCCACGTGTCTTGAAAGAGTGTGCTATCTCTCTAACTCAACCCCTATGTGATCTCTTTAACCTGAGTCTCCAATCGGCTTCACTGCCAAGCGACTGGAAGATTCACAAAATTTGTCCAGTACACAAGAAAGGTGACCTTACTGATCCATCTAATTTTAGACCAATCACACTGTTGTGCATTATCTCCAAACTCTTTGAGTCCATAGTGTACAACAACGTCATTGATTTCATTCGACCGAAAATCTCAAAGAAGCAGTTTGGCTTTCTGAAGAGAAGATCGTGTCTCACACAGCTACTTTCTTTCTACTCAGAAATATACGAGTCTATTGATGATAGGAGTGAAATGGATGTCGTATATTTGGACTTCTGTAAAGTGTTTGACTCTGTTCCGCACGAAGAACTACTGTACAAACTATGGGTCATGGGCATAACTGGCCCTTTATGGAGGTGGTTCAGAGCTTACCTTAAGAATCGAACACACTTTTGTTACATCAACAACACCAACTCAAGCCTTCTCCCTGTATACTCAGGTGTACCTCAAGGTAGTGTCCTTGGCCCTCTGCTATTTCTCATATACGTCAACGACATACCCCAGTCAATCATCCATTCATCTGTGTTTCTCTTTGCGGATGACGCTAAGCTGGTGAAATCAATGACTTCATTTAGTGACCACTCTCTACTCCAACTTGACCTGGACTCCATGTCTTCATGGTGTCAGAAGTGGAAGCTCTCACTCAGTGCTTCAAAGTGTGTTACTGTCACTTTTTCCAACAAAACCAAGGGTGGAGCTTCATACAACATAGACGGCAAACCATTACCCCTCACTCGGTCACACAAGGACTTGGGAATTACGATAAACGGTAACTGCAACTGGTCGGACCATTACAACACAGTCTGCCGCAGAGCATACTTTTCTCTTTTCCTCATCAGAAGAACTTTCTCTCCCTCCACCCCAACTAGCATCAAGAAGCGCCTCTATTTAACACTAGTTCGCTCTCACCTTTCGTACTGCTCACAACTGTGGCGACCACGACTCATCAAAGACATCACTACACTAGAGAGGATCCAGAGAAGAGCCACTAAGTTTATCCTCAACGACCACCACTCAGATTACAAATCTAGACTGATCAACCTTAAGTTGCTACCACTCATGTATTGGTACGAACTACAGGATTTGATGTTCCTCGTGAAAAGCATCACTGAACCACCAGATAACTTTGACATCTCTCATTACATCAGTTTTGCGTCTGGCAAAACTCGCTCTACCTCTCAAAGGAAACTCATGTTCAAATACTCTCGTACTTCAAACAACCACCATTTCTACTTCAACCGAATAGTCAAATTGTGGAACAGCTTGCCTCCAATTAATCTGACTCAATCAGTAATCACCATCAAGCAAAGGATACTTGATCATCTTTGGAATCACTTCATGACTAACTTCAACCCATGCATCACTTGTACCTACCACTCAGTATGCCCTTGTCCTAACCATCACCCACTCTCATTCTCTGTCCCCTCTGATTAGCACTCTATCCACTTTAGTTACTTTAGTTACACCAGCTGCACTACAGGATAGTGTCTGTCTGTCAACAGTTCATACACCACCATTGCCCACTCATATGTACATGTCACAATTGTTGTAAAGCCTATTATTATTATTATTATTATTATAACGTCATGCCCTTCGGTTTACAAGGGGCACCTGCCTCATTTCAACGGTTAATAATGGTCTTGAGTTTGCAGCGTCCTACCTGGATGATCTCGTGATTTTCAGCAGTGAATGGAACGTACATTTAACTCACGTGGAAGCTGTCCTTTCCAGACTGAAGGAAGCTGGGCTTACCGCAAAGCCAAGAAAATGCAGTTTTGGAGTGGATCAGTGCGTCTACCTTGGACATGTCGTGGGAGGAGGAACAGTTAGACCCGAATTATCTAAGGTGGGGGCTGTTCAACGGCTCCTGTTATGAAGAAGGATGTGCGGGGTCTAACCGGATATTACCGGAGGTACAGCACCAATTAGCGACCTGACCGCACCAGTTAAAAGTACAATGGACCCAGGAGTGTGAGCACGCATTCCAGAAGCTCAAAGATGTATTCATTGTGCAATGACCCAGTGTTGCCGACTTCAACAAACCATTTTGTCTACAAAACGGATGCATCCGATCGTGGTGTGGGAGCAGTGTTAAGGGGGGACAGCTCCATTTTTTTTAAACCTGTGGTTACAACTTTAGAGCTCAGTCGATTCTGCAAACTTCATGGTATGGACTTGATATATAGCTCAAAAGATAGGTCTCTCTGTGTGCTCTCTTTTGATACTAAAATATGTTTCATAGGTATAACTATAGGCAAGTTACTAGACCCTAAAGCGGAGGGACCACAAAAACCTGCACCCCAAAACCGCCGTCCAAAACCATTCTGAGTTACGAAGTGCAAAAAAATTAAAAATGGTACGAGTGGCTAGAGGAAGCTCTAGAGCATACAATGAGTATTTTGAGTAGGCGTGAAAAATTGATTACCTGGTCAAGCGCGCGGTTGGAAAACGCCTTCAATTTTCCAACCGCGCGCTTGACCAGGTAATCAATTTTTCAGAGACCTATCTTTTGAGCTATATATCAAGTCCATACCATGAAGTTTGCAGAATCTACTGAGCTCTAAAGTTGTAACCACAGGTAAAAAAAAAATATGCAAAAAAATGGAGCTGTCCCTCCTTAAGTCAGAAAGATGTGACGATGGGCACGATAATCCAGTGGCATATTTCAGTCGGCCCTCGAGAACAAAATTATGCAGAAGTGGAGAAGGAATGTTTGGCGGTAAAATTAGGGGTACAGGCCTTTCGAGTCTACCTGATTGGCCGACATTTTACAGTGGAAACCGATCATCAAGCTCAGACGCGACTCAAAGAAAATAATGCAAGACTAACACGGTGGAGTCTGGCTTTACAACCGTATGATTTCACTGTTATACACCGACCCGGTATCCCAGGGAATTTGGCATCCCCACTATTTGGTATTCCCATGCCAAATATCCTAGGTTATTTGGCATCCCCGTGCAAAATATCATAGGGTATTTGGCATCCCCGCGTGGTATATATCCCTTCAGGGAATTTGGTATCCCCACTTTTACACACGCGGTACTGAAGAAGAACGTAAATATGACGAAGTGTACCAGTATCTCCACCAAGGAGTTTACCCTGAAGGAGCCCAGAAATCTGATAAAACTATCATTAGGAAAAGATCCCAAAAGTTTGAGCTTTTGGATGGGTCTTTGTTCTATAAAGACCAAGGAGGCCAAAATATTCTCAGACAAGTAAGCCAGAACACCACAGACATTTAGAGAAAACAATTACCTTGCTACTGGAATTTATTTCAACATGTCATTAATGCAGGTTATAACAGATCAAAATAGGAATAGGAAGAAGAAAATTTTGGAAGCCTGTCATGACAACAGAGTTGGTGGATGCCATTTTGGTCGTGACAAAACCATCAATAAAGTCGTTTCCCGATACTATTGGAAGGGAATTAATAATGACACAGAGAAATGGGTAGGCTAAAAAAACCATGTGTTACTTCAATTGCTAGTTAATTCGGCACTTGTGTGACTCGCGTTATTTAATCTTCAGCCCTAAGTTAAGTTTGTTGTGTGTTCCCGTGTGTGTGTGTGGGGGGGGGGGGGGGGGGGGGGGGGGGGTTGTGTGCCTGGAATAATTAATGTGTTGTATTGCACCTGCATAATGTCTTCATTTTATTCATTTAGGTCAGCTGTTGTGATGTGTGCCAGCGATCAAAGCGGAAGTTTGATAAGCCAGCGGCAGCTCTACATCCTATTCCAGTATCGGATGTCTGGAATAAAATTGGGATTGATTTAATTGAACTTCCCATTAGTGCCAGGGGCAATCGATATTGCATCACATTAATCGATTATTTTTCGAAGTGGGCTGAGGCAGAGCCAATTCCGACTAAAGAGGCTAAACATGTAACTGAGTTTCTCTACAAGATGATTATGCGGCATGGATGTCCACAAGAAATCATCTCTGATCAAGTAACTAGGAATAATCTCATAGCTAAACATATGGTCAGATTTTTTTAATTTCTTTAAATTTTTCTGAACCCACACAATGACCATCTGCACTAAGTTCATTTGTTTGTTGTAGGATGGTGAGGTGGGAGGGATTTCCCGCAAAGGTCTTAGGCTGTATCCATAACTTATAGTCTGGGAAATATTTATTCCTTTATATAGGGAAGAGAATTCTGTAACCAGATCGTGGACAGGTTGGAAGCTCGACTGGATTTAGACACAGAGTAACAAGTGCGTACCATCCGCAATCAAATGGCCTTGATGAAAGGTTTAACCAAACATTAAAAGCATCTCTACAGAAGTTGGTCAATGATGAATGTGACGATTGGGATAACCTTGTTGATAACGTTTTGTTTGCATATCGGACAAGTTGTCAAGATTCAACGAAGTTTACTCCTTTTTACGTTATGTACCACCGAGAAGCAAGACTTCCAATTGATGCAAGTTTACCAGGTCGAAGCAAGGAAACTGATGATGCAGATATGGATGAGAAAGTTGAGGTGCTTGTTGAACTGAAGAAGAAGGTCCATGATCAAGTCATGCACAACATTCTCAAGGCACAAGAGAGACAAAAGCGACAATATGACAAGAAGCATAACAAGGGCACTACTCTAAAGGTATACAGGATGGATAATAATATAAACACTATGTACATGTATTATTAAATTTTTAAGGTCGGTGATAAAGTGCTCGCAGAATATTCCAAGAATAAAGGAAGAAAAGGTGGAAAACTGGATGTCAAGTTTTTTGGGCCATACATAATCAAAGAAGACCTAGGAAAAGGAAGGTGGCATCTTATGGATCAGAAGGGAGAACTTCTCAGGAAGTCCTATAATACCCAAAAGCTGAAGTTGTGGTTGACACCCAATGGAGCAGGAGGTATATATAACAATGAAAGAGGATATTGATATTGTTGTCCAAATATCCTGCAATTTATACTTGATTTAAAATAAAACTGTGTATGAAGGGCCAACGTGTAGATTATTTTAAATATTGTTTAGCTATAGTCCCAACCATTTTGTTTATACTTAGTGAATTCTGAAGCTATTCCTCGGTGTGGTTCGCTGAATGTGTCATCTCCGGTAGACACAAATCTCTCTCCAGAGGGAGATGCTGAGCTTCTGGAACCCTGCAGGAAGAAGCGCAAGATTGACTTAGTAAGACTATCCAGTACGGCTTGAATACTATTAGTATCATACCATTCAGAGCAGTGCAGTTAGTTGGTGCTGGTAGTGAGTAATGGGTCGTAATTCAATTCAACTGAGCTTGACTGTATAATGCACTGGTTGGGCTAAAAACAACAACAACTTTGTGGGGAATAACTATGTCGTGGTCTCTTCACTGTTATTATTATTTATTATTTCCTTCAGCATTGTGCTTCAATATCGTGCTTGCCACCTTCCACCCAATCTTGCCCTTCAGTTGTTGCTAGTGAAGAGGTATGGCTATGGTTTATGCTTGTAGGGAGACGCAAACGGTGTGGAATTTGTGCTGGATGCACTGCAGCTGATTGTGGCAAGTGTCTTTTTTGTTGCGATATGAAAAGATTTGGTGGCAAAGGTATTCTAAAGCAGTGTTGCTCATCCAGAAGATGCCTAAACCTAAGGGCTGAAAAAGATGGTATGTAGTTGTGTTGTAACAGTAACTCTGAGTATAAAAAGTAACCTTCATCACAATTCGTGCACCTGTAGAAAATGAAGATTTGCAAGCAAGTGGTCTTTGTTCAAAGGTATCAGGTTTTCTTGATTTTGCATTACCTACTTGTTTAGAGGAATTCATGTAGCTATGTGTATTTAATTATAGGTAGATGATAGCGCAGCTACGCCTTTGTCGCAGATCACACTGGATATGAATCACAACCTGTCTTTGACAATGTGTGCATCAACTGAGCATAGTGTATGTCTGCGCATGCGTACATGTATGAATACGTATAACGGGTAAGGGGTCTACCTATACAAGAGAATACATACATAGCGATCTACTAGACCAATGTCCACTACCTCCCCCCAAGTTGGCACTGGTGCCTGCTGAAGTTAGTAGATCAGTTGTGGCCGTAGCGGTCAATGGGCTTCGGCCCGCGTTTGCTGCGTCGGGGTGGTGGTGGATACATGGTCAGGCTGCTCTGAGCAGGCGGATGACGGGGTGACCTGGGAGTAATGATGGACCTTGGTGCTGCCGGCCTGTTCAAGGCAGGTGTGGAGGGCGGACTGGTCACAGGTCAGGTGACCTGGGTCGGCGGTGGAGTCCGGGCGACGGTGGCGTAGGAGCGTCCCGTGTGTGGGGTGGCCGGGGTGATACTCAAGGGATTGGGGTTGGTTGGAGGTCCCGGGGTGGTGGCTGTGGTGGGCTCTGGCACGGTGTGGGCCTCGGTGTGAGCGTTGGTTGGCGGGTAGTCAATGATCGGCTCTGGCTCCGGATGGGTGACAGTCGGCGTGTTTTTGTGGTATGGTGTGTCGGCAAGTGGGAGTGGTGGTAGTTCCTCGGTTGGGTGGGGGGTGTACCGGCGCAGGAACCGGCGGTTGCGGGTCGTGAGGCGGCCGGAGCCGCCGGTCCGTACGCCGTACTGATGGTATTGTAACACTTCCACTACCGTCCCCGACTTGTCCCATTTGGTCGGGTGTTGTCCTGTCTGGTTTTGGATGAGCACGGTGTCACCGTTCTTGAGGGGGGAAAGGCCCTTGGTGTGCTCATCCCATCTCGCACGACCTGCCATGGCTCGCTTGGAGAGAGCTCTCTCCCTGAGGTTGAGCTTGTCTGTCCATTCTGTGTGGGGCAGGTATCTGCCTGGTAGGCCGGGGAGGAGATCACGCGTTGGTCGGCCAAAGACGCATGTCGCTGGGGACATCTTGGTGTCTGCGTCCGGGCAGTTGCGGTAAATCAGTAGGGCCTTGTGGAAGGCGTCGGACAGGGTGCCGTTGGGGCCAGTGTTCCCTGCGATTAGCCTCTTCATGGCCTTCACTGCTACTTCGGCTCTGCAGTTAGCGTGGGGGTGGTACGCCGAGGATGTTCGATGCTGTACGCCCCAGTTAGTAAGGAACGATCTTGTCTTGTGTGCCGTAAATTCTGGGCCGCCGTCGGAGGTGAGCGTGTCTGGTATGCCGTACGTCGCAAAGGTATCACGGAGGGTTTGGGTTAATCCAGCTGCACCGTCCCCGGATGGGGTGACGATGGGCCAGTTGGAGTACCTTTCGACAAGGACCAGGTATACCAGTCCGAGGTGGTGGAAGAAGTCCCCGCATACGTGCTGGAAGGGGTATGCGGGGGTTTCCGGTGTGACTGAGGGCATGGCCGGCTGGGATGGAGCGTTGCCGTTGCAGACACTGCAATTGGCCCGTGTTGCAGTGATGTCCTTGGATATGCCAGGCCAGAAGATGGATGATTCCGCTCGGGCGGTCATCTTGCTCGTGCCTTGGTGGGCGGCGTGTAAGCCATCCAGACAGGTGCGGCGGAGCTTTGTTGGGATGACGATTCGGTCTCCGTACATTATGACGCCATCTACTGCTGAGAGGGAGTCTCGGTAGGGAAAGAAGTCCCGGGTTGCCGGGGACATCAGGTGCCGTTTGTCCGGTGGCCCTTCCTCTATGGTGAGGGCAAGGTCCTGCAGGCTGTCGTCCGCTGCAGTGGCGATCTGGATGGCCTCCCAGCTGAGGGGGATGGCAGTGATGGCTGCGCAAATGGCCGTGGAAAGGCCCACATCGTCGTCCTCGGGCGGGGGCGCGATCGAGATACCCGCAAGCAGGGCAGAGGGGATCTTGAGGCCTGTGTGGGGGCATGCAGTGTCGGGCGCCGTGCTGTCGTCCTGCAGAGCCATTCTCGCTGGGCTGGGGATGCCGGTGGGGTGGCGTGACAGGGCGTCGCTGGTTCGGTTGCGAACTCTGGGTATGTGCACCATGGTGAATCGGTACCTTAGCGTTTTCTCCTTAAGGTTTCTGAGACGTGTGTTGGGGATGTCCTCAAGGGATCGGTCCCCGAACAGTTTCACCAAGGGTTTGTGGTCAACGGCTATGACCAGGTTGGAGCATCCGAGAACAAAGTGGCGGGCCTTGTCCAGGGCGTCAGCGACCGCTAGGGCCTCTCCCTCGATCGGTGCGTATCTCGACTCCGCTGCATGTGTGAACCTGGAGCCGACCAGGGTGACCTTCCAACCCTCCTGGCAACAGAAGATCTCCTGGGACGGGCACTGGCAGTGCTTCTGGAATAGCCAGTACCCTACCCCATCCTTGCTCCAGTCCGTCGCCAGGCAAGTTGGGCGCTCCTTGTCAAAAAATTTCACGCCCTCTTGGATCCGTGTGGTGATCTCCTTCTTCGACAGGTCAAAAGCGAGTTGGAGGTCCTGGGTCCATGCAAAGGTGGTGGAGGGTTTGAGTAGGGACCGGAACGGGGACATCACCGACGTCATGGAGAATGCGAAGGCTACCTGGTTCACGAGACTGAACCAGGCGCGAATGTCCGTTATCCCCATGGGTGTCGGGAAGTCAGTGATTGCTCGGATGTACCTGCTGCAGGGCTTGACTTCGTCCGTTGTTATGAGGAACCCGGCAAATTCCACCTCGTCCTGTGCGAACCGGAACTTTTCCGGGTTCAGCGTGATACCATTCCTGGCGCAGACGTCGAGCCACTCCGTGGCCTGGTGGAAGGCATCCTCTATGGATTCCGACCACAGGAGGGCGTCGTCTATGCACTTGGTTTTATTTGGTATCTCCGCGACCAGGCTGTCGTACCTGGCTGTGTACGCATCACCAGAGGCAATGTATCCCTGGGGGCGGAGCAGTATCTATATCGACCCCACAGGGTTATAAACGTGGTGTAGTGACGGTCGGGCTCCGCGAGGGCAACGGAATGGTACCCGTTCCATGCATCGAAAATGGTCTTCTTCGATCGGGTCGGGACAGCTCTGGCTTGATGGAAGGGTGATTGGGTGTGATGAGTTTCACGTGTGGCATGGCGGTTCAATTGCTGGAAATCAATTGTCCTCCTAAGGGACCTGTTCTTTTTGGTGCAAATGACCATCCGATGGCACCAAGTGTCCGGGGTCCCCAGGGGGACTTGTTCCAGCACTCCTAGGCGGACGTCGCGGTCCAGTCCAGCCTTCACTTCCTCCTGCCAGTGGATGGGGATGGCAATGGGGGTGTGGCAGGGTTTAGGGACAGCGTGTGGGTCAATGTTGAGCCGGAGTGGTGGGCCGGACATCATTGGTAACGGCTGGTGCTCACAGGTGTTAAAGCTGCTCGCCTTGTACAGGTCCCTGAGGTGTAGTTCCAGCCTACCCCTATTGGCCTCAGTCGCCGGGAATGGTAGGCTTGTAGGTCTGGGTGGGGCTTGTGCTCTAGTGGGGCATGAGCAAGTCTTAGAGAGGGTTTGTGGACTCACATGAGGAGGTATTGAAATCGCCTTGAGAGGTCTGGGTGGCGTGGTGGTTCTGGTCTGCAGGGGCGTTCTGGTCTGCAGGTCTGCATGGTAGGAGTGTTGTGTTGGTCCGGTTTGGGCTCCCCGCCCCGTCTTCCCAGCTTTGTTGTTTCCCAGAGGTAGCATAGGCGTGCTGTGGGGGAAGTCCCTGGGGAGCAGCCGCAGGTCGACGCAGGTAGCCAGGTTCAGGTAGAGCTTGTTTACAATGCCTGAAAAGTATACCATCTGCCTGGATTCGAGGCCGGTGATGTTGGCCTTGATTCTCAGAATGGCGGCTCCCAAGACAGGCAGGTTGTTGCCACTTGCAGAGTGCATGACTAGATTGACAGGGATGAGGTCATCTGCTGTCAACCGGAGCTTAGTCATGAGTTGAGGGCCAGCCAGGCAACTCTGGCAGCCAGTATCTGCCATAGCGCAGGCTGCGATGCCTAACGTCTCGATTCTCAGGGAATGGCCATGGTGGCGGAAGTCCTCCGAGCGTGCAGAGACGATGACATCAATGTGGGGCTGTGGTTGGGACTTCTCCTGGGTCCAGCGAAGGGTGTCTGGGTTCCACTGCTGGTGGTCGAGGGTCCCCTCAACCATTGTGTCTACCTGTTCGTAGATGGCGCTCTCCTGTTCTATGGACCCTTGCCAGCACATCTGGGCTGTATGATTCTGCCGTCCGCAGGAGGGGCAGGTGGTACCGAAGGCCGGGCAATGTATGCGCCTGTGAGCTGTTCGTTCTTGTTCTCCGTGACCTGGAAGGCCACAGAAGTTACACACACCTCGCTTGATGGGTGTGTTTCTGGTGGCGCGTTGAGGTGGCAGGCTCTGTCCCCTAGTTCATGTCAATCTCTGGTTGGGGTAGCCGGGTTCTCGGTGGGGTGTGTGGTTGGGGGGTGGAGCATGTTGTCGGGTGGGCGTGACCTTGCCTGGTCCCAGCCCCGGTCGTAAGGGGGGGCGTCGCTGCTGGCGCCTGTACGTGCTGCTCACTGCCTCTGTACCCTCATCATCATCGATGGCGCTAGTGGAGGTGGGCGTGGTCATTTATACTGCCGACCTTTTACCAGCTGCCCTCACCTCCACAAATCTAATGGTCTCTTCCACCCCCATGCTCTGGTCTGGGTGTTTAAGGAGATCCTCTTGGATTTCTCCATCAGCTAACCCAATACATAACTGATCCGCCAACCTCTCCTCACCTTGATTGGAGATGGCCTCGCAGTTAGTACATTTCTTAGTGAAACAGCATACCTCGGCCTGGCCTCGGAGTCTGGCCGCGAAAGCCCTCACTGGTTCGCCCCTGTCCTGAACCATCCGGCTCAGAACCACCCTGGCCACCTTGGGGTTTTCCTCCTTCACCGCTAGGGCTCTCATCGCTCCCAGTAGGTCCCTCTCGCTCATGTCCTCCAGTTTGACTGGGCCGACTGCATTTCGAGTGATGTCACGTCTGAGTTTACTATCACAGCACTCGAGGAGTTGCACCGCGATGTCTTGTTCTGTGAGCTGTACTGCCCCAGCGTAGGCCTTCCACCTAGTCAGAAAATACGTCCAATTCTCCGTGGTCCCTCCCGATGTCATCTCCGGTCTCTTCACGGGCGCAGGTTTAGCCTTGGTCGCCCGGCTGTGTCCCATAGCATGGGTGGACAGGACGACTGCTGTTACTGCCGGGTCCAGATCTGCCGGGGTGCTGTAGGTACATCCAGGGAAGGGGCATCTGACCGCTTCCATTTTGGTGGGCGTTAAATGGGGTCACATATTATAGTTTCCTTTAGGGATCCTCCACAGTGTTGCCAACGATGCTACAATAGTCAAAGGATACACTACTGCTAGTTGATGCACACATAGATGATAGCGCAGCTACGCCTTTGTCGCAGATCACACTGGATATGAATCACAACCTGTCTTTGACAATGTGTGCATCAACTCAGCATAGTGTATGTCTGCGCATGCGTACATGTATGAATACGTATAACGGGTAAGGGGTCTACCTATACAAGAGAATACATACATAGCGATCTACTAGACCAATGTCCACTAATAGGTTGCACCATCTAAAACTCCTGTGTCTAAAACTCCTGTGTCTTCTATACATGATTGCCAAGTGTATCGCCATGACCTTGATACGCTGACCAACAAGGAATGGCTAAATGACAAGGTAGTCATTTCATCCTCTAAGTCTTTCCCTCCTTCAGATTTATTTATTTTAGTAATATCAGATCATAGATTCATACGTGTTCCTGATCATGGAAGAAGCGAACAGGAAAGAATTGAAATCTGTTTACAGTGTCTCGTGCTATTTTTACGATCAACTATGTTGTGGTTATGACCAGGTTGCTAATTGGATCAAGGTAATAAATACTGCAGACTTCCCTTCCCAAAGATATAACATGCTATTATATATTTCTTTATGCAGCTTGACATTTTCACCTACAAAAAATTTATTGTACCTGTACACACTGGTCTTCATTGGTATTTGGTGGTAGCCGACATTGAGGAACAGGAGTTGAGATTTTACGACTCCTTCATGGGAAAGAATATTCTTTGTTTGAAAAAAATTCTGTTAGTTTAACTAGTTATACGTGTACATGGATGGTTATCTTATTTTGAATTTGTGTTCCTCAGTGACTTTCTCATGAAAAGAAATCCAATTGTGGATTTTTCTAGGTGGAAAATGCTTTCTCCAAAGGTATAGCTATACACACTTACTTCCCAGTGACTGTAATTATATATTGCTTTTTACATTTGCATGCATGGTTATAGGACATACCAACTCAAAGCAATGCATATGATTGTGGCGTATTTTTGTGCATGGTAAGCAATAACCTGAGTGGTGACACATTATTGAAACCTGCTTTTGCTATGTGTATGTACGTATTATCATGAGAAGAATTTGTAATGTCTTGTTTTCCTATTCCTTCAATTCTTCATGAACATCTCAAATGGTGATTTTGCAATTTGTCAACACATTTTTCCCCCCAGTATGCTAGGTGCCAGTATGCTAGGTGCCAAGCACTGAATACGACATTTGCTTTCAATCAGGTATGGTTTATATGTGTGTGTGAGTATTATATTATGAAGTCAGTTGTCCGAACATGGTCTTCAGATAAGTGAAGTCATACCACCTGCACATAGCTCTTATCATTAATTTATGTAGCATTTTTGGGTGAAGCAATTGATTTGCTATATTTTTTCAGACAAGTGACTTCCTATTTTACTAATACAGTGGAACCTCCATTAACGGACACTCCCAATAGAGGACACCTACCTTATATTGGACAGAGGCTGGTGCACCAATTGATTCTCCATATGAATAGTGCATTAGAAAGTCCCCCAATAGCGGACAACCTCCCAATTCTTGAACAACGGACAGCAGCCAGTGCACCAAATAGACATTCATTGATTTTTAAAAAAATCGGCTCTAACGGACAATGGGCGTGGCCCAATACCACCATTGTACGACCCAATACCAACATTGTACGACCCAATACCACCATTGTACGACCCAATACCACCATTGTACGACACCATTGTACGACCCGTGGATACAGTGAAATTGTAGCATCCTGGGTACTCGTGACAATTATTAACTTTATTAACGCCCACCTAGATGGCATCGTTTTATTGTTGTGTAGCTAGCTTTAGGATAGTTTGATTGTGTGTTGTTTTTCTACATGAGTTCTTGGCTGCCTATTTCTAAAAGGGTTCTCCTCTCATACTTCAAATAGATGGTCTTCAACTACAAAAGTCCACTTGCAAGTAGAAATTCTGTTCTTTCTTTCACTCGATCAGTGTAAGGCATAAAAACTGTATGTAAAGGGATCTGCAAACCATATCCAGCTCCTCTGTTGATTCTGTCAACTCAGCAAAACTACCCTTGCTACATGCATAAAAAATAATTATCAGGTGAGTATTATCATGTGAGATCATATTCTAATGAGTTCTGTGGTTGAGTCTGGCCTGCGCAGCAGCTGTCTTTAAGCTTGTAATGAAATGAAATGAAATATGAGCCCTTTGGTCTCTTTTTATATATAATAAAATGAAATGCCATGAAATGAAATGAATTTTATTTTTTTTATTTTTTTTATTATTAATATTTTATTTCACTTTTTCAAAGAAAAGCAATTTGGTCACTTTTTTTTCCTTCCATATTTTTCTGGTCTCCACAGGGATGTCTCTGAAGTTGAGCACAGTTGACCATGTGCCAGCTTCGAAATAGCAGCCCATGAAATAAAATAAAATAAAATATAATTTTTTACTGCATTGATAATTTTATATACCGTAATTTCTACCTTTGACCCTTCAAAAACAATTGGGATATTTTCATTTCATTTCATTTCATTACACGCTTTAACATTTCATTTCATTTCAAGAGACAGCTGCTGTGCAGGCCAGACACAACCACAGAACTCATTAGAATATGATCTCACCTGATAAATATTGTTAATATCTCCGACTCATTTATCAAATTGCTTTTCTTAGTAAAAGTGAAAAAAAAGTGACCAAATTGCTTATCTTTTAAAAAGTAAAAAAGTAAATATATATATAGCTATATAGCTATGTATATATATATGACAACCTCCGAATATGGACAAAGGGGTATGTCCCACTTGTCCATTATTCGGAGGTTACACTGCACGATGTTATTTATTGTTTGTTTGTTTGTTTGTTTATCCTGGCTGCAATACCAGAAATTCGGGGAAAAATGAAGACTGAACTTGAAACAATCAAACTAATGTAATATAATTATAGCCATCTGTATAATGTATTTCTGTACAATGTATTGCATATTCAGGGGCAGATCCAGGATTTTCAAGGGGGGGGGAGGGGTCCAAAAAAAGTATATAATAGTATTCTGTATTGCCAGAAGATGTATATAGAGAGGGGGGCAGAAAATTTTGGAAATGAAGATGCTCTGTGCGGTGCATTTTTGCATTTTAGTATATGTTTGGCTATATTCATATATAGGTAGGTTTTTTGAGACAGAATGAAGTTTACTATATACCTGAAATACAGTATACACCTGCAGAAGCACAAGTTCAAGTAACTGATTTTGAACAGGATATTGACATGATATAAAGTGAATGTTCAAAGGAATGATTCTAGCAGTCCTGGAAAACAGGACATGGTCATAAAAACTCCTAAATTCCCCAAGCCCCCCCTTCCCCCCCCAAATATATATAGCTAGTAGAGTGCTTTAGTGCCTTGAGAAAGCTCTATATAGTTATAATTAGCTATATATGCATATAGAAACCAAATAAGGTAAAACATGTTGTTTTTTTGTCAAAAGTGATATTGGATTGGACAGGTGAGATTACACAATATGTTGATTATTCAATATGTTCACAAAATTGTCTGTTTAATACTTATGCATGCCTCCACAGTTCGTATGATTGTATTTTTTCCATCAAACAACAGAACATGAAGGGCAGAATTAATAGTTCTAGTAGGGGAGGGGGGGGGGAGACATTAATTAATAGAACGTTTTCTTGCTAGAGCTACATATTATGAACCCTTTTCAGGGGTGGCTCCGCCAATTTTGAGGTGGTCAGGCCAGGATGTGGGTGTGGTTGGGTGTGGTCAAAACGTGACAGATTTTTCATTTTCACATTTAAATTAAATTGCACAGTTAATAATAGAGATTCATTAAATAAAGGTAATAAAGGTACCAAATACACATTATATATAATACACAAATATACTATAATGTATTGCAGGCGAAGATAAAGTTTAAAAGGATGAAGGGGGTTCATCGTCATCAACTTCCTCCATTCCGTGATGAATTTAGGTGGAGGGAGAGGAATGCCTGCACAACTGCTGAGGCTTTTGGCAGCATCCTACATGCAATCAAAACACAGTACACAGTATAAGCCCTCTGATGTTTTGTTGTTTTTTTGGTTTCAAAGTCGATGCTGCATTTGTTGTATTCTTATTCTCACTTGCAATCCAGGATATTGTTGAAGACTGCCAAAGTGAGCTGAATATTTGGTACTTGGATGACGGCACTCTGAGTGGAGAGGCTGACACTGTTCTCTCGGATTTAAAAAAGATCATTGAGGCTGGAGACTCACATGGAGTCATTGTGAACCCTGCAAAGTGCGAACTGGTGATCATCGGTGGCGAAGACGTCGCACTGACTGCGCGCAAATTCCAAGAGTTGGCGCCTCAGATTAAGATCGTGGACGAACAAGACCTCACTCTCCTTGGAGCCCCAATATTGTCTTCAGCAACAGATCATGTACTCCAACACAAACTAGATGACCTCAACAGAATGCTCTCTAGGCTAGTGGAGATTGATGCCCATGATGCACTATTCTTGTTGAAAAACTGTTTTGCGATCCCGAAATTGCTTACTTCCTGAGATCTTCACCCTGCTTTGAGTCATCTATTTTGAAACTATACGATGAAAACATCAAATCTTCACTCGAAAATATTCTCAACATTCTGATTACACCTCAGATTTGGAACCAATGTTCGCTCCCTGCTGGCTTGGGCGGGATGGGAATCAGATCTGCTGTTGACTTATCCCTGCCAGCCTTTATTTCCTCAGTCTATGCCTCTCAACCTCGAGTTCTTGATGCTCTTCCTGACTCCTTCCGAAGAGGAGAGTACCCTGAACTAGACACTGCCATCTCTCGGTGGAAGGAGTTGATGAACACCGCAGAGCCCCCATTGCAATTACCTGTCCAGTCTGCCTGGGACACTCCCTTATGTCAACTGAAACTAAATAATCTACTTGAAGATGCACAATCAGACATGGAAAAAGCAAGGATCCTGGCCGTCTCTTCTCCTCACGCGTCTGATTGGTTGAATGCGATTCCTATTCCGTCACTTGGTTTGAAAATGGACCAGAATCAGCTCAGGATCGCTAGCGCTCTTCGTCTTGGTTCACCCCTGTGCCATCCTCATGATTGTATATGCGGCACTAAGGTGGAGTCAAATGGAACACATGGTTTGAGTTGCAAGAAGAGCGCAGGGAGATTTGCCAGACACGCTCAAATCAACGACCTCATCAAGCGAGCTCTGTCAACTGCTCACATTCCTTCAGTCCTTGAGCCCAGTGGTGTTAGTCGAACCGATGGGAAGAGACCAGACGGCATGACGATTTTTCCTTGGAAAAATGGACGGATCATGATTTGGGACTACACTTGCTCTGACACCCTGGCGCCTAGTCATATTGCTACCTCATCAATTGCCCCCTGTAAAGTCGCTGAAAATGCAGAGAAGGCCAAGTTGATGAAGTACGCCAACCTTCAGCGAGACTACATCCTCGAACCAGTCTGCGTGGAGACCCTTGGACCATGGGGACCGGGAGGACTGAAGTTAGTCCAGGAAATTGGCCGAAGGATCGCTGCGGAAACCGGAGAGCAGAGAGGGACCCAGTACTTGCTCCAGTCGATAAGTGTTGCTGTGCAACGAGGCAATGCTGCAAGCGTGATGGGAACTGTAGCTAATACCAGAAATCTGGAGGAGATTTATTATTTAATATGATTTTACATGTTTTATAAAGCAGGGAAAAAAGAATTTTTTTTTTATGAAGTCGTGTTAATATGAAGTTGTGCTAATTTTTTGTTATGTATTGCTGCTAATGAATATTGTTCTGTCCAGGGGTATTTGTAACTTACTTCGAGTATCCTTTCTTGATGCCTTCTGAACGCTCCATCAAATTCAAAGGACCTACATGGTGCGCACATTTAAGATAAGCAGGGAAAAGTGTGTTTTTAAATATATACTGCAAAAACAATTGACGTGCATGGATTTTTCGACTTCCGGAGTCTCACTCTTTACATGATCCCAATTACCTTGGAGTCCTCTTCACTCATGAGATCTGCTGTCTAAAGTTTTTGGCAAGGCAGGGATGTGGGATACGTGGTCATGATAATCGTGGTGATGGAAATCTGTTTCAACTGATCTCATGAGTGAAGAGGACTCCAAGGTAATTGGGATCATGTAAAGAGTGCCGATTTTTGGCTCATCTTGGGCCAAAGTACTAGAGAACATCTCACCTACATCTCGTGTAGTTGTTGGTACTGTAATTAGCTTCTCAACTGCTATCTTGTGGCACTGACTTTTCTCATGCTGTCGGATACCTAGTATGGCATCTTTCCAGTTCGTAAATCCCGAGGTAACTACAATATAAAGCTTTCTAAATAAGTGAATAGTACTATAAACTTTAAAAGTTAAGTTAAAAGAACTATGAGGAAGTCGTTAAACTTACAAAAGCAGCATCGGTAGCTCCTGGCTTCACTGTTATATGCTTAGCCTTAACAGCTTTGCAGCAGAGGTAGCAGTGCAGAGAATCTCTGGCTTGTTTATAATGTAGCCAAGACCAGGTACGGAACCAGCTCGCTTGGCAAGATCTCTCCACTACCTTCTTTTTCCTGAAAGCTCTTTCGAAGGATTCGGGCGGATGACAGGGAACTTCAGGAAGGTTATCGCTCACTTCAGACGCTACACCAAAGCTCGAAGCCACGGACCGTCCCAAAGGCAAATACAATAGCTAGTCAATTGGGCAAGGGTCCAAATCGCGCATGCGCAGCATGTTACCAAAAGTGGTCCGGTGTCACAGGGTATTTGGCATGCCAGGGAATATGGTATCCCCACACCAAATACCCTAGGGTATTTGGCATCCCCTCAGGGAATTTGGTATCCCACGCGCCCTAGGGTATTTGGTATCCCCATCCCGACGCCAGCTAGCACGTACTTTGTAGCTCTTGCTACAAGCACTGGGGGGCTAGCAGTTATTTGTGATGCTGCCAAGAAAGAGTGCCCTTCAACGTGGTGTCCTCGTCATACCTGTCTGTGGTTATAAGTAAAATTAAAATACGCTACCTAACTAGGCCTATATAAAAACAGCTTTCTGGGCTCCTTCAGGGTAAACTCCTTGGTGGAGATACTGGTACACTTCGTCATATTTACGTTCTTCTTCAGTAAACGAAGCCATATCCGACGCCGCGTGTGTAAAAGTGGGGATACCAAATTCCCTGAAGGGATACCACGCGGGGATGCCAAATACCCTAGGATATTTTGCACGGGGATGCCAAATAACCTAGGGTATTTGGCATGGGGATACCAAATAGTGGGGATGCCAAATTCCCTGGGACACCGGCCAAAACCGGAGTGGCCGGACCATCGACGCCGCCACTGCTTTTCAGGAGGTAGTTTTTATATAGGCCTAGTTAGGTAGCGTATTTTAATTTTTACTTATAACCACGGACAGGTATATGACGAGGACACCACGTTGAAGGGCACTCTTTCTTGGCAGCATCACAAATAACTGCTAGCCCCACCAGTGCTTGTAGCAAGAGCTACAAAGTACGTGCTAGCTGGCGTCGGGATGGGGATACCAAATACCCTAGGGCGCGTGGGATACCAAATTCCCTGAGGGGATGCCAAATATCCTAAGGGTATTAATTTTGGTGTGGGGATACCATATTCCCTGGCATGCCAAATACCCTGTGACACCGGCAAGACCAACGGCAATGCGGATGCTCTCTCTCGTACTCCGGTAACCTGACGTACCGCCAGCTTACCGCTGAAGAAGGGGGAGGAGTGTGGAGGACTCGAGCCTCCATTAAACTGAACAGTATTATTATTATTAATTCTGTAGTATAATTGTGTATCTCGTTTCCTTTGACTGTTTTGGTGACCCTCTGTGTTGTGATTGGTTTTGAGTTGTAAATTGTTTCTTTCATGTTAGATTTATATTAGCTTATGGAACTCGATGGGAATCCTATGTGTTGAATTTGTGTGTGTGTATGTAAGATGGAATGATGTAATGTATGTGGGCTGGAAGGATATAAAAAGGTCCTGCCAGCTACTGTTGAGGCTCTCTCTCAAGTTCTTAATAATTGTTATTTAAAAGAGGACTTCTGACCACAGGCTGGGTGTAGTGTTTGACTAGGACTAGATCCAATTGAAGTAGCTGGAAAGGGTTTACTTTCCATGAGTGAAGTTCTGAGAACCTTTCAATCCTTCACCAATAACTCTGTCAAGAGAAGATATGGCACATACAGTGAAATCCTTCAACCTGGTAACTTGCCAGCAGCTCCGACTTCAATATTAACAGCTGCTGTACGCTTAAACCTGTAAGTTAGAATAGTTGCAAAATCTCGGTACCATGTTACAAACAAGTGTGTAATTGAGTTGAAAAACATTTCACTGAAGAGACTTGGAGAATAGTATTGGCAGGGTGGGAGAGATCAACAGAAGGTAAAATGGGTTGAAGATCCTTTACCAGTAATTATGATTGTCTTGAGGTCGTGCGTGTATAGCATACCAGTTGTGACTTGTGCAGTCATGTGGGCACCCAGCTGGATACACAATACCAACTAAACCAGGTCTACAATACTCTGTACAATTTATTACCCTGTTAACTCCTGAAATTATTGTCATGATGTATAGATGATCAGACTGCGTCTAGACAGGCACACCAAGAGCAGTCATGATCATGTGATACACACATCCATTCCAGTCAAGTCACATGACAAGAACATCTGCAGTGGAGCTGATCAAGGATAACTATCTCTGCAGGCATCTTGCTCATGAATGATCACCAACATGTATTTGATGACTCAGATGATCTTGTGATATAGTTCATGTAACATAGCTGCACAACTATAAACTACTAATAAAAAATGGAGTATGTTCTGTGGATGGGAAAGTCTTTCATTTGTGAAGCGTTTGCTTTAGCAAAGTCCCACAAGCAGAAGTCTATGGTGGCAGCATTGACATCACTCATCGGTTTGTTGGAAGTATTGACATCACGATGCAGAGGTAGAGCCATCTTGAATAGCCTCTGCTTTATCATCTATTCCAAATAACAATTACCAAATGGAATCAATAAAGATTCTTCCTCCTCACACGGTGAACCTCCCACTAACTTAGTCTATAAGCTTACCAACCTCTCACATGATGAACCCTCACCCCCACTAACTTAAAGAAGCTCAGTCTATAAGCTTACCAACCTCTCACATGATGAACCCTCACCCCCACTAACTTAAAGAAGCTCAGTCTATAAGCTTACCAACCTCTCACATGATGAACCCTCACCCCCACTAACTTAAAGAAGCCCAGTCTATAAGCTTACCAACCTCTCACATGATGAACCCTCACCCCCACTAACTTAAAGAAGCTCAGTCTATAAGCTTACCAACCTCTCACATGATGAACCCTCACCCCCACTAACTTAAAGAAGCTCAGTCTATAAGCTTACCAACCTCTCACATGATGAACCCTCACCCCCACTAACTTAAAGAAGCCCAGTCTATAAGCTTACCAACCTCTCACATGATGAACCCTCACCCCCACTAACTTAAAGAAGCCCAGTCTCTAAGCTTACAAACCTCTCACATGATGAACCCTCACCCCCACTAACTTAAAGAAGCCCAGTCTATAAGCTTACCAACCTCTCTCATGATGAACCCTCACACCCACTAACTTAAAGAAGCCCAGTCTATAAGCTTACAAACCTCTCACATGATGAACCCACACACACACTAACTTAAAGAAGCCCAGTCTATAAGCTTACCAACCTCTCACATGATGAACCCTCACCCCCACTAACTCCTGTTTTTTCATCCTCATTAAAAATGAAGACAATATATCTTCTCCCTATTAATCTTGAAGTTGTGCATCTCTAAAGAGCTCTCTCATGCGGCACACGAACCAGCAGAGATCACTCCTATATCACACCCCATTTTCTTCTTCCCTACTTCATCCTCCACCCCACATAGGCACCTCGTTTTCCAACCCCCCCCCACACACACACACAAATTTATCATACACTGGGTATTACCTTTCCCTCAACTTTCCCTCTAAAGCCGAGGTAGAACACCTCCCTCCCATCCTCCCTCACCTCCACAGCCCAGATAGAAGTGGTCATTTCATTCCTTATGCTCGTAATTAGATTGCATAATAACTCACTGGAGTGATCCTCACAGAACATTTATTCCACTCAGGAAACAGTTTATTCCACCATCATGTTCCATTCATAGCACTTCCCCTCTCTCTCTTACTTCCATCTCTATAGCACATTCCCTCTCTCGCCTCCCATCTCTATTGCCGGATAGCACACCCTATCTTCCTCACCCCATGCATGCCTAATAATCTACCTCCACAGCCCAGACAGAGCACCCTCTTATCTCCACTTCTCTCTCCCCTCCGGCTTCCAGTTGTGTCCTTGCCTCCAGCACCTTCAGTAACTCCTGACTGTACTCAAGAATGCCAAGGAACAAGAGGCACTGAGGCACCCTAGACATAAGTGAAGGGAGAGAGGTGGTTGGAAGATGGAAGTGTGGAGTAGGGAAGAGATAGAGAAACAAAGGTAAGGAAGGAGACGAAGGAGGGAATTGGGAGGGAGATGGTACATGGAGGAAGAGAGGATATAAAAGGGTAAGGAAAAGAGAAAGAAGGATGGGTGAGGAAGAAACATGAGAGAGAATGGGTGACAGAGAAAGTGGAAATCAGTACCTGTAATCTGCAAACATGGTAAGGGTGTCAATATCGTGAAACTCTCCGTAACCTTGACCGCCAAACCTGTGCCACACATCCGCCACAAATATCTGAGCTCTCTTCAGGAACAAAACTGAGCAGAGGAAAGAAACAGATGCAATACTATTCTCGTCTTGATCTAGTTCAGAACATACCTACCTTTTCTTCCTCGATAGATTGCCTCATCTTTGAAGCTAGTGAAGTGCTGAAGCAAGAGGGCGACCAATTTCTGTGCACTCTTATCACTCCGGTGAATCAACTCAGACACCTGTCCATCAAATTCCTACAATACCATGCATTAAATGCCACCCATAGGGAAAGAAGGGAAGACAAGTGTGTGTGACATTAAATTACTTACCCATCCATATATATAATATATATATATAATAATACGAACACATGTGTCTGTAACATTACCTTCTTCAGCACTAAAGCGGCCTCATGCAAATTTTTCACACGAGGACCTAGCAACGACATCTCGATGTGTGTCTCGGACTTAAAAATAGACAGGAACTGTTCGTCAGTAATTCTTCCATAAAAGGAAGGTTGATAAATGGGCAGATGGTCCACCTCCACTGCCTTGGTTAGAGCAGCACACATGGACTGATAGCCAGTCCACTGCACTCCACCATAGTTCAGGGTAAATTGCGTGTCTTCTTCAGACCAGAAGCAGAAATTAAGGAGGTCTAACAAGAAAGTCCACTCCAGTAACTGTCCAGAAGAAAGGAACCTCGGTTCCAAAGTGGGCACTGCTTCTTCTGAAGCTTTGCCATTTTTTTGTTTGGTAGGCTCCAATAACTGAGGCAGCAGCTGGATAATGTAGTTGCGTGTATGTTCATGGCATTACATTTTGGTCTACCTAACTAGCCATAAACACCTTATCTGCGAAATCCTCCACTGCCTTTCCGTTAATTTTCACGTGCTTGGCGGAGGTGGCAATGAAGTTCGCAGACTCCAGCACATTTTCAGACGGTGTGGCCATACTTAAATTTGGATAGAACGACGAACTAGTTGCGGTCTCCTACAACGAAGCGAAATCCCAAACGACGAAGGGAAGTGGGTAGGGGACGACTCGCGTACCTGGACCCTCATAAAAGTACATGTACTGATGTAATGTTAGTTCTTTATGCTGTAGTATATGTGGTGGCCTTAACAGGCTCAGCAAGTATCAAGATTGGATCAATTCACATAATTATACGGCCAGTACACCCTTCAAAATCGTGCGCGTATAATTAACTGAAATATTTTTTTAAACTAAAGCATGGTGTTAATGGACTACCAGCCTTTGAAGACATTAATGAGAGTATTACTATTCTTTGAAGACATTAATGAGGGTAATGAGGGTATTGCAGATAGAATCACTTCTGAGTATTGCAGATAGAATCACTTCTGAGTATTGCAGATAGAATCACTTTTGAAAGCATGTCTCTGTTGGAAATAGGAGAAATTGTATTTCGGGATGTGGAAACGTTGATGACCTACCTTAGGGGCAAAGGACTTCTATCTACATCTGCTGATTGCTCCAAGTATGGTACTGCCAGGGTTGCCACGAGGGAGGTCAGAAGAGAGGATGTTTCAGATGGCTATTGCTGGAGATGCCCGGCATGTTCAACCAGGACCAGTATCAGAGCAGGAAGTTTTTTTTCGAAATCGAAGTTAGCAATTATATACCCACTGTCAATGCCCTTGCTATATGCTGTTTCTTGGTTTTACATAGATTAACGCTCAGGCAATGGGTCCTGATAATGTACCTGTGGGCTAGGGAGTATCCGGTATGCGAGGCAAGCCGAGATGCTGGCATCAGTCCACAAAGAGGGGTGGATATCTACCAGTGGCTGAGGGAAGTCTGTTCGACCAAGTTATTGCAAGCGCCAATTGTGCTTGGAGGAGTGGTGCAAATCGACGAATCACTTTTCCGACACAAACCAAAGGTTTATAGACAGATATAGTATATTTAGAAACCTACCTTATCTTATTTTACCTTATCTGGATCACATTATCTTACTTTACCTAATCTAACATACAGCACCACAGAGGCAGACCTCCAGCCCAAGAAGTCTGGGTGTTTGGAATGGTCGCCATCACGACCTCACCAGCCTTGGGTTACATGCAGGAAGTGGCCAAAAGAGATGCGGCCACCCTACTGCCCATCATACAAGCCCATATTGAACCCAACACAGTCATCCACTCCGACCAGTGGAGGGCTTATAACCAAGTTGGATCGCTGGCTGGTGTCTCTAGCCACCAAACTGTCAACCATTCATTGAATTTTGTAGACCCTGGGTCGGGTACCCATACACAAAACATTGAGTCATATTGGAATAGGGTCAAGACCAAACTGAAGAGGATGAAAGGATGCCATGCACATCAGACCGGAAGCTACCTGGATGAATTTATGTGGCGAGAGAGACATGGACAGTCCAAACACATTGCTTTTAATAATATAATGTTAAATATAAGTCAACAATACCCTGTATGAATGATATGATAATGAAATGTATGTATAAAATAACAATTCATGGGAATAAGAATTGAGAATTTGATTTATAGAAAGAATAACAATTATAAAATATATAGCAATTGAATTATAGCAAGAATAATAATTAGGTTCATTAACGCCAGTTTATGCTATGCTTAAAAAAAATTTCCAGTTAATTATACGCGCACGATTTTGAAGGGTTGCATAGTCAGGAAGGTGTGAGGATCAATTTAAACTAAGGACTGGTCAGTTGGGTTGTTAGAGGGATGTGGCATAATTAGGGGTGAGGGGTGAGAGGTGAATCATGTGTGATATGGGGCAGGGGAAGATGTGGGACCTTTCTTGGTGATGTACGGGGAATTCGAGGAATTGGCTAGTACTGGTGGTGCACAGAATTGTAGGGGCTGGACAGTGGCTGGATGAATATAGAAGAGTGGGTAAGACTGAAAAGGTGGCATTGCTGTTAGCGAAGGTATGGAGGGAGTAAGTGATATGGAGGAGGTGGGCAAGTATGTTATGTATTGGGTAGGGAAGTGGTGGTAGAAGAGAAAGGAATTGTTATGGTGAGCTGGTGAATGATCTTTGGTTGTTGATAATACAGATTGTTATTGGTGTGTTATATAGTGCTGTAGTATATGTAGTGGCCTTAACAGGCTCAGCAGTAACAAGATTAATAATTATGGTAAGCAAGGTGTAAACCCTATTGGCAAGACAAGTTGGGAAAACTCACTAGCAGTACCACAGAGACTCTCAGACATGCAGTGCCTATTTTATATTAAAATATCTCCATAAATTATTAGTCCATGTGCTGCTCCTTGGTGCTGGGCTGAGTGCATTAAGAGTGAAAGTATTGCCATGTGCTGCTCCTTGGTGCTGGGCTGAGCAGATAAATCTCATTAATTAAGAGTGCAAGTATTGGCATGTTCCTTTGTGCTGAGCTGAGCGGGTAAACAAGAGTGGGAGTATTGCAATGTGCCACTCCTTGGTGCTGAGCTGATGCAGTACCACTCTCACATTATTGAGAGCTCTGGCCCTGGAGAAGGCCACAAAGCTACATGTGCAAAAACTGTTTTGGGTATACATTTTCTCAAAGTCTGTTCTTGTGCTTTATAAATGTCATTGAGTAGGCTAGTCTCATATAAATTGGGTTGGCGGTATCACTGGGGGCAAGCTCGACTCATGGAATTAGCACCATATTACATGCATTTGGAGCCAGCAATACTTTGCCCTGAATGCTATTGTTGTGTAGTGCTGAATCTAATTTATATGGTGGCCTTAACAGACTTAGCATTGTGTCCCATCGCGCAATCCCTGCTGCAAGGAAATGTTGAACGCTAGCAAACAAGACTATATACCTTTCTTCAGGCTGAGGACAAGAGGTGACATTCCTGGCATGAATTCAAGAATCCCGCTGGAAAGACCCTATCTGCACTGAGATAGGTGGCCACTTCTTTGAGCACTTATTCAATAATCATTTTACTGTCTAGAGAGATTGAGAAGGTTATTGTAATGTTATGTCAACTGAGAGTTTATTGTCAGTTTATCATTGATGTCTAAGCAATTTTCATTTCTTGAAGATGAGTTGTGCATATCACCAGGTGCTACACCATCTTATTTGCCAGTGAAGTTGTAGTTGTGCATGTTGATGGAATCTCAATCGTCTCCGTCAATTCAGAACCAAAGTTTGCCCTGAGAATTCCATTGCCAAGCTGTATATAGTATATACCCAAGCTGAGAATTCCTGCTCACCTGGAAGGCCCCACAAGTTTTAAGTTTTCTGTCAGTTGGTGGGATTGGAAGAGAGGCTAAAGAGGAGATATTTTCAGTATGTGTCACTGATCACCACTGGTGGGGCTAGAAACTCAGGAAGAACTTGCCAAAAGTCTCCGCTAAGCAAGAAAACCTTCCTACCAAATGCCTAGTGATATCCTGTAATCTATTACATGAAGTGCATGACATCAGATCATCGAGGTCTCATCAATGATACAGCATATCAGCTTGGTTAGAGGTAGGCAGTACATTGCAGGATGAGTTTTCAATTCACATCCGAGTGGCACAATGCCAGTCATTACTTTGCAATAAAGTGCTTCCAGTACCTGGCAAGTTTATTGCACAGGCAAGTCGCTCCACATCCACCTGGTGCATGAACATGGTATGGTTAACTTGCACTCACTGCAGCATTGAAGAATGCATGCAGTTAATATCTTGCTGCTGGGTATTCAGGCCAAAGAGGTTGCTTGTTCTTGTAGCAAGTCATCTTCACCATCAGAAATACTCCATGAGGCACAGGAAGACCAATTGTGGCACAACTCAATCCATTTTCCTACAAATATTACTTGATTTCTTTATTCATAATATATAGTGTTTCTCTAGTTGTTTATCAATGCATTTTGGTGTTGTGTCCAAAGCTGCAATCGTTGGCAGTAGACAAATTCTTACAAACCTGCTCCAAAGTTGTTTTGGCATTTGAAAAGCTGATGTTTCCATATTAGAGCATGTTCAAATTCCGTATCTTGAGATGTCACTCGATGTGGCTAAGAAACCTTGAACCTCTCCTTCTCTAGCCTAGGTCAGTGAAGCATGAAAACACTTTGCCTATGCAAAAGTAACAGGAACTTTTCGGGATCAGTAAGGCTCACAGAGTACATCCTGCTGTTAACTAGCTGCCACCTCTTTGTCTTATGGGCCATTTTATCCTCTTTGTTGTAACACAATGAATATTTGCTCTTACGAACATTATGTACCTTGTACTGATAGATGCCACAGTACTTCAGGCACCCATCTGCCCCATTTCAGTTCCAAGTAAGTTGTAATGAAGATGTGAAGCACTTTCACTTTCCATTTGTGTGGCACCAACAGTTTGTCTTACAACCATCACCATGTTAGCACATTCGTGCCCTAGATAAGATACCTGACACTTGAATGGTGTACATTCCTCCAGGTTAGTGTGGGCTCTGTACTACTCGAGTGGGATGCTATTGTATGGAACCACATGTTTGTTGTCAGCAATAGTTCTTCCTATCTGTACTGTTTTCCCATTATTCCTCATCTATATGTTGGGTATGTGTCTCATTGCTGAATTCTTCGGGAAACTTCTCCCCATTCTCCATACAAACTGAGTTGGAATCCATTGCTCCACAAGGACCACTGATCATGCAGGACTTCACCAAATTGGGTTAACTTCAAGTGGTTAATTTTCAATGAAATTCATCTTAGTGTCTTGAAATTTATTTTAATGTGTCGAAATTTATCTAATAGCAATGACTTTCTATATATACAGTGACTTTCTCGATAATGAGAAAGTCATTGTATCTGTACTATGTCAACTGAGAGTTTGTTGGGTGTTTATCTAAATAGCCATCTCTCCCCCATAATATTTTGTGGACAATAACATAAAAAACTTTAATACCAAAGAACTCCGCGGAATAAATCTGTTGGTAAGGATCGCTCGCGCTGTATATTGTAAATAACAACGCCTACCATAACATTTTGTTATCGTTGGAGTTATCCGTGCAATTGTTACTAAGTCTTTGAAGAAGCTGCAAAAGAACGCTAGCACATGCATGGCATAGATGTTTAAGGTCCTGGAGTCACAGACACTCTGAGTTTGACTTTGTATGACTGGTAGTCCCCACGCTCAACTGAAATAGAACAAACAAAACAACAAAAACACTCGATTTAAATTTTTAATTTTTTTTAAAAATAACTGTTTTAACTCGATGATTTTGCCATGTCCAAAAGGAAGCTGTAACTGATCCTCTACAAAATTTTGACTGTTTGGTTGGTGGAGTTCTTCTGTAAGTACTTGAAATGACTTGACATGGTACAGCCAATAATAGTTCTACTGTGCTAGTCTCTATATAGCCTGGAAGAGGACATTTTTATTAAACAGTCTGTACCCTTGTAGAGTCCATTTCAGTATATACTTGTTCCACTGAAGAACTCGACCCCCAACATTATTGTTGTACATATAACAAATAATTGTTTGTTATTGTATTTTTTGTGGTATTCTTTATAAAGACCATTTATGTGCTACCAGCAACTGCATTGGATGACAAGAAGCCAATCATAACCAGTTACATGACCCCTTACTTTTTAAAATCATGTATTATACACGGCTCTTTTAAAAGAGTATAGGGTTATCTAGCTGGTTGCGGTATACTCGGGTAAAATATTGTTGCTGTGTTTAAAAAATATATATTATCCTTGCCACTTTTTTGTGCCTGTGGCCATTAAGTCATTGGGGGTCATAGGGAACAGGTCAATGACTTTCCTGAAGGAGCTCAGCCTCAGGATAAGGCAAAGAACTGGGGAGATGAATGCCCATGCTCACCTCCTTCAGCATCTCTCAGTGGCAGTCCAGCAGTGGAATACTTTGTCTGTTTTGGGGTCAGTCGGGAGTTGAACTTGTTAGCTTTTTAGTTATTTATTGATATAATTATGTATTTGGTATTTTTGTAATGATTATTACTATTATTATTATTATATTGATATTTGTCAAAATAATTATGATAATATCAAGAGTACAACACCATTGTGATAACAAACAATAAATGGTTATTATTATTTTATTGTCATTATTATTGTTGTTATAATTATTACAAAAATGCTTGTAGTTTAGAGAAATAAAGGGGAGAAAGAAAAAACTAAACATAGTAATGACAATGTTGTAATGTTATTTCATTAAAAAATATATAAAAACTTTTGGTTAAACTAATGACTTTCTCTTTGCTGATGTGATATATAATATACAGGTTCAAGACTCGGAAAAAAATTCCTTGAAAAGGTTATCAAAATAGGAAACTCTAATCAGCTTACCCTGCAATCTGTTCTTTCAGGAGTCTTGCTTTCTGAGGCTCACCAGCAATTAAGTTCATTCAGTGATTCAGTATAGGGTTTATAATGGTGGATTTATAATGGTGGATTTTTCTCAGCTCTATTTCCTTCAATGTCTGCATAGAGGTTTGTATTGGCCTCTGCATCATGCCTCCAGGTGCATCTCCCTGATTCAAAACCACGTGACAGGCATTGAGGACGTGAGGAAGTACATCAAGGGGAGCCACCCATTTGGCACCTTGCCTCCAACTTGAATATTCCAATGATGGAGATTAACTGGAGTAGTGAGGGTATCCAAGCCAGCTCATCTAACTTACTGTCCCACTGTGTGGTCACCTCACTCTTCTTGCAATTCTAAATCCTTTTTTTTTAAATCAACTATTTTCTCCCTATATAAACAGGCCAAGCTCTTTCTACTATATATAATAATAAATAACCATATCCACTTACCTTCCCGACTCCTTTTAACCAGCGCCAATTACACTCACATCTGCTTGCCAATGCCCCCCATAATCCCACTCTTCCATATATAACGGACATGGAATCTTCCTTTGTTACCTCTGCAACAGTTCTCTGGAACTCTCTCCCACCATCCATCAGATCCTCTTCCTCTCTCCCTTCCTAACGTTTGGTCAAAGCATTTTTCATATCCTCACGTTAAAGTGCTAATAATAATTGTCACATTATCACATGTTCTTTAATGCACTTAATTAGCTAATTCTTACTGAGCTCATTTGAAGGGGAAACAAAACAAAAAACATGTATGGCCCACGAGACTACTTGCTTATCCAGCCAGTTTACACTCACTTGTAGAAAGGGAAACTGCAACAGAAAGGAGCTTTTGGTGTTCATATCCGACAAACCAGCAGAACTTAAAACGGGAAAGAAGACAAGTAGAAAGATAGGAATATTGAAGACCAACTCAGAGGGAGAAGAGATGGAAAGACACTGGGAGGAGCTTGGCAAAGAGAGAGGAGTTTCTACAATACCTGCTTTGGGTGAAAGAAGTCCCAATAAACTCCTCATCCAATGCTCCGGACAGCACTTCCTCTTCAGCACCATGTTCAGCAAATCCTCTAATACTTCTACCATCCTCCCCCTCCAAAACATCATCATCTCATTGAGTATTCCATCTGGTCCTGGAGCTTTTCCCCTCATTAAACTCTTCAAGATATCCACCACTTCTCCCCATCTTACTTGTTCACACATACCCATCTCATTGCCACCCTACCACTCTACAAAGACAGTGATATAGATGTGATCAGGAATTATAGAGGGATATCATTGGGGAGTTATGTAGTGAAGATCTTGACTAGGTTGATGGCAGAGAGGTTAGGGAAGTTTTGTGAGGGACAAGTTTTCACAGAAGCACACACAAGGAGGTTTTGGAAGGAAGAGGAGATACACATACCAGTTGTTTGTCCTAAGGGGTGTATTCAGAAAAGGGAGAAGGAATCATCTTACCTAGCTTTTCTAAAGATCACTCAGTAAAGCTTAAAACAGTGTGTGGAGGGATCGTTTGTAGTATACAATGAGACGAGCAGGAGTGGAGGATAAATTTGTATGAATGTGTGAAGGTCTCTACATTGGGATGGAAGCTAGGATAGTATCGGATGGAGGTTAGTCGAGGTAGTTTGGGATAGAGAGGGGATTAGGCAGGGGTGCCCTTTGTTACAAAATATATTGTGTTGGGAATGGGGATGAACTGAAGATTAAAGCAGAGAAATGGATTGGAAAGGCGGTGTGGATGAGTAAAGCAAATAGAAAAATAGAAGTGGATAGACATAGTGTTGGATTTTATCCAGATTTTTGACCCTTAAATTTTCTGTTTGGTAAATGTTTGGATTTTTCATCATTAGAAAATTGTTTGACATTTCATGCATGTGCAGCCTATTTCAAAACCACTCCCTGTGGTATTAGCTGAGTGTGGTCATTTTGTGGTCACCTGGTTATATTCATGTGGTCACTTGGTCTGTGCAGGAATATTCCTACACACCTGTGTTATTATGTGGTCACCCGGGAATATGCCTGCAGACTGTGCAGAGCCAGAACCCTTTGATCTATGTGCATGCTCATGCACGAGCTATCTGGTTGGGTATTTAAAGCCTGATTTGTGCAAGAGTTATTCACAGTGAGTGTCGGAGAGAGTTAGCTATGGCATCTTCAGAACCCTTCAAGGTTACCAGAAGAAGATTCTTCAGATATGGATTCTGACTCTGATAATGAGGTTTCACAAATTGACATTGACAGTCAAATCTCTGTTTGTTCGGTTTGAAACTATAAAATGAATTGCAATTCCTGCCTGCGACTAAATGTATGCTAAATCCAAGACCAGGGTCGTAAGGCCTGGTGGTGGGTTGCTTCGAGGAAATAGCAGAGACACTCTGTCCTAGATTGACTGATAATAGTAGCTCGAGTAATACAAGTAAAATACTTATTATTAAAGGCTAAGGATAGACAATGTTGAATACACTACCATCGTGAAGACTGAGAGGCATGAGGTGAGGTAAAGCATTTTATAGGTGAAAGAGGAAAGGGAGTTGGGAATGCATGGAGTGATATGATTGGTTGGTAAAGGATAGGAGAGAGAGATGACCATATAAGGGAGAGTACTGAAATGCTGCATAACACAGATTAGTTCAATTAGATTGTGAGGTGTAAATTGAAGTGGATGAAAGAACTGGTAATTGGATGTGTGTTGTGCTGAACTGGAAGGGATGGACATGATGGATGAACAAGAATTAGTTTAAGTGCACATGCCTGAACAATCTCTACATCTATCAGGTCTTCTTAAGTCTGCAAAAAAGCGATTGTGTGTCTATCGTAGACAAAGCGATTGTGTGTCTATCGTAGACAGTATGCAAAGACTTTCCCATGGGCCACAACTTCGAGAAAGGGATCTTCTTTTGCCTTCTGTATGAAGTGCTCTCGTGATATAGACCTTGGAAGAGGTGGTGTACTAGAGATCTCAGGAGACATCAGAAAATGAAATTAAACCCCCAGAAAAAGATGGTGTGGGTCTACTGCCTCTACAGTCCTACTTTGGGCCATTAAGAGAGGAGTCTGTAATCCGTGCAGAAGTACTCTTCGCATATTTTCTTGGAGAGCACCATCTTGCCTTTCAATTGGATCATAGTACCAAACTATTCAAGTTGATGTTTCCATTGCTAAAGACTTTAAGTGCAGTCGTAGTAAAGCAACAGCTGTGTTGAAAGTTATTGCCCAGGATTGTTGGAAAACCATTTACGCAGCAGTTAGAGAGACACTTCAGCCTCCAAACTGATGAGACAAGTGATATTACCATTTCACAACAAGCTGCTATTATGCTTCGATTCTTCGATAACACCCAAGGACAGGTGAGATGTGTCTTCTTTGCCCTAGAGAGTGTAGACAGGGCAACTGCAGAGCTGCTATTTAACGCAATTGATAAGCATTTTCAAGAAACCACTACCCTCCTTTATGATAATCTTGTCAGATTAGGTACAGATGGGGCCAATGATGGGCTCTTCTTTGTCATTGTCACATCGCAGCATTAATAGCAAATGAGGCCTGCAAAGTCTTGCCTGATGAATTGGAAGATGACAACTGATGTATGGTATTATTTCCGGAAGAGCCCAAGGAGGCAGCGACAGTTTGAAGAATTTCAGAGTTTTGTGGAATGTAAGCCACACAAGTTGTTAAAAGTATGCCAACACGATGGCTCAGCCTTGAAGCTTGTGTAAATTGTCTTATCGAACAATATGAAGCCTTACTCTCATACTTTCGAAGTACTGAGGATAAGCAGGCAGTAGTGACAAGAGTAAAAATTGTACTTGAAAAGCCTCTGACCAAAGCTTACTTGCTCTTTCTATGTTCTGCATTACCAATTGTTAATAATTTCAACCAGTACATGTAGCAGCAATCTCCAATTCTTCACGTTCTTTACCAAGAGCTCGATGGCTTAATACGAAAATTTCTGTTGCGGTTCATGAATTCTGAGTACGTGTGTGCTGCTGAACATGTTTCACAAGTGTGTATTGATAACTCAGAAGAGTATCTCCCTTTACACGAAGTTTTCGTATGTCACAACACACTATCATACCTTGAAGAAGAGGATGGATTATCATCTGAAGATGTGAGAAAATTTAGGGAGACTATCAAAGCTTGGTGGATTGTGCAGCCAAGGGAGCTGTGAAACGATTACCTATGAGTCACAAGTTACTCTCTAATCTCAAATGGCTTCAACCAGGCTTACAACAATACAGTATGGCTGGTCAGGTGCTTGCTGCAGCAGAGTGTGTTCCTCAGGTAGTTCAAGTTGGTGACAAACCCAGCCTTCAAGAGGAATTTATGGATTTCTGCACGTCGCCATTACCTCCTAAAGTCATGGCCATCACAGAGGTGGATAAGTATTGGCATGCAATTAGCCAAATCATACTGTTTGGAAACTGAGTATATTATATCGATATTCGACATTGGCAAAACTCGCAAAAGCCATTCTAGTGTAATACCCCATAGCAATGCTGATACGTTTATTCAGCCACATTGGTCTAAACAAAACGAAGCACAGAAACAGACTAGGAATTTCTACATTAAATTCACTTTTAACAGTGCAATTCAATGTTGCCATAATGTTTTTGCATAATTTCCAAATTACTCGTCTGTGTTATCCAAAAATTTTGGCAACAAAAAATCAAAACAAAATTCAAACAACAATTTCATGAGAAATAACATACTAAAGTGTGTATATAGCATTTACACATGTCTTTAATAGGTCAGTGTTCGGTTTAAATTCATAGCCTTTTTGAGGAACACTGGAATGGTGTTGGCTAGACCAAGCCTGGAACACGCTGCTGAAGTGTGGCTTGCAGGAAGGAAGACTGTTTGTAGGAAATTAGAGTTAGCTCAGCTGAGAAGTAGGAAGAAACCTATTAGGGGCTAGCAACACAGTGATGGGAGTGACAGTGCAAGGGGACTTGAGATGGAGGAAGTTGGCGGAGGAGATTTTTTGGTCTATGGTAGGAGGCTTGCACAGGAGGGTATGCTGATAACAATTGTGGCAGGCAAACTAAGAATGGATGGAGGGATAGGATGGTGGGAAGAATATATACTGTTGAGGAGAAAATATGATCTGAATACTGAGCTAGGATCAGTGAGGCAATGGAAGGTGAAGATGAAGAAGAGAAATGTGTGTGATTGGGAGGAGGATGTCGAGAGTATGAGCAGTTTGAAGTGGTAAAGGTTGGCAAAAGGTGATGGAACAGAAAGGTATACAAGGTCATTTCAGGGATATGAGGGAGTGAAGTTGATGTTTAGGTTGAGGACAGGGTCAGCAGGTCTATTGCAGGACAAGAAGCGATGTAAGATGTGTATATAGTGATCATAGATGTATTTTGTGTGACAGGAAGGAAGTGGACACTTTCTATGCGATGAATTTGGAAGGGAACAGAGAATATGGGAGCTAGAATATGCTTGGAGGAGTTTGAGATGGTGGGCACTGAGGGGAAGGTGGTGGTGTTGCTTGGGAAGGAGGTGGAGGGTGCGAGTAATCAGGTGATGGTGGAAGTGTGTGGTAGTGCATAGTGAAATGTGGGCAGAGGAGGGAGGGACTGATTTATAGCCACCCACCCACTCCACTAACTTAATGTTTATCAGATACTAGTATATTACAGTATAAGTATCTTACCTCATTTACTGTTATTATTTATTTTGTTTAGTTATTTCTGCACTGCACTGGGGTGAGATGGTCCTAAGGGACTCAGCATATTTAAATTACAGTTATTTAAAATGATACCAAACATCAAACAATAGTCCAAGCTATATAGTATCGGGGGGGGGAGTTTTCAGCCACCTAAGCTACTTTTCCTTGTTCTACCACACTCTTCATTGAACTTCATTTCTTTTTGTAGGATTTAGTGTTGGGCATATCTTGGGCTACAATAATATCACTTTAGTTAAGGATCATGTATGTGTTTTGTTCAGATTTTTACACCAAAGTGCACCCACCTAACTAAGGGAGTTTTCAGCCACCAGAGGGAGTTTTCAGCCACACCTTTTAACCCAACAATTGTGCCAACAACTTCCATTCTACACACACAATAATGATGTACTATGAATTAACTATTATATCTTCTCATTAATATTTAAGCAAACCAAATAGTAGTGGGGTTGTTTTTCATATTTTGACCAATAATCAAATACTTTCACAAAAGTGACAAAGCCATTCAATGTCTAAAATACTTCCAATGTCTACATCAGCACATGTCTCTTCAAACCATCTTCCACAGTGGCCACATTCCACCCAGTTCTCCTCAGAATCCGAACTATCTTCGGCTGTCCCACAGAGAGCACAACAAACAGACGTCACAAGTGCAACCTTACGACGCTTCGTTCCACGTTTCACTACACCAGAATCACCTGATGAAGACTGGTTGAAATGTGGCAACCCAGAACCTCCCAATGTTGAAGGATCACCAGTGGATGACAGAGGCTCAGTAGTAGATGGAGGCTCGATAGTGGATGACAGAGGCTCACCAGTGGATGACGGAGACTCACCCGATGAAGATGGGTTGGAATTTTGCTTGCTTCTCTGTTTCCCGTACTTCTTCTGTTGAAGCTCAAGCTGCCTCTTTTCCTTTCTCTTTTGCTCCTCCTCCTTCTTCCTCTCTCTTTCTTCCTGTTTTTGATGCCGGATTCTGGCTTTCTCTTTTTCCAATTCCTTTCTTTTCCTTGCCTTTTCCTCTCGCTCTAGTCTTTTCCTTTCCTTGTCCTCTTCTTCTTCTTTTTTCTTTCGTTCTTTTTCTTCGCAAAGTTCAATAAACTGATTTGATGTCAGGTGGCTTGGAAGCTTAGTTCGATGTGCTGTTTGCTTCCCCTTCTTACTTTTCACTTTTGGATAACATAAAATGTCTTTGAATACCGGAGAAATTGCTTTTCCAGGTTGCAATTTAAGATTTGGTGCTGGTGTCTCACTTGATGCATGCATTGAAGCTACAGAGACAGGTGTGGAAGTTACAGAGGTAGCCGTACCACTGGCCTTTGGTGGAGAAATGTTACCTTTTGTTGTAGCATCTTGCGACGATGTGGAAGTCTGGTCTGCTAGACTTTTGAGTGACTTCCATTCAAGGTACAACTCATCATGAGTGAGATCATATCCTTCATCTAGTCGGCACTGGAAACACTCAATCTGGTCCACTGTCATTGATTTTTCTAACATCTGCAGAGTTGGTGTAGATCCTGTAACATCAGGTAGATTCTCAGGTGGGTTGTCATGTGGACACTCAGGTGGACTCGGATTCTTGTCACCAACTCCACTGTTCTGAGAGTGGTAGACAGTAGATGGTGCAAGGATATCAGCTTTAATAGCTAGCCTGTTTATAGGACAAAGACCTGTGACTCTGAAGCTGTTTACCATGGTTGACAATTTCACTGTCTTCTCCCAGGCAACTCGAAACACTTTTGCGAAATCATATTTACTCAATACATCGCCTAGGTGCTCTATCTCCCATCTTTCTACAGCCTTATCCCAGTTCTGTTTCAGAGGCTTGAAGAAGCCGACATCACATGGCTGCATACAATGTGTACAGTGAGGTGGGAGACAATAGAGTAGTACCTGATTTTCTATGGCGAGTTTAGAAACTTCCATATTGATATGAGAGCCATGTCCATAAAAAACTATGACAACTGGACGTTCAGGAGGTATTCTCTTAATAAAATGGTTGGCTAACCAACCATAGAAGAGTGATGCTGTCATCCAACCATTGTCACTGTGTCCCATGTAACTATTTGGAACACCACCATCTAAAGGGTTTTCTTTGAAGCGTTCACCTGGAAAGACGTGATAGGGTGGTATGGTTTCGCCAGCTGCATTATAGCAGACCAATGTAGTGATCTGTTGTTTATTTCCACTACTAACTTTGTTCACTTGTTTTGAACCACATGGTGCTAGCACTTTCCCAGTACGAGACATGAGAGGAAACCCACTCTCATCGCAGTTGTAGATAGCAGAGGGGCAATCAAGAATATTGTGTGATTCTAGGAAAACTTTAAAGCCAGCATACCATTGATCCAGAATGGCCGGAGTGCAAGAGAGAGCACGATACACATCCAAGGTTTGTGACTTCCTGAGTGAAATTTCAGGATGTCTTGCCATAAACCCACGAAGCCAATCCTTACCAGGACGGTTTTGTGCAAATGGGTTACGTCGACCATCTTTATCTAGAATCGCCTTGACTATCAACGTTAGATGGTCCCTTGTGCGGCCATATCCAATTGAAGACATGTGGAATACCCAGTTAACAAGCTCAGCTTCCTCTGCACCAGATAGATATGGAGAAGGGCCTGATCGAGAATTAGCAGGGATGTTGTGCTTAACTTTACTTTGTAGAGTACCTATAAAGGACAAAGGAAGTTTCATTCAACTCCATTATGAAAAAAAACACCCTAAAACTAAGCTTAGAAGTGAAACTTACCTCTAGGAACATCATTTTTTTTGGCAGATTGCCGCACCCCCATGCCATCATTGCAATCTTTCAAGGCCTTTGTCATCATTTGTACTGACCATTTTCTGTACCTTTCCCTGGTGTTAGTTTCCCTTTGATGTAGATTTTCTTTATTATCAGACATCTGTTAGCCTGCAGACCAACTCCAGCAGCTTAACTCCAATCACAGACAGAACTATACTACAAAGTTTACACCTCCCCCTTAGCTACACACTTTCAGGGTGGACCGCGACTAGTTCTGAAGCAAACGCCACTGCTTATTCACCGCCTAGCTCGGTCGAAGCCTATTACCAGCTATTAAACAATGGCTTAAATTATTTCTATATTACCATGTGACTTCACTGGATGTCTATTTAGAACATCTGCGCTCTAGTTCAGAGGATAAAATTAAAAAAGTTGCGAGGTGGCTGAAAACCGACCCTGGCTGAAAACTCCCCCCGTTACTATAGTAGACCAGTGGCAAATGAATTTTTTTTGTAAATCAATGCTACAAGGCTGAGGAGAAAAGACTTGAGTGCTCCTATAGTCACAAGATACTTTGTAAAATGCTATCACACGTCTTTAGCTTTGTTCCTAGTAGTGGGTCCGCAAGAGTTTGCGCAGAGCGGTTGGTAAAGGGTTTCTCTCTCGAAACTGATACAATGGGGGTGCGTCAGACGTCGAGTACCATGTAAATCACCTTTAATTCTGTCCTCCAAGGTCAGTCAGTTGTAGCGCCCACCATGGCCAGCGGAGGCAGCAAGAAGGCGAAAGGTCACTCTCGCGCAGAAGGCTCGGGAGCAGTTATGGTAAAAGATTACGAGTGGGAACTGCTACCAGACATGCCCACAAAAAGGTGCTTCACCTGTGGCGTTTTCCACGAGAATAAACTCTACGTTCTAGGTATGTCCGAGCTAACAGTTCTGAGTAGGTACCTACACCCTGTCCTGTCACTGTGCATGTAAATAGGTGGATGTGATAAGAGGGGACAGCCCATTTCTAGAGCTGAAGTATTTGATTTCACGAGTAGAACATGGTCTCGCATTGCAGACTTACCTGAACCGAGAGCAGCAGCCGGCAACAAGGGTTGTATCGTCAGGGAGAATAAAATCATCATAGTTGGTGGAGTTACAACCAACCAGATTCCCATGGACAAAGTTAACTGCTATGACATTGCCAGCAACAAATGGGAACCCTTTCCCCAGCTACCCATAGGAGTAGTTGGACCATACGTGCATCTGGTTGATGACATGCTCTACTGCATAGGAGGGACCGACAAGAAAGAGTGCAATCAGTCGGTGGTGTTTGATTTTATTGCAAATATGTGGAAACAATTGCCAGATAAACCACACCCCTGCTACTCCTGTGGTGGTTATCTCTATGACCGTAAGCTTATCATCGTTGGCGGACGAAATGGTCAGAATCCTGTGAAGGAGGTGGAGGCTTTTGATTTAGACACCCAACAGTGGGAGGAGTTGAATCCCATGTCTTCTGTTCGAGTCTTCTACAGTGTGGTTGGCCTCAGAGATGAAATCTATGTGATTGGAGGCCTCATTCCCATGATGGGCATTACGAAAATTGTGGAGAAATACGATATTGCCAGTAATATGTGGTGTCGAACAAAGGATCTGAGCGAGAATCGCTCCGACAGTGCTTACGGTGTTGTAGGGGGCCGTGTTGTGGTAGTGGGGGGGTTAGGAGGGGCGGAAACCCCCTCCTTCATGAAGACGGGTGAGTGTATAGGGCACAGAGGGTCCAGTTTCATGAGAATGGCTAGCATGCCCACTGCTCGTGCTTCTGTCACAACCACCAGCTTTGAGGATAAGATAGCTGTTGTTGGAGGAGTGGGTGATGGAGACAGAGGCCCTCAGTCCACCGTGGCTATCTTGAAAGTGAAGGAATTGGCAGACAAGACTACTGCATAGTGTTTCGGATGTTATTTTTGTAGTAAAATTGCCCATTTTGTCCACGTGACAATAAAATTTATTATGCGAAGTTGTCCATACCGCATGGCCGCAGATATTAAACAGATATGGTTAAAGTATGAGGAGTTCGCTTCTGCACGCAGTAGACGCTGTTGCAGGTGAACCAATGCTTCTTCAGTGAAGGCATCATTTGGAGACAACGCGACTCTTGATGAATATTTTTGTGGAGGAGTTTGACAGCACGTCTTGCAGCTCCAGCGAAGGTGCTGGTAGCGGGTGCGTTGAAAACAAGATAACTCTCACCGACATGAAAACTAGCATATCAATATTTATGTTCTAGGACTTGCAGATAGATTTATAAGCCAAGCTAGGCGTGATTTTCCAAACTTTGAGGATAAGATAGCTGTTGTAATTTATAGTTGTAAACGTGGCCGTTGAAGGAAATGTTTGTTTTATGTTGGCAGCTAAACACTCGGTATCCAACACTCCAAGCGAAGTGTTAGGTCATGCTGGTGAGATGGAATTTGTTAGATGTTGAGTAGCTATGGCAGGCTGCCAAACTATCCTTTCCCCCCCCACCTTGAGGTATATTGATTTAAGATAAGGAATTTGGTTGTAGATGTTTGATATGATAAGGAGCTTGATCTCTGGGGTAGGGAGTGTTCTAACCTTGTCAGTTGGAGTAAGTTTATAATAACTGCATTTTTATTGCTTGTCTTTATGAGTGGGAGATAAACGCCAGCCAACAGCCCTTAATTAATTAATGCAAAAACAAAAAATAATAATAAAATCGACAGTTGAAATCATCACATCTGTAGACATGTTCTTTTGTAGTTTTTGTCCAAAAATAGCGATAACCTTTCCCGCCATAGATAGCACGGCTAATGTAAGCATGGCATAGACAACTCTTTTCAACTCCCTTACCTTTGGGGTGGGAGCCTGGGAGCCGAATGTTTCTACTGTCAGCAGCCATTCTGTATTTTGCCATCTATTGTCATTAAGCAGCCACAGAGACGGGAAACATTGTGCCTAGTAAGCCACCTGTATAAGTATGGTTTGAAGTCTAGCTCACATTGCTCTAGTTAAATACTCATCGAATGAGCATTGATTGGCGCTCGGCTCTATTGCATACGTGTGCAAGACACAGTTTATTTTATTCCCCCAAGCCAAAATAAAGGTTTGGCACCACCAAATAGTCGAATGTGCGAAGTAAAGATGCTGCTTGTGTAATTATTATTATTTGTAGGGATAGCTCCTGCGAGGCCGGGGAGAGGGTGATAAATGAGTCAAGTTACGATGGTGCTTGTGTAATTATTATTATTTGTAGGGATAGCTCCTGCGAGGCAGGGGAGAGCGAGCTAAATGAGTCCCAGGAGGAGCTGAGCGTTCCTCCATGTGCCTCGTCGGCTGTCATGCCTGGCAACGTCCCTCTGAAGCGCAAGAAGCTGAGGAAGAGAAAAGTTGGTTTGCGGAAAAAACTCAGGACTCACATTGAGTCTGTGGAAGAGTTTAACCCTGAGGCGAGAGATGCTCAGAGCGCAGAATTGGAGAGGATTAGACGGCTAAAGTTGCAGCAGCAAATAAGTATTGAAGGGGGAGGGGCAAAGGGTACTGCTGTGTACCCGTCATGTGCTGGTGGCGTTGAGCTGGTCAAAGAGGGTGTGGTTGGGGGAGGAGTGAGAGAAGAGGTGGTCGGAGGAGTGATGGAAGGTACTGCACAAGGGTCAAAGGGCAGTTCCAGTCCAGAGATCCTGCAAGTCGAGCATGTGGGCGGTATTGCAACTCGAGTTCCTGCACGCCCCCTAGGTGAAATGCCACCTGACGCTATAGTCATTGATAGCGGTTCATCGGATTCTGACGCACCTGCTGGTGTTGGTTACCTCCAGGGGCAGCCACACCCCAAAATCTCGAATGTTGCTGTAGCACCTCTGGACAGGAAGCAGGGACAGGAAGCGGGGATAGCATTGGATGCCCGGCAGCTGTACAGGAAGTATGATGTCATGGCGAGTCCGCGCAAGGACGGTCTGGTGCTAGTGAACCAAGGCCACGCCTACAATGAAACTGACGTCTTCCTTGCTCCTCAGATTGGACGAGCGGCCAAACCACATCAGGTTAGTCTGTGTAGTAGCATCATGTTAGATTCGTGTCAGGTTAGTCCTTGTAGCATCGTGTTAGATTTGCATCAGATTAGTCTTCTCTAGCATCGTGTTAGATTTGAGTAACCAAACCATATCGGGTTAGTCTGTGTAACATCGTGTTAGATTTGAGTAACCAAACCATATCAGGTTAGTCTGTGTAGCATTGTGTTAGATTTGCATCAGATTAGTCTGTCTAGCATCGTGTTAGATTTGAGTAACCAAACCATATCAGGTTAGTCTGTGTAGCATCGTGTTAGATTTGCATCAGATAAGTCGGTCCTCGTGACATTGTGTTCGATTCACTTTGCATTAGTTGCTCTTGTGTATTTTTGTGTTGGAGTCACATTGTGTTAGTGTTAGGAGAGGCAAGTGTACAAGTTTTGTACGTGCACAATGCAGTTGCATTGAGTTACTTGAGGATGTCTGGTGGTTAAGGGCAGACATCTGGCTCTCATGACTGCAGCTCAAGATAACAAAGATAACATAATCTAGGTGATGATGGTATGCCATCTTGAGTCAGTTTTTCTCAAGGAGAGACATTTTCTAATTGGTTAATGTAGCCAGAGCAAGTAAGGTCTCTGATCTGACAAGCATTGGAAGAAGTATAAGAAGAGCTGCTGTTCACTGTCAACCTCTCTTGGTCGACCTCGAGTGCCATGCTATCTTGTAGGTGGTCTCCCTCGTTGTAGCACCACTGAGATGTGTGGGCTATCCAGAGACCAATTGTGAAGGAAGTTCTTGCCCACCTAATTCTAGGGCTGGAGTATATAGGGATGGGGTATTTAGGGCTAGGAGTATATAGGGATAGAATGGGGGTACAGTATAGGACTGAGGGTATATATATGGCTAGGAGATATAGGGATAGGAGTATATAGAGACAGTAGTGGGGGTATATAGGGCTAAGGCTGAGCTTGCAATGGGGGTATATGAGGCTGGGGTGTATACGATTGTGGTATATAGGACTATGGGTATATTAAATATGGGCATATTAAATATGGTCGGGGTATATAGGGCTATGATAGATTAGAGCTGTGTTATATAAGGCTGAGGTATATAGGGCTGTTATGAATTTATAGAGATTAGAGCTGTGGGGCTGGGACAGGGGAAACTAAAAACCTTCTTTTCTTATTTCTTATTTCTTATGGAGGGGGGAGGGGGGACCTGTAAACCACATCTCTTGATGAAAGAGGGCTGGTCTTGTGGTGACTTAAGGGGGGACATCTGCATTTAAAAAAAATATTTTTTTTTACCTGTGGTTACAACTTTAGAGCTCAGTAGATTCTGCAAACTTCATGGTATGGACTTGATATATAGCTCAAAAGATAGGTCTCTCTGTGTGCTCTCTTTTGATACTAAAATATGTTTCATAGGTATAACTATAGGCAAGTTACTAGACCCTAAAGCGGAGTGACCACAAAAACCTGAAGCGCTCCAACCTCCATAGAAACCACTCTGAGGTGCGAAGTGCAAAAAAATTAAAAATGGTACGAGTGGCTAGAGGAAGCTCTAGAGTACACAAGGAGTATATTGAGCAGGCGTGAAAAATTTATTACCTGGTCAAGCGCGCGGTTGGAAAATTGAAGGCGTCGCCTCGTCAACGCCTTCAATTTTCCAACCGCGCGCTTGACCACGTTAATAAATTTTTCACGCCTGCTCAATATACTCCTTGTGTACTCTAGAGCTTCCTCTAGCCACTCGTACCATTTTTAATTTTTTTGCACTTCGCACCTCAGAGTGGTTTCTATGGAGGTTGGAGCGCTTCAGGTTTTTGTGGTCACTCCGCTTTAGGGTCTAGTAACTTGCCTATAGTTATACCTATGAAACACATTTTAGTATCAAAAGAGAGCACACAGAGAGACCTATCTTTTGAGCTATATATCAAGTCCATACCATGAAGTTTGCAGAATCTACTGAGCTCTAAAGTTGTAACCACAGGTAAAAAAAATTTTTTAAAAAAAATGCAGATGTCCCCCCTTAACTGTGGGACTTGTGAATGCCATCAAAGTGGCCAGTGGTTCCTCTTGCTCTCTCTGCACATCTGCTACATGTGTGTGCACTTGGCTCCTTCCTGGCTGGTGATGGGGACACACACTGGACCAACACCACACTGGGTGGAGGCAGGTTGAAGTAGGTTGACAATGGCTCTATGGGGACCCATACTGGACCAACACTACACTGGGTGGACGCAGGTTGAAGTAGGTTGATATTGGCTCTATGGAAGACCCAAACTGGGTGGAGGCAGGTTGGCTCTATGGAAGACCCAAACTGGGTGGAGGCAGGTTAATGTAGGTTGACAATGGCTCTATGGGGACCCATACTGGACCAACACTACACTGGGTGGACGCAGGTTGAAGTAGGTTGATATTGGCTCTATGGAAGACCCAAACTGGGTGGAGGCAGGTTGGCTCTATGGAAGACCCAAACTGGGTGGAGGCAGGTTGATGTAGGTTGACAATGGCTCTATGGGGACCCACACTGGACCAACACCACACTGGGTGGAGGCAGGTTGAAATAGGTTGACAATGGTTGACAATGGCTCTATGGGGACCCACACTGGACCAACACCACACTGGGTGGAGGCAGGTGTGGACACACACTGGACCAACACCGGTTGAGGCAGGTTGATAATAACTCTATGGGGACACACACTGGACCAACACCGGTTGAGGCAGGTTGATAATAACTCTATTGGGATACACACTGGACCAACACCGGTTGAGGCAAGTTGATAATAACTCTATGGGGACACATACTGGACCAACACCACACTGGGTGGAGTCAGGTTGACCTGGTTGACAATAGCTCTATGGGCACACAAGTATGGCTTCTATTCTATGTAGGTGTAAATTATACTCATTCAAGGTATTATTTCCTACTAAGTGGTGTAGAACTAGAGGACAGCCTGTGGTCACATAGAAAACTGCGTATTATACCACCTGCAAAGATCATTGGTCTTACCTCAGCTTCGAGACAGGTATCCTTAAGCCACACCCACCATAGCTCAGATAATTTGGAACTATTTTCATTGATCTTGTTGTAGGTGTGGTTTAGCGTCGGTGTCATGGCTGCTGTGAATTAGCTGCTGTGAATTAGCTGCTGTGAATTAGCTGCTGTGAAGTAGTCCTTAGCTTGCTATACTGGGAGCTGTCGCATTGCACAGTCTGTTTGCATAAATGCACGTTGTCATGGCTACAGCGAGAAAATTATCTCGATTTGTGTATGAGATCCAGTGTGCCTTCAGAGTCTATGAGATCCTGTGTTCAGGGTGATCCAGTGTGCCTTCAGAGTCTATGAGATCCTGTGTTCAGGGTGATCCAGTGTGCCTTCAGGGTGTATGAGATCCTGTGTTCAGGGTGATCCAGTGTGCCTTCAGAGTCTATGAGATCCTGTGTTCAGGGTGATCCAGTGTGCCTTCAGAGTCTATGAGATCCTGTGTTCAGGGTGATCCAGTGTGCCTTCAGAGTCTATGAGATCCTGTGTTCAGGGTGATCCAGTGTGCCTTCAGGGTGTATGAGATCCAGTGTGCCTTCAGAGTCTATGAGATCCTGTGTTCAGGGTGATCCAGTGTGCCTTCAGAGTCTATGAGATCCTGTGTTCAGGGTGATCCAGTGTGCCTTCAGAGTCTATGAGATCCTGTGTTCAGGGTGATCCAGTGTGCCTTCAGGGTGTATGAGATCCAGTGAGCCTTCAGAGTCTATGAGATCCTGTGTTCAGGGTGATCCAGTGTGCCTTCAGAGTCTATGAGATCCTGTGTTCCGGGAGATCCAGTGTACCTTCAGGGTGTATGAGATCCAGTGAGCCTTCAGGGTGTATGAGATTCAGTGTGCCTTCAGGTGTATGAGATCCAGTGTGCCCTCAGGGTATATGAGATTCAGTGTGCCTTCAGGGTGATTCAGTGTGCCTTCAGGGTGATCCAGTGTGCCTTCAGGTGCAATCCAGTGTGCCTTCAGGGTGTATGAGATTCAGTGTGTATGAGATCCAGTGTGTATGAGATCCAGTGTGCCTTCAGGGTATATGAGATCCAGTGTGCCTTCAGGGTGATCCAGTGTGCCTTCAGGGTATATGAGATCCAGTGTGCCTTCAGGGTATATGAGATCCAGTGTGCCTTCATGGTGATCCAGTGTGCCTTCAGGGTATATGAGATCCAGTGTGCCTTCAGGGTCTATGAGATCCTGTGCTCAGGGTGATCCAGTGTGCCTTCAGGGTGTATGAGATCCAGTGTGCCTTCAGGGTGTATGAGACCCAGTGTGCCTTCAGGGTGATCCAGTGTGTCTTCAGGGTGTAAGAGATTCAGTGTGCCTTCAAGGTGATCCAGTGTGCCTTCAGGGTATATGAGATCCTTTGTTCAGGGTGATCCAGTGTGCCTTCGGCAGGGTTGAATACAGAAATTTTGCCAAGGGGGGGCGAACTTGAGATATGGAAAAATAAGGGGGGGCGGAGAGCCTGGATGGTGCGGAAAGGGAACGTGCACCCTGGGCTTCCGCGTGGAGTACGAAAGTGTTTTACCCACAGGTATTTTTGCAGTACTAACTGTATATATAGCTGCTACTTATGATGGCATGCACTTTTTCTAAAATCTTTAGTACAACATTCCATCTTAGATATTTGCTGAAGTTGCATGCTACGGCAATCAGCATATATAGATTAGATATAGTCACTTGTCACTCGTATAATGGAGGTGGGCTTTTGTGAAATCGAATTATGTTGCATTCCATGCATTTTCTTACAAAATCATGGACAACAGGTTTCATACACAATTTTTCTCTAGTTCTCTAGGGGGGGGGGGGGGGGGGGGGGGGTGGAAATGGTTGGTCACTTGGTGCCCTAATTTTTGTTAATATTTTCTTAACATGTTCATAAGTCGTAAAAGGGGGGTCTGGGGGGAAGATCCCCCCATAATTTTTTTTGCTTTTACAATGTCTGAGGATAGCTATTTTGACTGACTACCAATGGCATTATGCTATACCGAACTATGGCTAGACTGTATATATTTCTCATGATATTGTAGCTGCTTGGAAAAAGGAGAGCATGTGTCATGACACGATGACATCACACACCACCACGTGCTCTCCTTTGTAGGTTTGTCACTTCTTTTGTTTCTCCTTCTTTCCCACTCCCTCTCTCTCAGTATTTTTAACTCAAGTCCATTATGTCATGGTCTTCAAGTCTAATCTTAGACATGATGTCATCACACGCCACCACGTGTTCTCCTTTGTAGGTTTGTCACTTCTTCAGTTCCCTCCTTCTTTCCCACTCTCTCTCAGTATTTTTTAACTCAGTCCATTATGTCATGGTCTTAAAGTCTCTATAAAAGAAACCTTACTAGCTGATTTCTCTTCATATTAATATGGATATTCGCTCATACTTTGCAAGTACTTCTCAAGCCTCTTCTCATGCTAATAGCAGCGATAGCGAAGATAGCAGAACAGATAGCTCTGAGCATGTCGAGGCATCTAGTCCTAGCCTTAGTCCTCCACCTTCAAAGAAAAGCAAGCAAAACAAACACCGCTCTTCTGTATCCACGAAGAGAAAATACTCTAAGAGCTGGGAGAAAGATTTCAGTTGGCTCTATTATGACGAGGATAGCGATGGTGCCTTTTGCAAGGTTTGCAAGCAATCTGGTCTGCAGCGTACTGGAGGAGTGTGGGTCACACAACCTTGCAGAAATTGGAAGAAAGCTGTTGAAAAAATGAAAGCTCATGCGAGAAGTGACTTCCATATCCATGCAACTCAAGCTCTTTTTGCAGCTAAAGGAGCAGCCAAAGGTGGAACAGTTGTACAGCAACTCCAGAATGTTTTAGCTCGCAAAAGAGCTCAGAACAGAGCTGCAGTGAAGTGCCTGATCCTACTCACTCATTTTCTTACGAAAGAACAAGTTGCACATTCGACAAAATTTGAGAAGCTGGTTGACGTGGTGGTTCGATGTGGCAGCCAACATTTGAAGCAATTCTTAGAAACTGCACCAAGAAATGCTGTGTACACATCAAGAGTGGCTGTGGTTGAATTCATCGAATCATTGGGGACATGGGTGGAGGAGTCGATTCTGAAGCGACTTCAAAAGGCACCTATGTACAGCCTCATGGCAGATGAGTGCACAGATGTCACCAACGTAGAAGAATTGTCTGTGTTTTGCCGCTGGGAGGAAGATGGTGTACCAGTAGAGTGCTTTCTGGAGCTTATTCCATTGAAGAAGGCTGATGCAGAGACCATCTATTCTAATCTCATCGATTGTTTAAAGAAGAAAGGTCTACAAGTCGGAAGAATAGTTGGATTGGGATTTGATGGAGCTGCAACTTTTTCTGGACGAAAGACCGGGGTTCAGGCACGTATCAAGAAACATACTCCTCACGCTCTGTTTATACACTGCCACTGTCACTTACTGCAGCTGGCTTGTGTGCAAGCTGCCAATAAAACTCCTGGAATTGCTCATGTTTACAGAACATTGACTACTCTTTGGAAGCATTTTCGCAATTCCCCCAAGCGAGCAGAGTGTCTGAAGGAGGTACAGCACGTTCTTGAACTTCCAGAAATGAAAGTGATCAAGCCATCTGACACACGCTGGCTGGCACATGAAAGGTGTGTCAAAGCTGTCAAAGCAAGTTATTCTGCAATTGTAATCACCATTGGGAACATCTACGAGACGTCCCACGAGCCAGAAGCTCTTGGAATCCATGGTGCCCTCTGCAAATTGTCTACGATTGCAGCTATATATTTGCTTGATTTCACTCTACCACAAGTAGCCAAGCTCAGCAAAGCACTTCAGGCAGAGCAGCTTGACCTCTCGTTGATATCATTCCTTGTTGATGCTACTGTTAAATCCTTGGATGATGCAGTTTTGCCTGGAGCGAACTGGGTGTTGGAGCTTCTTGAAAACGTTGAAGACTTGAAGTCATCTACAAAGGTGTCTATTGACGCTGATAAAATACTTTCGTTCCAGAATGTTGTTGGTAAGCCTTTTGTTGCTGATTTAAAGGCCAACATAACAAGCCGATTTTCTTCATCCAACGCTGTTGTATCAGCATTGTCTATATTCGATCCACGGAAAGTTCCAAAACCAGATTCAGTATCTTTTCCCACTTATGGAGACACGTCTGTTGAGAAACTGATTGCTCACTACGGAGAAGATAGAGATGCAGAAACATTGGATGGAGAAGAAACAGTGAAGACAGCCATGATTTCCACTGAAATACTTACAGAGTGGAAAACATTCCGCCAGCTGTTAGTCAAGCAACCACGGGATACTACTGCATCACAGCTGAAAGAACTTGTTTCAAACGACATGCTCAAGGCCATGTTTCCCAATTTGCACAAGATTGCCTCCATCTGCTTATCGATTCCAGTTTCTACTGCTTCTGTGGAGAGAAGCTTCTCACAGATGAAGATGATCAAGACTCGTTTGCGTAATTCTCTAAGTGACTGCAGCCTTTCTCACCTTATGAGGATTGCTATAGAGGCACCAGAAGTACTCTCTGAGAGCGACCTTGAAGAGATTGTGGACGTATGGCAGAGAAAACCAAGAAGAACCTCAGTTTGACATTCCTATCATTTGAACCTGATATCATAAGCTTATTACACCTTTCTTGTATTACACCTTTCTTGACATTATTTAAAAAAATATCTCTAATTTCAAGGGGGGGGGGGGGCGAGAATGATACAAGGGGGGGCGAATGCCCCCCCCCCCCCGCCCCCCCTAAATACACCCCTGCTTCAGGATCTATGAGATCCTGTGTTCAGGGTGATCCAGTGTGCCTTCAGGGTGATCCAGTGTGCCTTCAGGGTGATCCAGTGTGCCTTCAGGGTCTTTGAGATCTTGTGTTCACGGTGATCCAGTGTGCCTTCAGGGTAGAGGTGGTTTGAAATATAAGCGTACAATGCAAATGGGCATTAAATAGAACATCCTAGTTGCTATGGCTGCAATTTGGAACTTGAGGATACTAGAGTGCTTGCTAATCAGTTATCATTTGCTAGATGCATGTAAGTCAAGAGCTAGCTAGATAAAGACATCCTGCTCTGTAGCTCGGATACACCGTTAAAAAGAGATAATTATCGTGTGCTTCATTTTGGCAGTGTAGACATGGAGCTATACCTCTCACTCACTCTGCTAATTGATCCTACCTTTGATGTGGTGCTTGCCTGCAGTGTGCACTCGCACCCTAATTCTCACCCTTGCCCCACTCCTCCCCCCCAACACACACACGCACATTCTCCGAAGACAGTATCTGGGGCTTCCTGCCTGTTGCCATGTGTGGTGAGCCTCTCATTTTCTTCATTTTCTTCATTTTCTGCTATCCTTGCCTACCTCAACCTTATGGCGTGGCACTGCTAGATGTGGAACAGCATGTGCGTGGATGAGACCACACACGCCCACTCACTCACTGTTATTATATCATTAACTGTGGCCCTGCCAGCTCTTGTACAAGTATGGTATTAGAAGAGTGACATCACCTCACCTCATCGTGTTAGTCTAGTTTACTAACCCAGCAGTCTAGTAATTGACTCCTCACCTCATTGTGTTGGTCTAGTTTACTAACTCAACAGCCTAGTAATTGACTTCTCACCTCATCGTGTTGGTCTAGTTTACTAACTCAACAGCCTAGTAATTGACTTCTCACCTCATCGTGTTGGTCTAGTTTACTAACTCAACAGCCTAGTAATTGACTTCTCACCTCATCGTGTTGGTCTAGTTTACTAACCCCTAACCCAACAGCCTAGTAATTGACTTCTCACCTCATCGTGTTGGTCTAGTTTACTAACCCAACACAGGGTTTCATACAGGGGGGGGGGGACCTGGGATGTCCCCGGGATGTCCCCCCCCCCAGCCAGAGTTTCCTCCCCCCAGGATTTTCAAAAATTATGATGTCATAGTGCAACATTGACATTGACATTTTGCTAACATTATAGTTATTTAGAAAACAAGAAAACAGAATTTTATAAAGCAATACGATGATTTTTCTCCTTGAATATGTCCAAAATTGAATATGTCCAAAATTGCACTAAAATCTACTGAAGTCAGTTCAGGCCCTTCAATTGCTATTCGCATGAGCCTAGCAAGGTTGATGTCACGGGGTCACGGGGTGACAGTTGCATTTAAAATTTTTTTTAAAAAAAAACCTGTGGTTACAACTTTAGAGCTCAGTAGATTCTGCAAACTTCATGGTATGGACTTGATATATAGCTCAAAAGATAGGTCTCTCTGTGTGCTCTCTTTTGATACTAAAATATGTTTCATAGGTATAACTATAGGCAAGTTGCTAGACCCTAGACCTAAAAAACCTGCACCCCAAAATTGCCGGCCAAAACCGCTCCGAGTTGCGAAGTGCAAAAAAATTGAAAATGGTAAGAGTGGCTAGAGGAAGCTCTAGCGCATACAATGAGTGTTTTGAATAGGCGTTAGAAATTTATCACCTGGTCAAGCGCGCGGGTGGAAAATTGAGGGCGTTGACATCACCATGTGCTTCATCTCCTCAAAGCTATACTCCGCTCCCATGAGCATGCTCCTGGTGGCCCGTCTCAAAAGTTTAGGCAAACCAACGTCCTGTAGTTTACTAGACATCTTTTGCAGCATGCTAGACACCTCCTGCAGTATACTAGACACCTCCTGCAGTATACTAGACACCTCCTGCAGTATACTAGACACCTCCTGCAGTATACTAGACACCTGAAGTATACTAGACACCTCCTGCAGTATACTAGACACCTGCGGTATACTAGACACCTCCTGCAGTATACTAGACACCTGCAGTATACTAGACACCTGCAGTATACTAGACACCTCCTGCAGTATACTAGACACCCATGCTATAACTTACTTTATTGCAGCAACCAGAAGTACTCTGTAACTTGTAGAGGCTCTCCTCTTGCCAAGCTACTTTGAGGTGCCGTGCCTTGCGGGTGGAGAACAATGTCAGTCGTGTTTTCCATGTTCCGTTGCACTCTCTGTCTCCATGGTGCGCTAGGACTCGTGTTTACAAGAAGTTCCTCTTCGTTTTTGATCGTTAGACAGCAAGTGCATGTCTTCTGCAAATGGCTATGGAGAGTAGAGAATAGCCGTGATTCGGCATTGCATTTTTGAGCGAAGGAGGTGGAGTCAGGAATTCCTTGAACCATGAGTCCTAGCAACAGTGGAGGCATTGTATTCCGGCGGGCAGGAGCTGGAGTCAGGAATTCCTTGACCACGAGCACTAGTGGAGGAAGAGTGCAAAGGAACATGGAGAGCAAGATGGATGCTGTTCTCGACGTGGAGGACAGCATCCATCAAGTGGCTTGGCCAGAGAAAATCTTGTCTACAGTCATCACAATGTATTCTGGTTGTAATATAATACACCAGCAGAGAGATGGTGATGCCTCAATGGTGGTGGGTCTTTGTTGTGGCATAACAAGCACCTCACCCCAGCATGGGGGTGCTCATGGCACACATCACCACACCCCAAGACAGGATCACGTCCAGTGAAGAAAACAAGCTATCGAGGAACCTGTTGATGCATTCCCTGCATGGGGTGAGGAACAGGAAGGAACCGAATCACAGGGAACTAATCAAGATCTTGTGAGGAAAGGTGGAGTAGGTCTTGAAGAATGTCTCCACGAAAACTGTGCAGAATCAGACTTGCAGAGAATGGCTGTAAGTGCAGCGGTTCTTGTCCCTGGATGACCGATTAAGAAATGGTAGCAAATCGCTGGCTCAGCAACCACAGCTGAACCTGTTACCACATCCTGGAAGATTAGTCAAAGGTCAGATTATACAGACACCTCCACTGAAGCAGACTTTGTAGAACTGAGTGTTGAGAAGGTGTTGAGAAGGCGTATATAGTTATTATTATTTTAAACCAGTATAATTGGTGTGCAAAGCATGGCCCCCAGTGGGGAGTTGGATGGAAGACTTGGTATTGCTGTGCATGGCCCCCAGTGGGGAGTTGGATGGAAGACTTGGTATTGCTGTGCATGGCCCCCAGTGGGGAGTTGGATGGAAGACTTGGTACTGCTGTGCTTGCCCCCCAGTGGGGAGTTGGCTGGAAGACCTGGTATTGCCGTGCATGGTGTATCTCTATGCGCACACGTTCGCCAGCGATGTTTCCTCCCAGGTTCAGAGGGACAGGGAAATGACCTTCCTGGACACCGAAGATCGGGCTGGTTGACATGGAAATAGAGAGGACATCTTTCAAAGACGCTGTCCGTTCTGAAACTCCAGTCCCCTGCTTTCTTCATCCCACCACATCCGCTCATGGAACACGCTCCTCTGCTTGCTGGCTCCCCCTTGTAGACCAGTCCCACGAGAGTAGCCACAGCAAGCGCCGAGGGAGAAGGTGGTGCTGCAGAGGCCACTCGACTTACCCATGCGAAGACAAGAGGAAGATCAGATAAGGATGATTCCTGAGGGTAGGACCACTAACAAGGCGTGCAGCCACAGACCCACCCATATATAGTAAGTGCTTCTTCCTGCCCTGTGCGGTATTTGCGGAGTCCATGACAACTTCACGAGCTAGTGCATCGTGTCGGGTCTCATATCTCGCACCAGCCACTTCTTCATGCCTCTACCTCCCTGAATTATGAACTCCACCCATGAATTTACGAACTTTAACCCCAACGGTGTTGTAAACCAAGCACACTCTGAGAATGGACAGTGACGATGGCATTACTTGAGGAGGAGGAGGAGGAGGTGGAACATGTTGGTGTGCTTGAGTGAGGAGGAGGTGGAACATGTTGGTGTGCTTGAGTGAGGAGGAGGTGGAACATGTTGGTGTACTTGAGTGAGGAGGAGGAGGAACATGTTGGTGTGCTTGAGTGAGGAGGAGGAGGAACATGTTGGTGTGCTTGAGTGAGGAGGAGGAGGAACATGTTGGTGTGCTTGAGTGAGGAGGTGGAACATGTTGGTGTGCTTGAGTGAGGAGGAGGAGGAACATGTTGGTGTGCTTGAGTGAGGAGGAGGAGGAACATGTTGGTGTGCTTGAGTGAGGAGGTGGAACATGTTGGTGTGCTTGAGTGAGGAGGAGGTGGAACATGTTGGTGTGCTTGAGTGAGGAGGAGGAGGAACATGTTGGTGTGCTTGAGTGAGGAGGTGGAACATGTTGGTGTGCTTGAGTGAGGAGGAGGAGGAACATGTTGGTGTGCTTGAGTGAGGAGGAGGTGGAACATGTTGGTGTGCTTGAGTGAGGAGGAGGAGGAACATGTTGGTGTGCTTGAGTGAGGAGGAGGAGGTGGAACATGTTGGTGTGCTTGAGTGAGGAGGTGGAACATGTTGGTGTGCTTGAGTGAGGAGGAGGAGGAGGTGGAACATGTTGGTGTGCTTGAGTGAGGAGGAGGTGGTAGAACATGTTGGTGTGCTTAGTGAGGAGGAGGAGGTGGAACATGTTGGTGTGCTTGAGTGAGGAGGAGGAGGAGGGTTGGTGTGCTCGACTTTTTCATGTAGATAAGCAATAGCTGTCCCCCACGCATGTGAGACACCTATAACAAGTGAAGTTTCTCCATCTTTGATTACTGGAGCACATCGAAGATAAAGGACGCCACTGACTGTTGCGAGCGACATGTTGCAATCGAAGAGATGTAGTTTATTCAAGCTAAGCGTAGCATTGCGATACGTCATTGTCGGCGATAATGTGTTTCAATGCTGGTTCCTGCATTCTTAGTGAACTGGTCCTCTGAAATTAAGAATCTGGTTCTCTAGGGCATGACCCACATCGAGTGGAGGAGTGCTGTCCAAGGTCCTCGTGGCATGGCCCATACCAGGTGGAGGAGTGCTGTCCAGGGTCCTCGTGGCATGGCCCACACCAGGTGGAGGAGTGCTGTCCAGGGTCCTTGTGGCATGGCCCACACCAGGTGGAGGAGTGCTGTCCAGGGTCCTTGTGGCATGGCCCACACCAGGTGGAGGAGTGCTGTCCGGGGCACTTGTGGCTACAAGTATTGTTGTCGGACATTTTATTGAGTCGAGAGGTTGCTGGATAGCATCGAGTTTTATGCTCTCATTGTTGCCTTGTCACACGGTCGTAACCTTCTCGTCCTACCCTCTCGACCTACCCTCTCGACCTCCTACCCTCTCGACCTCCTACCCTCTCGACCTCCTACCCTCTCGACCTCCTACCCTCTCGACCTCCTACCCTCTCGACCTCCTACCCTCTCGACCTCCTACCCTCTCGACCTCCTACCCTCTCGACCTCCTACCCTCTCGACCTCCTACCCTCTCGACCTCCTACCCTCTCGACCTCCTACCCTCTCGACCTCCTACCCTCTCGACCTCCTACCCTCTCGACCTCCTACCCTCTCGACCTCCTACCCTCTCGACCTCCTACCCTCTCGACCTCCTACCCTCTCGACCTCCTACCCTCTCGACCTCCTACCCTCTCGACCTCCTACCCTCTCGACCTCCTACCCTCTCGACCTCCTACCCTCTCGACCTCCTACCCTCTCGACCTCCTACCCTCTCGACCTCCTACCCTCTCGACCTCCTACCCTCTCGACCTCCTACCCTCTCGACCTCCTACCCTCTCGACCTCCTACCCTCTCGACCTCCTACCCTCTCGACCTCCTACCCTCTCGACCTCCTACCCTCTCGACCTCCTACCCTCTCGACCTCCTACCCTCTCGACCTCCTACCCTCTCGACCTCCTACCCTCTCGACCTCCTACCCTCTCGACCTCCTACCCTCTCGACCTCCTACCCTCTCGACCTCCTACCCTCTCGACCTCCTACCCTCTCGACCTCCTACCCTCTCGACCTCCTACCCTCTCGACCTCCTACCCTCTCGACCTCCTACCCTCTCGACCTCCTACCCTCTCGACCTCCTACCCTCTCGACCTCCTACCCTCTCGACCTCCTACCCTCTCGACCTCCTACCCTCTCGACCTCCTACCCTCTCGACCTCCTACCCTCTCGACCTCCTACCCTCTCGACCTCCTACCCTCTCGACCTCCTACCCTCTCGACCTCCTACCTCTCGACCTCCTACCCTCTCGACCTCCTACCCTCTCGACCTCCTACCCTCTCGACCTCCTACCCTCTCGACCTCCTACCCTCTCGACCTCCTACCCTCTCGACCTCCTACCCTCTCGACCTCCTACCCTCTCGACCTCCTACCCTCTCGACCTCCTACCCTCTCGACCTCCTACCCTCTCGACCTCCTACCCTCTCGACCTCCTACCCTCTCGACCTCCTACCCTCTCGACCTCCTACCCTCTCGACCTCCTACCCTCTCGACCTCCTACCCTCTCGACCTCCTACCCTCTCGACCTCCTACCCTCTCGACCTCCTACCCTCTCGACCTCCTACCCTCTCGACCTCCTACCCTCTCGACCTCCTACCCTCTCGACCTCCTACCCTCTCGACCTCCTACCCTCTCGACCTCCTACCCTCTCGACCTCCTACCCTCTCGACCTCCTACCCTCTCGACCTCCTACCCTCTCGACCTCCTACCCTCTCGACCTCCTACCCTCTCGACCTCCTACCCTCTCGACCTCCTACCCTCTCGACCTCCTACCCTCTCGACCTCCTACCCTCTCGACCTCCTACCCTCTCGACCTCCTACCCTCTCGACCTCCTACCCTCTCGACCTCCTACCCTCTCGACTCCTACCCTCTCGACCTCCTACCCTCTCGACCTCCTACCCTCTCGACCTCCTACCCTCTCGACCTCCTACCCTCTCGACCTCCTACCCTCTCGACCTCCTACCCTCTCGACCTCCTACCCTCTCGACCTCCTACCCTCTCGACCTCCTACCCTCTCGACCTCCTACCCTCTCGACCTCCTACCCTCTCGACCTCCTACCCTCTCGACCTCCTACCCTCTCGACCTCCTACCCTCTCGACCTCCTACCCTCTCGACCTCCTACCCTCTCGACCTCCTACCCTCTCGACCTCCTACCCTCTCGACCTCCTACCCTCTCGACCTCCTACCCTCTCGACCTCCTACCCTCTCGACCTCCTACCCTCTCGACCTCCTACCCTCTCGACCTCCTACCCTCTCGACCTCCTACCCTCTCGACCTCCTACCCTCTCGACCTCCTACCCTCTCGACCTCCTACCCTCTCGACCTCCTACCCTCTCGACCTCCTACCCTCTCGACCTCCTACCCTCTCGACCTCCTACCCTCTCGACCTCCTACCCTCTCGACCTCCTACCCTCTCGACCTCCTACCCTCTCGACCTCCTACCCTCTCGACCTCCTACCCTCTCGACCTCCTACCCTCTCGACCTCCTACCCTCTCGACCTCCTACCCTCTCGACCTCCTACCCTCTCGACCTCCTACCCTCTCGACCTCCTACCCTCTCGACCTCCTACCCTCTCGACCTCCTACCCTCTCGACCTCCTACCCTCTCGACCTCCTACCCTCTCGACCTCCTACCCTCTCGACCTCCTACCCTCTCGACCTCCTACCCTCTCGACCTCCTACCCTCTCGACCTCCTACCCTCTCGACCTCCTACCCTCTCGACCTCCTACCCTCTCGACCTCCTACCCTCTCGACCTCCTACCCTCTCGACCTCCTACCCTCTCGACCTCCTACCCTCTCGACCTCCTACCCTCTCGACCTCCTACCCTCTCGACCTCCTACCCTCTCGACCTCCTACCCTCTCGACCTCCTACCCTCTCGACCTCCTACCCTCTCGACCTCCTACCCTCTCGACCTCCTACCCTCTCGACCTCCTACCCTCTCGACCTCCTACCTCTCGACCTCCTACCCTCTCGACCTCCTACCCTCTCGACCTCCTACACCCTCTCGACCTCCTACCCTCTCGACCTCCTACCCTCTCGACCTCCTACCCTCTCGACCTCCTACCCTCTCGACCTCCTACCCTCTCGACCTCCTACCCTCTCGACCTCCTACCCTCTCGACCTCCTACCCTCTCGACCTCCTACCCTCTCGACCTCCTACCCTCTCGACCTCCTACCCTCTCGACCTCCTACCCTCTCGACCTCCTACCCTCTCGACCTCCTACCCTCTCGACCTCCTACCCTCTCGACCTCCTACCCTCTCGACCTCCTACCCTCTCGACCTCCTACCCTCTCGACCTCCTACCCTCTCGACCTCCTACCCTCTCGACCTCCTACCCTCTCGACCTCCTACCCTCTCGACCTCCTACCCTCTCGACCTCCTACCCTCTCGACCTCCTACCCTCTCGACCTCCTACCCTCTCGACCTCCTACCCTCTCGACCTCCTACCCTCTCGACCTCCTACCCTCTCGACCTCCTACCCTCTCGACCTCCTACCCTCTCGACCTCCTACCTCTCGACCTCCTACCCTCTCGACCTCCTACCCTCTCGACCTCCTACCCTCTCGACCTCCTACCCTCTCGACCTCCTACCCTCTCGACCTCCTACCCTCTCGACCTCCTACCCTCTCGACCTCCTACCCTCTCGACCTCCTACCCTCTCGACCTCCTACCCTCTCGACCTCCTACCCTCTCGACCTCCTACCCTCTCGACCTCCTACCCTCTCGACCTCCTACCCTCTCGACCTCCTACCCTCTCGACCTCCTACCCTCTCGACCTCCTACCCTCTCGACCTCCTACCCTCTCGACCTCCTACCTCTCGACCTCCTACCCTCTCGACCTCCTACCCTCTCGACCTCCTACCCTCTCGACCTCCTACCCTCTCGACCTCCTACCCTCTCGACCTCCTACCCTCTCGACCTCCTACCCTCTCGACCTCCTACCCTCTCGACCTCCTACCCTCTCGACCTCCTACCCTCTCGACCTCCTACCCTCTCGACCTCCTACCCTCTCGACCTCCTACCCTCTCGACCTCCTACCCTCTCGACACCTCCTACCCTCTCGACCTCCTACCCTCTCGACCTCCTACCCTCTCGACCTCCTACCCTCTCGACCTCCTACCCTCTCGACCTCCTACCCTCTCGACCTCCTACCCTCTCGACCTCCTACCCTCTCGACCTCCTACCCTCTCGACCTCCTACCCTCTCGACCTCCTACCCTCTCGACCTCCTACCCTCTCGACCTCCTACCCTCTCGACCTCCTACCCTCTCGACCTCCTACCCTCTCGACCTCCTACCCTCTCGACCTCCTACCCTCTCGACCTCCTACCCTCTCGACCTCCTACCCTCTCGACCTCCTACCCTCTCGACCTCCTACCCTCTCGACCTCCTACCCTCTCGACCTCCTACCCTCTCGACCTCCTACCCTCTCGACCTCCTACCCTCTCGACCTCCTACCCTCTCGACCTCCTACCCTCTCGACCTCCTACCCTCTCGACCTCCTACCCTCTCGACCTCCTACCCTCTCGACCTCCTACCCTCTCGACCTCCTACCCTCTCGACCTCCTACCCTCTCGACCTCCTACCCTCTCGACCTCCTACCCTCTCGACCTCCTACCCTCTCGACCTCCTACCCTCTCGACCTCCTACCCTCTCGACCTCCTACCCTCTCGACCTCCTACCCTCTCGACCTCCTACCCTCTCGACCTCCTACCCTCTCGACCTCCTACCCTCTCGACCTCCTACCCTCTCGACCTCCTACCCTCTCGACCTCCTACCCTCTCGACCTCCTACCCTCTCGACCTCCTACCCTCTCGACCTCCTACCCTCTCGACCTCCTACCCTCTCGACCTCCTACCCTCTCGACCTCCTACCCTCTCGACCTCCTACCCTCTCGACCTCCTACCCTCTCGACCTCCTACCCTCTCGACCTCCTACCCTCTCGACCTCCTACCCTCTCGACCTCCTACCCTCTCGACCTCCTACCTACGAGTCTGCCTAGCCTATGATAGTCTTGCTTGTAAGTTGGAAACCTTAGGTGCCTCTTCCCGAAGCTCTTGCCTCTCAGGAAGTGGGTGTAGGTGCGATGGATGGGAAGCTCAGATGTGGTCCCTTGCCAGGAATGTCTTAATAAGAGTAGAGCCTTTGAAAGGATTGCGATCTTGCCGGATCTCTATGTGGCCATATATAACATATGCTCTCCCGGCATCTCTCTTTGTCTCATCAAATATTGCAGCTCACTCTCTCCTGACATGTCTACTTTCTTGCAGTCACGCTTCCTGCATGTTTCTTGCTTTCCTGTTTGCACCCACCAATTAGACCCTTCCAGCCTGTACTTGTAATTGGTGGGTGTGTCTGTCTAATTGTGGGTGGGACTTCCTAATTGGTTTGTAATGGCCTTGACAAAGTCTAATTAGTGTTTTGTGTGTGTGGGCCTTTTCAACAGGAGTTCTACACTTACCAGCATGTGCCCTGTCTCATTGCTAGTGTTGACTGTACCCATGTAGGGCCAGCCACAGCCTCCTATACCAGCACGTGCCCTGTCTCATTGCTAGTGTTGACTGTACCTATGTAGGGTCAGCCACAGCCTCCTATACCAGCACATGCCCTGTCTCATTGCTAGCGTTGACTGTACCCATGTAGGGTCAGCCACAGCCTCCTATACCAGCACATGCCCTGCTAGTGTTGACTGTTCCCACGCTTTGGAACATTTGGAGTTTTCTGGTCCTCGGATGAATCTAATGTGCAAGTGGAAAAACAGATATAGAAACAATTTTCTGTGTTGAGAGGGGGAGTGTTGCCAGTTTACCACCGTAGTGATGGATGTGAGGCACGGTTGGAATCTTTTGGGAGTGTTAGCGGGCAAGACCAAAGCTGCCGATATGAGTTTTTGGATACACGCCTTTGTGTGTGTTTTGCGGCTGCCATTTTGAAATAGCAGTCAAACCAATGACCAATGTAAGAGGTGCTAGTGCACTCCCCATCGCAGATGGGCAACAAGACTGCACCCATGCTGACTACAAAGAAGAAGACCCTTTACCATTTATATATAAATTTTTAATTTTTATTTATTTATAAAGCAGTATAACTTATTATTATTATTATTATTTTAAATAATTTTTTTGGCATCTTTTCCCCCCTTTGATAAAATATTGTGGTGGGTCGAGCAGAGAATTCCCTATCAACCTAGCAGATACCTTGGGGGGTGGGGTGGGTGGTGGGGAGGGGGGGGGGGATGGTGGGGAGGTTACACACAAATTTACATGCATGCGTGGATCACATGTACCTGCTTTAAAATAATTTAATAATAATAATAATAATAATAATAATAATAATTGAGATCTGTTATCTGTACTGTGAACTATCGCCACTAGCCACTACCCTCACCCCCATCTTTACTGATCACCACTGATTGTGATAGTATAGCTTGCTGAAAGCAGCTGATAGTGAACTTGTCTTAGTCTCAACCTACTTTCACACAAGAAGGAGCTCTTCAGTACGTACCTGTTCATTCCTTTATGGCATAAACTTGCAGCGGAATAAGCTCAGCTAAATTCTAGTGTTGTACCCGCACAAGAGAGGGATCATTGGGTTGACGATCCTTTACCAACAACTGTGTTCCACTGAATTGGGAATTGAGAACGAGATTAATTTAAGTTGTTGAGATAGATGCATTTGAAAATTGATGCATTTGAAAATTTGAATTTTCTGTTCGTAAAATTGTCATGCGTGGACTTGATAATGCTCGAGTAATTGTGTACAGAGAAAATGTGACAATGGTCCATGAAGATAACTAGAATGGTTCTGACGGGGGGGGGAGGGTTATTTGTTTTGCCAATTGACTACCAGCAAGGGGATCGAGATGTGCTGTAAGTGTTGTAGGGGGTAAGGGGGTGCTGGAAGTGTTGTAAGGGGGTGCTGGAAGTGTTGTAAGGGGGTGCTGGAAGTGTTGTAAGGAGGTGCTGGAAGTGTTGTAAGGGGGTGCTGGAAGTGTTGTTGTAAGGGGGTGCTGGAAGTGTTGTAAGGGGGTGCTGGAAGTGTTGTAAGGGGGTGCTGGAAGTGTTGTAAGGGGGTGCTGGAAGTGTTGTAAGGGGGTGCTGGAAGTGTTGTAAGGGGGCGCTGGAAGTGTTGTAAGGGGGTGTTGTGAGGGGTAAGGGGGTGCTGGAAGTGTTGTTGCGTTTACCTAAGAAGTTGCTAAGTTATTATTAGAGTTTTTAAATTCTTGTTTCAGGCCATCCAATATATTTTGTCTGCTCTCAATTTGTGTGAGAATTTTTTTAAACAAGTAAAGCATCAGCTACTAGAATTTAGTCCAGAGCTAACTGATGATGCTATTCTTTATCATGTGTATTACTAAAGTATATGCACAGACACTTGCATCATGCGTAGTTACACTTGCATCATGCGTGGTTACACTTGCATCATGCGTAGTTACACTTGCATCATGCGTAGTTACACTTGCATCATGCGTGGTTACACTTGCATCATGCGTGGTTACACTTGCATCATGCGTAGTCACACTTGCATCATGCATAGTCACATTTGCATCATGCATAGTCACACTTGCATCATGCATAGTCACACTTGCATCATGCATAGTCACACTTGCATCATGCATAGTCACACTTGCATCATGCGTGGTTACACTTGCATCATGCGTGGTTACACTTGCATCATGCGTGGTTACACTTGCATCATGCGTAGTCACACTTGCATCATGCGTAGTCACACTTGCATCATGCGTAGTTACACGAGAAGGTGTGGATAAAAGGTGTGGTCATGCAAGAGCAATCGCCGCATGTGTGCTAAGCTAATGTGTCCCCTCACTAAAACAGCAGCTATGATAGCTTGGCCAGCTTATTTGGGCTGCGACTAAGCAACACTAGAAGCGGCTCAAAGCCGTACAGCTGTCTCACGAGAAAAACCACACCCACACCACACCCACATCCCTCAAAAGTAGTTGCTTGTTGGTAAATGTTGTTTGTGAAGCTACTGAGAGTGTAATAGTCCAGAGTGAGAAATAGCAGCCAGGCCATTGGCCAATTGCTGAGCAATATACGTGAACACCCGCGCAGGTCAGCTTATGGTAGACCGACCAATGTTTATGGGTGTGGCTAATCTCATCGTGATGTGTGCAGTATAATAGTCAACTTTTTAATTTAATGTAGTATTTGTGTGCTAGTAATCTAGCGCTAGCCACCTAGCTGTTTGTTAATGTAGTATTTGTGTGCTAGTAATCTAGCGCTAGCCACCTAGCTGTTTGTTAATGTAATATTTGTGTGCTAGTAATCTAGCGCTAGCCACCTAGCTGTTTGTTAATGTAATATTTGTGTGCTAGTAATCTAGAGCTAGCCACCTAGCTGTTTGTTGTGACTAACGAGTGCACGTTGTTTTAGCCTTCCTTTGCTAGTTGCTATATAGCTCTGCTACGACTCAGAGTAGCGATGTCTCGCCAAAAGTAATGTTGATTAAAATGAGAGGTTAGAGGAAGGTCTGTTACCTATTGTCATTGGGTGGGCTTACAAACAACGGACCACTTCCTTGAAGTGATAACGTGCAGTTGCTCGCTGACTCAGCCAGACTCGAGACAGCACATGCTCAAGAGTGTGTTTATTGTATTGACGACCTTTGCCAATTTTGAGTGTTTTCTCAGAATCAAGAAACAGCTTGTCACTGCAATGCAATTTGGGTATTCTAGTTAGTAAAATTATATGTGTATTAAATAGAAGGACCATGAAGCTGAATGTCGAGAGTTTTTAAATGTTTTGGGAGTGCTGGTTTACTTCCTTTGTGAAGGATTCTAAGCTCGCTGCAAAGGTTTTTGTAGCAACTAAAATTAGCCGAAACCATTTAGGATACGAACAAAGAAGCATGAGCCATCGTCATGGCATTCTGCAGCTGTCAAGTCACTGAGCCAACTCAAATCCAGAAGGCTATGTTGAGTTATCTTACTTATAGGCAGTCCTATCTCCATCTATTTCAAGTGTGTATAGGGTTGTTGTCATGCTGATGGTGCACTCAGTGCAAGGTGCATGTGGTCTATGAGGGGGTGTTTTTGTCACCAGAGCCACAAGTCTTGTGGTGGGCACTGCTAGCAATAACTCTGTATGGAATAACCAGCTTGCAGTAGGTTTAGTCATAGCTTTTAGATTTCTATCTCCTTTAATTCCTTGTTTGGTCTCTTCGTTACCACGGTCACCCATTTTCTCACTTCCTCTCTCCCTCCTCTTCTCTCCCTCCTCTCCTCTCCCTCCTCTCCTCTCCCTCCTCTCCTCTCCCTCCTCTCCTCTCCCTCCCCTCCTCTCCTCTCCCTCCTCTCCCTCCTCTCCTCTCCCTCCTCTCCTCTCCCTCCTCTCCTCTCCCTCCTCTCCTCTCCCTCCTCTCCTCTCCCTCCTCTCCTCTCCCTCCTCTCCTCTCCCTCCTCTCCTCTCCCTCCTCTCCTCTCCCTCCTCTCCTCTCCTCTCCTCTCCTGTCCTCTCCTCTCCTCTCCTCTCCTCCCCTCCCCTCCCCTCCCCTCCCCTCCCCTCCCCTCCCCTCCCCTCCCCTCCTCTCCTCTCCTCTCCTCTCTCCTCTCCTCTCCCTCCTCTCCTCTCCCTCCTCTCCTCTCTCTCCTCTCCCCTCCCTCCTCTCCCCTCCCTCCTCTCTCCCTCTTCTCCTCTCTCTCCTCTTCCTCTCTCCTCAAACACAATCCAGGTAGGAGGAGTTCGTTTTCTCTATGACAACATTGTGGAGTCTCTGACCAACTATGACCGCACCCCTGGGTTTGGCTGCATCTTGGCGCACTCCATGGGTCTTGGGAAGACAATGCAAGTCATTGGCTTTGTGGACATTCTGTTGCGGTATACATCATCACGCTACGTTCTCTGTGTCGTTCCTGTCAACACGCTCCATAACTGGTTGGGCGAGTTTGACAAGTGGCTGCCTCCTGCCGATAAGATTTCTTCCGGATCGTTGGAGGTCACCTCTGCCAGGAAATTTGAGGTGTTCTATCTGTCCGAGTTGACAAAGACTATGAAAACACGAGTGAAGGTGAGGAAGTGTGGGGGAGGGCGCCTAAGTCAAGGTTTGTGTGGGGGGGGGCTTGTCTCCGGTTGTAATGAATATCCTCGGTTGGTTACCGCGGAAAAAGTGCCAATAGGCGACAATTAAACGGTGAATGCAGCGAAGTGCTTATTATAATTATTTCTGGTATCCGGCTCGGACTTGGCGTGCACTTCCGATTCAGCAGCTGCCGTGCACTGGAGCTCCACCTCTTCTGTAGCACGTGCACAAAAGTAATGGTGCGAAGTAGAAGCAAGATGAGGCCCGAGCCAGCGCCAAGGCTCGGCTGTCCTCTTTGACCTTCATGTATATCCTGCTAGGAGTTGTATAATATATATGTGTATACAAGGTTGTATGTATACAGAGTTGTATGCAGAAATTTTGCCTTGGGGGGGGGGGGGGGGGGGGGCAGATGGGGGAACCCCCTAAATACACGATAATTAGTTTTCCGCTCTCAAAATGTGTGATGCTAGCTTTTATAATGGATTTGGTGAAGGGAAGGAGAGGAGAGTTCATTGGAGATATTGGAGTAGAGGTGAAAGGGGAGACTGCTGGGAAGGTTTGAATTGTGATGGCTTCTGGTGACTGGCACTAACTGTTGAGGACTCTGTGTTTGTAGTGATGGGTTATAGCTAGCTAGGTAGAAGTTGGGTGGTTACAGCTAGACACAAATTCTTGACATTAGTTCTGCACTGCTGCCAGCTACACTCATACCCTTCATCAGCCGCTGCACTTTCTCATACTCTAAGGACATACCACCCAGCTATTCTTTGGACGTCTTCCTCTCTACGGACTCCCAACAAAACCATGTCTCTGCCCCTTTCTGGCGAGATGACTGGGAGGCTTCTTGATTAGGTAGAGGAGATGCAGGAGATGCCTTCCTCCATCCAGCACTAATCAGCTATGAGAATATAAGAATGTCTGGATTAAGAATTAAGACTACAGCAAGGACCATCTATAACAGATGTCACACTCGAGGGCATTGTCATCATGGTGAAACCGTCTATAACAGACGTCACCCTCGAGTGGACCATTTCCTGGCAGGCACCACAAGGAGCATCGCTGGACGTGTCCGACGTAATGAGGCCGACTATTAAGTAACTAGCTAGAAGAGCTCAGAAGATAACTTGTCATTTACCTAATTGATGCACACTTGTCTCCTTGCAAATGTTAACTCTAGCTAGGTTGAACAGAAACAAACCCACTAAGCAAAACTATCAGTGTTAGCTGTGGAGCTTGCTATTGAACTGCTCCTGTCAATCATGATAATGCACTTCCTTGCAGTGCCAACTTTTATATGTATTTTTAGTACTCGATCAAAAATGTGATGGAAGCTTATTATGACTGGAAATAATTACGATGGGAAGTTATGTGACTACATAATTATGATGGGAGGTCATGTGACTGGGCATAATTATGTTGGGGGGTCATGTGACTGGGCATAATTATGTTGGGGGGGTCACATGACCGGACATACAGTAGCGGCCAAAAATAACTTTACGTTGCGTTTTTGTACAACGTACGTACTACGTTTTGTGAGCAAGCGTTGTGTGTGCGTTCCTTACTGTTTTTCCAATCGTACCTAAAACGTAGGTGCGTTGTGCAGCTGGAACGCATGCGTTCATAGAATAAACGTACACGTGATATGTTTCGTCGCTCGCTCGAATTAGAAATAATTACGATGGGAAGTTATGTGACTACATAATTATGATGGGAGGTCATGTGACTGGACATAATTATGATGGGAGGTCATGTGACTGGGCATAATTATGTTGGGGGGGTCACATGACCGGACATACAGTAGCGGCCAAAAATAACTTTACGTTGCGTTTTTGTACAACGTACGTACTACGTTTTGTGAGCAAGCGTTGTGTGTGCGTTCCTTACTGTTTTTCCAATCATACCTAAAACGTAGGTGCGTTGTGCAGCTGGAACGCATGCGTTCATAGAATAAACGTACACGTGATATGTTTCGTCGCTCGCTCGAATTAGCTTTACAGCTCTCTTTCTCGCGCTGTGGTGTATCGTCCTACAAGAAGCAAAAGCAAAGAATTCTGAACCTTAGCCTAAGCTGTGAAGCACCCAAGATATTGATGGATTCAGTTAACTGGGTAGGATGACCTGAGCTTCCTGAAACATTACCTGCGATCACACACGACCTTTTGTTCAAGGGAGCAAATTGGTTGTCAAGGCTCAAGTGGCAGGTTAAGTTTTTGTGCCATGCCATGAATTATAGAAAATTGGTAGCTTACAAGGAATATGAAGTCAGGAACCTGAAATGCCTTTCTATGCAGAGCATTACAAAAAATATACTATATTACATTGACAATATGATGGCCTACTAAAACTACAGTAGAGGCTTTCTTCAAAGCAATGAGTGCCAGCTTTGGTGTAGGACAAACATCGAGTGGTTGTACATTGCTGCATGGCAATTCATATTGCCATCGATTCTGAGGCAAACAAAGTAATGATTTGGCTTATGGGTACTTCTTAACCTATTTGAGACGACATGGGCGATGTATAAGCAAACTAAGATACACATAACTTGCGTGCCAGAGCTCGATCTGGTGAACCTCCAGTAACCTTTGGTTATTTAAAAATACCGTATTTTGTCTCCCACACTCCAGGTCAAGAGGTCGGGAGTGGCACAGCAATTTGTCAGTAAAGCAGGGAGTACATTCGAGAATATCATCTGGTTTGACAAGTGTACTGTGAAGCTTCTGCTACCCCAAAGGTTGAGGCGATTCTTCACATCATCAAACTAAATAGCAGTGCTACTGGGTATTGATAATGTGTATTTTAATTTATGCAACATCTTTGTGTGTGGTTTGGTGCAGCAGTTGTTATCTGACTATTGACAAGGTAAAGTAAAGGTCCTGTTATGTAGGTGTAAAGCTAGTTGTTGGTTTATATCTTCTGGGCCAGTTTGACATCTCCATCCTCGGACTGGATACCTGCATTTACAAACCACAGACATCCAACATCTAAAGTGCTCTTAGTCACACAACAGTTGCTGACTAGCTTCCCCCTTTTGGAGCCACCAGCCCAAAAAACACAAAAAAACACAGGATACATCATATAATGGCGACAGTTCTCATGCATCCAAAATATTGCACATTATCAAGACATACACACCACTTAGCGAGCCACTGCTCACATAATCCAAGCTTGTTACATTTGACAAACAGGTGTGGAGGTCTTCAAGACCATTTTGTGTGCAACAACTTTAGCTCATATACAAGTATGTTCTGATCAAGCTCTAGTGAAAATAGAGCTCCTTAGATTGTCAACCAGATGATTACTAAGATGCCCTGACAAAGACGAAAGTATTTGGTTGGAAATGTTGGCAAAAAGCAAAAGAATTAGCACTGAAGTAGATAGTAACAACAAATCTAAGCTACACTGAAATACTAGCAAGTAAAATTTATTCAGACAAAGGGACTAGCTGAGCTAGCAAGACACAAAATTGAAAAAGTACCTCAACACATCAAGAGCAAGTACTTACTTCTTTTGGGAATAGTATCCTCAGATATTTTCTGATCGATTTGACAAGAGCTACCTAAACTAATGTTACCTAAATAGAATTTAGCCTCCGAATGCGCGCGTTTTCCTATTTGTCACGTGTCAGATCGAGGTAAAAAATAAACAACGATGCGTTCCAACGCTGCGTTTAAACGTTTGTGCGTACGTTCTCCGTGCGTTCTTAAATGGTAGCTCGTGCGTTGCTTTTTAAACGCTCGAGCGTACCACGTACGTTGTACAGAAACGCAACGTAAAGTTATTTTTGACCGCTACTGTAATTATGATGGGAGGGCATGTGACTGGACATAATTATATTGAGGTCATGTGACTGAACATGATTATGATGGGAGGTCATGTGACTGGGCATAATTATGTTGGGGGGTCATGTGACTGGACATATTTATGATGGGAGGGCATGTGACTGGACAATGGAAGATCATGTGACTGGACATAATTATGATGGAAGGTCATGTGACTGGACATAATTATGATGGGAGGTCATGTGACTGGACATAATTATGATGGGAGATCATGTGATTGGAAATAATTATGATTGGAAGATCATGTGACTGGACATACTTATGATGTGAGGTCATGTGACTGGACATAATTATGATGGGAGGTCAAGTGACTTGGACATAATTATGATGGGAGGTCAAGTGACTTGGACATAATTATGATGGGAGGTCATGCGATTAGACATAATTATGATGGGAAGTCATGTGACTGGACAATTATGATGGGAGGTCATATGTGACTGGACATAATTACGATGGAAGGTCATGTGACTGGACATAATTATGGCGGGAGTTCATGTGACTGGGCATAATTATGGTGGGAGGTCATGTGACTGGACATAATTATGATGGGAGGTCATGTGACCGGACATAATTATGATGGCGGGTGGACATAATTAGGATGGGAGGTCATGTGACTGGACATAATTATGGTGGGAGGTCATGTGACTGGACACAATTATGATGGGAGGTCATGTGACTGGACACAATTATGATGGGAGGTCATGTGACCGGACATAATTATGATGGGGGGTCATGTGACTGGATATAATTATGATGCGAGGTCATGTGACTAGACATAATTGAGATGCCATTGTTTGCTATCTTCTTTTCTTTCCTCTTCAGGTGATTGAAGAGTGGCGCAAGTCTGGTGGTGTGCTCCTAATAGGATATGAGATGTTTCGTCTCCTCTCTCTCTCTGTTCCTTCCTTGAGTGGAAACAAGATGGCAACCAAAAGGAAGAAAGCCACACCCTCATCAGCTAGCTTTGCCTCCTCCAGTGCCACTATAGACCTGGACCAGAATGAACGAGAGATGGATACCCTTATATGTATGGAGATAAGGGTTAAAACTAATGTCATATGGAGAAATGGGTTAAAACTCATGTGATGTATGGAGATAAGGGTTAAAACTAATGTCATATGTATGGAGATAAGGGTTAAAACTAATGTCATATGTATGGAGATAGGGTTAAGACTTGAAGTCATGTACAGGGATAAGGGTTAAAACTAATGTCATATGTATGGAGAGGAGATAAGGGTTAAAACTAATGTAATATGTATGGAGATAAGGGTTAAAACTTGAAGTCATGTATGGAGATAGGGTTAAAACTAATGTCATATGTATGGAGGTAGGGTTAAGACTTGAAGTCATGTACGGGGATAAGGGTTAAAACTAATGTCATATGTATGGAGAGGAGATAAGGGTTAAAACTAATGTAATATGTATGGAGATAGGGTTAAAACTTGAAGTCATGTATGGAGATAGGGTTAAAACTAATGTCATATGTATGGAGATAGGGTTAAGACTTGAAGTCATGTACGGAGATAAGGGTTAAAACTAATGTCATGTATGGAGATAAGGGTTAAGACTTGAAGTCGTATATGGAGATATGGGTTAAAACTTAATGTCATATATATGGAGAGGAGATAAGGGTTAAAACTAATGTAATATGTATGGAGATAAGGGTTAAGACTTGAAGTCATGTATGGAGATAAGGGTTAAAACTTGATGTCATATGGAGAAATGGGTTAAAACTTAATGTCTTGTATGGAAATAGGGTATGGAAATAGGGTTAAAACAGGGTTAAAACTTGAAGTCATGTATGGAGATAAGGGTTAAAACTTGATGTCTTTTATGGAGATATAGGTTAAAACTTAGTCATGTATGGAGATAAGGATTAAAACTTGAAGTCTTGTATGGAGATATGGCTTGTATGGAGATATGGGTTAAAACTTAATATCTTATGTATGGAGATAAGGGTTAAAACTTGATGTCATGTATGGAGATAAAGGTTAAAACTTGATGTCATGTATGGAGATAAGGTTAAAACTTGATGTCGTGTATGGAGATAAGGGTTAAAACTTGATGTCATGTATGGGGATAAGGTTTAAAACTTAACCCCTTATGTGAGGAGAAAGGTTAAAACCTAATGTCATATGTAGATAAAACACCTTATATAAGGAGATAGGAAAGTTAATGTCTGGCTTTGAAATATGGGACTGTAGAATGGAGCTGTACGAAGCTGTATCCAGGTGTGCTGCTTAATTAAGTTGAAATGACAGAGCGGGCACCCCCTTCCCTAGCAGTTGACTACTGTTCCCATGGTAGTTGTGTGATATACGATGGCAAGCACAACATTAACCGATTGTGCCCCAGGCACTGGCTTTATTTGTGTGCGTGTTTTTATTAATATTTATCTTAAGTACAAGCTAGCTCCATTGAGGTGAGCAAGAGAAACAAAGGCTATGTTACGCTATGTCTTAGCACCTCCTTTCTCTAGAGCGACGGGATTCAAAGTGATTCCTGGCAAGCACGGGTACCTGTGCAGCTTTCTTCCTAAGAAGGGCTTCCAGAGGCAGCTGTAAAGGCCAGGAAGAGAACATTCATGGCGGTAGTTGTGATTGTTCTTCGAAGTCAAGTTTTGTGACTTTCTAAACAATATAGCAGGTTACTGAGCATGTGCAAGTGGGAAAACAGCAGCATGTGCAAGTGGGAAAACAGCAGGTTACTGAGCATGTGCAAGTATAAAAGCAGCAGGTTACTGAGCATGTGCAAGTAGGAAAACAGCAGATTACTGAGCATGTGCAAGTAGGAAAACAGCAGATTACTGAGCATGTGCAAGTAGGAAAACAGCAGGTTACTGAGCATGTGCAAGTAGGAAAACAGCAGGTTACTGAGCATGTGTAAGTAGGAAAACAGCAGGTTTACTGAGCATGTGCAAGTAGGAAAACAGCAGGTAACTGTGCATGTGCAAGTAGGAAAACAGCAGGTTACTGAGCATGTGCAAGTAGGAAAACAACAGGTTGCTGAGCATGTGCAAGTAGGAATACAACAGGTTACTGAGCATGTGCAAGTAGGAAAACAGCATGTTACTGAGCATGTGCAAGTGGGAAAACAGCAGGTTACTGAGCATGTGCAAGTAGGAAAACAGCAGGTTACTGAGCATGTGCAAGTAGGAATACAACAGGTTACTGAGCATGTGCAAGTAGGAAAACAGCATGTTACTGAGCATGTGCAAGTGGGAAAACAGCAGGTTACTGAGCATGTGCAAGTAGGAAAACAGCAGATTACTGAGCATGTGCAAGTAGGAAAACAGCAGGTTACTGAGCATGTGCAAGTAGGAATACAACAGGTTACTGAGCATGTGCAAGTAGGAAAACAGCAGGTTACTGAGCATGTGCAAGTAGGAAAACAGCAGGTTACTGAGCATGTGCAAGTAGGAAAACAGCAGGTTACTGAGCATGTGCAAGTAGGAAAACAGCAGATTACTGAGCTTGTGCAAGTAGGAAAACAGCAGATTACTGAGCATGTGCAAGTAGGAAAACAGCAGGTTACTGAGCATGTGCAAGTAGGAAAACAGCAGGTAACTGAGCATGTGCAAGTAGGAAAACAACAGGTTACTGAGCATGTGCAAGTGGGAAAACAGCAGGTCACTGAGCATGTGCAAGTGGGAAAACAGCAGGTTACTGAGCATGTGCAAGTAGGAAATCTGTTGTTTAGCAAGTATCGTTCATTTTGTATAAAGTTTGCTTTTTAATGGTGGCCAAGTTTGCTTGTCTAGACATGTGTGGTGTTTAGACATTTGGTGTCTAGCCGTGTGGATATGTGCGGTGTCATCAGTTGTAAATAATGCTGAGGGAATTGAATGCATGTGGAGTGGAGAAGGTGGGGAGGAGCCGGTTCTGGTGTTGAGGTGGCAGTGCTGTATGCTGGTGTTGAGGTGGCACTGCTGTGTTGTGTGGTGAGGTGGCGTCACTGTGATGAGGTCGTGGGGTGGTATTGCGGTTGCTCCACAAGGTTGGATGAGGTATGGTACCCTGACCTAGAGCCCATGGCATGCAGACTTGGCCATAAGAAGAGCTGTGTTGATTTCTGGTATGAATCATCATTCTTCTCCACCTTACCTAAATATTGGTTTGTTCTTCTTCACCTTACCTACTGGTTTGTTCGTGGGACGACCTTCCTCATGTAAAAAATGGCAAGGAAATTGTCAGTTTGCATCACTCAATGATATTCGCATCAAATGTGTTTCAAGTCAGTGTCCTTATCATCAATATATTTTCTGTGTTTAGTAAAAATTCATTCTGAAGGGGTGGAGGGTTTGTCGGTAAGAGGATTCATCATACATTTTTAACCCTTTTGCTCCCAGCCATCCAGCAGGCCTTGTGTCAGCCTGGGCCTGATCTGGTTGTGTGTGACGAGGGGCACAGGATCAAGAATGACTACTCCAATATCTCGCAAGCCCTCAAAACCATCCACACAAGGTGAGTGGGAGGGGCAAGGATGAGGTGTGGGAGGTGGGAATGGGTGCGACCAACTGGATGTGGGTGGGAGGGGCACATAGGTGGGTGTGGCAGAAGGGACGGGGATCGGAGGGTTGTGGGTGGGAAGGCAGGATGGGCAAATGATGCTGGGGCAATGTTGGGATCTAAGCATATCCGGTTTCTGAGTTGTTACCGTACCTAATCCTAGCTATAAAGTTATCTGCCGGGTACTGGGACGGCAGCCCTAGCCAGTATTAGGTTCGGAGTTGAGACATCCACACAGAGGCCCTGAGGTGGTAATGGCACCACTGGCCATTTGGAGGGATGACGGGGGAGAGATGGACTAGCGGTGATGCTGATGGGTGGGCAGGGCAGCTGGCTCTGTTGGGAGAGGAAGAATGGGAGGGAGAGAAGCACCACACCCATTAGGTAAAGGATCGAAAACAAAGGAGGCCAAGACAATTGGTATAGAGTGCTTCTACTAGCTCTGGTGCTGGTAGTGGAACTACTACTGGAGACATGATTAAAAAATGCAATGCTCGAGATATTTAAACTCTTGATCTGTGTATTGGAGTTGTGGTTTTGTTCAGTTCCTGTCCGTTGTCACCTATTAACGCCTGTTTTGTTGTTGATGTGGCTGTTGTCGTAGGCGACGCATCGTGATGACCGGCTACCCCTTGCAGAACAACCTAATGGAGTATTGGTGCATGGTGGACTTCGTGCGTCCCAAATATCTGGGCACCAAGCAGGAGTTTGCTGATCTCTTTGAGAGGCCCATCGTAAATGGCCAGTGCATGGACAGCAACTCTAAGGTATATAAGCACATCATTGACATGACTCATGCCTAGTCTGTTGCAGATTCACTGAGCATGCCCAATTGTCACATTCACTGAGCATGCCCTCTGTTAGCATCCACTGAGCATGCCCGGTTGTTGGCATCCACTGAGCATGTCCAGCCTGAAGTGCTGCAGCCCTATGAGTGCTTTGTTACCCAGGCTGTTGATGTTTACTGAAGGTGATTTTTATGCCCAGTAGTGTAACGATGCATATGGCCTCTGCTCCCCAGGATGTGCAGTTGATGCGACATCGATCTCATGTGCTGCACTCCTTGCTGAATGGCTTCGTGCTGCGTCGGGGGCACGAGATTCTGCGTGACTCCTTGCCCCCCAAGTTTGAGCATGTTCTGTTTTTACGTCCTTCCCCTGTGCAGGCAGTGCTCTACAATCATGCCATCGAGCAGGTCCGCAGCGGCACAGGCACAACGTCCGCTGGGCCCCTCAAGGCCTTCGCTGTATGCAGCAAGGTGCGTGTGGATGTCAGGGGGTGGAGTTTCCTGTGCATGTTAAAACATTTACTGCTGGAGTTATATATTATCAGTCCATTTACTAGCTTGCTTTAGTACTCTGGTTCCTGGGTAAATCCCGGGTGGAATCATTCACTCCCCCCACCCTCCCCCAACAACAATGGGAAATTGTATGGGACTGGCTTCCATTACGATAATGGATAGCTATGTCCGAATGAATATTTCGATGCCAAGTGAAATTGTTCAAAATTCCTATTATTTCAAGGTTCACAGTTCGAACCTTGAGTGGAATTGCTACCAACATTGGGAAATTCTGTGGGACAGTGTTACCAAACTCGGCGTCCCACCAAAAACAACAACAACAACAAAAAACACAAAAAACACACAACAACAACAACCCCTTGGTGAATGGCTATATGTGTACCTATATATATGTGTGTACCTTTATAGGCCACTGGATACCACATCAGCATGAAAGCATTCCTTCAACAGAGCGCATATATCCTAGCTAGTGCTTATTAAAATATATTATATAAATATATAAATAAATGACTGACCATTTGTGCCTGACCATTTGTGACACTAACATTTGCATGACCCTTTACCTAATAATAGAGTCCCTAATAATGAAGTATAATATTGTATTAATAGGTATATTAATAGATAAAGAGTCCTATTAATATTTGTTGTCTATGTTTTGGTGTTTCACTGAGCATGCCCAGTTTACATTCATTGAGCATGTCCAGTTGAAAGGATCCACTGAGCATGCCCAGTCTATTGAACAAAAAACACGAAACAAAGTGGTATATATTGGCCTTCATTATCATTATATTAGGTAAAGGGTCCTATTTGTATTTATGGTCATTAGTGTTAAATTCCTGTTTCGACGAGTGTCTATCCAAAATATGTATGTTTGATAGCCAAGGGGCCTTCCATAAGGAGTTACTCAGAACTAACCAATCATAGATGTGCCCATGCATGTATGCACGCGTATCACTCACCATAAGCAAGTTAGCTGGTTTTGTTGAAGGCTCTGCTGTTATCTTGTAACTCTCAGAGGAAACCAAAACTAACCACTTCTTGCTAGTGAAAGCCTTCAGCTGAAAGATCAAGGAAGTAGATACCACATCGCCCAATATATATAACATATTTCATCGAATGGATGCCGCAGGTTCAAGTAGTTCCCAGCACCCTAACGGAGCGAACAATAAACGAGGGCACACACAATTAATCCCACACCCAGGTAGGTAGGCTTGCACACGCTCATTTAGCCTCTCTTCCCAATCACTGTTGAGCTCGAGCCAGCAGAAAGAAATTAAATATGGTGAGAGAAAATGGGAGAGGCCAAGGCACGAACAAAGTTGGAACCAAAGTTTGCCAATCCTCACTCATCAACTAGGGTTGGTTTCTTGGTTTCCAGTTCTTCGGCATCGAAATCCAAGAAAGTGTTGCTATAATTATGACGTTCTTGACTTTTCAGCTTGATGGTGAGCCCAGCAATTTTGTGGCACCTTCAGCTGCCACCTCTCCTGCTTTAGGTGGTGGATTTCGCCATCTTCACTGCCATCCTTCTGGCATTCAGACTGTCAGCTTGGAATTACAACTTGTCTGCGCATGTAGGAGATATGCGCACGTTGCGAATCCTATTCCATGAAAGACGGTGGGTATCGCTAATACCTGGAATAATACCTGGAAACGCTTTGTGTGGTAAAGGGTTGTCCCCCCCTCTCTCTTGATTGGCGTGATATTTCACTCATTAGCCAATCGGAACTGCAATTTCACTTTTTTATTGGCTTTGGCCAATAGCAGTTGGGAAAAAAGAGAAATTGCTAGCAATTACAAATCATGTTGGTGTAGTCATCAATGTTATTGAGCATGCCGTTTCTGATGATTCATACCAACTCACATGTGTTGCCACCTGCTTATAATTTCAATCATTGCACAGTAAGCTTAATTATAATGGACCAACAAATTCATCTTCATCTTCTATGCTCCATAAGTCTGCTACATGGAGAAAAAGAGCCAGTATTGAAGATTCTGAGATTACTTAAGGGGGTGCTATGGGTCAGATTTAAATTTTCATTTTAATTTTTTTATTCTATTTTTTTATCTCACCCAACTATGCTTCAACATATAGTCCATGGGCCAGATCAGATATCAGTACCATACAATGGGACAAAACTTCTATTAGTGGGGATTTATAAGTCTCAGTACAGTAGACCCTCACTAATCTAAATAGCCTGGGGATCTGAGTAGTTCGGATTAGTGAAATTTTCGGATTAGTGAAATTTATGAATATCATTATATTGAACTCTGAATTTGTTTATTTTTTGTGTGGGTTGAATACTGGGTGGTGGGAGTACAAGTTATTTTTAATCCCTTCCCATCCTCATTCTTTTAGCAGATCTCCGGAATCCCATCTCAGTCATGCATCCTCGCAACTTGCTGCCTTTCTTCTTTATGTCTGAGATAGTGGAGACTCCAACTCCATACTCTGTTCAGATAGTAACTTGTAGCTTTTCTTCCCGAGCTGGTCCAGGATCTCGACCTTCTCCTTGATGGTAAGGCTCTTGTGTGCTCTTTTCTTCACCATATCACTGCAGCTGCATCGTATGACAGGCTCGTGGTAGGTTCGAAGTTCAGTTCAATAATGGCACACGTTTTTTTTTGTTTGTATTTTTGTTTTTTTCTTTCTACCTAAAACAGTTCGGATTAGCGAGGTTTCGGATTAACGGGGTCCGGATTAGCGAGGGTCTACTGTATAAGCAGCAAAAAAAAATGTGATAGCAATTCCAGATGTGTAGCTGATTACCTTTTTTTGCTGTTACCGGAATTGGCGTCTATTTTAGTTCGATATAGAAGGTTCTTTGGCAAAGTTCAACCATGTGTCTCGTATTCGCAGATGGACGAGATAGATACACAGCACTCTGTCTTCAAAAGGTGTCACTGGCAGGAGGTGACATAGCCATTCCATCCAATATCCATCCTGGTGTGTTCACAACCCTAGCCTGGGACAACATTGACAGATTGGAGGAGACGGTCAGTGGAGAGGGAACATCACACAGAGTAAATGGGATTGTCATCCAAGAAAGACCAACCGAGCCAATGCCTGCCAAAATCCTTCCTTCAGTTTCCAAAACGAAGAAGAGAAGTATTCCTGCAACAGTGCCCATGCTCCCACCATACAATGTTGGAAAACGAGCTGAACCTCCCCAAAGTAAGAGTGTATATGTCCAAGCCACAGAAGAAACAAACTCTGCTAGGAAGAAGAACTTCATCTGGCTTATGGCACGCATGTCAGATAAAGAACAACAATCTATTAGTGGGTGGGCAGGTTTCAACATATTAACGCGAGATGAAGTGACAGTTACCCAAGACAGTATGGGCCTACTATACTATCAATGCTCCAGCCACACAGATGTCTACTGTACATGAAGTCCTCAACCAGTCACTAGCAATCATGCAATCTTTACACCTTGGGAAGATTATCTGTGTCTTTGATCAGGCTCTGTATGCAAAGGCTGTGGAGATCATATGGAAGCATCCTGACAAATTTCAGGCTACAATCATCATTAGGTTTGGCACACGATTTGTATGTTTCTGTCTACAATTGGAAAGCAATTTCAAGATGCTGGACTGAGGGCTACCGGTTCAGGAAAATTTGCATCCTGGCCCATGGACTAATATTGGAAAAGTGGATTCCAAGTTACAGAACATTTGGATGCTCTATTCTGGACTTACAGTGGCTTTTGCACACACCATTTCATTGAAATGTCATATTATCCGGGAAGGCGATCAAGAAGCCTTACCTGAAGGGGAGACAGTTGCATTTTTTTAACTTTTTTAATTTTTACTTGTGGTTACAACTTTACCTGAAGGGGAGACAGTTGCATTTTTTTAAACTTTTTTTATTTTTACTTGTGGTTACAACTTTAGAGCTCTGTAGATTCTGCAAACTTCATGGTATGGACTTGATATATAGCTCAAAAGGTAGGTCTCTCTGTGTGCTCTCTTTTGATACTAAAATATGTTTCATAGGATAACTGTAGTGGAGGGACCTAAAAAACCTGCTTCCCAAAGTCCCCATCCAGAACAACTCCAGATTGCTAAGTGCAAAAAAAATTGAAATTGGTACGAGTGGCTAGAGGAAGCCCTAGAGCATTCAATCACCTTTTTGAATAAGCGTTAAAAATGTATGACGTGGTCAAGCGGCGCGGGTGCTAGCTGTTACAGTAGGCCCTAGCTTATCTAATCGATGATCTGAATGCACGGGCTATCTAAACTCAGCAAAGCAGTAAAATATGGTAGTGAGTTGGGTTGGCGGTCTAGAGATTTTCACATGAAGCAGAAGGACGTGTGTGGTTTATCTTTTGGTTCAAAGCTAGCTCTTCTTGGCAAGATATCCGAATGAACCTCTCGAGCTGGACTCGCAAAGGACTACATCATTTTCAACTATAACAGAGACAGAAAGGAATGAGACAAACTTCGAGTGCTTGTCTTCTGATGATGAGATAGACCACCAAGTGTTGCAGGCAATGTCTTCTGAATCCTCTAAGACATCAAAGGAGTGAGACACATCTGGCATGCATGAAGAGGCATGATAACTTGAAGCAAATAACTCTCTGATCTTATTTTAGTAAATACAACTGTATGTACAGAACCTAGTTGTGATCAACACTTGCTTATACACAATACATACAACACTACTGTATGTACAGAACCTAGTTGTGATCAACACTTGCTTATACACAATACATACAACACTACTGTATGTACAGAACCTAGTTGTGATCAACACTTGCTTATACACAATACATACAACACTACTGTATGTACAGAACCTAGTTGTGATCAACACTTGCTTATACACAATACATACAACACTACTGTAAATATATTGTGGGTGTATGTGTGTAAGACAGCTAGACAGCTGCTTCTCCTCGTAGGAGCAGGAAGTCGGCTGCTCACTCGCCAAGGCCCTGCAGATGGAAACCATTTACTATTAGAAAACACTGTGACTCAATAATTCACGACTTTATAATGACATTCACCTTTTTCGCATAACCGTCCTTATCTGAACTAGGGTAAAGCCCCAATGTGTTTGGATATACGAGGGTCTACTGTACGAGTGCTTTCTGTCACTACAGTAACCTTTATCAAGTTTGCCCAACATAAATGCACCTGCTCACACAGCAACGAAATAGAGTGTGTATAGTTCTACTGTGTTAGCTTCAGTGGAGTGAATATGATCTCTCTTTCTCTCCCTCCCCTCCCTCCCCTCCCTTCCTCGTCCTCCCCTCTCCTTCCCCATATGCCCAGATTTGGAACCACCCTGACATCTATTATAATGAGGTTATCGCCCAAGAGTCAAAGAGGGAGACACAGGTTGCAATAGTTGCACTTTCACCTCGAATTGTGTATCCCTCTCATCTTCCTTTTTTAATCCTTCCTTGACTTGTCATTCTTCTCTTTCTCTCTCCCTCTTGTGCATCTCTTCTTGCTCTTCTACTTCTTCCTATCTTCCCCATCCTCCTCTCTCTTCCATTCATCCATCTCTCTCCTCACCTTGTCTCTCCCATCACCTCATCCATCTCTCCCTCACCTCATTCATCTCTCTTCTCACCTCATCCATCTCTCTCCTCACCTCATCCATCTCTCTCCTCACCTCATCCATCTCTCCCCTCCCCTCATCCATCTCTCTCCTCCCCTCCCATCGTCCATCTCTCTCCTCCCCTGCCCTCGTCCATCTCTCTCCTCCCCTGCCCTCCCCTCGTCCATCTCTCTCGTCGCTCACCTTCTTCTTCCTCCTACTCTCGTAGGTACCATGTCCAGATGAAGTTGGCGTAACCAAGCAAGTGGTCAAGGTTGGGGGAGAGTCTAGTATCAAACTGGAGTGGCCTGCGGCAGATCTCCCGTCTTATGTTCCTGGGAAGCTGCAGGACGGATCTAAGATGGTTGTCCTCTTAGATATTATCTTCCATTCCGTGCGGCTGGGAGAGAAGATCCTCATCTTCAGGTGAGCACAAGCTAGCCAGAGTCATCCTTACTTGTGAGTGGGTGTGGTTTAGTGGGTGTGGTGTATCTGACTTGTAGTCAGAGTCTGGCGACACTCACGTATGTGGAGAAGCTACTTACCCAGTCCCAGATTCCTGTTCCACTATCTTCCAGCGATGGAATAGAATTTTCTGATTCCAAGTGGATCAAGAACAAGAACTTTTGTCGTAAGCATAGAAACTTGCAGTCATATTGTGTGGTCACGTGATCTGTTGTTTTACGGCAGGACTTGATGGAAGCACGAGCAGCATAGAACGAGACAAGCTGATTGGTCAGTTCAACTCAAGTGGGAATAACCAATGCTGGGTTTTCCTCCTGTCCACCAAGTAAGTGGGTGTGGTCAAAATTGAGATGGGTGTGGTTATGATGGAAGCAACCATAGTGATTAATATGTGGCGTGCTAAATGTATGCAAACCAACTCATCTCCGAGTATTCTCCGACAGCCTTCTCGTGTTGTGTACCTAGGGCTGGTTGCTTGGGCATCAACCTGATTGGAGCTAACCGTGTTGTGGTGTTGGACGTGTCGTGGAATCCATGCTATGATGCGCAGGCCGTGTGTCGCGTGTACCGGTACGGGCAGACCAAAGCGTCGTTCATCTATAGGTTTGTGTGTGATGGGACAATGGAGAGAAGAATGTACGACCGCCAGATCTCCAAGCAAGGAATGTCAAGTGAGGAGAAGAGAGGGTGGAATGGAGAGGGAGGTGTGCATTTAGTTAGTTGGAAGGAGGGGGAAGAAAGGCGATGAAGGAGGTTTTGGAGGAAGCTGATGGCTTGGGCTGGTGTAATGTGTGTGGTGGATGTTTGAGCGTGTTGTGGTGTGTGTGTTGGTGCATAGGTTGTGGTGGTGTGTGTGCTCGAGTGTGATGCTTATGTGCTGAGTCATTATGTGGTGTAGGTATGTAGTGACAAGTGCTCATGTGTGTATGTGTATTTGTGTGTAGATCGTGTAGTGGATGAGCTGGCTCCGGAGAGACACTTGACAGCCAATGACATCATCATCCTCATGACACCTCTGGTCTGTATGCCTAACACTCTATAGCCTCAGCCCTACCACAGCTAGCCCTAGCTCTAACCCTACCATAGTTAGCCCTAGCTCTAGCCCTACCACAGCTATCCCTGGCTCTAACCGTACCACAGCTAGCCCTAGCTCTAACCCTACCATAGCTAGCCCTAGCTCTAACCCTACCATAGCTAGCCCTAGCTCTAACCCTACCATAGCTAGCCCTAGCTCTAACCCTACCATAGCTACCACAGCTAGCCCTAGCTCTAATAGTTCCATACAGTACAAGTCATTAGTGTTGCATTTAAACTCAACGTACGTGCAACCATCTGAAAAAGAACGCACTAAATATTTATTAATTTTATTTGGAGAATGGATTGTTAGGGAGTTGCACGTGGCATGTGTGGAAGTTAGTGACTTCTTAGCAAGAAGATGGTTTATTCAACTTACAAGAAGCAGAGAATTTTAAAGAAGATGGTTTATTCGACTTACAAGAAGCAGAGAATTAGAAGATGGTTTATTCGACTTACAAGAAGTAGAGAATTTTATATCTTTATTTTAGACAATTGAAGGCACCGAATATTGTTGGGATCTTGGAGAAGGAGGATATGGCAATGATGCAGGGCTTAGCACTGTCGTGAAACCTGGACGATAGCCATCCGGGGGTCTGGTGGCATGAGACCCAAGATAATGGCAGCCGTCTAAGAGATTGGCGAAGAGAAAACGTAAACTGACGACAAGACAACTGCACCAGTTGCACGAGCTCCTCAACAGCAAGGACCACCCATTGTCGCTGCGGACCATCCTTCAATGGATGGACTTTTCGGGGAAGCTCCTACTGCCAGTTGATATGAGACATAAACAAGGTTCCTGTTACTCTTGTTAGCTTCGGATGCTTAGGCTTTATACTGACTTAGTTTAGCTCATAGGGAGACTTGCTTAGAAGGCTAACTGGGACAGCTTCATGGCACTGCTACTTGCTTGCAACATGGGGGAGGGGTCTACTAAGCTCGTTCGCTTTCAGTTTTAAGCTTTTGAACATGCCAAAAGTTTATGTGCTGAAGCCTGAATGCCCTCCCAGTTGATGTAGTGGCTATTAGTTGTAGCACTTTCTTAGCAATAGCAGAAATATCTCGCTCGTAAAGGAAAGTGCCCCACCTTCATTCTGCAGGCATCCCCCAGCAAGGTGCCCCACAGCACTTTGCCTTGAGGGATAACAGGCGCAGAGTCCTCCTCTGGACCAAAAGACCAAAAAAAATCTGAATCAGTAATACCACATGATGAATTTGATGACAAGTCCAAAAATATATTCTTTTTCCTCTCGGATAACTTTGGTTGGACAAACAATTCCGAGCCACAGTGAAACAAAGTCTCTAATCTAAGCCAAGGCTGCTAGACCTACTACCTGGTTGAGCTAGTACATGGAGCCTACAATATTAACCCTCTAATCTAAGCCAAGGCTGCTAGACCTGCTACCTGGTTGTGCTTGCCTGGTTGTGCTAGTACTTGGAGCCTTCAATATTAACTCTCTTTTTGTGCTGTTGTTGTTTCAACATGAAATAACTACATTATGTCATTATACGAAAGCAGCCATTTTGTGTTGTTCTTGATAGGAAAGCTGGTTGGGCCAGTATTTGGCTCTGCTGCTGGTTCTTAGCTAGCTAGAAAAAAGGAAAATAGCTTCATTAGTACAAAAGTAGCTAGAGACCAACCAGTATTCCATTTGTTCTAGCTACCAAAAACAAACAACTGAACCTCAAGTACTGGCTGGAACACAGCTTGTAGGAAACTAGCAGATTCCAGTTCCTCCAAAGTTATATTATAGCAAGTGTAACAGAAATAGTAAGTAAGAGGAGGCAACCTATTGCTTACAGACGTGGTTATTGATGCTTCTCTTAAACTCGTACTAAAATAACTCGAAGACACACAGCTCCAGCAGACGCTCTCAAAAGAACAAGTAACTAGTTTGAGCTTTGCCCTCTTATTTTCCTTCTGTTCATGTGAGGTGCATGCACTTGCCTGTCCATGTGCGTAGTGTGCAATATGATTGAGTACAATGTAGCAACTAAACAACGCTCTTGTGCTGCACCTTTCTTCAAGATTTCTTAGAGCTTGGTCATGTGATGCACATACGTTGGGTCTAAGATGCAGCGCCAAGTTTTGGTGGCTTGTACTACAGCTAGCCCTAACTCTAACCCTACCATAGCTAACCCTAGCTCTAATAGTTAGCCCTAGCTCTAACCCTAACATAGCTAACCCTAGCTCTAATAGTTGCCCTAGCTCTAACCCTAACCCTAACATAGCTAACCCTAGCTCTAATAGCTAGCCTTAGCTCTAACCGTATCATAGCTAACCCTAGCTCTACCCTACTATAGATAACCCTACTATAGATAACCCTACTATAGATAACCCTACTATAGATAACCCTACTATAGATAACCCTACTATAGATAACCCTACCTCTAGCCAGACCTACCCTAGCCAGTCCTACCTCTAGCCAACCCTATCTCCTCTAGCCAACCCTACCTCCTCTAACCAACCCTACCTCCTCTAACCAACCCTACCTCCTCTAACCAACCCACCCAGCCCTACCTCCTCTAACCAACCCTACCTCTCTAGCCAGCCCTACCTCCTCTAACCAACCCTACCTCCTCTAGCCAGCCCTACCTACTCTAGCCAACCCTACCTCCTCTAGCCAACCCTACCTCCTCTAGCCAACCCTACCTCCTCTAGCCAACCCTACCTCCTCTAGCCAACCCTACCTCCTCTAACCAACCCTACCTCCTCTAACCAACCCTACCTCCTCTAACCAACCCTACCTCCTCTAACCAACCCTACCAGAGCTAACCAACCCTACCAGAGCTAACCCTACTAGAGTTAACCCTACCTCTAACCCTACTAGAGCTAACCCTATCATAGATAACCCTACCTCTAACCCTACTATAGCTAACCCTACCTCTAACCCTACTATCACTAACCCTACTATCACTAACCCTACTATCACTAACCCTACTATCACTAACCCTACTATCACTAACCCTACCTCTAACTCTACTATAGCTAATCCTACCTATAACCCTATCACTAACCCTACCTTAACTCTACTATAGCTAACCCTAGCTCTAACACCCTACCATAGCTAACCCTAGCTCTAACCCTACTATCACTAACCCTACCTTAACTCTACTATAGCTAACCCTGCTCTAACACCCTACCATAGCTAACCCTAGCTCTAACCCTACTATCACTAACCCTACCTTAACTCTACTATAGCTAACCCTAGCTCTAACACCCTACCATAGCTAACCCTAGCTCTAACCCTACTATCACTAACCCTACCTCTAACCCTACCATAGCTAACCTTAGCTCTAACCCTACCACAGCTAGCCCTAGCTCTAAAAATGTCTTCATTCGATGGCAGTTAATTATGCAGTTTGATTGTGTATGACTATTAACCACACCCCTCTCACTGACTCAGGTACAACTGCCGAGCCCCCAAGACTTCAGTTCTAGTGCTAATGACTTCCTCTTTGATCCAGTTCTCGTGGACGTCTGCAGAAGTTCAGGACACCTCTTAACTAAGGTAAAACAGGCTGCAGCTTCATTGTCATTTATGCTATATACCTTAAAAGGGCGGTCGAGTTTTAGGCTGATGACATTGTGTGACCTTAAAAGGTAAGGCTATCTATATTATGGCTCTAAAATAGAGGGTTACCTTATGGGACCGGGTCTCCCTCCATTTTTAATTTAAACAAATGCTTGTGGTTACAACTTTATAGCTCCATCGATTCTGCACACTTCATGGTATGGACCTGATATATAGCTCAAAAGATAGGTCTCTCTGTGTGCTCTCTTTTGATACTAAAATATGTTTCATAGCTATAATAACTATAGGCAAGTTACTAGACCCTAAAGCGGAAGGACCTCAAAAACCTGAATCCCGCAACCTCCACAGAAACCACTCCGAATTGCGAAGTGCCAAAAAATTGAAAATGGTACGAGTGGCTAGAGGAAGCTCTTACGCATGCAATCACCGTTTTGAATAGGCGTTAAAAATTTATTACCTGGTCAAGCGCGCGGGTGGAAAATTGAGGGCGTTGAAAATCAACGCCTTCAATTTTGCACCACGTGTCTGACCAGGTAATAAATTTTTTACGCCTATTCAAAACGGTGATTGCATGCGTAAGAGCTTCCTCTAGCCACTCGTACCATTTTCGATTTTTTGGCACTTCGCAATTTGGAGTGGTTTCTGTGGAGGTTGCAGGGATTCAGGTTTTTGAGGTCCCTCCGCTTTAGGGTCTAGTAACTTGCCTATAGTTATACCTTTACATATTTTAGTATCAAAAGAGAGCACACAGAGAGACCTATCTTTTGAGCTATATATCAAGTCCATACCATGAAGTTTGCAGAATCTATGGAGCTCCAAAGTTGTAACCACAGGTTAAAAAAATTAAATTTAGCAACGGACCCCCTTAAAGGGGAAGGTCTCATGTAACTCCTAGAAGGGTATGTCTGCAGTGTGGGGGTATGTTTGGCTATTTTACTATTCGTCGACTGCCAAGATTTCTGATATTTTGTTGTTAAGTTTTGCAGTAAATATTTTGTTGCGAAGTTTTTCTCCCACACGAAGTGGCACTTTCATGGTAAACTTGCTCTAACAAACCCTTACAGGAAGACTGCACTTGCTCTAACAAACCTTACAGGAAGACTGTAAACTTACTCTAACTAACCTTACAGGAAGACTGTAAACTTACTCTAGATAACAAACTTTACAGGAAGACTGTAAACGTGCTCTAACAAACCTTACAGCAAGCTGTAAACTTACTCTAACTAACCTTACAGGAAGACTGTAAACTTGCTCTAACAAACCCTTACAGGAAGACTGTAAACTTGCTCTAACAAACCTTACAGGAAGACTCTACTTGCTCTAACAAACCTTACAGGACGACTGTAAACTTGCTCTAACAAGCCCTTACAGGAAGACTGTAAACTTGCTCTAACAAACCTTGGGAAGACTGTAGACTTGCTCTAACAAACCTTACAGGAAGACTGTAGACTTGCTCTAACAAACCTTGGGAAGACTGTAGACTTGCTCTAACTAACCTTACAGGAAGACTGTACACTTGCTCTAACAAACCTTACAGGAAGACTGTAAATTTGCTCTAACAAACCTTACAGGAAGACTGTAAACTTGCTCTAACAAACCTTACAGGAAGACTGTAAACTTGCTCTAACAAACCCTTACAGGAAGACTGTAAACTTGCTCTAACAAACCTTACAGGAAGACTGTACTTGCTCTAACAAACCTTACAGGACGACTGTAAACTTGCTCTAACAAGCCCTTACAGGAAGACTGTAAACTTGCTCTAACAAACCTTGGGAAGACTGTAGACTTGCTCTAACAAACCTTACAGGAAGACTGTAGACTTGCTCTAACAAACCTTACAGGAAGACTGTAGACTTGCTCTAACAAACCTTGGGAAGACTGTAGACTTGCTCTAACTAACCCTACAGGAAGACTGTAAACTTGCTCTAACAAACCTTACAGGAAGACTGTAAACTTGCTCTAACAAACCCTTGCAGGAAGACTGTAAACGTGCTCTAACAAACCCTTACAGGAAGACTGTAAACTTACTCTAACAAACCTTACAGGAAGACTGTAAACTTGCTCTAACAAACCTTACAGGAAGACTGTAAACGTGCTCTAACAAACCCTTACAGGAAGACCGTAAACTTGCTCTAACATATCTTACAGGAAGACTGTAAACTTGCTCTAACAAACCTTACAGGAAGACTGTAAACATGCTCTAACAAACCCTTACAGGAAGACTGTAAACTTGCTCTAACAAACCTTACAGGAAGACTGTAAACTTGCTCTAACAAACCTTACAGGAAGACTGTAAACTTGCTCTAACAAACCTTACAGGAAGACTATAAACTTACTCTAACTAACCTTACAGGAAGACTGTAAACTTGCTCTAACTAACCTTACCGGAAGACTGTAAACTTACTCTAACTAACCTTATAGCAAGACTGTAAACTTGCTCTAACAAACCTTACAGGAAGACTGTAAACGTGCTCTAACAAACCTTGCAGGAAGACTGTAAACTTGCTCTGACCGACACTCAGCATAGGGTGAGGCCTCAAGCATATTACTATAATGTGGTAGCATATTCAAAATTAATTTTAGCTTTTTCTTTTTGCTGTTGAACAAAACATGTTTACATGTAAGCTAGTTTCCTGTTGGGTGTTGCTGTCGCATGGTTGGGTGTTGCTGGCACATGGTCGGGTGTTGCTGGCACATAGTCGGGTATTGCTGGTGTGGTCGGGTGTTGTGGTTATAATTCTGTGCTATTGTTGTCTTGCCAATGACACGGCCATTTTCTCTTGCCAATGACACGGCCATTTTCCCCTACGCAGCTGCCTTTCAAGCATGAATCTCTCCTCCTGGATAGTGCCGATGAGAAGATGACTGAACTAGAGAAAAGGATAGCTCTTCAGAGATTCCAGCAGGACCTAAGGACTCTGCGCGGGGGTGCTAATGTCCCCAGACCCCTTCCAGCGGGCGCAGTTAACTATCAGCCGAGAGGTTGCCCTCTGCCACCGAGACCCCTGCCAATGTTAGTGTGAGCATATTGTAATGACATAACTATGCATACTTATGACTCGGAGTGAGTGGCGAGGATTATGCGCTTATGGCTAAATAATGCTGACTAAGCAAAGTTTATATGGGCGTGGTTTTATTTTGGGTGTTCTCTATTTTAAACGCAGATGTTGGAGTACTGATGGTATAAGCAAACATGCATGGCCAAACAAGAGATTATGACAGCACCCTAAGCTGGGAAGAGACCTACACCTTGTGCAGTAAACCCAGGGACTGAGAGGAGCCATCGCATTCAATATTTTGTTTTCCCGTTTAGCTGGATTTTAAAAGTAAAGAGACACTGCTGTCACGCTCATTTGAGCCATCATCTCCATCGACTCTTTCCTCCGGACCTGCCGTATCATTGTACCTTTAATATCCTTGCTAATTGCCGTGGTTATGACCATTCACACCGAGCGGGACGAGCTGCCATGTCCACCATTGCCTTTCCTTTAGGCCTGCCACTCCTTAATCCTTACCATAAATATTAAACCTTGCACTGAACAAAGAATTGCTTCTTAGACGTCGGCCTAAGATTGAATGTCCTTTTGACGGTATATAGATATAAAGACGCATGAACAGGAGAAGCCAACTACTGGTCATATGAGTTGACATTCAACAGCATCTGCGCTTGTGAACAAAGTATATGTTCTCAATGAACTCTCAGTTGACATAATAACATTACAATAACCTTCTCAATAATCAACTTGAAATTGTATTCTTTTGATGTTTCGACGAGATGCTCAAGCCTTCATGAGGAATATATACCAATTTGAAGTTGATTATTGAGAAGGTTATTGTAAAGTATTTGTTATTGTTTTGTGAGTGAAGAGATCCCTCAGTGTGTGGCGTTGGTTGGGAGAGTTTGCATGGCCTTGCAAGGGACGATATGGATGGGTTACCCTCCTTAATCATTTAACTTGCGTAGACAGGCAAATGAATGGTTGTCATGGCGAGGAGAGAAGATCAAGGAAACAGCTGCGAGTTCAAAGATTGAGAAAATGGCTGCAGGTTCTAAGATTTGAGAAAGAACGTGAGTAGGGAGGGACAGTGCATGGTGAATAGCTCACAGGGAAAGGTTGCTGGAGTTGGTCTTCATAATACTGAGTTCCGTGAGACCCATCCCACCAAGTACAAAGGGTATATGGCCAATTATTATGATCAAAACTAATTAGTGATTAAATTGTTGTTGTAATTATGATTGATGTTAATGGCATTTACGTGGTTATGTTGGTGTGGCACGCATCCAATACTTCCTGTCACTAGCTGGCCACTGCAATATGCTTCCACCATCATCAGATCATCCACTCCGTCTCCTTAGCAACACAGCCACCTTTTCCTCTGGTACTGAACTCCAACCATCCACCCTCCTCCTTAACTCCACCCTCATCCTTAACTCCACCCTCATCCTTAACTCCACCCTCATCCTTAACTCCACCCTCATCCTACTTAACTCCACCCTCTTCCTCCTTAACTCCACCCTCCTCCTCCTTAACTCCACCCTCCTCCTCCTTAACTCCACCCTCCTCCTTAACTCCACCCTCTTCCTCCTTAACTCCACCCTCTTCCTCCTTAACTTCACCCTCTTCCTCCTTAACTCCACCCTCTTCCTCCTTAACTCCACCCTCTTCCTCCTTAACCCCACCCTCTTCCTCCTTAACCCCACCCTCTTCCTCCTTAACTCCACCCTCTTCCTCCTTAACTCCACCCTCCTCCTTAACTCCACCCTCTTCCTCCTTAACTCCACCCTCATCCTCCTTAACTCCACCCTCATCCTCCTTAACTCCACCCTCCTCCTCCTTAACTCCACCCTCCTCCTCCTTAACTCCACCCTCCTCCTTAACTCCACCCAGCTCTTCCAACAAGGGCTTTCATTCCCTTCCAAATTCAATGAAGAGATGTCCTGCACCTTCCAATTCTCCACTCACACACAGTGGACTTGCTGGCCCTGTCCTTAACATCCCATCTCACTCCACGTCATACCTTGCACTGACCTTTTATATATCTCTGCTCCATCATCCTTCGCTGACTTGTTCCACCTGAAGCTGCTGCTCTTACTCCCTCCTCCTCCCTATCACACACATTTCTCTCCTTCATATTCACCTTCCATTGGCGCACCGGTCCAACATCACTATCCAGTTCATGTCTTCCTCAACAGTTGATATTCCTTCCACTGCCCAATCCCTCCCATCCATTCTTAGCTGGTCTGCCATTCCTTCACTAGCCCATCCATTCTTAGCTGGTCTGCCATTCCTTCACTAGCCCATCCATTCTTAGCTGGTCTGCCATTCCTTCACTAGCCCATTCATTCTTAGCTGGTCTGCCACTCCTTCACTAGCCCATCCATTCTTAGCTGGTCTGCCATTCCTTCACTAGCCCATCCATTCTTAGCTGGTCTGCCATTCCTTCACTAGCCCATCCATTCTTAGCTGGTCTGCCATTCCTTAACTAGCCCATCCATTCTTAGCTGGTCTGCCACTCCTTCACTAGCCCATCCATTCTTAGCTGGTCTGCCATTCCTTCACTAGCCCATCCATTCTTAGCTGGTCTGCCATTCCTTCACTAGCCCATCCATTCTTAGCTTATCTGCCATTCCTTCACTAGCCCATCCATTCTTAGCTTATCTGCCATTCCTTCACTAGCCCATCCATTCTTAGCTTATCTGCCATTCCTTCACTAGCCCATCCATTCTTAGCTGGTCTGCCATTCCTTCACTAGCCCATTCATTCTTAGCTGGTCTGCCATTCCTTCACTAGCCCATCCATTCTTAGCTGGTCTGCCATTCCTTCACTAGCCCATCCATTCTTAGCTGGTGTGCCATTCCTTCACTAGCCCATCCATTCTTAGCTGGTCTGCCATTCCTTCACTAGCCCATCCATTCTTAGCTGATCTGCCATTCCTTCACTAGCCCATCCATTCTTAGCTGGTCTGCCATTCCTTCACTAGCCCATCCATTCTTAGCTTATCTGCCATTCCTTCACTAGCCCATCCATTCTTAGCTGGTCTGCCATTCCTTCACTAGCCCATCCATTCTTAGCTGTTCTGCCATTCCTTCACTAGCCCATCCATTCTTAGCTGGTCTGCCACTCCTTCACTAGCCCATCCATTCTTAGCTGGTCTGCCACTCCTTCACTAGCCCATCCATTCTTAGCTGGTCTGCCATTCCTTCACTAGCCCATTCATTCTTAGCTGGTCTGCCATTCCTTCACTAGCCCATCCATTCTTAGCTGGTCTGCCATTCCTTCACCATTCTTAGCTGCCTAATTTCCTCCATACTCCAGTCATAATTTCTTCCATGCTCCCGTCACAATTTCCTCTGTGCTCCAGTCACAATTTCCTCCGTGCTCCACTCATAATTTCCTCCCTGCTCCAGTCGTAATCCTAATTTTCTCTGTGCTCCAGTCACAATTTCCTCCGTGCTCCAGTCATAATTTCCTCTGTGCTCCAGTCATAATTTCCTCTGTGCTCCAGTCATAATTTCCTCTGTGCTCCAGTCACAATTTCCTCTGTGCTCCACTCACAATTTCCTCCCTGCTCCAGTCGTAATCCTAATTTCCTTCCTGCTCCAATCATAATTTCCTCTGTGCTCCAGTCATAATTTCCTCTGTGCTCCGATCATAATTTCTTCCATGCTCCTGGTATAACTTCACACCACAACAGATTACAGTCCAAAGCAACATCACCTTCACAGTCTTCAATAACTACACTTGCATCTTTTGTTATGACATCGGCCATTAATTCCTCAACAAGAAGGTGATTTTTTTCTTGGGTATGTAGAAACTTCATCGACATTGGCGATGTAAAAATACACTACAGCCTTAGTTTGAGTGTGAGTACAAGAGAGAGGGCTGGCTCCATAGTTGGTATAATGAAGAATGAGGAAAGGTAACTTGCGGTATATCTTCGAGTAGGAGAGGTAGCTTATGATGGAGAGCATAGCGAACCCATCAGTATAGAGATTGTCAATTATCTCTAATAGTTCTAGTTAGCTTCTGCAAGTTTTCCCTTCAGTAATTTGGAAATTCAATTTGCCAGTAAGCCGGACCTGATGACCTTCCTTTTAGTATGCTTCAGTAATCGGACAATTCCATCCTCCAGCAAGTCTGACCTGATGACCTTCCTTTTAGTATGCTTCAGTAATCGGACAATTCCGTCCTCCAGCAAGTCGGACCTGATGACCTTCCTTTTAGTATGCTTCAGTAATCGGACAATTCCATCCTCTAACAAGTCGGACCTGATTACCTTCCTTTTAGTATGCTTCAGTCATCGGACAGTTCCATCCTCCAGCAAGTCGGACCTGATGACCTTCCTTTTAGTATGCTTCAGACATCGGACAATTCCATCCTCTAACAAGTCTGACCTGATGACCTTCCTTTTAGTATGCTTCAGTAATCGGACAATTCCATCCTCCAGCAAGTCGGACCTGATGACCTTCCTTTTAGTATGCTTCCCACTGGTGTTCACACATTAATTCTGGTTAACGACCCCCCCATCCCATTGTGTTGCCAGGCATCTGTAAAGAACAGACATGCACACTTATAATATTTAGTGAGAAGCGAAACGAGAAAGAGTCCTTCAGCTCAGCATGCAATGACTTGCTGTCTTTCCTTGTGTACTGTACATGCCAGGCTTTACATCAGCTATTTATTTATATGTGCCTTCATATGTTCTTTGTTTATGTTGCTGTGTTGTTAGTTATGTATATATTATATTGCTGTGTGTTAAGTTGCTATATATTGTGTTTCGTGTTTGTGTTGCTGTACTATCTATGTATTGTGTTGTGTTGCTGTACTATGTATTGTGTTGTGTGTTGTGTTGCTGTACTGTGTGTTGTGTTGCTGTCTATGTGTTGTGTTGGTTGGTGTGTGTCGTATGTTGTGCTGATTTGTGTTTGTTGTTTTTAAGGTACTGTTTTGTTGCTAGCCAGTTCTAGTCGCTTGAACTAATCATTCTTGCCCCCTTTTGAGATTTTAATATCACCTGGCCCTCTGGCCCCCCTTTTTCCACTTCCGCTCCCCTTGACACAATGTCTGCATACAGCCCTGCTAGTTGTTTTTATTGTTTATCATAAGCTCATGTTTTTCAAGCGATAGCTCATTCTGTGAGCTTATTTGACTGATCGTTCAAAAGACAGATCAGATTATATTATAATCTTGTACTAAGTGGAAAAAGCGGACATATTGATGTGCTATCAATACACTTTCCTGGGAAGTCATGTCTGCCCAGTCATTTCTCAACTGGTAAATGAAATGAGCAGCACAAAAAGAGCTCAAGAATGGTTGACAATAATGAGCTAAAACTTTAAAGGTATAGAGTAATGGAGGGGAAAATATGGTCTAGTTCTCCTTCAACCCCCCTTTGCCAGCAAGACTACGTCTTACAGCATGGACCCTGACCCACCTCCACCCCCTGGCCAGCAGGACTACGTCTTACAGCATGGACCCTGACCCACCTCCACCCCCTGGCCAGCAGGACTACGTCTTACAGCATGGACCCTGACCCACCTCCACCCCCTGGCCAGCAGGACTACGTCTTACAGCATGGACCCTGACCCACCTCCACCCCCTACGTCTTACAGCATGGACCCTGACCCACCTCCACCCCCTGGCCAGCAGGACTACGTCTTACAGCATGGACCCTGACCCACCTCCACCCCCTGGCCAGCAAGACTACGTCTTACAGCATGGACCCTGACCCACCTCCACCCCCTGGCCAGCAGGACTACGTCTTACAGCATGGACCCTGACCCACCTCCACCCCCTGGCCAGCAGGATTACGTCTTAAATAACAACACATATCCTGACTCACTTCCACCCCCCACAGAACTGCTTTCCCCTGTACTCGGTGCAGCCTAAGACTCTATATTTAGCATATAAATCTTTAGGCCCCAGGCAGATATATCCACACGAGGAACAAAACTTAGCAACCATTTCCAAAACAAAACTACGCTAGAGTTCGCAGGGTTAAATTTAACACTAGCTCTCTGTTGGCGAGGTTGCATCTCTGGCATACTCGACTAGGACAATGACGGTGCTGAATTACAGTGGCAAGTGTCGGCTTCGACCAAATGGGAAAGGGGAGTGGCTATAGCTGGAGGCAGCAAATTATTTGCAAGTACAGTAGACCCTCACATATCCGAACAGCTTGGGACCAGAGGCTATTCGGATATGCAAAAAGTTCGGATATGCAAAAAACCACAAATATTAATTATAAATTCATGAGAATGTAATTAAAATGCTGGGAACTATTTTCAATATCCTTTTAACTGCATGTTCTTGGGATTAAGAAGCTCACTTCCTGGTACTAGAAGGATTTAGGTCCTCAGTAACTGGCATGTTGTTTTACATATATACATATTTTTTCATATTACTGTATATATTACTGTATATATATATTCATAATGTTGTATTTTCTCTGAGCAATAGTCCACTGAGTCCCTTGGGGCTTTCTCCTTTTTCTGAACGAACCACAGATATAAAGCATTTTCTAGTTGTTCGTCTTTAGCAAGGCGCATGACTTTTTGCGAGCTGAACTTAGCCCCCAACAGTCCTGCGAACTCTCGAAGTTTGGCTTCGTTCTTTTTTATCTCCGTTATTGTCAACTTCCCTACGCCTGACTCTTCCGCTAGTCCGGCTTGACTGGCTCCATTTGATATCTTGCTTAGAATGGCTATCTTTGACTCGATCGACAAAACTTTTTTCTGGCCAAAGCGAACGAACTAATTTCCACGTGCAAACGAAGTTGGGCAGATCGACGACCGTTACCAGGTTTATTATTTAATCAGGAGTTCGGATAATCCGAGCGTTCGGATAATCGAGGGTCGGATATGCGAGGGTCTACTGTAATGTGGAAGACTCTGATTCTAATTCATTACCTATTAAGGTACTAACAAGCCAAAATTCTGCTACACTCTTTTGGCCTGTGCACTAGGTATTCCAAGTGCCATTAATGTTGCTAGGCAACTAAAGTACTTACCTAATGTGCCCTCAAGTGATGAGGACGGCAACCATGACTCTTACTGTACTGTGAAGCATGTGTGTACGACATAACAAGTGTACATGTGTGTCTTATTTTTGTCTCTAATTAAAGCATGATGTAATGCAGTGATTATATTACCTTTTGTATGTGTGTATGTGATTTTAGCTCGACAATCAAGACTGAATCACAGTCCAGTCGCATCCCCATTCCAGTCCAGTGCTTGCCCTCCTACTTCCCTTCCTCTACCTCCCACTTGTTCTCCCCCAGGCCGCAGCAGTTGTCAGAGGTCATCTGTTTAGACTCTTCCAGCGAAGAAGAGGAGGAAGAAGACGACCAGTTGGACTCTGACCCTGGCTCACAATACCGTGACGATGGTGTAAAACCTGGAACAGTTGACGCTTTAAGTAGTTCTGTGTCTGTAGGCTCTAGCCATCGTCACCTACCCCTCCTTAATCCGGAGACTCAAAATAGATTAGACCAAGCTGACCAAGCTGTGAAAGGGAATAAAAGTCCAACAGTGGGTGTGGCTTCATCTATTGCAGGTACCTCATCGGCGGTGCCCTATGACTTGTCACACACCCAATTAGACGGTCTGCCTCCATCCTACAAGATGCCTATTCAGGAAATCGACTCCGTAGGTTTTGATGAGTTGATGAATGATATTGGCACTATACCCACTCCACACCTTCCTTTTCATCAGTCCAACCATGTGGACTTAAACCTTGGTTCGTTTTCTGATAGTTTTTTCAGTCAAGTGACAGGGTCTCCATCCGGATCAACGTCAAGTGGGGGCAGTCTCGCAGCAGAAAGTAGTATATCTTCCTTACTCTCCTCTTCACCTTCTTCATCTCCCTGTTGCCAGTCACTCCCTTTGCCTGCTTCGCAAGACACACCTTACCTGGATAGAGCCATCATAGCTATCAACCCTCCCACCCATGTCACATCTACACCTCGGCCACATATTCCTCTCCTCAGTCCCATTGCTGCACGTCTCCTCTATCTCTCCACGGGCACCTCCATGTCGTCCAGTCCTCCTGAGGATGTACATCGTTTTTTCTCCATCAAGAGCAGAGGTGAATGTGTGAGTCCTCTCACAAGCGCATCTGCATCAACAACTATGAATCCACAGACCACTCCTTCTGTGGGGCTCCGAGTCTCTTCTAGAGAGAGTGACTGGCGGTTGGAAAAGAGGGAAAGCGAGGATGTAAAAGACTTGTCTGGAGTCACTGTGCGTGGAGAAGGGGACTTGGTTGGCAGAAATAGTGACTGCGAAGGTAAAGATGAAGTTGTTGTTCAGGATGATGTAATTCCCATGATCTGCTCACCTCTGCCACTAATAGGACAGTCACTGTCTTGTGAGGCCAGCTTTATGCCAAGCGCTTCACAGCAGCTACTGCAGGAGAGGCCACCAACTCCTCCTAGTAGGAGTGTTGTCACAACTCCTTCCACCATCCTCACTACTCACCACAGAGTTGTCCCTTCCACTAGCATAACATATCCGACTACTCTCACTGCTCCTTCTCAGCACTTGACCACACTGTCCATGCCATCCACCACCTTGACTCCGTCCACTGTCCTCTCTCACACTTTCCAACAGAGACGAGCCACCCCCTTCACCTTAACTCCACCCCAGAGACTGGCAGCATCTACAGCCATGATATCTCCTGCCGCTCTCACTCCTCACCAGCACAAATTAGGTCGCTCCACTGCTGTCACTCCTCTCCAACACAACAAACTAGTTAGCTCCACTGCTGGCACTCCTCTCCAACACAACAAACTAGTTAGCTCCACTGCTGGCACTCCTCTCCAACACAAACTAGCTAGCTCCACTGCTGCCAACCCTTTCCAGCACAAACTAACTAACGACCAAGCCCCAGAGCACAAACAAGCTAGTTCCACCATCTTCACTCCTCACCAGCACACAAAAGCAGCTTCCACTCCCGCCGTACTCAACATCCCCACTCCTCCCTCCCAGCAGAGACTAGCAGCTTCCACTCCTGCCACACTCAACATCCCCACTTCTCCCTCCCAGCAGAGACTAGTTTCCACTACATTCACATCTTCCGCCACCCTCACTCCTCTCCAACAAAATGGATCTGCAAGCAATGCCACTGTCCTGATATGCCAGGAGCCCAAAAGACTCTGTGAGGTAGTTTCAGGAATTGAGCCTAAAGCTGTCAACTTAACTACACACATTATTTCACTTCCAACCCCCTCCACAACTACTACCACCTCAGGGGCTCAATTACGCCAACTTCTTTCCTCCTGTGGCGAGGCACCATCACACACTAACACACCGAACTACTCACATTCACTCTGTGTCACAAACAACTCTCTCCAGCAAGTACATGAAAGCATTTCTGGGAACAGTACTGAAAATCAATGTCAGCACGGTCACTGCTCGTGTGACTCACGATGTAGTTGTAACATGCTGCCTCCCACTCCTCCACTCAATCCAGTTGTCACATCTTTCAGCAATGCTCAGGTGCAAGCTGTGTCAAGTTTTCCTTGCATACAAGCTGTACCCCTTTCTGCATCGACAGCAGGTCTCCCTCCAGGCTCGTTACAAGTCCGGTTTTCCCCAGGTGTGTCTAGTACCAGCGTCTTGCCTACTATGACTCGGGTCCAGTCTTCCTCACACTCTCCACCCACTATGAGCATACCTACTGCTTTATCTGTGAAAGTGCCTAACACACAATCCCTAAGCAGGCCTCCTGATCAATCACTCACTGATCAACTCTTGCATGCAATCAGTCATTCCACACACCCCTCACGTACAGCTGTGACCACTTCAGTGATGTCATTACCTGGTGCAATATCCACTTCTTCTGAAGTATGTGTGGTTAAGAAACCTCCCTTTAGCTTGCCTTCTTGGACTCCTATCGCATCTGCCTCTGTCAAGAAAAATCTACCCAAAGGTAGCACCCTCCAAACTACCACAGCAATCTCTTCAACGGTGCAAAAGTGTATATCTCATACAGGAAAGCCGCAGTATGCTCCACCCTCAATAAAACATGTAGTGCCCAGTTTGCTCAAGTCTGTGCCATCTGCATTGACCAAGAGAAATGTCTCCAGTGTTTGCACGCCAACTGGGCGTTTAGCATCTGTTACACCCTCACAAATTCTATCATCTCATTCAACCTACACCAACCCCTCTGTGGGTTTGAGCACCAAGTATTCAACGCCAAAACTACCATTGCCCAGACTGACTTCTATGTCGAAATCACTTGTGTTTATTCCTAAGTCCATCTATCAACAAGCTTCTGAAATGCACCCAACAAAGCAAGAGGATCTATTCCCTGTCCCACTTTTAGTGGATGGAAGGTGTAAGAGTACTTTGTCTACTAGTGTTGTTAATGCTATGTGTGGAGCCAGATCAGTTCGTCTTCCATCTACTCCGTGTGGTAGGACGTCTAAAAATGTGACACCTTCCCCTTCTTTATCATCTTCTGCCATTCAACAGTCCCACCTTTCGCCTACACTTCCTTCTTCCAGTAACCTCACGTTGAAGAAGCTAACTCCTACTTCAATAGGACAAGAATCGGCTAAAAGGAGAGGGAAGGACTCAATTAGTCCACTGCAGCAACCTCCCTCTGCAAACATGATTCCTTTGTCAACCAGTGAAGGTAGGGTTGCACCGGGGAGGAGGTTCTCTGCATCCGATTGTCTGTCCAATGTTACTACTGCAAGTCATCTTGCGATGAGGCGAGTGACATCTTACACTGGTCCCGACACTAAAACAATTTCTCCTGGATTTATTTCACTGCATGGCCAACCGCAACTTAAGTCTTCTGTATGTTGCTCTGACCAGTTACAAACTTCAAATTCACAGGCTGTTCCTGCCATGCTATCAAACAGTATAAACATGACCAGTCAACATTCTTATACAAAGCAGAACCTCTCGAGTGGGCAGGTATCTCGAGGACATGTGTGGTCCCAGTCTTCCGAGCAAAAGCAACTATCTGCAGCTGTTCGTCCTTGTCTATCGTCTAGTGCAACTGTAGTGAGACAAATCTGTGAGCTGTGCTGGCCCTCCCATAGCAAGCAGGGCTCCACGGTCGAGCTTAACTCGGAGAAAGATAGGAAGTGTCCACATCCCCCACCTTTTATGCCAGATGCAAGGAGACATAATGAACGGATCGGGAAAGATGCTAGTGATGCGATGATGAGAGAGACTAGTGAGCAACTTTGGCATGTTCATACCACCAAGAATGACTCTGTCTGCATAAACGAAGCTGAAGGTGGACTTCTACGCTTTAGACCAGCAGTGGCCAACGAAAGCAATGAGAGTGGTATCTCAAACGCATGTAGGATTGGAGAGCAGCCATGTTTATCATCCCAAACTAAACAGAATGTTGAGGCTAAACCTACCTCTCTTCGAATGTTGCCTTGCAAAACTTCCGTATTGAGTGTAGAGCATATGTCGCCTACAAAAACTCATTCCAGTGCACCTATGTATAGTGGTGATTTGATGACAGAGCAAGTGTGTGACGATTTTTGGCATTCTCATGCCACTAGTCATGCATCTCCACGTCTTAAACTGGTAGCAGGGTGTACTGCGAATAACATGCAGGTCTGTAGCAAGCCGAAGACGTGTCAAAAATGTTGGCCCACTTGTTCTAAGAGAAATTTCACGGGTGAAAATATTTATGTAGAAAATCGATCTGAAAATATATGCAGAACAACAGCAGGCACAGAGATGGGGGATAGTGGCAGAGCTGTTGTACAGGACTCGGTGGTGGTGGTACCTCGTGTTCAACAGGGAGTCCAGAGACATGTTGTTCAGCCCACCACTGTGAACCAAAGTGCATCTTCATTCACTCGGCACGAGCTTGAACCAGTTCAAGTTGATGTTCTGAGGAGGACCAACCCACCAAGAAGAAATTGGGCTTGCAGTACACTCACCAACCAGAGGAACAGTGCTGTTGTTGAAACAGCTTCCCATGGAGGAAATGGAAGTACCCATTCAGCTCATGTGGACTCGAGGAGTGTGAGTGAAGGGATATCTGAAAACTTGGTCTGTTCTCAGTTACAAAAGGGACCATTACTTGCTCACCAATGCTATGATAACAGCAGCGACTCATTCATCACAAGCAAAAAGGGATCTAGCTCGACTGGTAGTGATCATGCGAATGTGTACTTGAGTGTGGGTGAAGAGGTATCTGAAAACTTGGTCTGTTCTCAGCCACAAAAGGGAGCATTGCTTGCTCACCAATGTTATGATAACAGCAGTGACTCATTCATCACAAGCAAAAAGCGATCTAGCTTGACTGGTAGTGATCATGTGTCTCATGAGAATGTTGGCAACAAACCTCATCTTCAGCCGCTGACTTCAACGATGCATCCCGGTCTTCATTCTCAGTATGCTACAGATTCTTCCACTCAGCAGTTAGCTCCACGAGCCCCTGGGCCAAGCGAATATTGGTCTGGTTCTCCTGTGTATCGGGAGATTCCAACTGGTACTGAGAGAATGTCTGAAATCAAACCAGTGGAAGTTATGAAGGTGATCCAGCAGACTCAGGATGACACATTGGCACATCCAAGCAATACTATGGGATCAATGCAACATGTATTGTCAACCATAGCAAATGCAACTATGTCAACCAAGCAAAAGAATTTGACACAAAACATGTTATCAATACCTGTCAAAGTATCCAGTGCACAGGTTTCAAGATCTTTCACCGGCAATATTGGTTCTGGGATTAAAGTTGAGCGGGGCCAGTGTTTGTCACATCTTGCTACACCATATACTAGAATTAGAACTCCATTGTGTTCTGTAACTCATCCCATCTGTACTGGTAGACATCCCTTGTATTCCAAGCCAACTTCCTCGTCTGTTCCATCATCTGAGATTCAGCAGCATTTGGATAGTAGCTGTGTAAATGGAGCGAAGCATAATCTCAAGGATTCGTTTGCTTCAAGTGTATTTGCTGGGAATGGAAGCAGTCGAGTTGGTAGCCCTGGAAATAGGAGTAGACATTTTTCTCAGGAATATGCACCAACTAATTCTGTGTGTGTTCAGAATCCAAGAGAGCAGAGAAAACAGGAGCCGGTGTCCGTACATAGGTCACAGGAGAGTGACAACTTCATAAAGCAGGGTTCCGAGTATATTCCTCTTAGCCAGAATGGACAACAATTCGGCAACGACATCAGTATGGATGAAGGCAACTTTAACCTATATAATAAAACCAGCATGAATACGACAGATACTGGGCAAAACTCTGAAATGAAGTGTTCTGTTGCCTCCAGTCAGTCTCAGTCTTCTGTGTGTTTCAATGAACCTCGGCCTCTCGTGCTACGGTGTTCTAGAGAATTGCAGCCTCCTATGCTGCATTGTTCAAATGGATCCCAGCCTCCTGTGCTGCACTGTTCAAATGAATCCCAACCTCCTGTGCTGCACTGTTCAACTGAATCCCAGCCTCCTGTGCTGCACTGTTCAACTGAATCCCAGCCTCCTGTGCTGCGTTCAAATAAATCCAAGCCTAATATGCTGCACTGTTCAAATGGATCCCAGCCTCCTGAGCTACTATGTTCTAATGGATCCCAGTCTCGTGTGTTGTGGAATGGAACCCAGCCTCCTGTGGTACAATGTTCTAGCAGTCCTGAGTCTCTGATGACACAATTGTCCAATAAATCCCAGGATAATGGAATGCAACACACAACACATTCTGTGGTAAAGAGTTCTGACATTATCAGTAATTATCATGCATCACAGGTGCCTCATTCCATGTCTAGTTGTAATGATGACTCTCTGAAACAATTCTTGGCGAGCACTACACTAGGCGGTACTCCTGTCATAAACGACCTGACACCCACAACAAGTGAGCAGCTTCAGAAGATCCTTGACTCTGCCCAGGAGTTCATCAGATTAGAGGAATTACGTCAAATGGGACACACTCGACCTGCCTCGAGTGTAAGCAACACATTGCCTGCTGCATCTCTGCATTATGGTGCCAGCAATGCCTTGCCTGCTACATCTCTGCTTTATGGTGCCAGCAAAGCCTTGCCTGCTGCATCTCTGCATTATGGTGCCAGCAATACCTTGCCTGCTACATCTCTGCATTATGGTGCCAGCAATGACTTACCTGCTACGTCTCTGCATTATGGTGTCAGCAATGCCTTGCCTGCTACATCTCTGCAGTATGGTGCCAGCAATGCCTTGCCTGCTACATCTCTGCAGTATGGTGCCGGCAATGCCTTACCTGCTACGTCTCCGCATTATGGTGCCAGCAATGCCTTGCCTGCTACATCTCTGCAGTATGGTGCCAGCAATGCCTTGCCTGCTACATCTCTGCAGTATGGTGCCAGCAATGCCTTACCTGCTACATCTCAGCAGTCGGGTACGAGCAATGCCTTGGCTATTACATCTCTGCAACACGGCAATACCTTACAAGAAGATGCTTTGCCCTATGATGTCAGCTCTTCTCCTGTGTCACTACACAGTGAGAATAAGGCTGGTATGCTGGTTACCCCGTACTGCATGGATCCTGCTCAATATCGATCAAAACTTCAGCCTTGTCTCGCCTCAGTACAGAGTGCTACTTCTTTGCCTTCTACCATCCTTTCGGGGAACTATAGCCAACTCAATGTTGTAAGGAGTGCATCTATTTCACCTAATATTGCTTCTTGTAGTCATTCCATCAGTGCCCAGAGGCCTCGGGCTCTACAGAAATTTAATTCTTACATTCCTAGGAGCAAGCAGATCTCTCCCACTAGGAAGACTGCTGTGGTGACCCCATACAGACGGGAAGTAGCACCCCTCACTCAACAGAGTTCTTTACCACCACTTCATCTGCAGAATTCTTTACCCTCACTCACACCACAATATAGTTCTTCAATATTGTCACGACATTTGGCCTCACCATCCCTCACATCACAATCCTTTTTGGCATCTCCGACTCCACAACTGTGTACTTCACCAGTGCTTTCACAACATTTGACTTCACCATCCTCTAGTGCACAGTCCTTTTCGGCGAGTCTTAACCCTCTATACACTTCACCTGTCTTCTCAGGGCAGCATGTTTCACCTTCGCTTACTCAAGAGTCCTTTTCGTCTTCCCACACTCCACCTGCCACCTCACCAGTCGTGTCTGTTTCTCCTTCCCTTACTTCACAGTTCTTTTCATCTTCCCATGCTCAATCTGGCACCTCACCAGTCTTGTCCAGATATTCTGTTTCGCCCTGCCTCGCCCAACAATCCACCTCATCCACTCTCTCTCAGCAAGTAGATTTTCCAGCCGTCTCTCCAGAGTCCACTTCTCCAGCCTTTCCTTGGGAAGTGGTGTCTCAAGCACAGATTCCCATGCTGTTCAGTTCTACTCCAAATCCAGTTGAAATTACCACGCATTCTCAAATCACACCTCGTGTGAAGTTGGATGAGAGCATCTCCACATGTTCCTGCTCTCCCTCTGAGAGGAATGCTGTCTCCTCTGTGAGTGACTTGCATATGAATCCATCTCTGAATGAGCATAACTTGGTTGTGATTGGTCAGAGTAGCGCTGATGAACAGGCAGTGGGGCACACTGTTCTCCAACCAATCCCAATGGCGTCACGAGTAAACTTAACTACTGATCGTGCTCCTGGACACAAGTCTTACTCCATTTCTGGAATGGAGCAGAGGTTTATTGGGAATGGAACAGGAAGAGGTCATGTAGCTGGTAGAGATCCATCTAGATGTGGTTCCAATAATGGAGGAATGGATGTTTCCCTCTCCACTTCCTCAACCTCTGTGGAAGTGTATGGTCAGCTGGTGGGTGAATCATGGGAACCTGCAACTACTGCCCAATTACAACACAAGAGGGAAGTGAACAGCTACTACTAACTTAACTATGTTGAACAACTGGTATAGATTACCCTACATTGTACACCACGCCAATTCTCAATTTATTCCTCTCCCCCCCAAATCTATATTGCCATATCTACTTCCCCGAACCCCCCAATATCCGATTGTTTTTGTTATGCTATAATAACACTTCCGTTATTCTATTCGTGATATATATGTGGGACCCCCTTGTTGAACTTTTATCACTGAAGTGGGGGCTGAAGTGGGGGGGGGGTGTTAAACCAACCTTGTGTTGCCAACTTGGAGATCATGGGTTGGGCAATTGCTGCATAACTTTATATACATGATATTATACACGGCTCTCTTGAAGAAAAAAAACGGGGGGAAATTGTGCATGTGTAAATGTGCCAAGTTACTGCAGCTAAAGTGAGGGTACCTATAATGAATGACCAGTGCCTGCTAGTGTGGCTCCTAATTGGACAGCTGAAGTGGTCCGGCAAGAGCAAGCTGGGTCCAGATGTACGCAAGTAGGTGTTGAAGTGCGGGTGGAAGGCAGTCCTGTTGACAGACTGATTTTTTGTGTGCATGCTTATCCGACAAGTCGAAATTTTGTACCCAGAGATACCAATATATAAGCATCTATCAATCTTGTGGCTCCACTGAGGTAAGGTCATGTGCTCTCCTCACTATACTTATCTGGATGTATGTATACATATGCTTGTCCTTCGGAGGAGACGTGGAGGTTCCATTATTTTGCCTCTTTCAGAACCTCTATCATGCTTACAAAAGACACCTTTGCCACCTTTATGGGGTGTTGAAGCTGCACAATAGCCAGAAGTCGTTTAGTCCTTTCATCTTGACTCTAATTTCGAACAATTGTAGCTCCACCCACTTCAGGGATGTAGTCACAAAGTTCGGGGTGCATGTGTCTTGCAAATGTGCTCTAGTCTTGTACTCCTCTTGTGTATACCGCACTTAGGCTCTTCTTATGAATGTGTGTATACCACACTTAGGCTCGTATGTGTGTGTATACTACACTTAAGGCTGGTTCACAACATGATGCAGGACGAGTGTTGTATTGTGTGTTGTCAATTGACCTGAGCCGCTGCCTGACGCGCGATTTTCTGATTGGTCTGGCGCTGTGTTTCAGATGCTGGATTAATTGGGGGAAAGTTATGATCCAGCGTCGGAAATGCAGTCTCGGACCAATCAGTATCCGTCTTTGTTGAGCGCAATCTGAGGATCAAAGGTCAATTGACTGCACCAATGCACTGCTCGGCCAGCATCGTGTTGTGAACCAGCCATAAGGCTCCTCTTATGTATGTGTGTATACCACACTTGTTCTTCTTGTGTATGTGTGTATACCACACTTAAACTCCTCTTATGTATGTGTGTATACCACACTTAGGCTCCTCTTATCTATGTGTGTATAACACACTTAGGCTCCTCTTGTGTATGTGTGTATACCACACTTTAGGCCTCTTATGTATGTGTGTATACCACACTTAGCTCCTCTTATGTATGTGTGTATACCACACTTAGGCTCCTCTTATGTATGTGTGTATACCACACTTAGGCCCCTTGTGTATGTGTGTATACCACACTGGTTCTTCTTGTGTATGTGTGTATACCATGTGTTGGTTTAACTGCTTAAGTTTCCTAGTGAAGGTTGCAGGTTGTAAGGCTGCACCTTTGCATCAGTTCAGACTAGTAGATTAAACAATTAATAATTCATAGACAAATGTAAAGAGAGAGAGATTCAGACCAATGTCTGGAGCCTGCACACAACGGTAGGGAACAGAGAAAATACAGAGGGGAAGATAGGAGGACAGGGAGTAATCCGACAATAACAAGTTACAATGAGCAGTTCAGCTGCTGACAATTGTAGAGCTGTTGATTAAAGGCGAATCATGAACGGGTTGTAGAAGCGATAGAGGAAGTTTGCAGACTGACTTGAGAAAGTCATGAGGATGGATGTTATAGAATGAGAAAAGAGCGGGAAAACATACAAGGGTGTGTCCTAGTGGACCAATAGGATTGATACAACTTGAGTGTTAGCAATGCAACATTCACATACAGGAAACAACAAGATTATGAGGCAGGTACATGTGACTAATGTGGTTCACTTGATGAATGCAAGTGTTGATAAGTGTGCGGTTTAATTATGTTCCTGCAGGATTGACTGGAGGAGGAGCTAGGGCTGCTTGTCCAGACATATCACACTTGTTCTTCTTGTGTATGTGTGTATACCACACTTAGGCCTCTTGTGTATGTGTGTATACCACACTTAAGGCCTCTTATGTATGTGTGTATACCACACTTAAGGCCTCTTGTGTATGTGTGTATACCACACTTAAGGCCTCTTGTGTATGTGTGTATACCACACTTAAGGCCTCTTGTGTATGTGTGTATACCACACTTAAGGCCTCTTGTGTATGTGTGTATACCACACTTAAGGCCTCTTGTGTATGTGTGTATACCACACTGGTTCTTCTTGTGTATGTGTGTATACCACACTCTGCTCTGTGTATGTATGTGTGTATAACACACTTAGTGTGTGCAGGAAGGGGAGGGGAACACGTCTAAAGTTCAATTTTGTTCCCCATCTAATCCTAGCCTTGTATTCTTGGCCATAGCCACCTGAAGGAAGGGGTGTGGAAGAGGTATATAGAATGGGCCGAAAGAAGCTCTATTTTGCTCCAATTGGGACGTTTTGAGCATTTTGAGGAAAATCTGTCTGAAATCGCTTTTTCTTGTCAAAATGGGCACATTAGCTTCCTTTTCAACATTATGGAACTGTTTCTAGGAGAGTGGGTATATAGGGAGGAGAGGTTCTTCGCTTGGTAACCTGCAGCAACCTTGGAATGAAATGCTGTAAAGTGGTTGACAAAACATGATTATAGCCTCCAGCATGGTTGTAGCCACAGCATGGTTCTAGCCTCCAGCATGGTTATAGCCTCCAGCATGGTTGTAGCCACAGCATGGTTGTAGCCTCCAGCATGGTTGTAGCCTCCAGCATGGTTTGTAGCTTCCAGCATGGTTGTAGCCTCCAGCATGGTTGTAGCCTCCAGCATGGTTGTAGCCTCCAGCATGGTTGTAGCCTCCATCATGGTTATAGCCTCCATCATGGTTGTAGCCTCAGGCATGGTTGTAGCCTCCAGCATGGTTGCTCAGGTTTCAACTAGACCACTTTCTAGCTGCTCGGTCTGAACTGGTAATGAACAGTACCAGGTGACCGACCAACTGCAAATGCTCAACTGCAATGCTCTGGACTGTCCAAACATAGATATGATGCTGCCTGAGGCACTCTCCAGACTTAGATATGACGCTTCCTGAGGCACTCTCCAGACTTAGATATGACGCTTCCTGAGGCACTCTCCAGACTTAGATATGATGCTTCCTGAGGCACTCTCCACTTAGATATGATGCTGCTGAGTCACTCTCCAGACTTAGATATGACGCTTCCTGAGGCACTCTCCAGACTTAGATATGATGCTTCCTGAGGCACTCTCCACTTAGATATGATGCTGCTGAGTCACTCTCCAGACTTAGATATGACGCTGCCTGTAAGTGAAGTTGAAAGGTCATGTAGGTTAGCAGTTGTGCTGTATTGTATCGGGCCCTGGATTACTTCCAACATCTGTTAACAAATGCTGCCATGGTTACTCTGTATGTGTGTGTGTGTGTGTGTGTGTGTGTGGTGTGTGTGTTGGCTTATGTGCTCTATACTCGAGGCTTTACATAGCTCAGGTTGAGCAATTGCATGTCTCTATAAACATGATAGCAAACCTTCACTTTCATCTTCCCTGAGTTTCCTTGATGTCTTCTCCATCTGTCTCCTTCCCTTCAATTGCCCATTTCCTTTCCTCCTCTCCCCTCGTTCCCTCATGCATCCCCCCTCCTTCACATTTCCCCACTCCTTCCATCCCTCACCTGTTTCCCTCCTTCCACCCCCTCACCTGTTTCCCTCCTTCCACCCCCTCACCTGTCTCCACTCCTTCAATCCCTCACCTCTCCCCCCTCCTTCCACCCTACACATGTCTCCCCTTGTTCCATCCTGTCACCTGTCTTCTCTCTTCATTCTCCCCTCCTCCACCCATACCCAGTGTCTAGACATGCCTCGGCTGCAATTAGTGATTGGACAATGTTGGACACCGGACAGAGTGGGGACGACCTGAGTGCCTATGAAGACGATGACAAGGATGATGAAAACTTTGAGTGGAAAAGAATGTACTTACTGATTGCCCAGTGCATTGCATATCCTTTCAATGCCAAGCTGCAGATAGAGAACACACCCCTACGTGCCAAGCTGAATGAGAGTAGATTTAGCCAAATGGCACATGCATTGCACCTGGTGCTCGAGGAGGATGACATGATCAAGCAGGAGTGTAAGCTACAGCTCTCCAAATAGGAACAGGAGCTGGCGAGGATGCCGCTGTTCCTGGCCAGTCTCCGCTGGATGTTGAGGTCGCTTTTCGCCGCCAGTAGGTGATAGACATTTGCAAAAGTGGAGGACTCTCCGTCAAAGAACTAGAGGTCATCTTCAGTTTAAAAGCAGTTGCTTTCCTATTGGAGGAGGGAGGTGGAAAGGAAGTGAGTTCCAGTGATGTGACTCTCTGGTGAACTACATTCCGGAAGATCGTCGAGCAGTGTTGCGCTTTCCTGTCTGATTCTGGCCACATGCATAGCAACAAGTCCACTGCCACCTCAGCACCCAACAAGGACCAGCTATATAAGTTGTTTCAAAATATTCTCAAGATTTGCAGCATATAGCATCAGATCTTGTACAGAAAGTGCCAGGCATGCATTGAGCATCAGTTTTTGTACAGAAAGTGCCAGGTATGCATTGAGCATCAGTTCTTGTACAGAGAGTACCAGGTATGCATTGAGTATCAGTTCTTGTACAGAGAGCACCATGCAATGAGCATCAGTTCTTGTACAGAGAGTGCCAGGAATGTAAATAGGCTTCAGTGGCTTCTAGTTTGCAGTTAAGCAGATGTGTGTCTCAATGCTAAGCGGTTGGTGTTGACAGATCACAGAGATACTGGTCCTCAGCCAAAATAGATTCACCTATATAGAACTTTTATGGTCGGAACTGTAGCCCTCACTGTAATAGCTCTAGTCATGAGGCTGCTTTTCAGGGAACAAAGTTACCGAGTGCGTAGACTCGGCTTCACGGGAAACTGAGTTGGTATCTCCCCTTACCTTCTAGGTATCTACTACAGTAGCTGTGAGTATCTTGGGTCCTTCTAGCAGGAGTCTAGTGTCTAGGCAATCAACACCCCTGCAGCCTTTAGATACATAAGCATTCCCTTTCAATGATAGCCGAGACCAAATTTGGTGTGTCGTGTGTCACACACACTGCACACACACACACACACACACAACATAGCAATTGACTCCATACCTCCCACGGAGCTGATTCGCTGCAGCTTATTGTGTAATGATCATTAATTATTCCTGAAGAGTTCCATCTTCATTGATATGCTTAGAACTGGAGGGCAGGTCTTTATTGGAACATATTACATGTATATACCTTACATGTACATGTATATGCATGTATATGCACATGGACATGTATGTTAGTGTGATTTTGAAATCTGTGTGTGATAGAACTATTCGCAACCTACTTCAACCTGCCTCCACCCAGTGTGATGTTGGTGCAGTGTATGTCCCCATAGAGCTATTGTCGACCTACTTCAACCTGAGCTGTTTTCAAGATGTGAAGCATGCTCTTGAGTATAATAACTGTTGACAGTTGACAATGTCTAGACTTGAGTGTTATTTGCTATTGCATTCTCCTGGATGTGTAAGTGTGTTTGCCACAGATATAGTTCCAGCAGGATGTGTAAGGATGTTTGCCATGGATATAGTCCCAGGATGTGTAAGTGCGTTTGCCATGGATATAGTCCCAGGATGTGTAAGTGTGTTTGCCATGGATATAGTTCTAGGATGTGTAAGTGTATTTGCCACTATTTGTGTATCTCTGATGCAGCTCGGTAACCCGGAGGAACAGGAGGCTGTCGTACGCCAAGAATTCCAGTCATGGAGCAAGGTGTTCCTCGACCCACTAAGCTACACCCATAACTCCTCCCACATGAAACTGTAGTATTCATTGGTGGAGTATGCGTTTGAGTGAGAATAGAAGAGACTTTACTGGTTGTTGTTGTGCCGGCAGACTTCAACCCTTAGAGATTAGTGGAGTACACTCTTACACCTGGAGATTAGTCGAGTACACTCTTGACCCTGGAGATTAGTGGAGTACACTCTAACCCAAAGAGATTAGTGGAGTACATCCTTGCCCCAAGCGATTAGTGGAGTATACTCTTACCATAAGAGATTAGTGGAGTATACTCTTGTGTACTTTAGTTAAGGAGAGAAATGAAGTAATAGGTTTGTAGGTAGAGAAACTCTCATATCAGGATGGAAGAGGAGAACGAGGAAGAGTGATCATGTGGGGGCAAATCATGACCAATGCAAGCGTGGTCATGCACACTCTACCTGTGAGAAGACACACTCTACTTGTGTGGCACACTGAACAGACAAACTACTTGTGGGCACTAGCAGAGACACTATACTTGTGTGGCTAACTGAGCAGACACACTCTACTTGTGTGGCTCACTGAGCAGGTACACTCTACTTGTGTGTCTCACTGAGCAGGCACACTCTACTTGTGTGGCTGGCACACTCTACTTGTGTGACTCACTGACCAGACATACTCTACTTGTGTGGCTCACTGAGCAGGCACACTCTACTTGTGTGGCTCACTGAGCAGGCACACTCTACTTGTGTGGCTCACTGACCAGACATACTCTACTTGTGTGGCTCACTGAGCAGGCACACTCTACTTGTGTGACTCACTGAGCAGGCACACTCTACTTGTGTGGCTTATTGAGCAGACACACTTTACTTGCACGATGACACTTGTGTATGGAGATGATAGGATTGGTGGAATTACTGAACAGTACTGAGTTGTGATTGCTGTCTGGATGATTAGTTTGGGGGAGGCACCACTCCATAATGTCAGGTGGTGCAGAGGTGAGGAGATAACATGGCGCACCAGTATATGATGAGACAAAAGTGAAGTTCAGTCGGAAGAAAAGTGTGGCATGGTTGACGGGAATGGCAAAAAGATCATGAAGGCATTATTGATGAAGGAGGTAGAAGTGGTGGAGCATTATATAACTAGGAGAGTAGTCTACTGAGTGGTCAAGAGGAACATACACTTGGAGGCAATGCAGATGAAAGGCAGGATAGTTTGGAAAGATAGTTACGATGAGTTAGTCAATGGGAAAATATAAGTGTATAGGGATAGGATGGTGTGGGAGCTGTTGGCTAGGCTAAGCCTGAATGAGCATGCTAAGTGTGGCCGACTGGAGGACAGACTGCTGGTAGGAAGAGACAGCCTAGATGAGAGTTGGAAAGTATCTGTTAGGGGTTAGCAACATAGTGGCAGGAGTAACAGTGCTGGGAGGTTGGGGAGGGGAGGATAAGATGCTAAGGTTAGCTAAGGTTAGTGAAGCAGGAGTGAGGGCAGGCTAGTGAAGGAATGGCAGACCAGCTAAGAATGGATGGGCTAGTGAAGGAGTGGCAGACCAGCTAAGAATGGATGGGCTAGTGAAGGAATGGCAGACCAGCTAAGAATGGATGGGCTAGTGAAGGAATGGCAGACCAGCTAAGAATGAATGGTCTAGTGAAGGAATGGCAGACCAGCTAAGAATGGATGGTCTAGTGAAGGAATGGCAGACCAGCTAAGAATGGATGGGCTAGTGAAGGAGTTGCAGACCAGCTAAGAATGGATGGGCTAGTGAAGGAATGGCAGACCAGCTAAGAATGGATGGGCTAGTGAAGGAATTGCAGACCAGCTAAGAATGGATGGGCTAGTGAAGGAATGGCAGACCAGCTAAGAATGGATGGGCTAGTGAAGGTATGGCAGACCAGCTAAGAATGGATGGGCTAGTGAAGGAGTGGCAGACCAGCTAAGAATGGATGGGCTAGTGAAGGAATGGCAGACCAGCTAAGAATGGATGGGCTAGTGAAGGAATGGCAGACCAGCTAAGAATGGATGGGCTAGTGAAGGAATGGCAGACCAGCTAAGAATGGATGGGCTAGTGAAGGAATGGCAGACCAGCTAAGAGTGGATGGGCTAGTGAAGGAGTGGCAGACCAGCTAAGAATGGATGGGCTAGTGAAGGAATGGCAGACCAGCTAAGAATGGATGAGGTACTGAAGGAATGGCAGACCAGCTAAGAATGGATGGGGTAGTGAAGGAATGGCAGACCAGCTAAGAATGGATGGGCTAGTGAAGGAGTGGCAGACCAGCTAAGAATGGATGGGCTAGTGAAGGAATGGCAGACCAGCTAGGAATGGATGGGCTAGCAGGGTTTCTTTCAGGATTTAGGATTTGGGCCAAAGGGGGGGGGGCAAAACGGCAATATGTAATTTGGTGGTGGGGGGGGGGGGGGGCATGGCTCTCTCAACATGCATAGCACCTGATAATGTAGCGGAGTCTGGGGGCATCCTCAACCCCCCCCCCCCCATTTTGAATCCTTTCTTTTCAGAGCATCTTGTGTAATCAGGCTTAAAAATGCATCTGTAATTTGGTTTTTATTTCATCATACTCTGGTTTAAATTAAAGTGTGTTAGACGAAGAACAAGTGCTTTGTGAGCGCATATTCAGGAAAAGGGTCTTTTCAAGTGCTTACTCAGTTGTACTGACAAAGCACTTGAAAAGAAAATTGCTGAATCATGGTGTAATGTAACATTACACCATTCAGCAGTTAAATTGTGCAATATCATAGCCTGGACTATAAAGGGCCCGACAAGGAGAGTTTTTTCAGTTTTATAGACAGTATAGTCAAGATTTTGCAAGATAGACCAATATTATGAGTAAGAATATTCGTTAATTTTTTTGCCCCCCACGCTCTTCTGCTTCTGTATCACGTAACCACTCTGACTCAGAAGGCTCTGATATTGAACCTCCTGCTCCAAAAAAAAAAGTGTCAGGGTTTGACTTCTCAAGCTTCATCACTCATCGTCTCAAGGATCGGTCTCCACCAAAAGACGGCACTACCTCAAAAGATGGGAAAGTGATTTTCTTTGGCTAGAATATGATGAAGATCTTCAAGGTGCCTTCTGTAAGCACTGTAAAAAGTGGGGAAGTCAAATCCTAAAACAGGCGGGACATGGATCACTAAGCCTTTTACCAACTGGAAAAATGCCACATCAAAGATGAAGGAACATGCTGAAAGTGAAGGACATATTCTGGCTTGCCAAACGGAGACAGCTGCTGCTTCTGCATTGCGTGAAGGTTCTGTTCTTCAGCAAATGCACCGACTGGAAGAAAGTGAGAGGCTGAAGAATAGGTTGGCAATCAAATCTCTTCTATATACGGTGTACACACTTCCTTGCTCGTAAGCACATTGCTCACACCACTAACTTTTGGGACCTCGTTGATCTTGTTGTGACTTGTGGAGGTGAAGACTTGAAACAATTCATCAACAAAGCTGGAAAAAAATGCTCATTACACCTCAAAAGATGCTGTAGTTGACTTTGTTGAAGCACTTGGCACATGGGTTGATGAATCACTCCTTGCAAGGCTACAAAATGCTCGCTACTTCAGTTTGCTTGCAGATGAGTGTACTGACATTACAACAATAGAAGAGCTGTCAGTTGTATGTCGTTGGGTTGAGAATGGCCTGCCTGTTGAGCATTTCATCGAGATGATCCCACTAAAGAAGGCAGATGCTCAGACGATTTACGCGACTCTGGTTGATTGTTTGAAGGTGAAAGGAGTGCAGATTAGCAAGCTAATTGCATGGGCTTTGATGGAGCAGCCACTTTTTCAGGGAAACACAAGGGAGTACAAACCCTTTTGAAGAGTAATTCACCTGACTCTACCTTTGTGCACTGCCACTGTCATTTACTACAGCTTGCTTGTGTTCAAGCAGCCAATAGTACCCCTGGAATCAAGCATGTGTATATCACACTCACTACTCTCTGGAAGTTTTTCCAATACTCACTGAAATGAGCAGAATGTCTAAAAGAGCGAGTGCTTAACATGCCAGAGCTGAAAGTAATCAAGCCTTCAGATACACGCTGGCTAGCTCATGAGCGATGTGTTAAAGCAGTGAAGGAGAACTACATTGCCATTGTGATAAATCTCAACAACATATACGAAGAAACACACCAGCCAGAAGCATTGGGAATTAGCAAAGCTCTAAGTTCCAGGTCAACCGTATCTGGTGTGTATCTACTCGACTATGTCTTGCCTCAAGTAGCAAAACTCAGCAAGACTCTTCAATCTGCAAAGCTTGATTTGAAAGTCATATCTTCCCTTGTGGAAGCAACTCTGTACTCACTGGATGATGCTTTGAGTCCTGCCGCCAACTGGGTGCTTGAGCTACAGGACATGAAGGAGGTCTGGAGGAAGCTATGGCTGTTAACATCACCACCTCTGACATTCAAACTTTCCAAAATAGTGTTGGAAATAGTTTTGTTTCAACTCTAAAGGGCAACATCTCAAGTCGTTTCTGTTCACAAGACATAGTGTCAGCATTCAGCATATTTGATCATAAGAAAACTCCTAGTATGGACACTTCCGATAGTGTCGGCATTCAGCATATTTGATCCTAAGAAAACTCCTAGTGTGGACACTTCCGAGTATCAACAGTATGGCGAAGGTTCTGTAACGGTGCTGCTAGATCAGTATGGAGGGAGAAAGACTGCTGTGTCTCTTGAAGGTGAAGAATGTGAGAAGATGGGACTGGTGTGGTAGTGAAGTCAAAGCTGAATGGAAGACGTTAAAGCACTATCTAGCCAAAAAACCATAGGAAGACATGGCATCTCAATTACATGAGCTTGTAACCAATGAAACACTCATCAGCATGTTTCCAAACTTGAACACTTTGGCAAGCATATGCCTTACAATTCCGATTGGAACTGCTTCGGTTGAGCGAAGTTTCTCCCAGATGAAGATGATAAAGACTCGCCTTAGAAGCCGTCTTGGTGAGAAAAGTCTGTCCCACTTGATGAAAATAGCTATAAATTCTCCCGAGAAGCTATCTGACAGTAACTTAGAAAATATTGTAGATATATGGTACAGAAAAAATAGAAGGATAATTGTATAGGTGTATGATGTGTATCGATCATTTATTCATTATAACCATTCATACATAGGATTGAGTCATCCGTTCAATCAATAACACTAACCATACATAAGGTCATTTACAAATCTGCCAGTTCCAAGGGGGGGGGGGGGGGGGGGGAGGGGGCGAATGCTCCTCAGTGAAGGAGTGGCAGACCAGCTAAGAATGGATGGGCTAGTGAAGGAATGGCAGACCAGCTAAGAATGGATGGGCTAGTGAAGGAGTTGCAGACCAGCTAAGAATGGATGGGCTAGTGAAGGAGTGGCAGACCAGATAAGAATGGTTGGGCTAGTGAAGGAATGGCAGACCAGCTAAGAATGGATGGGCTAGTGAAGGAATGGCAGACCAGCTAAGAATGGATGGGCTAGTCAAGGAATGGCAGACCAGCTAGGAATGGATGGGCTAGTGAAGGAGTGGCAGACCAGCTAAGAATGGATTGGCTAGTGAAGGAATGGCAGACCAGCTAAGAATGGATGGGCTAGTGAAGGAGTGGCAGACCAGCTAAGAATGGATGGGCTAGTGAAGGAATGGCAGACCAGCTAAGAATGGATGGGCTAGTGAAGGAATGGCACACCAGCTAAGAATGGATGGGTGTTATATTTCAATTAGAGAAAACAGGTACAATATCACAACAGTAACTTTAACACTCTGAATAATAGTCAAAACTCAAATACAAGAGACTACAGTCAAAAAGGTTCAAACCAGACTATCTGTCCCTAAGACTACCATAATCTGACATGCGTATCTAACAATCAGTATCACTAAGACTACAGATAAATACATGATGTCATGACATGGGCAAGCTACTTAATTACTTATTACATGAATATGTACATGCCCATACAGGCTAGATATATAATCAGTTATCTTATCTCTCTGACAGTTTCATCCATATAAGGTCAAGTTATCACATTCCTCCACATTTGGCAAAAACTAACATAAGCCATACATCCAACGATCTGGAGGATTCCTAACACGATTAGATCAGCGAAGTCCTTCTGTAGCAACAATAGGTGCTGTGTCCTCACCCGAGTTGTCTTCGGGATCACCCACAAAGGGAAAAAAGAGATGAGGTAAGTTATTGTCAATCATATCTAGAACCACTTCACTGAACTGTGATTGAATCTGGTCAATGTGACGGCGCACTGTTTGATCGTTGTCCATATAAGGTAAGTATAGTCACCTAGCTTGGATTCAACAATACCAGGTATCCATTGAGACTCATTATCTGACTTCCGAATATAAACGGTTTCTGATGTGAAAAAATCTCTTTGTTTCGATCTGCCATCCCTGGCCATCTTTTGTGATGCTTGCGAACAGCGCACTTTCCCAGCAAGATCAGGTTTAAGAAGTTCTAAGTGTGTTAGGAGGGGACGACCCATAAGTAATTCTGCAGGAGTGACACCTGAGGAGTAGAGCGGTAGTGAAAGAGGAATCTTGCCAGTTGTGTCGTGACATCATCAGGTCTGGTGTTTTTTTAAAGCCCTTTTTAAAATTTGTACAGCTCGTTCTGCCAATCCATTTGTTGCGGGATGATATCATTATGGAGCTGAAGTTAAATGTCTGATTCCGTTGTGTTTCACAAAAATTCGGAACTCTTCACTGGTAAAAACACTTCCATTATCTGAGACAAGTAATCTCTGGCAAACCAAATGTTGCAAATATTGTTTGTAAAGCAGAGATGGTGTTACTTGACGTAGCTGAATGTACAGGTTGTACTTTCATCCACTTGGAGTGGGCATCTATTACTACCAAAAACATCTTTCCCATGAAAGGCCCCGGCATAATCTATATGAATCCTCGTCCAAGGACGATTTGGCCATTCCCATGGATGTAGGGGTACTGGAGAAGGTAATCTTTGAAGCATGGCACACCTTTCACAATGTTTCACCTTTGTTTCAATGTGAGCATCAATCTTTGGCCACCAAACTACGCTTCTGGCCAACTGTTTCATCTTATTTATTCCTGGATGACCATCATGAAGAATATCCAAGACTTTCTCCTGACCTGCATCAGGGATGATTACTCGACTGCCCAGAGAATACAGAAATCTTGGCAACCGAGCTCTTCTTTTCGAATTTGAAATGGTTGCAACTGCTGCTCATCTGTAGTTTCCCAGCCTTGCTAGACTAGTCGACGTACTTTGGCGAGTACTGGGTCTCTATCAGTCCATTGCCTGACGTGCTTGATGTTAACTGGTGTGGTCTACAAATTCTCCAACAAAAGAATAGTCTCGCCTGGTGTTGGTATCTTGTTTACTGATTCTGGAAGAGGAAGACGACTGAGACCATCAGCATTGCCGTGTTGAAACCCAGGTTTGTATTTGACTCGATAGTCATAAGCACTCAATATGAGAGCCCAACGTTTAATCCTTGCTGATGCTAACAAAGGAATTGGTTTCCTCTCACCGAACAAATGCTGAAGAGGTTTGTGATTTGATAGAATTGTGAATGGCCTGCCCAATAAGTAGTGGTTAAACTTCTTCACCCCAAAAATAATAGCTAGAGCCTCTTTATCTAACTGGGCATAATTCTTTTCTGCAGGGGCTAGAGAATGACTAGCGAATGCCACGGGTTTTTCAGTACCATCTTCAAGCCGGTGAGATAGCACTGCCCCTAGTCCATATGGTGAGGCATCACATGACAACACCAGTTCCTGCTCTGAATCATAGTGCATCAAGACACATGAGGAAGTCAAACTAATCTTAGCCTTTAAGAATGCCTCCTTCTGGTCAGCACCCCAAATCCACTTAGCTTTTTTATTTAGTAAACTGTGCAGTGGTGCTAGTGAAGTTGAAAGGTTAGGTAGAAAGTTTGCATAATAATTCACAAACCCCAAAAAGGACCTCAATTGAGATACATTAGTAGGGGCAGGGGCTTCAGCTATTGCCCTCACATTCTCTTGGGTTGGTTGAATTCCTTCTGCTGAAATCTGATGCTCCAGATACTCCACTGAAGAGAGCATGAATGCACACTTTGTACGTTTTAGGCGAAGTCCAGCTCGATCTAAACATCGGAGAACTTTCTCTAGGTTTCCCAAATTATTCTGTTCCATTTTCCCAGTGACCAAAATGTCATCAATGTAGACTGACACCCCTTGAAGAATTCCTTCCATAATTCTCTATATAGATGGAGCAGATGAAATACCAAAAGGAAGTCGGTTATATTGGTCGAGTCCCTTGGCTGTGTTAATAATTGTGAACTTCTTTGAGTCATTATCCAGAGGGATCTGCTGATATGCATGGGCCAGGTCGAATGTCTTGCCTCCTTCCAGAGATGAAAACAAATCCCCAAAACCCCGTATTGGATATTTATCCAACTTTGCTACTTGGTTCACAGTGACTTTATAGTCTCCACACAGACGAACCAAGCCATCTGTTTTGATTACAGGAACGACTGGAGCAGCCCAATCAGCAAACTCCACAGGTTCAATGATTCCCTCTCGAACAATACGGTAAATTTCAGTACTGACTTTTTCTCTTAAGGCATAGAGAACTGGTCTAGCCTTACAGAATAGTGGTTTGGCCTTCTCTTCCACGTGAACTTTTGCTGAAACAGCACAGCTCGTAGTGAAGTCCTGAAAGCAGGGATGGCATAATAATTGCATGAGGTGAATCTATATTACAAGTGGTATTTATATCCAATTTATATCCAATTTCACTACGAACCAGTTAGTACAATATACTCATGTTAATACCATACAATATATGATAACCATGATCTCATATTAATACCATACAATATATGATAACCATGCTATCTCATGTTAACCCTCTACTTCTGTCACCATTAAAAAGTCGCACTTTAAATAACCATATTTCATTTAAATAACCATATTTCAATAATATTTATCTACCTACTGGCTTCACTTTTCTTGTTTCTAGCATTGCTTTCTTTTTGTTTATGCATTACCTAATGCATTGATTGCATCATAGAACCTTTAAATAGAACAGAATAATTATTGTATGTTTTGGTGCCACACGCCTTAGTAAGCCTTAGTAAAAAGAGGAAACTATCGTACAAAATAGCAACATTTCAATTCAATATATTTTCAATATTTTCCCCTCTTTACAACTAAATTTCATATCATTTGAAAGCTAATTCAATGCTGGTTATGATGGTATCAGAATGATACATGTGAGGCTAGTTGTTCTTGAGATTAATATTAAAAAGTTTGAAAAACATAAAATATTGTGCTCTAGTAATTATTTAAATTTTCAATTATATACTAAATAAGGTGATTCTGCTATCTTTGCTGATTCAGATGATATAAAAAGTTTAACCATTGAGTATAGCAGTAGCTAGCAACCATGCCTACAAAAACGGGACTAATTTTTACAAAATTTTATTACTGAAGCATAGGGTTAATACCATACAATATATTTAACCATGCTATCACATGTTAATATCATAAAATATATGATAAGCATGCCATCTCCTGTTAATACCATACAATATATGATAACCATGCTATCTCATGTTAATACCATACAATATATGATAAATAGTTAATCTCAGAATCTTCAATCCTGGCTCTTTTTCTCCATGTAGCAGACTTACAGAGCATAGAAGATGAAGATGAATTTGTCGGTCCATTATAATAAGTTTACTGTGCAATGATTGAAATTATAAGCAGTTGGCAACACATGTGAGTTGGTATGAATCATCAGAAACGGCATGTCAATAACATTCATGACTACACCAACATGATTTGTAATTGCTTATTAGAGAGCAATTTCTCTTTTTCCCCACTGCTATTTCCCACTGCTATTGAAATATCACGCCAATCAAGAGAGAGGGGGGAAACTATCCACACAATAGATTCCAGGTATTAGCGATACCCACTGTCTTTCATGGAATAGGATTCGCAACGTGCGCATATCTCTTGCATGCGCAGACAAGTTGTAATTCCAAGCTGACAGTCCGAATGCCACGTGGATGGCAGTGAAGATGGCAAAATCCACCACCCAAAGCAGGAGAGGTGGCAGCTGAAGGTGCCACAAAATTGCTGGGCTCACCATCAAGCTGAAAAGTCAAGAAAGTCATAATTATAGTGACCCTTTCTTGGACTTCGATGCCGAAGAACTGGAAACCAAGAAACCAACACTAGTTGATGACTGAGGATTGGCAAACTTTGGTTCCAACTTTGTTCTTGCCTTGGCCCCTCCCATTTCCTCTCGCCATATTTAATTTCTTTGTACTGGCTCGAGCTCAACAGTGATTGGGAGGAGCCGTTGTGCGAGGCTAAATGAGCTTGTGCATGCCTACATGCCTGGGCGTGGGATTAATTGTGTGCACTCGTTTATTGTTCGCTCTGTTAGGGTGCTGGGAACTACTTGAACCTGCAGCATCCATTCGAGGAAATATGTTATATATATTGGGCGATGTGGTATCTACTTCCTATATGATCTTTCAGCTGAAGGTTTTCACTAGCAAGAAGTGGTTAGTTTTGGTTTCCTCTGAGAGTTCCTCTTGTCACAAGATAACAGTAAAGCCTTCAACAAAACCAGCTAACTTGCTTATGGTGAGTGATACGCATGCATACATGGGCACATCTATGATTGGTTAGTTCTGGAGATTACCTTAACTCTTAGAACCCGAGCGGCCGAAAATCGGCCAATACGTAGAGGCGTATATACCCGAGCGGCTTGGTTTTCGGCCAGGTATTTCCTTTTGCATTATATAATCAACTTCGAACTTTTGAGTCAGGGTGGGAGGCATGCCCATATATTAGGGAGCATAGGGTTCTAAGGGTTAAGGGAGGCCTCTTGGCTATGAAACATACATATTTTGGACAGACATGTCTAAACAGGAATTTAACACTAATGACCATAAATACAAATAGAACCCTTTACCTAATATAATGATAATGAAGGCCCACTTTGTTTCGTGTTTTTTGTTCAATAGACTGGGCATGCTCAGTGGATCCTTTCAACTGGACATGCTCAATGAATGTAAACTGGGCATGCTCAGTGAAACACTAATTTACCAAAACAATATTAATATGCCCTTTACCTATTAATATAATGAAGACCAATATTATACTTCATTATTATTTGGGACTCTATTAATAAGTAAAGGGTCCTGCAAATGTTAGTGGCACAAATGGTCAGTCATTTATTTATATAATATATTTTAATAAGCACTAGCTGAGATGGCCTATAAACACACACATATATATAGAGGTACACACATATAGAGGTACAGACATAGCCATTCACCAAGGCCACTGTTTTGGGGTTGTTGTTGTTGTGTTTTTTTGGGGGGGTTGGGGGGGGGGGGGGCGCCGAGTTTGGTAACACTGTCCCACAGAATTTCCCAATGTTGGTAGCAATTCCACTCAAGGTTCGAACTGTGAACCTTGAAATAATAGGAATTTTGAGCAATTTCACTCGGCATCAAAATATTCATTCGGACATAGCTATGCATTAACGAAGCCAGTCCCATACAATTTCCCATTGTTGTTAGGGGAGGGTGGGGGGAGTGAATGATTCCACCCGGGATTTACCCAGGAACCAGAGTACAAGCAAGCAAGTAAATGGACTGCTAATATATAACTCCAGCAGTAAATATTTTAACGTGCACAGGAAACTCCACCCCCTGACATCCACACGCACCTTGCTGCATACAGCGAAGGCCTTGAGGGGCCCAGCGGACGTTCTGCCTGTGCCGCTGCGGACCTGCTCGATGGCATGGTTGTAGAGCACAGCCTGCACAGGGGAAGGACGTAGAAACAGAACATGCTCAAACTTGGGGGGCAAGGAGTCTCGTGCCCCCGACGCAGCACGAAGCCATCCAGCAAGGAGTGCAGAGCACATGAGATCGATGTCGCATCAACTGCACATCCTGGGGAGCAGAGACCATATATGCATCGTTACACTGGGCATAAAAATCACCTTCAGTAAACATCAACAGCCTGGGTAAACAAAGCACTCATAGAGCTCCAGCACTTCAGGCTGGACATGCTCAGTGGATGCTAACAACTGAGCATGCTCAGAGAATGTTAAAAACTGGGCATGCTCAGAAGATGCTAACAACTGGGCATGCTCAGGGTTCTAACAAATAACAGTGGAGACAGGGGGCATGCTCAGTGAATGTGAACAACTGGGCATGCTCGGTGTGTTAACAACTGGGCATGCTCAGCTAACAACTGGGCATTCTAACAAATAACAGTGGAGACAGGGGGCATGCTCAGTGAATGTGAACAACTGGGCATGCTCGGTGTGTTAACAACTGGGCATGCTCAGCTAACAACTGGGCATTCTAACAAATAACAGTGGAGACAGGGGGCATGCTCAGTGAATGTTAACAACTGGCCATGCTCAGTGTCTGTTAACAAATGGGCATGCTCAGTGGATGGTACAGAGGGCATGCTCAGTGAATGTGACAATTGGGCATGCTCAGTGAATCTGCAACAGACTAGGCATGAGGCGTGTCAATGATGTGCTTATATACCTAGAGTTGCTGTCCATGAACAGGAACTCCATTTGTGGAGATCTAAATGGAGGAGTTTCTCATCAGAATTGCCCAAAACTCCATCCCAGGCCTTGAACTGTGCAAATGAAATCATGTTTCTGAATATTTACTGCTTACTCGGTATTGTTTGTACTCTAACCGTAACCAGCTGTGAATGTGAAAGTAGTGTCAGTGTACTTAGAAGACTCAAAACCTCCTTGCGTATGGGGCAGCAAAGGTTGATAGGACTGGCACTGATGCACATCCACTATGGCTTAAACTTTGACCTAGACGCTATTCTTAACATTTTTGCTTGTCAACACCCCGAAGAATGTTACTCCATGACATTTTGAGTCATTAACGCAACAATAATTATCATTTCTGTAATTGTATGTTCTAAAAACTATTGTGGGGCACAGTCAGATAAAAGTGGTTGTGGCCAGGTGATTTTTTTTAGCATGAGATGGAAACCCCCCATTTAAATTTCTAGATACGCCCCTGGGTGTGTAAAGGTGAAGGTTTGTGGTGATAGTGTGGGTGGTGTGTAAACTGTGTAATGGTGAGGTGGTGGTAGGTATGTGTTAAGGTGATGGTTTGTAGCGATAGTGTGGTGAGTGGTGGTGGTATCTGATGGGAAGTGATCAGGCTACAGAGTCTACTTGTCACCATTTATGTACATGCTCCCTACTACCCTTCATAGAGTACAGGCTCTTGGAACATGCTGCGAACTTATGCTGCCATATATGAAAGTTGAAAGTTACAATTAAAAATTAAAAAATAAATTTTAATACTTTATCTCCTCCTCCCCCCCTTTGAGATCCTGGCCCCCCTTGAGCTCCTGGCCCACCTTGAGCTCCTGGCCTGGCTAAAACAAACACATTTTGGTTTGATAACATAGAGCTATTAAAATTGGTGTTTAAAAATAGTCCATGCACATTTTTATGTTTTTCATAGAACAGAAGATATTTTTAATAATTAAAAAAACACGTGTTCCCTTTCTGTTGTGGTTCCAATATCTTTCTTTAGCCACTGTGCCAGTTCCAAGGAGAAACAGGAGAGCTAGTGAGAGATAACTAGGACATGTCTCATAGCTAGTCTAGCTCATCTCCTCTGCTGTCAGTCACAATTCTTGTGGCTAACTACTCAATTTCTTATTTAAAACAGTGTATGTTTAATTGCTGGTTGGTTTTTCTGTTAGTGAGAATATAAAAATGTTTTTATGAAGAATTCCAGATGTACATTATTAACTTGTGACTGTGCACACACACAACACACATTTATGCAGCTTGTCATGTGGCTTGTCTGGGTGGTTGCAATGGCGCTGGGGCCAGTGCAGGGGAGGGAGGGCAGGGGGGGGCAATTGCCCCCCCCCCCCCCCCCAAGCAGAACATTGGGGGGGCATTGCCTCCCCAATGATCTTGTGGCCTGTCAATGCATGCTATAATTATACTGTATTAGCTGCCTGTAAACCCCAGACCACATGTTAACCTGCCTGCTAAAACCACATTATGATTGCAGCTGCTCAAATTATTAAACCCACATGTGCAAATAAGCAGCTGGAGATGAAGAGAAAGGAAGTCTAACAGATATGTGGCCAAAGAAGAAGAAAACTTCACAAAAAGAAGGGATGCCTGGTGTATCAGGGAATGAGCTTTTACAAGAACATGACTTTGAAGTTCTTTCAGAACCAGAGTCTGTCGATAAGGAACAGGTATGTAATGAGCTCGAATGTCTGGAAGAGATAGGGGAAGAAAGTATTTCTGTTGGTGACAATGTATCTGTTACTGTCAATGAAGAATGCATGAATCAATGCTGTACTGAGGAAAAAAGTGCTTACCAACCAAAAGGAAAAGAGGCATTATCTCTATTTGCTAAGAATGATCGCAAATTTCTCGCTACATGGTATGACAAACATGAATGGCCCACTTACGAAGAAGAAAGTATTTTGTGTCTACTGCAAATATGCACACAAACATGACCTACTTACAATTTCGACAAAAGGTGAGGAAGCATTTACAATTAAAGGATTTGATAATTTAAAAAGGCTACTCAAAAATTTCGTACCCATGAGAATTCAGATATGCATCTTGAAAGAAGTTGAAATGGAATGCTCTTGCCAATCCATCAATTGCTACTCAGCTCAACACTCAAATTGCTAGAGCTCAACACTCTCGGCGTATTGGGCTATTGAAACAACTTGAGGCTATGAAATATCTTCTCAGGCAAGGCATAGCATTGCGTGGACATTCTAAAGAAGAGGGAAATCTACCTCAATTATTAAGCATGTGGTCAAGTGATAATAATGACATCAAAAACTAGGTCAAGGAAGGGAAGTATTTATCACATGACATTGTTAATGAAATGATAAGTCTGATGGGGCAAAAAGTATTACGACAAATTTTAGCAAGAATCATGAGTAGTGTTCCTAGTTGGTATGCTGTGATTGCTGATGAGGCTACTGATGTTACTTTTAAGACGTTACTTTTAAAGAACAGTTTAACTTGTCTATAAGGTATGTCAATGATGATTATATGGTGCATGAAGATTCAGTTGGTTTATTCAATCTTCCCAACACTTCTTCCCAACACTAAAGCTGAAACTTTATTTGTTGTATTGAAAGATATGCTTATGCGATGTGCTTTGCCTTTGTCATTGTGTCGTGGTCAAGTATACGACTGAGCTGCTGCAATGCAGGGGAAAAGAAAGGGCTTAGCTACCTTGTTCAGAAAAGAAGTCCCAGCTGCATTGCCTGTCCATTGTCTGGCTCACTCCCTGAATCTCTGTCTGCAAGATGCAGGGAGGCAGATACAGCTATTGAGAGATACTATTGATCTTATTAGAGAAATAGTGAAGTTAATAAATTTCTCTCCTAAAAGAAAGCATCTCTTTTCTAAGAAATTGTTGGGTAAATGAGACTGCAGAAGGTGGCATTAAGGTGCTGTGTCCAACTCGATGGACAGTGAGAACTGGTGCCATTGGTGCTGTGATCAATCAGTATGGTGTTATTATGGAAACCATGGAAGAAGTCCATCAAACAACCCATGATGATTATGGATTGAAAGCAGCTGGAATACTTGCTGCTTTGGAAACATTGAAATTTTATTTGGTTAAAAATTGTGTCACCTTCTTTTCAGTGCTGCTGAAGAAAATTCTAAAGTCTTACAAGTCAAGGATCTAAGCATTCAAGAGGCAATGTCAGCAGTTAATGTAACACAAGATTTTTACAAGCGCCAGAGGAAAGATGTAGAGTTTGAAAGGTTCTATATATAGTTCTGTTGTTGATCAGGCTCATTCATTGGAAATTGGGGACCCTAAACTGCCTAGGTATAAAAGGTTACCAGCAAGATTCGATAGCAGTCAACCTAATCAGTTTGATGCACCCAAAGTTTACTTTCGTAACATTTATTATGAAGCTTGTGATATACTTATCCAAGAACTGGATGATCGATTTAAGCAAGTGCATTTAATGAACCCCATGATTGCACTTCTTATTAAGGCTGCTAATGGAGAAGTTTATGAAAGTGAGCTTGAAGTCATTCAAGAATCTGTTTTTAAGAATGACCTTGACTTTGATCGACTGAAGAAGCATCTGGGAGTTCTAGTTGATGTTATCAACCAGGCCTTACCAGAAGTGAAGAAAGTAACTAGCACTCGAACAATATGTGAAGCTATGAGTACACTTGCGTATCAATCAATGTTTCCAGAACTTCACAGATTGCTACGCCTCTACTTTACAGTCCCAATTACATCCTCAACCTCTGAAAGAAGTTTTTCCACTTTAAGACGTGTTCTAACATACTTAAGATCCACTATGTCAGAAAAAAGGTGCATTTTACTACACATCCACAAGGATCTCACAGATAGACTTAACTTACAAGAAATTGCCCAAGATTTTATAACACTAAATGAAGAAAGAAAGAGATACTTTGGAACATTATAAGTAATCATTGTAATTTGTGTATGTATGTGTGATAAAAGTTGTGGCTTTAAAAAGTTGGGGTAGTCATCAATTTTTTTTGCATGCTTACATGCGCCATCCCCTTGCCCCACCAACCAGCAACTACTGGAGCCACCTCTGACTGGCTAGGGCTGCCATCCCAGTACCCGGCAGATAACTTTATTACTAGGAATAGGTATGGTAACAACTCAGAAACCAGATATGCTTAGATCCCAACATTGCCCCAGCACATCATTTTCCCATCCTGCCTTCCCACCCACAACCCTCCGATCACAATCCCTTCTGCCACACCCACCTATGTGCCCCTCCCACCCACCTCCAGTTGGTCGCACCCATTCCCACCTCCAACACCTCATCCTTGCCCCTCCCACTCACCTTGTTTGGATGGTTTTGAGGGCTTGCGAGATATTGGAGTGGTCGTTCTTGATCCTGTGCCCTTCGTCACACACAACCAGATCAGGCCCAGGCTCATCACACAAGGCCTGCTGGATGGCTGGGAGCAAAAGGGTTAAAAATGTACGATGAATCCTCTTACCGACAACCCCCCCCCCCCCACACACACACCCCTTCAGAATGAATATTCACTAAACCATCGTAAACACAGAAAATAATATAAAATGTATTGACGGTAAGGACACTGACTTGAAACACATTTGATGCGAATATTATTGAGTGATGCAAACTGACAATTTCCTGCCATTTTTCACATGAGGAAGGTCCCACACACAAACCAGTAGGTAAGGTGAAGAAGAATGATGATTCATACCAGAATTCATACCAGAAATCAACACAGCTCTTCTTATGGCCAAGTCTGCATGCCATGGGCTCTAGGTCAGGGTACTTACTTCATCCAACCTTGGAGCAACCTCAATGCCACCCCTCGACCTCATCACAGTGACACCTCAACACCAGCACACAGCAGTGCCACCTCAACACCAGCACACAGCAGTGTCAACTCAACACCAGCACACAGCAATACCACCTCAACACCAGCACACAGCAGTGTCACCTCAACACCAGCACACAGCAGTGTCACCTCAACACCAGCACACAGCAGTGTCACCTCAACACCAGCACACAGCAGTGCCACCTCAACACCAGCACACAGCATTACCACCTCAACACCAGCACACAGCATTACCACCCCAACACCAGCACACAGCAGTACCACCTCAACACCAGCACACAGCAGTACCACCTCAACACCAGCACACAGCATTACCACCTCACCACCAGCACACAGCAGTGCCACCTCAACACCAGCACACAGCAGTGCCACCTCAACACAAGCACACAGCAGTGTCACCTCAACACCAGCACACAGCAGTGTCACCTCAACACAAGCACACAGCAGTGCCAACTTAACACCAGCACACAGCAGTGCCACCTCACCACCAGCACACAGCAGTGCCACTCAATGCCAGCACACAGCAGTGCCATCTCAACACAAGCACACAGCAGTGCCAACTCAACACCAGCACACAGTAGTGTCACCTCAACACCAGCAGTGCCACCTCAACACCAGCACACAGCAGTTCCACTCAATGCCAGCACACAGCAGTGCCACCTCAACACCAGCACGCACCTCAACACCAGCACACAGTAGTGTCAAATCAACACCAGGGCCACCTCAACACAGGCACACCTCAACACCAGCACACAGCAGTGTCACCTCAACACCAGCACACAGCAGTGTCACCTCAACACCAGCACAGAGCAGTGCCACCTCAACACCAGTACACAGCAGTGTCACCTCAACACCAGCACACAGCAGTGTTACCTCAACACCAGCACACAGCACTGCCACCTCAGCACCAGCACTGCCACCTCAACATCAGAACTGGCTCCTCCCCACCTTCTCCACTCCACATATGTACATTCAATTCCCTCAGCATTATTTACAACTGATGACACCGCACACATCTAGACACCAAATGTCTCAACACCACACACGTCTAGACACTCACAAATGTCTAGACACCAACATGTCTAGACAAGCAAACTTGGCCACCATTAAAAAGCAAACTTTATACAAAATGAACGATACTTGCTAAACAACAGATTTCCTACTTGCACATGCTGAGTAACCTGATGTTTTCCTACTTGCACACGCTCAGTAACCTGATGTTTTCCTACTTGCACATGCTCAGTAACCTGCTGTTTTCCTACTTGCACATGCTCAGTAACCTGATGTTTTCCTACTTGCACATGCTCAGTAACCTGCTGTATTCCTACTTGCACCTGCTCAGTAACCTGCTGTTTTCCTACTTGCACATGCTCAGTAATCTGCTGTTTTCCTACTTGCACATGCTCAGTAACCTGATGTTTTCCTACTTGCACATGCTCAGTAACCTGCTGTATTGTTAAGAAAGTCACAAAACTTGACTTCGAAGAACAATCACTACTGCCATGAATGGTCTCTTTCTGGCCTTTACAGCTGCCTCTGGAAGCCCTTCATAGGAAGAAAGCTGCACAGGTACCCGTGCTTGCCAGGAATCACTTTGAATCCCATCGCTCTAGAGAAAGGAGGTGCTAAGACAGAGCGTAACATAGCCTTTGTTTCTCTTGCTCACCTCAATGGAGCTAGCTTGTACTTAAGATCTATTTTTGTCAAAATATTTATCTATAAATTAAAAACACGCACACATATACAGCCAGTGCCTGGGGCACAATCGGTTAATGTTGTCAGAGTTTCATACAGGGGGGGGGACCTGGGATGTCCACAGCCAGAGTTTCCCCCCAGGATTTTCAAAAATTATGATGTCATAGTGCAACATTGACATAGACATTTTGCTAACATTATAGTAATTTAGAAAACAGAATTTTATAAAGCAATACGACAATTTTTCTCTTTGAATATGTCCAAAATTGCACTAAAATCTACTGAAGTCAGTTCAGGCCCTTCAATTGCGATTCGCATGAGCCTAGTAAGGTTGATGTCACTTAGTCTATTTCGAAGACGTGTCTTCACAATCTTCATCTGACTAAAAGAACGTTCGACAGTAGCTGTTGCAATTGGAAGAGTTAGCAAAATATCCAGTAAATTGAAAATCTCTGGGAAGATCTCTTTGTATGCTCCTGAAAGCTCCATCTCTGTCTTCATATCCTGTAGAGTGGGTGGTTTACTTAGTTTATTTTTCTCCATCATTTTCTTCTTCTCTTGAGCCAAGACTCTCTTAAAAACTCTCCACTCAGCAAAGATTTCTTCTCCATCCACGAGAGGTGGAGAAGTGAAGGTTTCACCATCAAACTCTACAGTTGCTTCTTTCCCATAGAAGTTAACTAGAGTTTGCAGTTGTGGATTGCCATACTCAAGAAGAGCAGTATCTTCTGTTGGCATCGAAGCAGGGTCAAAGATCGATGAGGAGACAAGTAGCTCCACAGCACCATCAGTGAAACGGCCATTTATATTGGAAACAAGTTTGTCAATATATGGAATAGCTGTTGAATTGCGGTACTCACTCATTGATGTGGCAGATTTGATGTGGCAGCTGCACTGCCAGTTCAAGTTGAACTCCTCCTGCATGTGATGTCATGTTCACTATATAGCAAGCATGTCAACAGTTGTTTCCACCAGAGAACACCATTCTGCATCCTCATTCTTGAGGCATTTCAGCTCTGAAACGATGCTCTCAAGGATGATTGGCAACTTGCTGAAATCAGTTGCCTTGCTTTGCATAAAGCAATTGAGCTTAGCAAGAAGATCAAGCACGGATGATAGCAGAATGATAGTGGCCACTCCACTATAAGAGCCCAACACCAACGCTATGCCATATGCTTCTGCATCACCACAATCTTCATAGAGCGTGTGCAAAGTAGTTATCAGAGCAGGAATCCTTGCGAATGGCTCGCACACATCTCTCATGAGATAGCCATCTTGTTTGGCTTGGTTTGACTACTTTCAGCTCTGGAAAATTTAGCACATTTTTCAGAGCTTCTGCTTTTTGGGGGGAATAATAAAACAATTTCCACAAGCTGGCCATTGTGCCAAACATCTTTTTCACGGTAGAACAGACTCGGCTGCTTGCATGGAAGCAAGCTGCAACCTGTGGCAGGAGCAGTGGATGTAGAGAGCATGGGCTGCATGCACCCTCATCCTTCTTTGCAGTCCACTTCTGCAACCAGAGAATGTTGCAGCACCGTCATACCCTTGTCCAACAAGTTTAGAGTAATCAAGATTCTTCTCACTGATGAAGGAAGTTAGAGCACGTGTAATTTCTTCAGATTTGAGATGAAGAATCGTCAAAAAGTGTTCCTCTGGGTGACCATCCACAAGCCACAGGAAACAAATCGATAGCTCCTCCTGTGTGGAAATGTCTTGACTCTCATCTGCTAGAATTGAGAAGAACGGGCTGGATTTCAGGCTTTCTATCAGCTTTCTGTCAAGCCATGTGTCAATGGCTTCAATCAGTGACGTAGTGCTGAACTTGGAGGTGTACTGGGCATTAGATGGGTCTTCATTGATATGTTGCTCAAGTAATTTATCCCCATTGGCAACTAGGAGCTGGATCAAATGTGGATAAACACTCACATGAGGAATTCTATTCTTGACCAGAATGTAGATTGCTCTAAACAGATTGAGTAACACACACCGATTTCTCTGTCTACGCTCAGCAGCCTCTTGTGCAACAGCTGAACACTGGAGCTCAAGTACAGACTTCCCACTCTCTACTTGCAATGCCATGGCACCAACAGCTGCAGCATTTCTGTGCCATTGGGAGTCTGCATGCTTCTTCAGTACTTCACTCTAGTCAACTATGCCTCTGGTTGTCCAAGCACCCCTTGACCCAACAGGGGGCTTCCCCCAATTCTGGCATGTAGCAGAACATGCCTCCACTAGGATCCTTGCAGGTGACCCAGGGGTATTTCTTCTCCCATTCTTTTTTAAATGAAAGTTTTTCCCTGTAGACCTTCCTCTTTTCACTAGCACTGAGTTTGTTCTTCTTCTTCTGAGGCTCCTGCTGATTGTCAGTTGTCTGGGAGAGACTGTATGAGGAATGGGCAGCTTCCTGTCAGTCAACGAGTCTGATGCATCACTGCTTGTCCTCTTTCGAAAGTAGGCTCTGAGATCCATGTTTGTGAATGATTTCTTCAGGGAGATCAACCCACCAGGGGGAATAAATCAAGGAGCAGTGCTCTTACAAACTCAACAGGCAACTAACAGACAACACTTTATTAGACTAGTATTTACAGATTTCTCTTTTATACTTAACTCAGCATACAATCAATCAATACCAATCAACAGCACATTCACAACACATAACACAACTTTCTGGCACAAACACACAAACATATCCACCTAAAGCAATTACAAGCAATCAACACATTCATAACACAATCATAAACTATCCTGCTGCACAGAAACACACAAACATGTCCCCACAAGCCAATCAACAACATATTATATCACCAAAAGTTTTAGCAAGTGACTGAATGTGGCAAATGTAGGCCATACCCACAGATAATCAGTGGCTAACACTTTCCAGCGTAGTGTACTTTAGTGTACTAAAAGTGGGCGATGCTAAGCTGGATACTTTTCTCCCCCCCCCCCCCCCCCCCAACCAAAAATCCTGTATGAAACCCTGGTTGTGCTTGCCATCTTATATCACACAACTAACCATGGGAACAGTAGTCAACTGCTAGGGAAGGGGGTGCCCGCTCTGTCATTTCAACTTAATTAAGCAGCACACCTGGATACAGCTTCGTACAGCTCCATTCTACAGTCCCATATTTGAAAACCAGACATTAACTTTTAACCTATCTCCTTACATAAGGTGTTTTAACCTTTATATCCTTACATAAGGTGTTTTAACCCTATCTCCATACATATGACCAGTGGGGTTCAATTAAATTTGATGTGACAAGTTAACTAATTAATTCAAATAAATTTGAAATGACAGTTTAACTAAACAATTCAACTAAAATTGACATGACAAGTCAACTAAAATGAACTAATTTTGAATTAAATAAAGAGACCATAAGATTGGGCAAGTCCGTTCATTTAATTTTCATGTCGTTTTTCCCACCTCCTTGGAAGTGGGCTTTGAAAACTCTATTTTGAGGGCTTTGAAACTCTATTTGAGGACTTTTTCAGTTTCACCGGACCTTATTTTCGGGTTTTGTGGCCACTGGTTTGACACACACTAACACACACCCACATTGGTACTGCTATTTACTTGTTAGCATTATTAATATTATTAAATTCCATGTCAGGAAGAATGCAAACAAAAGCTCTGGAAAGATGAAAGTATGGAGTCATGAAGAGTTCGAAGGATCATCTGGGTTAGAATCGTGGGAGGAGAAGAGATATCTAGAAACTGAAGACACAAATGATGCTGGAAGTTTGGAACTATAGCTTTACCATTTATGCTCCACCCTTTACTTTCAGATGGCGTCTGTAGCTGGTCACTGGCTATCACAGGTAGGCTCTGGCAAATTATTCCCAAAAGGTCACCTATTATTCTATTCTTTTATTCTCAGGTATTGAGCCTATTATTCTTTTAAAGGTAGCCCATTATTCCTAAATTATTCTCAAATTTGTTGTAATGATTATAAACACTAATGATCATTTCTATAATTGTACTGCATCATTACAGATACATGTATATAGTTGAATGTAGTATTCTAATGACTGTTCTTGCTGTTTTCCGAATGAACTTTGGAGAAGTAAAAATACCCTCTCTGCTGCTGATCAAATTTTGCAGAATATCGGGATACATGTTCTCTACCTCCCTAAGCATTTAATGCCTGTAGTTTTTGTAGTTTTTGATAATGACGATTAATGAGGTAAATTTTGCCACAATTATATGTTGGGAACGCTTTAAGCTGAAATTTACAAACTAATGGGAGTTAAAAACCCAAACTTGTTCTGCAGGTGTTCAAGCATATCTATTTTACTTATATCATGCAAAACATTTTGTTATCATAAGGGTTTTCTTCCTGTGTGAAGCTTTTCAAAGGTCCTCTATACCTTTATCGATGATTATTGTGGGCATGTTTAGGGGTGTGGTCATGGGTTGGGCTTGAATAGATGTAGTTTGTCAACTGGGTATGTTTGAATGCAAAATATATCATATTGGCCTGTCAGTGATGGAATACCATCTTTAGACAACAAAAATGTACCAAAAAAGTCTAGTCTCTATAGACCTGTAGGCTGTATACGTATAGCACTGTACTTGCTTTAGCTACCTGATGACTGATGAGTGATAACACAGTGTACTAGAGGTTAGAACTGTCCTCTTACAGCTCTTAGCATTTGTAGTGCCCTTTGGTACCACTCCAGATTGTATTTTGCCAACAAAGGAGATGTCACAATGATTATTCCTGGGAGTTGTGCCTATTATTCTCCCAAAACTAAAGGACACCTATTATTCTCAAATTATTCCTGGAATAATTTACCAGAGCCTAATCACAGGCCTGCCTGCTCCTGTGCTCAGTCACTGTATTTCTGGTGAGTCTATGTGTTGCTGATGAAAGAGTGCAAGTGTGATAGTCATGATCAAGAGCAAAATGTGGGGTTTACAACCACCCTGGATCTACCCCTGCACCTTGGAGTGTTGTATTTTGAACATTATTTTCTCATGATTCAAAGAAATATGTATTCCCGACATTATTCACAGTTTTGCTCACTCAATTTTTGTCCATAGTATATCATTTTTATATCATTTGAATGCTCTCTCTTTGCTCTTCAAAATGAATGATCACTTTTTCAATCCAGCAAATTTTCCATGAGATACGGTTCATTCTTTGGGCTCACTTTTCCTGCTGAATGAAAAAGGGGGGGGGGGGGGGGAGTTTTATTAGAAACTGACTGAAACTGACTGACAGCAACACAAATGGCAAGTCTTGATGAATACTGAAAATTTGTAAAAATAACACCTCTGTGCTATTGCCAGTGTGTCAGGCTGTCAGCCAGATGTTGATGGCAACACTGCTTTGCCTATAGGCTATAAATATCATTGGAAAGCACAGAGAATGAGCTACCTTTTGAGAGCAAACCATTCAAAATGGTTAAATTGGTCACCACAAATATGGTCTATACCTCCTTAATTTACCCCATTAATTCAATTTTAATTCAACTTTGAATTAATGAACCTCAAAAACCAGTTTAAATAAATAAAATAACTGTGACAAAACTAAACCAGTTGAATTAAATATACCCAAATGGCAGTCTAACTAATTCAACTTTGAATTACTGCATATGACATTAGGTTTTAACCTTTATATCCTTACATAAGGTGTTTTAACTCTATCTCCATTACATACATTAGGTTTTAACCTTTCTCCTCACATAAGGGGTTAAGACCCTATCTCCTTACAGAACTTTATAAAGTTTCATATATGACATTCAGTTTTAACCCTAACTCCTTACACAAGAGGTTAAAAACCTTATCCCCATACATGACATTAGTTTTAACCCATGACATCAAGTTTTAACCCTTATCTCCATACATGACATCAAGTTTTAACCTTTATCTCCATACATGGCATCAAGTTTTAACCCTTATCTCCATACATGACATCAAGTTTTAACCCTTATCTCCATAAATGACATCAAGTTTTAACCCTATCTCCATACATGACGTCAACTTTTAACCCTTATCTCCATACACGGCATTAAGTCTTATCTCCATACATGACATTAAGTTTTAACCCTATCTCCATACATAAGATATTAAGTTTTAACCCTTATCTCCATACATCACTTAAGTTTTAACCCATTTCTCCATATGACATCAGTTTTAACCCTTATCTCCATACATGTCTTCAAGTTTTAACCCTTATCTTATCTCCATATATATGACATTAAGTTTTAACCCATTTCTCCATTTCTCCATATGACATCAGTTTTAACCCTTATCTCCATACATGACTTCAAGTTTTAGCCCTTATCTCCATACATGACTTCAAGTTTTAACCGGCAAAATACAGAATGGCTGCTGCATAAGTCAACAGTAGAAACTTTCGGCTCCCAGTCTCCCACCCCAAAGGTAAGGGAGTTGAAAATAGTTGTCTATGCCATGCTTACATTAGCCATGCTATCTATGGCGGGAAAGGTTATCGCTATTTTTGGACAAAAACTACAAAAGAACATGTCCACAGATGTGCAGATTTCAACTGTCGATTTTATTATTATTATTTGTTTTTGCATTAATTAATTAAGGGCTGTTGGCTGGCGTTTATAAAGACAAGCAATAAAAATGCAGTTATTATAAACTTACTCCAACTGACAAGGTTAGAACACTCCCTACCCCAGAGATCAAGCTCCTTATCATATCAAACATCTACAACCAAATTCCTTATCATAAATCAATATACCTCAAGGTGGGGGGGGGGGGGGGGGGGGGGGGGGAGGAAAGGATAGTTTGGCAGCCTGCCATAGCTACTCAACATCTAACAAATTCCATCTCACCAGCATGACCTAACACTTCGCTAGGAGTGTTGGATACCGAGTGTTTAGCTGCCAACATAAAACAAACATTTCCTTCAGTGGAGTATTAAACACGGCCACGTTTACAACTATAAATTACAACAGCTATCTTATCCTCAAAGTTTGGAAAATCACGCCTAGCTTGGCTTATAAATCTATCTGCAAGTCCTAGAACATAAATATTGATATGCTAGTTTTCATGTCGGTGAGAGTTATCTTGTTTTCAACGCACCCGCTACCAGCACCTTCGCTGGAGCGTTCTGTCAAACTCCTCCACGAAAATATTCATCAAGAGTCGCGTTGTCTCCAAATGATGCCTTCACTGAAGAAGTATTGGTTCACCTGCAACAGTGTCTACTGCGTGCAGAAGCGAACTCCTCATACTTAACCATTTCGGATCAATTCACATAAAGGCTTAAAATTCGTGCGCGTGTAATTAACTTAAAATAAATCATTAACTAAAAGCATAGACAATAATGAGAGTATTACTGAATTTATGAGAGTATTAATGAATATACAATCTGGGCTAAAATAAATCATTAACTAAAAGCATAGACAATAATGAGAGTATTGCTGAATATACACTCAGCATTTAAGTCCTCAAGATGCAGGTGCTTGGAGGCAGCACTTAGAATCACTTCTGAAAGGCGAGCAACCATGTCTCTGTTGGAAATAGGAGAGATTGTATTTCGGGATGCGGAAACGTTTATGACCTACCTTCGGGGCAAAGGACTCCTATCTTCATCTGCTGATTGCTCAAAGTATGTTGCTAACGGTATATTCTATATTCTAGCTAAATATATTAATACATAAAATAAGTATGCTGGTAGCTGTAATGATGTTAGCTATAGTCTTGACACACCATTTTTGTCTAAAGGTGTACTGGCAGGGTTTCCATGAGGGAGGTCAGAAGAGAAGACGTTTCAGATGGCTATTGCTGGAGATGCCCAGCATGTTCAACCAGACCAGTATATATAAGAGCAGGAATTTTTTTTTCGAAATCAAAGTTAGCAATTATATAGCCACTGTCAATGCCCTTGCCATATGCTGTGTTTCTTGGTTCTACATAGATTAAAGCTCAGGCAATGGGTCCTGCTAATGTATCTGTGGTCTCGGGAGTATCCTGTATGCGAGGCAAGCCGAGATGCTGGCATCAGTCCACAAAGAGGGGTGGATATCTACCAGTGGCTGAGGGAAGTCTCGACTAAGCTATTGCAAGTGCTTGGAGGGGTGGTGCAAATCGATGAATCACTCTTCCGACACAAACCAAAGGTTTATAGACAGACACAGTATATTTAGAAACTTACTTACTTTACCTTATCTACTTGACCTTATCTTACCTTATCTGGATCCCATTATCTTACTTTACCTAATCTAACATACAGCACAGACCGCCAGCCCAAGAAGTCTGGGTGTTCAGAATGGTCGACATCTCGACCTCACCATCCTTGGGATACATGCAGGAAGTGGCGAAAAGAGATGCGGCCACCCTACTGCCCATCATACAAGCCCATATTGCACCCAACACAGTAATCCACTCAGACCAGTGGAGGGCTTATAACCAAGTTCGATCGCTTGCTCGTGTCTCTAGCCACCAAACTGTCAACCATTCCCTGCATTTTGTAGACCCTGGGTCGGGTACCCATACACAAAACATTGAGTCGTATTGGAATAGAGTAAAGACCAAACTGAAGAGGATGAAAGGATGCCATGCACATCAGACTGGAAGCTACCTGGATGAATTTATGTGGCGAGAGCGGCATGGACAGTCAAAACACTTGGCATTTAATAATATGTTAAATATAAGTCAGCAATACCCTGTATGAATGATATGATAATGAAATGTATGTATAAAATAACAATTGGATGGGAATAAGAATTGATAACAATTATGTATAAAATATATAGCAATTGAATTATAGCAACAATTGAATTATAGCAAGAATAATAAAATAGATGGGCCATTAATTAGGTTCCATTAACACCTGGTTGTGCTATGCTTTTAGTTAATTATTTATTTTAAGTTAATTACACGCACACGAATTTCACGCGGCTACTGCACCATTTCTGTTTAGATATCTGCGACCATGCGGTATGGACAACTTCGCATAATAAATTTTATTGTCACGTGGACAAAATGGGCAATTTTACTACAAAAATAACATCCGAAACACTATGCAGTAGTCTTGTCTGCCAATTCCTTCACTTTCAAGATAGCCACGGTGGACTGAGGGCCTCTGTCTCCATCACCCACTCCTCCAACAACAGCTATCTTATCCTCAAAGCTGGTGGTTGTGACAGAAGCACGAGCAGTGGGCATGCTAGCCATTCTCATGAAACTGGACCCTCTGTGCCCTATACACTCACCCGTCTTCATGAAGGAGGGGGTCTCCGCCCCTCCTAACCCCCCGACTACCACAACACGGCCCCCTACAACACCGTAAGCACTGTCGGAGCGATTCTCGCTCAGATCCTTTGTTCGACACCACATATTACTGGCAATATCGTATTTCTCCACAATTTTCGTAATGCCCATCATGGGAATGAGGCCTCCAATCACATAGATTTCATCTCTGAGGCCAACCACACTGTAGAAGACTCGAACAGAAGACATGGGATTCAACTCCTCCCACTGTTGGGTGTCTAAATCAAAAGCCTCCACCTCCTTCACAGGATTCTGACCATTTCGTCCGCCAACGATGATAAGCTTACGGTCATAGAGATAACCACCACAGGAGTAGCAGGGGTGTGGTTTATCTGGCAATTGTTTCCACATATTTGCAATAAAATCAAACACCACCGACTGATTGCACTCTTTCTTGTCGGTCCCTCCTATGCAGTAGAGCATGTCATCAACCAGATGCACGTATGGTCCAACTACTCCTATGGGTAGCTGGGGAAAGGGTTCCCATTTGTTGCTGGCAATGTCATAGCAGTTAACTTTGTCCATGGGAATCTGGTTGGTTGTAACTCCACCAACTATGATGATTTTATTCTCCCTGACGATACAACCCTTGTTGCCGGCTGCTGCTCTCGGTTCAGGTAAGTCTGCAATGCGAGACCATGTTCTACTCGTGAAATCAAATACTTCAGCTCTAGAAATGGGCTGTCCCCTCTTATCACATCCACCTATTTACATGCACAGTGACAGGACAGGGTGTAGGTACCTACTCAGAACTGTTAGCTCGGACATACCTAGAACGTAGAGTTTATTCTCGTGGAAAACGCCACAGGTGAAGCACCTTTTTGTGGGCATGTCTGGTAGCAGTTCCCACTCGTAATCTTTCACCAAAACTGCTCCCGAGCCTTCTGCGCGAGAGTGACCTTTCGCCTTCTTGCTGCCTCCGCTGGCCATGGAGGGCGCTACAACTGACTGACCTTGGAGGACAGACTTTAAAAGTGATTTACATTGTACTCGGCCAGATGACGTCTGACGCACCCCCATTGTATCAGTTCGAGAGAGAAACCCTTTACCAACCGCTCTGCGGGTGTCTGGCAAACTCTTGTGGACCCAATGAATACGTGTGATAGAAACAGGGGTGACTGTATATAGGAGCACTCAAGTCTTTTCTCCTCAGCCTTGTAGCATTGATTTACAATTTTTTTGAATTTGCCACTTGTCTTGGACTTAATTTATTCTTCAATATGCTGAGTCCCTAGGACCATCTCACCCCAGTGTAGTACAGAAATAACTAAACAAAATAAAAATAATAACAGTAAATGAGGTAAGAAGGTAAGATTAATATACACTATATCTGATACACATTAAGTTAATGTTCATTTAACAATGATTTGTACTGCTTGGCTATAGTGGAGTGGGTGGGTGGCTATAAATCAGTCCCTCCTCCTCTGCCCACATTTCACTATGCACTGCAAAATGCACCGACACACTTCCACCATCATTACTCACACCCTCCACCTCCTTCCCAAGCAACACCACCACCTTCCCCTCAGTGCCCACCACCTCAAACTCCTTTCCAGCTCCCATAATTCCATTCTCTGTTCCCTTCCAAATTCATGCATAGAAAGTGCCCACTTCCTTCCTGTCACACAACATACATCTATGATCACTATATACACATCTTACATCGCTTCTTGTCCTGCAATAGACCTGCTGACCCTGTCCTCAACCTAAACATCAACTTCACTCCCTCATATCCCTGAAATGACCTTGTATACCTTTCTGTTCCATCACCTTTTGCCAACCTTTACCACTTCAAACTGCTCATACTCTCGATTTCCTCCTCCCAGTCGCACACATTTCTCTTCTTCATCTTCACCTTCCATTGCCTCACTGACCCTAGCTCAGCATTCAGATCATATTTCCTGCTCAACAGTATATATTCTTCCCACCATCCTATCCCTCCGTCCATTCTTAGTTTGTCTGCCACAATTGTTATCAGTCTACCCTCCTGTGCAAGCCTCGTACCATAGACAAAAAAAATCTCCTCCTTCCTCTCTGCCAACTTCCTCCATCCCAAGTCCCCAGCACTGCCACTCTTACCACTGTGTGGCTAGCCCCTAATAGGTTTCTTCCTACTTCTCAGCTGAGCTAACTCTAATTTCCTACAAGCAGTCTTCCTTCCTGTCAGCCACACTTCAGCAGCGTGTTCCAGGCTTGGTCTAACCAACAGCTCCCACACCATTCCAGTGTTGCCATAATTTTTTCCCGTAATTTCCAAATTACTTATCCAAAACAAAAAATCCAGACTGAATAAATGTTCGGTATCAGCATTGCTATGGGGTATGACTAGAATGGCTTTTGCGAGTTTTGCCAATGTGGATTATCGATATATAGCTACTCAGTTTCCAAACAGTTTGATTTGGCTGATTGTATGCCAATACTTATCCACCTCTGTGATGGCCATGACTTTAGGAGGTAATGGCGACATGCAGAAATCCATAAATTCCTCTTGAAGGCTGGGTTTGTCACCAACTTGAACTACCTGAGGAACACACTCTGCTCCAGCAAGCACCTGACCAGCCATACTGTATTGTTGTAAGCCTGGTTGAAGCCATTTGAGATTGGAGAGTAACTTGTGAGACTGATAGGTATCGTTTCCCAGCTCCCCTTGGCTGCAGCAATCCACCAAGCTTGGATAGTCTCCCTACATTTTCTCACATTTTCAGATGATAATCCATCCTCTTCTTCACGGTATGATAGTGTGTTGTGACATACGAAAACTTCGTGTAAAGGGAGATACTCTTCTGAGTTATCAATACACACTTGTGAAACATGTCAGAATTCATAAACCGCAACAGAAATTTTCGTATTAAGCCATCGAGCTCTTGGTAGAGAACATGAAGAATTGGACTGCATGTACCTGTTGAAATTATTAACAATTGGTAATGCAGACCATAGAAAGAGCAAGTAAGCTTTGGTCAGAGACTTTTCAAGTATAATTTTTACTCTTTTCACTACTGCCTGCTTATCCTCAGTACTTCGAAAGAATGAGAGTAAGGCTTCATATTGCTCGATAAGATGATTTACACAAGCTTCAAGGCTGAGCCATCGTGTTCGGCATACTATTAACAACTTGTGTGGCTTGCATTCCACAAAACTCTGAAATTCTTCATACTGTCGCAGCCTCCTTGGGCTCTTCTAGAAATAATCCCATACATCAGTTGTCAGATCTTCCAATTCATCAGGCAAGACTTTGCAGGCCTCATTTGCTATTAATGCTGCGATGTGACAATGACAATGAAGAGCAACTAAAGCTGGCTGCTTACATCGTAACCGTGACATCACTGAATTTCGTGCTCCCAACATTACATTGGCCCCATCATTGGCCCCATCTGTACCTAATCTGACAATATTATCATAAAGGAGGGTAGTGGATTCTTGAAAATGCTTATCGATTGCGTTAAATAGCAGCTCTGCAGTTGCCCTGTCTACACTCTCTAGGGCAAAGAAGACACATCTCACCTGTCCTTGGGTGTTATTGAAGAATCGAAGCATAATAGCAGCTTGTTGTGAAATGGTAATATCAGTTGTCTCATTAGTTTGGAGGCTGAAGTGTCTCTCTAACTGCTGCGGAAATGGTTTTCCAACAATCCTGGGCAATAACTTTCAACACAGCTGTTGCTTTACTACGACTGCACTTAAAGTCTTTAGCAATAGAAGAATCAGGAAACATCAACTTGAATAGTTTGGTACAATGATCTCCCAATTGAAAGGCAAGATGGTGCTCTCCAAGGAAATATGCGAAGAGTTCTTCGGAGCAGATTACAGACTCCTCTCTTAATGGCCCAACTGTAGAGGCAGTAGACCCACACCAGATTGTTTGCTTAATTTCGTTTCCTGATGTCTTCTGAGATCTCTAGTACCACCTCTTCCAAGGTTTATATCACAAGAGCACTTGATACAGAAGGCAAAAGAAGATCCCTTTCTCGAAGTTGTGGCCCATGGGGAAGTCTTTGCATACTGTCTACGATAGACACACAATCGAAGAAGAAGACCTAATAGATGTAGAGATTTGACTGTCAATGTCAATTTGTGAAACCTCATTATATCAGAGTCAGAATCCATATCTGAAGAATATTTTTCTGGTAACCTTGAAGTACCTGGTTGTTAAGACGCCATAGCTAACTCTCTCTGACACTCACTGTGAAAGATTCTAACTCTTGCACAAATCAGGCTTTAAATACCCAACCAGATAGCTCATGCATGAGCATGCACATAGATCAAAGGGTTCTGGCTCTGCAGGCATATTCCTGCACAGACCAGGTGACCACATAATAACACAGGTCTGTAAGAATATTCCTGCACAGATCAAGTGACCACAAAATGGCTAATACCACAGAGAGTGGTTTTGAAATAGGCTGCACATGTTCTGATATGCATGAAATGTCAAACAATTTTGAAAAATCCAAACATTTATTGATAAAATCCAAACAGAAAATAAAATCCAAACAGTTTGGATAAAATCCAACACTATGGCAACTCTGCTCTATCAACTTCTATTTTTCTATTTGCTTTACTCAGCCACACCTACTGCCTTTCCAATCCATTTTCTCCAAGTTTACATTCCCTCTCAGTTTCTCATCAAACCACACACCCAGGTATCTGAATGATTCCACTTCACACTATTACTCCCTTTCCCAATGACCATTGTCTTACTCCTTTTCTCATAAACTTCAACTTCTATATTAGTTCTGCACCATATCCAACATCTCTTGCAACTCCACTCCTGTGCCTGACGAAGGCACAATATCATCAGCATATAGCAATGCACACACTATGTACCATCCACCTTCAATCCCAGCTCAGCTCCCTCTAGTTCATCCCCATTTCCAACACAATATATGTTGAATAATGTTTGTGACAAAGGGCACCCCCCCTCTCTATCCCAAACTACCTCGACTAACCTCCATCCGATACTATCCTAGCTTCCATCCCAATGTAGAGACCTTCACACATTCGTACAAATTTATCCTCCACTCCTGCTCGTCTCATTGTATACTACAAACGATCCCTCCACACACTGTTTTAAGCTTTACTGAGTGATGTTTAGAAAAGCTAGGTAAGATGATCCCTTCTCTCTTTTCTGAATCTCACATATACCCCTTAGGACAAACAACTGGTATTTGTATCTCCTCTTCCTTCTAAAACCTCCTTGTGTGTGCTTCCGTGAAAACTTGTTCCTCACAAAACTTCCCTAACCTCTCTGCCATCAACCTAAGTAAAGACCCAACTCCCCAATGATATCCCTCTATAATTCCTGATCACATCTATATCACTGTCTATGTAGGGTGGTACCAACAAACTCCTCATCCAATGCTCCGGACAGCATTCCCTCCTCAGCACCATGTTCAGCAAATCCACTAATACTTCTACCATCCTCCCCCTCCAAAACATCATCATCTCATTGAGTATTTCATCTGGTCCTGGAGCTTTTTCCCTCGTTAGACTCTTCAAGATTTCCACCACTTCTCCCCATCTTACTTGTTCACACATACCCATCTCATTGCCACCCTGACTTCTTTCACCCAAAGCAGGTGTTGTAGAAACTCCGCTCTCTCTCTGCCAAGCTCCTCCCAGTGTCTTTCCATCTCTTCACCCTCTTTCACACCACCAGAGTTGGTCTTCAATCTTCCTACCTTTCTACTAGTCTTCTTTCCCCTCAGGTCTGACCAAAACAGCTTACAACTGGTTCCACCCTGTTCTCTTATTTCTCCTCACTGTCTTTTCCCGTAGCTCTTTCTTCTCTTTCCTTAGAAGCTTCACTCAACCTTTTTGTATCAAACTAATTTGAAATGGGACAGTCATCAAGTTCACATTGTAAGTCATACCTGCTCTGGAGGTTGCCGCCCATATCTGGAAGATCATTAATTATGGTGTCAATGTTACATGTTTTTTGTTTTGTTTCCCCTTCAAATGAGCTCAGTAGAATTATGCATTACAGAACATGTGATAATGTGACAATTATTATTAGCACTTTAATGTGAGGATATGAAAAATGCTTTGACCGAACGATAGGAAGGGAGAGAGGAAGAGGATCTGATACAAGGGTACAGACTGTTTAATAAAAATGTCCTCTTCCAGGCTATAATTATAGAGACTAGCACAGTAGAACGGCTGTACCATGTCAAGTCATTTCAAGTAATTACAGAAGAACTCCACCAACCAAACAGTCAACATTTTGTAGAGGATCAGTTACAGCTTCCTTTTGGACTTGGCAAAATCATCATAGTGGATGGAGTTAAAACAAACTAGATGATTGCAACAAGTGGTTATTAAAAAAAATTTTTTTGGTTAATTGTTGTTCTTCCAAGTGTTTTGTTGTTTTGTTTGTTCTATTTCCGTATGTTATAGTTGAGCGTGGGGACTACCAGCAGTCAGTGCTTATACAAAGTCAAACTCAGAGTTTCTGTGACTCCAGGAGCATGTGCTAGCGTTCTTTTGCAGCTTCTTCAAGGACTTAGTAACAATTGCACGGATAACTCCAGCTAGCTTATAGCAAAATGTTATGGTAGGCGGTCACACACAAGACTTGGTATAATTATTATGTTACGCGCAAACCTCGAATTTGCGCAATCCCAGGATTGAGCTGCTCATTCCCAGATTCCAGGTTTGCTTGTGCGATCCTGGGATTGCGCGCACATTCCCAGATTGAGCGGGCGCAAACCTAAGAGTTGCTCTATCCCAGGATCGAGCAATGCAGAGTTGCTCTATCCCAGGATGAGCAGGATCGAGCACTTGCAGAGTTGCTCTATCCCAAGATGAGCATTTGCAGAGTTGCTTTATCCAGGGATTGAGCACTTGCTAAGTTGCTTTATCCAGGGATTGAGCACTTGCAGAGTTACTCTATCCAGGGATTGAGCACTTGCAGAGTTATAATGTACCTAGATATGTTTAATCATACTGGTGATGAGGGTCAAGCTATTTACCCACAAATATGTTTCGGTAGAGCTTGTAAGCCTAAAATATAATATGGTGTAATGTTTCACCATTGACTTAACCCAAATGGATGGAACACTTGGCTAGGTACAAGTTATACTGTTCAATTTATTTATTTATTTTTTATTCCAATAACTGTAACAACATTCATTAACAACATTCATTACATAAAATTCATAGTATACATAGAATTAGTTTGTTAATTATCAGTTTGGCATTTGGAACATATCCACTTGCTTTTTGGGGACAGGAACACTTTGTTTGGAGTCCCAACACAATCCTGATGGTACCACTCTGCACATTTTTCACACTGAACCATTCTGTCCCAGGTTTTTCGACAAACACAATAAACACAAATTATTTGAATGCATCTTATGCTTTTCAGAGGCTTTGTTATCTTCTTTTCGAGAGGAAAGGGCGTCATTTTCTTGATTTCCAAGCAATCAAGAAGATGTGGCCGCATTTCTGAAACATTCCAGGTGAGAGTGGAGGGATCATCTTGATGGCATAGTGCCACAGCACAAGCTATAGCAAATACACCACAGTCATGCTTGTTTGTTTGTGTTTGCATAGTGATGAATTGCAGAGTGATTGTTTTGCTGCTAGTGCACACCAGGGCACAAATCTGCTGACAAGTGGATAGTGGTAGAGAATTGAAAAGGCTATCATAAACTTTGACATTACTCGAATCATTCATATCTACGGCTATACAGATCCAGTGACTGTTTTCAACATTAACAATCTGAACAGCATCACCACAAAGAGGACCTCCAGACATACTAGCTACTACTGCGGTAGCTCGTAACCCACCAAAATTAGGGAATTCAGTTTTTATAAGTTTTTGAGCAGCATACATATGGCCATCATACCAATCTTTGTTCTCAATCAGCTTCTTATCTCTTGCAGTAAGAGCTAGTTCTGGCAACCATATTGTGGATGTGGTAGATGCTAGCATATCAGGGTAGCTCTCTGTATCGATTACTTCCAGTGGTTTCTTCTTAATATGTCTTTCTTCATCCTTACATCCATTGGAGCAAGGCAATGCATTATGGCATCACTTGGTGAAAATCTTCTTTGATGCTTTATAGGAGCACCGCTTGCTATTGCATCCTATTTTACAGTTACAGGAATTGCCATAGAATTGATTTTTTGGATTAAATTTCATTGTAGCTTCACGTAAGGATAGTAGACGCTCTTTTTCCCAACCAGTCACTTCTAGTTCCAATTCACCACAATAGCTCTCCAATGCAGACTCTGACACACAATTCTTCAGGACACCAAATGGACACCGCAAATGATACAGTCGCTGCTTGAACCCACTAACTGCTACTACAATACAAGGCAGCCTATGTAAGTCAGTGGATGCTCTATCAACTCTTGGTATATTGTAATGCTGACTCTGTCACCAATAACAAATGGCTCAGCTTTATGTCGTTTTCTGATATTGTAAGCTGCAATCATTTTTTCTGCATTTCTTCGATAGTTAATATCTGCCTTCTGCTGTTGACTGAGATGCTTCTTGCTAGTTGCTAGCACCATTTGTACATTAACAACAACAAACACATAAAAGTTTACATGTATATACTCAAGTTTTCTGCAATATCTTTGTCAGTACGGTCAATCTTGTTACAAGAGTCTTCTTTACTTTTACTAATCAAGTCTCTGGTAGAGTCAGATGGTTCCATATTGGTGAACAATAGATCAGAGGGACTATCACCTGATATGAATGACAAAATGTGCAATGATTATCAACGAATGTCAATGAATAAGTATTGTGTATAGCTATAGAAAAAACAGTATCATTGAGTAATGGAAAATTTACTTTGTGATGAAAAGCCTGGTTGATGGAGGACCACAGGAGGGACACAGTCCAAAGTTTCATCACTGTTATAGAGATTATACTGGTCATCATGTGGAGTTGAAGAGCCAGAGTATTTACCACTTGGAGATGGATTACCCGAGTCTTTAATGATACAGTCTCTGGTAGAGTCAGAGGTTTCCACATTGGTGAACAATAAACCACAGGGACTATCACCTGAGTAACAACAAAACATGAAATGATTTTGTCAATGAATGGTAATAATATGCATAGAAGAATATCACTGAGTGATGGAAAAATTACCTTGTGATGAAGTGCCTGGTTTTGATTGATTGAGGACCACAGGAGGGGCACAGTCCAAAGTTTCATCACTGGGATAGTGGTCATCACTTGGAGTTAAAGTGCCAGAGTGTTCACCGCTGGTAGCTGGATCAGAGTGTGTCAGACTGAGAGCGGTCACCACTGGGAAACGAAGAAAAAAATGAAGAGTCAGTGTTCACCACTGGGAGCTGGAGAGTATTGTGGTTTATTACATGGGCTAGATTGTTCATCACTGTGGAATGATACACCAGAGCATCTGTTGCTTGATGGAGATGGAGGGCTGGAGTGTCCGCAACCAGGATTTGAAGGTTCATCAGAGGGTCCATCATTGTTTAGTGAGTAGTGGAAGTGGTTTAGAAGGTTAGATGGAACATTAAAGTATTGTTACCCATACCATCTTCATTAATAAGGTCATGTACATCCTCCTCCATCACCTGTCCAGGATTGTTGTCAGGAAATATACCGCTACGAGGAGGCTGTCCATACACCAACTCATATGGAGTGCACTTCATTGTATCATGTACACAAGTATTAAGTTGATCTGTAATAATCATAATGAATAATGGTATATCTTATCTATTGCTATAGTGTTAAGAAACTTACACTGAATCTCTGGTAACCATTGTGACCATGCTACACCATTGCAACTACTAAAGTGACATGCAATTAATTCTTCAACTTTGGCATTGCCGCGTTCCACGACACCTTGGGATTGCGGGTGTCTTGGTCGTCCATTGACAATCGTAACTTTACCAGGCCAACGTTGCACAAGGAAATTATATGGTTCACAAACTCCCTACCATTATCAGACTGAAGAATCTGTAAAGAGAGAGAGTGTGCTTGTATAGAGTTAATCGTTTTTGCAAACAATGCTAAGCTCACACCAGAGTATAGGTACTCATTGTGGAAGATATGAATTATTATGAGCTGTACTACTAACCTTCGGAACACCAAAGTATGCAAAAACCTGACTTGATAGATTAGTAGCCACTTCAATTGCACTCTTATGAGACAAAGGGAAAAGGACATGGATCTTTGACCAATGATCCATGTAATGTCCTATCCAGTGATATTGATCATCAGGTCTATGTCTCATATCAATTAGATCAACCTGCATTACATTATAATTCACAATTATGTTTATGTATAAATAGTATATTGTTTATACTTGTCTTCGAGTCATGAATCCTGAAGAGATGATAGGTTTAAGTGGGGCATGGTTGGTTTGTGGCTTCCGAAGATTTCAAACTGGGCAAAGCTGAATATACTTCTCCACTGCTGACCTTGGCAGACATTCATAACTTGCTGCAACCTATATAATACATTTTACAAGAGGGATGAGTGGTGACCCAGTGGTGTATCCATTGTACACTTTAGTGGTCATGGATCACCCAAAAGGAGAGATTTAACCATTGACAAGGATTCCGTAAGTCCTGTATTAAAAGAACTAACATGTAGCTAAAATAAACCTTCCAAAAGTACACTTATACAACTCCATATATGGCATACAACTGAGTATATACCTAGCAAATTGAACAGAAACAGATCTATAGCTATATAATAATGAGGACTGATAGCTATAACAGCAGTGAATTAATTAACTCACTTCTGCAAGAGCTTTCTTATATCCCATGTGCCCTTGGACATAACAATGGATACGTTTCAGCACAGCAGAAAAATCTTCGACACAAGCTATTCTTCTGTAGCGTCCAAGAAGAGAAGTGTCATTCACTGCCATATCCTAATTACAAAATACTACTTCATCACATATACAAACTCTAAATACTTATTACACACTTTCTTCTTAGCTGGAAGGCATAGGACATCCGTTAATCCAAGAACTGGGTAATCCAACAATTTAAATCCCTTTTCCTTAATCCAGAACCTGAATTTCGAATCTTTTATATCCACAGCACCTTTCAAAACTTTCACAATAGCTTCCCCCTTTAATTTATTGATTGTTTTGCTTCCATTGTTGATTCCATTAAGAAACTTGTCCTTCAGAAATTGGCTAAACTCCTTTTCATGAGCCTCCATCTCTTTCTACTGCACGACGAATCGCACATGCAGCATACAAAGTGTGCATGCGCAATCCCAGGATCGCGCTCGCAAACCCCAGTTTGCGCGTAACAAATATTATAAGAACGAGCGTTATTTATTTCCGATATACAGCGCGAGCGAGAAAGTCACTGTATAGAAAGTCATTGACTATTAGATAAATTTCGACACATTAAAATAAATTTCAAGACACTAAGATGAATTTTATTGAAAATTAACCACTCGAAGTTAACCCAATTTGGTGAAGTCCTGCATGATCAGTGGTCCTTAGCAATGGAATCCAACTCAGTTTGTATGGAGAATGGGGAGAATTTTCCCTACAATGAGACACATACCTAGCATATAGATGAGGAATAATGGGAAAACAATACAGATAGGATGAACTATTGCTGACAACAAACATGTGGTTCCATACAATAGTAGTACAGTGACCACACTAACCTGGAGGAATGTACACCATTCAAGCATCAGGTATCTTATCTAGGGCACGAATGTGCTAACATGGTGATGGTTGTAATACAAACTGTTGGTGCCACCCAAATGGAAAGTGAAAGTGATTCACATCATCATTACAAAATTATAACTTACTTGCAACTGAAATGGGGCAGATGTGTTTGTGCCTGCTGTCTATCAGAGTACAAGGTACATTATGTTCGTAAGAGCAAATTGAATGTTGTTTAATAATTATGCCATATACAACAGAGGGTTTACTTTCATCATGGACAGGAGCTGTGTTAAATGAGACCAGCACAGCTACACACTTTACCACATGGTTCCTCTTGATCCTGATGCCTGACAATATCTTTACCGAGATGCCGATTCATTGTGTGGAACAACAAAGAGGATAAAATGGCCCATAAGACAAAGAGGTGGCAGCTAGTTAACAGCAGGATGTACTCTGTGAGCCTTACTGATCCCGAAAAGTTCCTGTTACTTTTGCATAGGCAAAGTGTTTTCATGCTTCACTGACCTAGGCTAGGGAAGGAGAGGTTCAAGGTTTCTGAGCCACATCGAGTGACATCTCAAGACACGGAATTTGAACATGCTCTAATATGGAAACATCAGCTTTTAAAATGCCAAAACAACTTTGGAGCAGGTTTGTAAGAATTTGTCTACTGCCAACGATTGCAGCTTTGGACACAACACCAAAATGCATTGATAAATGACTAGAGAAACACTATATATGAATAAAGAAATCAAGTAATATTTGTAGGAAAATGGATTGAGTTGTGCCACAATTGGTCTTCCTGTGCCTCATGGAGTATTTCTGATGGTGAAGATGACTTGCCACAAGAATAAGCAACCTCTTTGGCCTGAATACCCAGCAGCAAGATATTAACTGCATGCATTCTTCAATGCTGCAGTGAGTGCAAGTTAACCATACCATGTTCATGCACCAGGTGGATGTGGAGCGACTTGCCTGTGCAATAAACTTGCCAGGTACTGGAAGCACTTTATTGCAAAGTAACAGTGCAGCTTGACTGGCATTGTGCCACTCGGATGTGAATTGAAAACTCATCCTGCAATGTACTGCCTACCTCTAACCAAGCTGATATGCTACATGCTGTATATATCATTGATGAGACCTCGATGATCCGATGTCATGCACTTCATGCAATAGATTATAGGATATCACTAGGCATTTGGTAGGAAGGTTTTCTTGCTTAGCGGAGACTTTTGGCAAGTTCTTCCTGAGTTTCTAGCCCCACCAGTGGTGATCAGTGACACATACTGAAAATATCTCCTCTTTAGCCTCTCTTCCAATCCCACCAACTGACAGAAAACTTGTGGGGCCTTCCAGGTGAGCAGGAATTCTCAGCTTGGGTATATACTATATACAGCTTGGCAATGGAATTCTCGGGGCTAACTTTGGTTCTGAATTGACGAAGACGATTGAGATTCCATCAACATGCACAACTACAACCTCACTGGCAAATAAGATGGTGTAGCACCTGGTGACATGCACAACTCATCTTCAAAAAATGAAAATTGCTTAGACATCAATGATAAACTGACAGTAAACTCTCAGTTGACATAACATTACAATAACCTTCTCATTAATCAACTTGAAATTGTAATCTCTCTAGACAGTAAAATGATTATTGAATAAGTGCTCAATATAATCAGGAGAAGTGGCCACCTATCTCAGTGCAGATAGGTGGGATTCTTGAATTCATGCCACCTCTTGTCCTCAGCCTGAAGAAAGGTATATAGTCTTGTTTGCTAGCATTCAACATTTCCTTGCAGCAGGGATTGCGCGATGGGACACAATGCTGCTAAGCCTGTTAAGGCCACCATATAAATTAGAAATTACAGCACTACACAACAATAGTATTCAGGGCAAAGTATTGCTGGCTCCAAATGCATGTAATATGGTGCTAATTCCATGAGTCGAGCTTGCTCCCAGTGATACCGCCAACCCAATTTACATGAGACTAGCCTACTCAATGACATTTATAAAGCACAAGAACAGACATTTGAGAAAATTTATACCCAAAACAGTTTTTGCACATGGTTAAACTGTAGCTTTGTGGCCTTCTCCAGGGCCAGAGCTCTCAATAATGTGAGAGTGGTACTGCATCAGCTCAGCACCAAGGAGCGGCACATGGCAATACTCCCACTCTTGCTTACCCACTCAGCTCAGCACAGCACAATACTTGCACTCTTAATTAATGTGATTTATCTGCTCAGCCCAGCACCAAGGAGCAGCACATGGACTAATAATTTATGGAGATATTTTAATATAAAATAGGCCTGAGAGTCTCTGTGGTACTGCTAGTGAGTTTTCCCAACTTGTCTTGCCAATAGGGTTTACACCTTGCTTACCATAAACTAATTTAATCTTGATACTGCTGAGCCTGTTAAGGCCACTACATATACTACAGCACTATATAACACACCAATAACAATCTGTATTATCAACAACCAAAGATCATTCACCAGCTCACCATAACAATTCCTTTCTCTTCTGCCACCACTTCCCTACCCAATACATAACATACTTGCCCACCTCCTCCATATCACTTATTCCCTCCATACCTTCGCTAACAGCAATGCCACCTTTTCAGTCTTACCCACTCTTCTATATTCATCCAGCCACTGTCCAGCCCCTACAATTCTGTGCACCACCAGTACTAGCCAATTCCTCGAATTCCCCGCACATCACCAAGAAAGGTCCCACATCTTCCCCTGCCCCATATCACACATGATTCACCTCTCACCCCTCACCCCTAATTATGCCACATCCCTCTAACAACCCAACTGACCAGTCCTTAGTTTAAATTGAACCTCACACCTTCCTGACTACGCATGACTTTACATACCTCTCCACCCCTCAGTAGTCTTTGCCAATCTATCAACTTCAGCGTACTCTTGCTGTTTTTTCCCATCTCCCAAACCTTTTCATTTCTCACCTTCATTTTCCCCTTCCCTAAACCTTTCTTCCTTTTATGATTTAATCTTGATACTGCTGAGCCACCCACATACACTACAGCCAGACTACAGCTAATATTACATCAGCACTTTTATGAGGGTCCAGGTACGCGAGTCTCGTCCCCTACCCACTTCCCTTCGTCGTTTCTTCGTTGTAGGAGACCGCAACTAGTTCGTCGTTCTATCCAAATTTAAGTATGGCCACACCGTCTGAAAATGTGCTGGAGTCTGCGAACTTCATTGCCACCTCCGCCAAGCACGTGAAAATTAACGGAAAGGCAGTGGAGGATTTCGCAGATAAGGTGTTTATGGCTAGTTAGGTAGACCAAAATGTAATGACATGAACATACACGCAACTACATTATCCAGCTGCTGCCTCAGTTATTGGAGCCTACCAAACAAAAAAATGGCAAAGCTTCAGAAGAAGCAGTGCCCACTTTGGAACCGAGGTTCCTTTCTTCTGGACAGTTACTGGAGTGGACTTTCTTGTTAGACCTCCTTAATTTCTGCTTCTGGTCTGAAGAAGACACGCAATTTACCCTGAACTATGGTGGGGTGCAGTGGACTGGCTATCAGTCCATGTGTGCTGCTCTAACCAAGGCAGTGGAGGTGGACCACCTGCCCATTTATCAACCTTCCTTTTATGGAAGAATTACTGAAGAACAGTTCCGGTCTATTTTTAAGTCCGAGACACACATCGAGATGTCGTTGCTAGGTCCTCGTGTGAAAAATTTGCATGAGGCCGCTTTAGTGCTGAAGAAGGTAATGTTACAGACTTCGTATTATTATATATATATATATTATATGTATGGATGGGTAAGTAATTTAATGTCACACACACTTGTCTTCCGTTCTTTCCCCATGGGTGGCATTTAATGCATGGTATTGTAGGAATTTGATGGACAGGTGTCTGAGTTGATTCACCGGAGTGATAAGAGTGCACAGAAATTGGTCGCCCTCTTACTTCAGCACTTCACTAGCTTCAAAGATGAGGCAATCTATCTAGGAAGAAAAGGTAGGTATGTGCTGAACTAGATCAAGACTAGAATAGTATTGCATCTGTTTCTTCCCTCTGCTCAGTTTTGTTCCTGAAGAGAGCTCAGATATTTGTGGCGGATGTGTGGCACAGGTTTGGCGGTCAAGGTTACGGAGAGTTTCACGATATTGACACCCTTACCATGTTTGCAGATTACAGGTACTGATTTCCACTTTCTCTGTCACCCATTCTCTCTCATGTTTCTTCCTCACCCATCCTTCTTTCTCTCTTCCTTATCCTTTTATATCCTCTCTTCCTCCATGTACCACCATCTCCCTCCCAATTCCCTTCGTCTCCTTCCTTACCTTTGTTTCTCTATCTCTTCCCCACTCCACACCTCCATCTTCCAACCACCCCTCTCCCTTCACTTATGTCTAGGGTGCCTCAGTGCCTCTTGTTCCTTGGCATTATTGAGTACAGTCAGGAGTTACTGAAGGTGCTGGAGGCAAGGACACAGCTGGAAGCCGGAGGGGAGAGAGAAGTGGAGATAAGAGGGTGCTCTATCTGGGCTGTGGAGGTAGATTATTAGGCATGCATGGGGTGAGGAAGATAGGGTGTGCTATCCGGCAATAGAGATGGGAGGCGAGAGAGGGAATGCGCTATAGAGATGGAAGTAAGAGAGAGAGAGGAAGTGCTATGAATGGAACATGATGGTGGAATAACCTGTTTCCTGAGTGGAATAAATGTTCGGTGAGGATCACCCCAGTGAGTTATTATGCAATCTAATTACGAGCATAAGGAATGAAATGACCACTTCTATCTGGGCTGTGGAGGTGAGGGAGGATGGGAGGAAGGTGTTCTACCTCGGCTTTAGAGGGAAAGTTGAGGGTAAGGTAATACCCAGTGTATGGATAAATTTGTGTGTGTGTGGGGGGGTTGGAAAACGAGGTGCTTATGTGGGGTGGAGGATGAAGTAGGGAAGAAGAAAATGGGGTGTGATATAGGAGTGGCTCATCTCTGCTGGTTCATGTGCCGCACGAGAGAGCTCTTTAGAGATGCACAACTTCAAGATTAGAATAGGGAGAAGATATATTGTGTTCATTTTTAATGAGACTGAGCTTCTTTAAGTTAGTGGGGGTGAGGGTTCATCATGTGAGAGGTTGGTAAGCTTATAGACTAAGTTAGTGGGAGGTTCACCGTGTGAGGAGGAAGAATCTTTATTGACTCCATTTGGTAATTTGTTATTTGGAATAGATGATAAAGCAGAGGCTATTCAAGATGGCTCAACCTCTGCATCATGATGTCAGTACTTCCAACAAACAGATGAGTGATGTCAATGCTGCCACCATAGACTTCTGCTTGTGGGACTTTGCTAAAGCAAATGCTTCACAAATGAAAGACTTTCCCATCCACAGAACATACTCCATTTTTTATTAGTATGTTACATGAACTATCACAAGATCATCTGAGTCATCAAATACATGTTGGTGATCATTCATGAGTAAGATGCCTGCAGAGATAGTTATCCTTGATTAGCTCCACTGCAGATGTTCTTGTCATGTGACTTGATTGGAATGGATGTGTGTATCACATGATCATGGCTGCTCTTGGTGTGCCTGTCTAGACGCAGTCTGAATTATCTATACATCATTGACAATAATTTCATGGAGTTAACAGGGTAATAAATTGTACAGTGTTGTAGACCTGGTTTAGTTGGTGTTGTGTATCCAGCTGGGTGCCCACATGACTGCACAAGTCACAACTGGTATGCTATACACACACGACCTCAAGACAATCATAATTACTGGTAAAGGATCTTCAACCCATTTTGCTTTCTGTTCATCTCTCCCACCCTGCCAATACTATTGAGTATTCTTCAGTGAAATGTTTTTAAACTCAATTACACACTTGTTTGTAACATGGTACTGAGATTTTGCAGCTATTCTAACTTACAGGTTCAAGCTCTTGTAGGGTACAGCAGCTGTTAATATTGAAGTTGGTTAATTTCTGAGCTGCTGGCAAGTTACCAGGTTGAAGGATTTCACTGTATGTGCAATTTCATATATTAGAGCTAATCTCAGTATATGGAATTGACTGCAGTTTCATGTTAATACTAGCTCCAGTTTACCATCGTGTGTTTATTTAAAGACGGTATAAGATAGGTAAGGATCGACACAATTAGGTTCATAGGTCAAACTCGGGAATATAATAATTTTTTAAAAGTTATTTATGCATTATATATGTATATATATATTATGTATTCTAGCTATATATTTGTTATTAGATCCTTCATTTTCTTACAATAACCTTCTCAATACTCAACTTTGAAATTGTATTCTCTCGACGTTTCGACTAGATGCTCGAGCCTTCATCAGGAATAATTCTAGCCGTCGTAATAATCTCTCAATGAACTCTCTGGTTGACATAACGATAACTTTACCGAACGCATGGCGGCAACTGCCTCTTCTTTGACTCTCCTCCTGTTCCTCCTTTTTCTTCTTCTGAAGTTAAAATCCTCTTACCGGCTCTTTTCAGAGCCAGACCTCCGTCCCACATCCTATGGAACTACTCTACCATTGGTATCTGTTTCCTGTAAGCCATCACTCTCATGACACCAACTTGCTCAGGTTTCTTATACAACGTTCGTATCTGCCATCGCCGCTACTCCCGTTCATCCTCAACTAGTTTGGCTGCCTACTACTTCTTTTGTCTGGAGACGGTAGAAACCAACCCTGGTCCTGGCACTCCATACGTGATATCTGCTTCTTCTTTACATGAGTGTCCTCTTTGTTGCAACGTAATTCTCGATGCCAATGAAAAGAGGGAAGGTCAGGAAGCACTTTTTTGTGAAGACCGCTGTCAGAAATGGTTGCATCGTTGGTGTGCAGGAGTCCATAAGGAGCAGTTGTCATCAAACAACACTCCATTCAAGTGCCCCTTGTGCATCATCCTTTCTGAACACCAACAACTATTAGGGTCACTCGTTAGCTCAGTGGAGTCGCTCAAAGCTGAAATTCGACAATTGAGAAATGCTGCCAAGTCATCTAATGATCCACTCCTTATTGATCTCGCTAGCAAAGCTGCCTTCTTTACCAAAGATGACCCCCCTACTAAACCATGCCCAACTGGCGACCCACCAAACTCGTCTCAACCAAGTGTAAATCCTACATCACATTCAGAAACACACACCCAAACTGTAAGTGTTGACACATCTTTCTCCTCATCTATTTCTGTCTCTCCTGCTATGCATGGCCAAAGATCTCAGGACACCAGGTCAACCCACTCCACCCGTTCAACTAATAACAATCATAATGTACCAAAAAATTCTTTTTTATCCAACCGCCGCCCCTTCCCAAAGCTTCCAAACCTCCCTCAGCTATCTGGCCTCCATCTGCACAAGCCCCCTCTGCTACCTACTCCTACCTACACTCAACATCCTCAACACCAAGATGCCCCTCACTTCAACCCATCCTTTCTACACACTCCCATACATCCTCAGCCAACCCAAGGGTTTCTCCATCAGCTCCCTGGTTTAAACCAAAGACCCCCGTCCCAAGTTACTCGGCCTCCAAGACCTCCTCCAATTCATCCCCTCCCATACTACCCCAACCACCTCCCTCATGTCAGCCCTCAACATCTCGCTTCTCAGCCTCACCTCACCCTTCCACTCCTGGGTCTACTTACAACTCTCCTTGCACCACACCTCCTACTCTCCCCCAACTACCATCCTCCTCACACATAAAAATATTATCTTTCAATGCACGTAGTCTCCTCTCTAAAATAGACGAGCTTTCAGTTCTTTGTACAATTCATTCTCCTGACATTATTTGTATTTCTGAAACTTGGCTCTCCTCTGACATCCTTGACTCAGAAATCTCTCTTCCTAGTTTTAATATTTTCCGTCTTGATAGAAGTCGTCGGGGTGGTGGTGTTGTCCATTCTTCCCTTCACGCTTGTTCTCTTCCTATAAATTTAAATTCTAAACTAGAATGCACGAGAAGGATCAGTATTAAAATCACCAGAGATAATTAAGTTTTTAAGATCTTTTGGTGGAAAAGAGCTAAGGAAATCAATAAGTAAGCATATATCATTAGGAGAAGAAGGGGGGCGATAGAAGGAACCAATGGTGGCTACTTGACTGTGTGTGCTGACAGAGATAAGGAGAATCAATTCTTTCCAATGACCTCACTGCTCTATGCCATTTGTTTTCTCTGAATCAGGTGGCCACATCTCCTACTCATTACTCACACACTGGAAAACCTTCTATTATTGATCTTGTTCTTGTACCCTCTGACTGTCCTACTAACTGCTGTATTTTACCACCTGTCTCTTCTTCTGATCATAACGCCATACTCACATCTGTTTCTGTCTTTGCCTCCCCCTCCAAGTACTGTAATTCTTTTAGGCGGAGGGTTTGGTTACCGGGCTGACTTTGATATGGCCAATCAACTTCTAGATTCCATCGATTGGAATCGCATTCTCTCACCGGAGATTGACACTTCGTGGAGGATCTTTAAAGTAAATTTCTTGCAAGTGATAAACTCCTGTGTTCCCTCTAAACTTGTCTTCCCACCTTCTCATCCTCCTTGGGTCAATCGTGATCTAATATGTAAAATGAAATTAAGACAGCACCTATATGCTCTGGCCAAAAAGTACAACTCTCCTTCACTCTTCCTTGCATATCGTACATTAAGAAATAAAATATCCTTTACTCTTCGCCTCAACAAGCTCTCCTTTTTCCGATCTCTCTCATCCTCCCCCAAATCATTTTGTTCGTTCTCTGAGGAAAGACTCGTCAACAGTTCCCACCCTGTCTTATAATGGATTCTTATTCTCCTCTAATGAACAAAAAGCTGATATTTTAAATAAATTCTTCTGTGAATGTTTCACTCCACTTACTCCCTATTCTTCTCTGTCCACTAATACCTCATGTCCCTCTGACTTTATATGTTCTGAGGATCAAGTGCTTTACCTGATTAATCGACTACCATCTGTCACTGCCTCTGGACCTGATCTTATCTCTTCTCGCATGTTGAAAGCGACTGCTCTCAACATTTCTTCTCCCCTCACCCACATATTTAATCTTTCTCTACGTTCTGATCATGTCCCCAATGATTGGAAATTATCTAACATTGCCCCCATTCCAAAGTCCACTTCAAATCTCAGCTCTCCCTCAAACTACAGACCTATCTCTCTTCTCTCTATTGTAAGTAAATTACTTGAAAAACATGTGCACCATCTTCTCTACAACTTCTGTCTTGATTCCAATCTCATCTCTCCATCTCAGTTTGTTTTTCTCCCTCAACCGCTCTTCTTCATCTGCCCTCCTCTTTGCTGTCCATTCTTTCCATACACTTCTTCAACATAATAAAGCTGTGTGTGCCTGCTTCCTTGACCTAAAAAGGCCTCTGATTCTGTCCCTCATGCACCCCTACTACACCTTCTCTCAACTCTCCAATGTCCCCCTTGGCTCCTCAAATGGCTCCATTCTTATCTTTCATGTCTCTCTCAACAGGTGGTCATTTCTGGGTCCACCTCCTCCCCTCTTCCAGTTTCTTCTGGTGTCCCTCAAGGTTCAATCCTTGGGCCCCTTCTCTTTATCATTTATATTAATGGAGTATGTAAAGTCTTCTTCCTGCAAGATTATTCTGTATGCTGATGATATCCTACTTTTCCAACCTGTTAACTCCCTTTCTGATTTCTCCCTATTTCAACAAAATCTTGATGTCTCCTCTTGGATCTCATCCAACTTTCTTACATTAAATTCTTCCCAAAATCTAAATGGATGTTTATAACTTACAAAGTCTCTCCTATCTTCAAAACTTTGCCCTCGCTCTCTTGATTTAGTCTCCGAGTTCAAGTATCTGAGTGTTCTCTTATCTTCCACACTATCCTGGTCTAAACACATATCCTTCATTTGTAGTAAGTCTCGTCGTCTCTTAATAGGCCTCTTATACCAACAATTTTATCATCACTCTGACTCCTCTTCTCTTCTGCGTCTATACACCTCTCTAATAAGACCTAACCTTGAATACTGTTCTTTTCTATGGGACCCACAATCTGCGCACCTCTCCATGTCTATCCAAAAAATACAATTCTTTGCATGCAAAATTACTGGTCCTCTGACTATTCCCTCTTACGTTCTATCTTTTTTCCCTTGTCATTCGTAAGTGGAATGCTCTTCCGAACAATATTAAGGAATCCCGTTCTCTTAGCTTATTTAAAACACTACATACAAACAATTTCATAATATTCATAATGTATTTCATGTGTTGTGTGTATTGTGTGCTCTTTGCATTAGCCAGTGGCTATTGAGCATGTTTTTGAAAAAAGGAAAAAAAGAGAGTTGATTTTAGTTACTGGTTCAGCAACATGAAGATTAATAAAATCACCTTCTCAATAATCAACTTCAAAATTAATCATATTCACTCGACTAGATGCTCTAGCCTTCATCATATTCCTGTGAAGGCTAGAGCATCTAGTCGAAACGTCGAGAGAATACAATTTCAAGTGGAAGGTTATTGTAATGTTATTAGGTCAACTGTGAGATTACACAATGCTGCTTTGACGGAAATATCATAAATTTAATCTTCAAATGCCCGAGTCCCTTGGACCATCGCACCCCAGTTCAGTACAAATGACAGTAAATGAGGTAAGATAGTACCACCCTTCAGTTCTTTTTGACAAACAGCCTAGGGGAGTATGTAAACCAAGCTCATACAAAAACCATAAAAAGCATGCCCAAACCACAAGCTAATGACTTGGCTAGCACAGGCTGTAATGGAAGGCGTATAGATTAGCTGACCTATTACCAGTATGCCAAGATGCTGCTGCTACCCAAGCTTTCAAATCATGAATTCCTAGTGCTCCTTTCTAAGTGATAAATCCTCATATTTCCTATAATCAACCCCTTTCCATAAGGTCCTAATGTGTCATAATCACCTGAAAATCCATCTATCACCAAGAGCCAATTGATCAGTTGGATGGGAACAAAATTCTTGTTAAAAGTTGGCATTACATGTCCATGCAAGCACAGTATACATATAAATATAGTTAATGATGGCGTGTCTATAATTTGTTCCATAGGTATATAATCATGTATAATATATACTCGGACTAAATTAAAAAAATGTCTAAAGTTCATCTCTTTCATTGTCTTCTTCAGCTTGAGCTTCATCATCTTCAGGAACTATAGATAGTAACAAGATATTGACAACCAATACAGCTAGTGTGCTCCAATCTCACCTTCCTCCTCCTCTTGCGACTCCTCACTCTCTGCCTCTTCCTCCTCACTTTCTGCCTCTTCCTCCTCACTTTCTGCCTCTTCCAACTCCTCACTATCTGCCTCTACTTCCTCTTCTTCTTCTTCCTCCTCCTCCTCAAAGACCTCTTGTTCAACCTGAGTGTCAATGACAAATATTACAGCTCTTCTCCCATTAACCCTCCCCCTCCAGTATTTCTATTTTGAAACAAGAAAAAGGATCTTCTCAATTTTTCTCCCTCAACTCCCTACAAAACAGCAGTTGTTAACCTGCTCGTACCCTCTATTTGACTCAAAACTATAATAATTGTATTTTCAGATTAAAATTGTCACATTAAAAACACAAAAGGTCAACACCATACATAATTATGGTCCTGACCGCAAAGAAACAATCATGCTAATTCATTAAGGAATTAACCACATCAAATATAAATTCAAATGAGCATGACTCGTTCCCTCAGCTTGGAGGTTTCATACCTACTGGTACAGGTATATATGTTCCATCCAATCTATGAATTCATAGATCGGATGCCAATCTATAGATTGTCCTGCACAATCTATGAATGCCCATCTTGCCTGCCAATCAATACACTTCAAAACATGGTAGCATATTAACACCCTTTGCAACAGATTCATAAATTGGATGGAACATAAAGACCAGTACCTATTATCGACTAGTTATACTGAGCGAGTGTGCAAGCCAAATATCCAAACCCACCCACACAATATGGGATATGGGATAGTCGATGGGAATTTACAAAGCCCGTGCTACTCCCATGAAAAGAGAAGAAGGGAGAATAGCTGTTTGTGAGTCTACATTTGGGGACTATAGCAGTTGTGCGAGTGTTTGTGGGTATTACAAACTGTGCATTTTTTTTTTTTGACGGACCAATATTCTTCAAATATCTTTTTCTGCTCTAGCTACACTTGCCATGTCACTAGTTCTTTATCTGCCAAGTCCATGTGGAACTTTTTCTCAGTATCACTTTTTTCTACATCATTACACTCTCAGTTGCAATCATCACTTTCTCTGTTGCAAAGGGTGTTAATATGCTACCGTGTTTGAAGTGTATTGATTGGCAGGCAAGATGGGCATTCATAGATTGTGCAGGACAATCTATAGATTGGCATCCAATCTATGAATTCATAGATTGTGCTGTAGATTGGGCAGATTCATAGATTGGATCGCATGGGTATATATACCCATGCCATGGTTAAGAACTGCTGCTATAAAACATTCTGCCCTCTTGCAAATTGGATGGCCTGTCTTAGTTTAATCAAGCACATGTCTGTGGCATTGATTGGCCAGGAAGAATTTGGCTAGAGAAAAGTTACTACAGGGAGCTAGACGGACAAAGATTAAATAACCAGAATTTGTACACACAGGTTATTGAGCACAAGGTTCATTATTGCTTTGTTGCCAACTGGAAGAAAGAAAAAAACTAAGTGGCCAAGCAATTCCCTTCGGGCATGAGAAGCACTCCCCTAACCAGCACGCTTGACCACGCACTTAATGAAAACACTCATCCCGTAGAGCAGAGCTTCCTCTAGCCACAGATACCAATTTCAACTGTCAGCACTTTCCGATCAGGAGCCAAAAACTTGCAGCAGACTCAGGCCTCAGATTTTGAGGTATACCACTTTGGCTGCAGCTAACTTTGGCACAGCATGCAACATTATCAAGAGAGATCGATCATTTCAGCTATACATCAAATTCATACAGTAGAGTGTGTGGAATCTATGGAGCTCTAAAATTGTAACTGCACAAAAATCAAAAAATTAATCCTGCCTAAAAAAGTGAATGCTGTCTTCCACCTTGTCTTGACTGAATTGCCACAACTGATTTGATTAGCACCACAGTGGCAACATATTGCATTTTCTCAGTAGTTTTCATATTTCCTGCTGGTGCAACGTAAACCAGGGTGTGTATTATTTGTGGTAAATAGGCAGTGGAATTGAGGGGCGAGTTATAATTGAGAAAATAGTGTATACATTCAGAGGTAACGTTCAATCAACCTTATGGCAACAAGCAGAGTAAAATATATGGAGACAATCCAGGGTTTCATTTAGGAGGAGCAGCTGCCCCCCCCCCTTTGAAAACTGTATTATTAAAATTCATTAGAAACTTTGTCACACCTTTAACCATCATGCCCCCCCCCCCAAAATCCAGATTCCTCCAGTTGCCCCCCCAAGACAATTTTCTAAATGAAACCCTGCAATCCAACCATCATATCCGGTCCCAACACATACCTCTGCATCAACATCCACATTCAACCCAATTCTCAGCATGCGCTCTATCCTGGATGCAAAGTTGCCCGAGTCCTTGAGAGCGTAGCCAGAGCGGAGTATAGCAGTGTCATACATGACACGGGCGAGATCTTTAGTGGTCTGGTCTGTATCGTCTGCATCCACACGTCGTTTGAGTTCCCTGATGAGTGGATGACGAGGGTTCACCTCCAAGGTCTTCTTCTGGTCCGAGTAGAAACTATTGCCGAGGTAAAGAATAGCACAGCATAGCAATAACACACACACACAACTACCAAGTAGTAATAGGATTCAAGGAGATAGACATGAGATGCATGTGGTGACAGTTGGAAGGATAGCTATATCCTTAGGGCGATCTCTATTAGAGGTAACACGACAATAACATATTCAGCTTCTTACTCGCTGTCCTTGCCCTGCGCATACGCCTGTGCCTTCATGATGCGTTCCATGTTTCCGGACCTGCACAACATAATGTGATTGAAACACTCACTGGAGCACTCAGTGTCCCTCTAGACAACACCCACCATCCATATTGCCCGGCCACTAGAGCACAAGGAGAGTCCGAGAGTCTGTTCGACACCACAGCCTTTTCAATGAGTCCGGACAGAGCATCATCCTTCAGCCATTCAGTTAGTGGCTTGAAGCTCTCTTCCACCTCTGCAAACTGCTCCTTTTGCTCGGTGTTCTCATCGGGAAACTCAAGACCTTCCTTGGCCACGTTCTGGAATTTCTTCCCCTCAAACTCTGGCAGACTCTGACAGAACAACCACCAAAAGCCAGCAACAAGGATAATTACAGTATATCCTGTCAAATGATGTGTGTGCGTCAAACAGCCCTAGTGTTTCTGAAAGTCCATACTTATGTTCAGGCGAATACGATATTAAGTAGGTGATATAAGAACTCAAGGATAGACTTACTTGTAGCTTAAAACCACACCCTCCTCACCTGCAAGGTGTACTCATCAACAGGTTCCACCAGGTAAAGGACCTCGTAGCCTTTCTTGAGCAGACGCTCCACAAAAGGAGATTCTTTGGCTTCGGCCAGGCTGGCAGCCGCCATGAAGTAGATGTGCTCCTGCTTCTCCTTCATGCGCTCCAAGTAATCCTCAAGACTGGTCAGCTCCGATTCATCGTGGCTAGTTTGGAACCTAAGGAAGAAGATGGGCTAGTATTCAATGTGTTCTCATCTTGATGATTCCCTATTCCCTAACAAAACCTTTTCCATCTTCATATCTCCGATACAATACAATTTTTTTGGTACCAATACCAATGGTTGTAATAATCATATTTTAGCTATAATTTTCTTCCTGTAATAATCAGCTCCATCAAACAAAAGTTATGCAGTGTTATGTCGCTATCAGTCTACAACAACAAAAAACTTACGACTAACGAAATCCATCCATAAGCACCTCAGTTTTAAAAGCGAAGGAATTCTGAATTATTCCTGGTCAGCATACATGCTTGTGCTGCTTCCCGTCGTAACTATTTAAAATCAACTGAGTCGACTATTGGGCATTTGCACAGAGAATGGGCACCTAAATTAATCGACAAGTAGCTCTCCCCAAAGTTTGCACCATATGGCGCTCAATCGGTTGAAGAATCCTCCCTCCATTTTTTCAAATATGCCATAGACAATTTCATGGATATTCAAAAATTACGAGGCATTGTGCACCTTAATACTGGCTACAGCCTGGTTGATCCTGGAACCTTACTAGACACCATGGATACGACTCCAATTTAGTTGGTAAAAGAGGCAGCAAAATTGAGATGTCAAGAAAAGAAATAAAAGCCTACTGTAATAATACCACACACACATATAGGCATACCTAGTTGTTGTGCTTACTTTCGTACTTTTGACTGGTACATCAGATTGTTGGAAACTATTCCACACCTTACCCAAAATATTCACCCCACTCTCGCCTCACCTAAGCAGTTTCGCGAGACGTGTCTTGTTGGGGGGATCCTCCACCACTCCCAGCTTGAGGTTGACGCCATACTCCTTCCAGAACAGTTTGTAGGTGTCAGGTTCGAGCTTCTTCAACATGTCCAAGGCCTTCCTCACCAGCTTCTTCTTGATCACCTTGATGAGCTTATGTTGCTGCAACATCTCGCGCGACACATTCAAAGGAAGATCGTCTGAGTCAACCTAGATGTGCAGATGGAGGGGAGTGGTCAGGGGATGTGACCGTGGGTACAAGAAATGTCAAGAGGATTCAGAATAAGAGGTGCACTGCAGACACATGCATACTTGTCGCAAAAATCGCACAGTGTTACAGATTAGAGAAATTCAGCTCATAAAATGTTAGTTATAACATTTTGGAGCATGTAGTTTTGCGAATAATGAACAGTGAGGTCAATTTTGGGAAAAACTTTCACGGAAAACTCTTCTGGTTTACACAACAATGTGAGTTGAGAAACACGACTTGCTCTTCATGTGCATAAGAACATCTATTTTATGATGTCATGCAACGCATTATTTGATGGCAAGGGTTTTCTTCCTGCGAGGAGCTTTCCAAGGTGTCCCTCATCCATGTTTATTGTGGGTGATGTCATGGATTGGGTTTGAGTAGGCAATGTTTAATTTTAAAATGCAAAATATGGTATTTTGACTTGCCAATAATCAGTGGAATATACTTCAGACATTAACCCTTAGTGGACAAATGTAAAAAATACCGATACAGAGAACATCACGTATGCATAATTTCAGTCGTTACGATGGCACTTAAAAAAAAACTAGTCTAACAACTTTTGAGAGTACTTCAGGCAAATTTACTCATGACAGGAAAGGAAGTTAGCGTGTCTCACTGGATTCTCCATGGCCACAGGAATACTACTACGAAGAAGTGGCTTTCTCGTGGAGCACTTTAGTTGAGCTAGTTTACATTTCCTCAATCTAGCAAGGTTATGCTTCTTTGCTTGGACTGTACACTCTGTTTGCTGGTTGGGCGTCTCTGAGTTGTCTAGTGAGAAATAGCTGGTATAAGGCAGCAATAAATAGTGGCGTTCAGGGCTGTATACAGAAAGTGCCTAACACAGAATCACTTGGCCATAAATTCCCCCCCCCTCCTCCTAAATATACTCCAGCCAGTTTCCAATTTTTCTTACCTATTCCGTTATGAAAGCTGGGAAGAACACCACGACTTCATGGATGCCCGAGAGACGACTAGAGCTTAGAGACTACAAGGGACTGCTAGCTTGGTTGTCGCTAGTGTTTAGCAGGTAACCAGTTCCCCCCCCCCCCGAGTTTTAGCTGGAGCCAAGAGTGTATGTTATTGCTTGTTGTACTCCAACATTGACTAGCAGACAACTTGAAAAGTTGTTGTACTTGCTCAATGTATACATGGTGCTGATTCACCAAAAGTGCAGCAGACTGTTTGCATTCCAATGATGTTTAAAATACATCAGTTGTTTAGCTTATTCACTGCCTAAATGTGGTTTTGGCTGCTATTAGCAACCCTGAATCCTTCACTGAGGTAGAAAAAAGGTAGCATACACACACAAAACCAACCAAGTGTAGAACTCCCTGAAATTTACCTTCAAGGAATCATCATGGTTTGTGTACAATAGTCGTACATGCTTGGGTACGTGAACACTGCAATGTTCCAATGCATCACAGTGACAAATCATGCTTCTCAATTGCAGAATAAAGCAGTTGGTGAGGATGATCGGGTGAGAAATGTTGTCGATGATGCAATCAAGCTAATGCAGGTGTTGTACTAAAAATAGAATGACATGCACTCAGTTCTGTTCTTTCGTTTGTGCAGTTCTCTACCAAACCAAAATATGTGCTGCCTTGTTGGTGGAGTTATCCTATGGAACTATTACAACAACCGTTTAAATGACCCTTTACCAGAAATAAAACCACAACATTTTGTTCATTTTGTAATAAAAACACAGGTTAAGGAGCTGTGATATTAATTGTTAATTTAAAGGTGGACGTTCACACAAAATTAATATGTATATATTTTTAACTTAACTCTTAGACTCCGAGCGGCCGGTTTTTCGGCCGATACCTAGAGTGGTCTATACCCGAGCGGCCGGTTTCCCCCCATTTTTTGTGTGCATTATAATCAATCACCTTTAAACTTTTTAGTAATTTCCCCCCCCAGGACCACAGGGTGGCAGGCACACACATTAGGGAGCATAGGGTTCTAAGGGTTAATGACTAAATAATGTGACTCCCTGATCACATGATCAACATGTAACCCTGATGCCAAGGAGTGATAGAACTGATGCAAGGTGGTCACATGCACAACAATGTGTCACATGACTAGCACCTAACTCACCACTCCAGTGACGAAACTGAGGTAGCGTGGCATGATGTCCTCGAAGCTGTCCGTGATGAAGACTCGTCGGACATACAGCTTGATATTATCCATGTTCTTGGCATGATTCATGAACATGCCAGGTGGTGCAGTCTGTGGGAAGGACAGGCAGTGTATGGAGACTATGTGAATAACATCATCTAGTTAAGTACTGTTCATCTCTCTCTCCCTCCCTCCATCTATACATCATTATCATAAGATTAAGTAAAGCAGATACACACATTTGCTTGAATGACATGACAAAGACTAGACCATGTCAGTGACTAGACGTTGTTGGATTTCAGGCTGCTTCCTGGAAGAACCAGCTTGAGGGCTCTCATGCTCCCTTCCAGCATATCCAGTGACTAGGTGGCCACTGGCTTCCCTGTTGCCTTCTAGAATAAAAATATCTCGGAGTTAGCTATGGGCCTGCATCCCATCGTGTCCAGTGACTAGACGCTGTTTGCACATCTTCTTTTGCAGCTATCTGGAATTTGTCCCTAGTGGATACCAACCATGCTAATATACTATTAGCCAATTGTACACTATTGCGCATATTCTAGTAATCTTACTAATAATCACTTCCATCTAGAACACAAGATACTAGTATACTATCAGAAATCTCGCTAGTATGCTATCACATTTGACATCACTTCTTTCTAGCTAGCTAGAACATAGGATACCACTAATCTTCTCCAACCAGCCAGAACAACATATACTATATAGTATATTATCAGTATCTTGCTAGTATGCAATCACATTAGTCATCGCTTCTTTCCAACTAACTAGAACATAGAATACTAAATACTCCACTAATCTCGCAATCACATAATAACAATTACATAACTTCCTTCCAACAAGGCATACTACTCTGGTACACAAGTCTACTCCCACCGATCATAATGACATACTTTAGGTACGAAGAGGATAGACCTGAAGGTGACTTCTCCCTCAGCAACGAAGTGGGTCTTGGCCAGAGGTTCAGAGGAGTCCTTGGAGAACATTTGGTAGAAAGCAGCGTACTCCTCATCGTCAATCTCTTTAGGGCTGTGGGGTTGAAGGTCATAAGAAGAGGAATTAGCACAACACTACACATCATAAATCAGTTACCAAAAATGAGGCAAAATGGCCGGCCATATTTAGGGGCCCACAAGTCTTATCAATTTTGGTGTCAAAAGATGGCTCTCTCTGATAAAAAAGACAAATCACCAGCTTGGAAGGTTCAGGGAATGAATTATGGGGCCTTGAACGTGCCTGTTCCCTTGACCTTTAGGTTTCCTTCAAAACTCAGCTTCACAAGGCAAATGATGAGACAGCATTTGCTGGGATACATCGACTAACACTGCATAAATCTAGAAGACAACTGTTCTGTTTGATGCAACTTAACACCGAGCTCAGTTAATGTCCAACACCTTCATGGCTAAATGCATCCCGATGACAGCAAAAATCACATGATTGAGCAACATGAGCAGACTATTACGCCATGCCGACCCCAAGCTCATCCACTCCCTTCTGAGCAGTCTCTTCACCTGCGTAGCCAGATGGGTTTTGCATCATTGACAAGGACCCAGTCCCATGTGGTCTTCTCCACCTTCTTGGTCTTAGGCTTCTCCTCCTTTGTCTCGTCCTCTACCACAGCATCCTCCTCCTCCTCCTCACTTTCCTTGTCCTCTGAAGCCACTTCATCTCCTGCTGCCGCCTCCTTGTCTCCTGCCTCACTCTCGTCTTCTTCCAGAGGCTCTTCAACCGTCTCAGTCTGTGTGTAACATATATAAAATGTATACACTAACACTAGGATGGATCACTCCTTACTTGTCCATATAAGCTCCATAAACTACACCCCTTTTACATCCAGACCCAAGACTACACAAGCTTATCTTCAATAACATTGACTTATCTTCAACCATACTCCTTTTCACACTGTCCAAAGACTACACAAATTTTCAATAACTCCTCTACAAGTAGCACTACATATCCCTCGGCTACCAGTTTTCGACCCAAATGTCTACTTCTACACAAACTCTAGCCCACACCACATCCTCAGTGACAGCTGGAATTTTTTTTGTTGGCTTCTTAACCTTTACCACAATCTGCAGGTTGTGATCCACAAGAGGTCGAGTACTTAGGATGTGTGATAACAATTAAAAAACAAACACTTCCCTTCTAACCACAACCATTCTCTGACCTTGCTCTCCCACATGTAGATGGGGAAATTGATGAACTGACTGTACTTGACTATGAGTGCTCGAAGCTTGGCAGGCTCCAGGAACTCCTGCGCTTCCTCCTTGAGGTAGACGGAAATGGTGGTGCCCCTCTTCAGTGTGGGGCCACGAGGGTCCTCCACAATGCTGAACTCACTGGTGTTGGACTCCCAGATGTATTGCTTGTCATCGTTGTGCTTGGACGTTACCACCACTGTGTCCGCAACTGTATAAAACACAACATATGGGTATACACACCACAAGGCAGAGGGCAGTCACCGATTCCTTTCTTCTACATGCATCACTGATGGTTATTTCTTTTTGTAACTCTATGAATGTGGCTGAACAGCAAAAGAAGGACGTCTATTTTTACATTGGACAGGGCCAAGTAGCACTGTGTAGTGTTTGCATAGACTTAAGGGGGAACGGTGGACAAATTATGATTATTTTTTTAAAACCTGTGGTTACAACTTAAACTTCATGGTATGGACTTGATATATAGCTAGGTCTCTCTGTGTGCTCTCTTTTGATACTAAAATATGTTTCATAGGTATAACTATAGGCAAGTTACTAGACCCTAAAGCGGAGGGACCTCAAAAACCTGCATCCCAAAGTCGCCATCCAAAACCACTCCGAGTTGCGAAGTGCAAAAAAATTGAAAATGGTATGAGTGGCTAGAGGAAGCTCTAGAGCATACAATGACCGTTTGAAATAGACAAATCAACGCCTTCAATTTTCCACCCGCACGCTTGACCAGGTAATAAATTTTTAACGCCTATTTCAAACGGTCATTGTATGCTCTAGAGCTTCCTCTAGCCACTCATACCATTTTCAATTTTTTTTTGCACTTCGCAACTCAGTGGTTTTGGACGGCGATTTTGGGATGCAGGTTTTTGAGGTCCCTCCACTTTAGGGTCTAGTAACTTGCCTATAGTTATACCTATGAAACATATTTTAGTATCAAAAGAGAGCACACAGAGAGACCTATCTTTTGAGCTATATATCAAGTCCATACCATGAAGTTTGTAGAAGCTACTGAGCTCTAAAGTTGTAACCACAGGTAAAAAAAAAAAAAAAAAGTAAAAAAATGCAACTGTCACCCCTCAGATAGAATACCATTATGATTAGCCAAGCTATAAACACAGCAATGAAAACACACTTATTGTGGAGTAGCAGAGCTTCCTCTAGCCACTGGTACTAATTTTAACTGTCTAACCCTTTCCAATTAGAAGCTAGAACTGCAGCAAACTTGGGCATGCAGGGACACAACTTTGACTGGCTGTACCTTGGGTATGGTTGTATGCAACAGTTATTAGTACCAAAAGTGAGCACACAAAGAGATCTATCTTTTGAGCTATATATTAAGTTCATCCGAGTGATGGAGCTCCAAAGTCGTAACCACAGTTTTTTTAAACACTTTTCTGCATGGCCTTGTGGAAAACAACCCCAGTCAACTTCGTTATTCTCATTGATGTGCCAGTGCTAACTTTAGGAGGTTGTCATCAACTGGTACTTTCCTATTGAAATAGTTATATAATGACATGACCAGTGGCAGAACAAAAGCATGCAACACCCTTCATGTGACGCAGAGAAGGAAAGATTCCCACGTGCATGGTGAGAAGTGAAAGTTACAGGAGTATATATTTTCACTTCACAATTAATCACATAAACTGACCTAGGAAAGCTGAGTAGAAGCCAACTCCGAACTGACCAATCAGATCATTGCTAGAACCATCTGTCGGATTCTCCAGATTCTCGAAGAACTCAGTAGTACCAGACTTGGCAATAGTTCCAAGGTTAAGCTCGAGATCCTTTTTAGTCATACCTAGAAAGGAGGGAAGGGTCAAGCAATGCATGTGATTGTGTAAGGATCACACCCGATGGATGGGACATATATAAACGGTGTGAGGAACACCATGAAAGGTAAATTATGACATGACAGACAGACAAAATCCGTATAAAAACTCCAACCTATGCCGGTGTCTGTGATGTGTAGAGCATGGCCCTCTTTGTCAATCTTGATCCTGATGCTCAAATCATCAGTGGCAGACAACAACCCAGGGTCAGTGAGAGACATAAACCGTATCTTGTCCAGAGCATCAGAGGCATTGGAAATCAGTTCACGCAAGAAGATCTATGAAAAAGGAGAATAAAAATGCATAACTTTATAAATACTGAAAACAAGCATGACGGCAACATACACCAACACAAGCTAGAAATACAACAAATAAATACACCAGCCCTTACTAAGCACTGACTTCCTTGTTCCTGCAGCACCTTCACCCACTCCTTGCTCACACCACCCCTTACTCATGCAGCACCACTCACCTCCTTGCTAACAACACTGATTTCCTTGCTCCTACAGCACTGATTTCCTTGTTCCTGCACCACCACCCACCTCCTTGCTCCTACAGCACTGACTTCCTTGTTCCTGCAGCATCCACACCTCCTTGCTTCTGCAGCACTACCACCACCCACCTCCTTGCTTCTGCAGCACTACCACCACCCACCTCCTTGCTTCTGCAGCACTATCACAACCTACCTCCTTGTTTCTGTAAAGGGAGTTGATGATGATTTTCATCATGCGGTTGACCTCGGCCTGAAAAGTGAACTTCTCTGCCTGCTCCCTCAACTGTTTCATCTCTGACACACTCAAGCCATCCAGCTGGATTGCTTCCTCCTCTCTGTGAGGAGGACAGACACACAACATTATTAGATACTACCCAGGTCCACTCAAGGTCAGAGAGGGGGGATTCACAAGGGTGGTGAGCACAAAATTACTGTTTCATTTTCAACCAAATCTTCCCCAGTAATATCCTGTATGAAACTGCATGTAATATGAATTCCCAAGCACAAGCATATTGGACTTGTAGTACAATAATTATGGTGGGCTAGTAATCAGGGAAGCACAAGAGCTGAATACGACACAAAACCACAAAAATAATTTCTTTTTATATGTTTTTATGTGAAAATGAAAGAACTGTACTAAAAAACATACTTTAAAAGGCTATTAACTCTTAGAACCCGAGCGGCCGATACCTAGAGTGGTATATACCCGAGCGGCCGATTTTCCTCCATTTTTCCCCCCTCCGTTTATTTTTATTTTATTTTTATTAAAAAAGCATTATAATCAACTTTGAGTAATTTTTTTCTCCAGGACCACAGGGTGGCAGGCACGCACATATTAGTAGGAGTGGGCTATACGGCAGCCAAAATGAAATTTCTGTTATTTTCATTAGGGCTGAGTTTTTTTGTGTTCTATATAACCTATCTCAACATGAAGTGGGGAAAAAATTAGCCTGGGGTCCAAGAAAAAAGTGTGCAGAGCCCTTTTGTGTTAGCACACCTTACTTAATGCATGTGAGTGCATTTTAGAGTTTTTCTCATACCTCACGTTCAGCTTTAGGTAGAGACTTCATCTAAAACATTTTTCTGGGGTTATTTAGGACACAGAAAGTCATAAAAGTAATTAGAAAACCATAGAAGTAAATTACTGGTCAAGAAATTTATTTTGGACTAATATTTAACCACATATTCCACAAAACATATCTTGTATTTCAGGTCCATTACATAAAACAAAACAAGGCTTCCTCATAGAAAAGTCCCAGGTGCCAGAAACTTGCACAGGCACAATCTGCTGCTGGATAGTGTCCTGGATATCATCAGTGCCAGGTGGTCGCTGCCAGAGGTTATCTCCAGTACCAGTGCGTATCAGGAGATCCACCCGGAAGGTTCCGTCCCCATTATCATCAATGTAAAACCCAATATACCATCTCTTGTTGCTTCCCTCATCCCAGATAACAGCAAGTGGTTGGTTAGGCTGGAACACAGGTTCTTCCTGTGAGATCTCTGCCTCCTGAACGGTGGTTTGGGCTCCTGTCAGTCTTTCCATGATCTTCTCCTCACACGGAAACTCCACCGCCTCCTCTGCTTGGTAGTCAGCACCTAGGATTACAGTTAGGTTCTCGATCATTTCATTCTCAGACAGTTTGTTGACCTTGTAAAGGTTCCTGTGGACATCTGAATCATGTAGATGTGTGACTCGCTGGCATTGGATCTCTTGCCTCAAGCAGGTCTTTAGCTCTGGTAAATTTTTTTGGACAAGCTCCTTCAGTTCTTTGACACATGTAACTGGTCCTCCATGTTTTTTACATTTCACAAGAAGTTGATCGACAAAATCATTGGCCCTCACTTTCTTTTCCAGGTTCTCTCTCAACCTTTGTTTCTTCTTCTCCTTCTGATTATTACTCCACATCACCTCCATGGAGTCTAGGTGTTTTAGGACAGCAATGGTTGACCTCTCAACTTCATTGAGATGCTTGTCCATGAGCATAAGGTCATCTTTGATCCTCTTTGCCTTGAACAGCCTGTTAGAATGTAGAGCTAACTGAGCAGCAAGATAACCAAACTTGGCCAAGTACCTCTCCGTATTCAGGTTGTTTGTTGGCAGGTTCTTCCGTTGGTCTACAGTCAATGTATGGAGAGGAGTTGCTCGTGCAGTATCTGGGTCACTGCTCCAATACTCACGCTTGCACTGCAATTCTACACCCCTGGCGGCCTGGAGACACATCTCTCCCAGAAGAAAGTGATCGAGATCGCTTTGTGGAGCCATTTTCACGTGTGTCCATTCTACATGATATATGATAAGGGTGTGTGTCTTTTTATCAGCAAGGTCACTGCAGAGCTTGGGAAGGATGTTCACCAGCAAATCCTGGCTTGCTCTCTCGACGCAGTTGAGGAAGGGCATTGTCACCCTGTACGTAAAATTTGCAAGCGCCTTGAATCCTGCGATTATGAAATCGTTATCAAGGTAAATCTTACATGCTCGAACAAGAAGATTATTTAATGGTGTCTGTACGAGTAGCTGTTTGAGGTAGGGAATGCAATCGTAGACCGCACCTGCCTGGTATCCAAGTCTAGTAAAACGCTTCTCTTTGTCGAGGCTAAAGGATTTGTGTACTCCAGCCTCCTCTAGAATCAAGTCAAACTGTTCTGCTGGAGATGTTGTCTTCCCGTCTCCCTCATGTGCTACAAGCTTTAGAAAACCTGCCAGAGCTGTTTCAACAACAGATTTTTTTCTGCCGAAGGAATGACTTCAACAATGGCTCTCTCTTCACAATCATTTCGCGAAGGCCAATCTTGTCCACAATGGCAGCCATGGTCGTGAGGTTGTCTGCATGAAACCGTTCACATGTATGAGACTTACAAAGCAAGTGGTATGGCACATGCTTAGAGCCAAGTTGATCTGCCGCACCTGTCTCTATCTTGAGATTTTTGCTCACAGCATCTGTCATCAGGGCATCAATCTGCTCCCAGAGATGTACAACAGTGAATGTCATTAGTGAACCTGACCACAATAATGCAGACTGTGAACCTATCAGTGCATTCTGGGAGTTCAAAAAGTGCCAATTTTGGAAAATGAAGTGAACTGGGTTAAAAACAATGAAACTTTTGAATATAAACATGGCAATTTTACTTCTTTTGATACCATATTTAACCATGCAACTTAAAAAAAAAGACTATTTTAATTTCCCCCCCCCAATTTGATGGGCCACCCGGGCACAAAAAAACCTTGCACACTTTTATTTTACACCCCAGGCCAATTTTTTCCCCACTTCATGTTGAGATAGGTTATATAGAACACATAAAAACTCAGCCCTAAGCAAAACAAAAAATTACCCATTTACAGCCTACTCCTAATATTAGGGAGCATAGGGTTCTAAGGGTTAACTTAAAGGCCCATAAGCATCGTCAAGCATAACAGACAAGTAAGAACAGCCCACTACTCATTCTATTTGCTGGACAGAGTGACGAGCAGTTTGACTTGTATGCTGATCATTACAACACTCAACCACTAACATTCATAGAACATATGCATCCACACTCTGCGTGCAGAGCTAAGGTTGCCCATTTAGAGCAATTTTGCTATCGTGTTATATTCCATAAAAACATTCCAGGCATTTCTTGTTGACCTTTTTTTTTTTGGGGGGGGGGGGGGCATGTAACTTACATGCCCTAATAGAGGTAGCAAACAATACATATTCACTAACTTTAATAACAAAACAAATTGTAACATAATCACTAATTAATTAATATATATATATATATATAAAACCAAAGCTGATTTAAAGATAAATCTCAAACATGCGAGAGAAATCGTACAGAGAACAAGAATTTACCAAAGCACACCACAACAGTACTATCTGTGTTCATTACGGTAGAGGATCCCGTAAACACTTATGGAATAATTCATTTTCACTTCTTTTTCTCAATTCATATATTTGGTATATATTATATACAAAATAAAAAACGACTCATTTTTAGCATTTAGATGAGTTTCCCCAAATCTGGTCACATAAGACACATTCATCACAAGTAGTTACCTGGAAGGTTTGTGCTGTTAACTATTGTCACAAAAGAAAGCTTCTGAGGAAACCAACCCCATCATGTAGCTGCTTGCTGACTCAGCTCGACTCGAGACTGCTCCACATACACAAGCATGTTTATTGACAAGTTCTTAATGCTTCGTGAAGGACTCGAGGCACACTTGAAGTTCTTGGAATTAAAATTGGCTGCTTTAGGATACTAAGAAGCTGCCAAAGCGAATTTTAGGTATACTTAATAATAAAAGGCAAGTTCTTTGAGGTAGCTGGAAGGATTGTGCATTACCCTGTACTAGCTCATCGGGGACCCCGTCCTCTGACAACTAGAGACCAAGCCAGTGAAGTGTGCTTGACCATAATGCAGCCAAGAGACCATTCCGTTGTCTGTAGCTAATGATCATTTTATAAGCAAGAACAGAAACACAAACTTGTTACCACTGAAATAGAGCATACTCTTGCTCGTAAAATGATCACGAGCTACAGAGAGCATAACACTCAGCTGACATTGAGACCGAGCAGCTTCTTTGCTGAGGATAGGAACCCAGAGAAACATGTAAAGCAACCTTACCCTTGCTGGAGCTAGAAATGCTAGCTGCTAGAGACACCCAACCACCTCACCACAATACCGGCCAATAAAAAAGACGCACACTCTAATCGACAGTTTCTCCAGATGAAGAATAAATAGCATCGTCTTATTTGCACGTCCTCTCCCTTTTAAAATGGTGCTTAAAAAGAATTTGAGTGGTCTGCAAATGGAACAGACTTGAGATTGCAAACACACTTCTGATGTGTTAAAAGAGATACACTGCTACTAAACTTGATGTTGTTACCAACATCACTGCAGCCTTGTTTTGATGTAGAAACACCCCACAAAGTACAAGCAATCGAGTAAAAACTTAACCAGCTGAGCTAACCACTGGAGAACTACAACTACAACCTGTCCATCTCCCTTCCTCCAAACCAGTCCTCCTTAAAAACCAACTCTAGGCTGACTTAATAGCCCCTCCTGCCTCCAGTTATACCCCCCACTCCTTTCTACCCAATACTGCTTCTTCTCTCTTCATTCTTTCTGCTTCTGCATCACCTACAGCATTTTATCAAACTAACTTGACAGTAAAGTGTCTCCTACTCTCCTCGTTCTCTTCCTCACCTCTCCACTGTTTCTGCATCAGTTCTAGAACCTTCTCTACTGGCCCCCAAGTCATCATCCACTGTAGGGGCATCTTCATCGTTATCCTCTTGAGCCACACTCCCTACACAAATCACAGAGCACAAAAACACACCATATGTACACTCTAACATGCACACAATATAGATGCACATGTGCAGAATCAAGACCAAGCCAACAAACAAAAAAATGATTACACTGGCCTTGAGATATGCCATCACTAAGTACTACAAACAATAAATGACAATGACTACTAGAAAACAACAACACGAATCAACTGATTATTACAGCAAAATAATGAATTACAAAGAGTTTGTTTGGAGATGATGATTGGGGGGGAGGGGGAGGTGCCAAACATTAAATATTTCCTCTTCTCACACCATTTGAGCACATCTCCCATTACAATTCTGTCTACCCTATCCAACACCTCTTCCTTCACCCCTGCTACTGATCTACCCAACATTTGGCCTATTCTCCCTTCTTCATCTCTCCATTCTACTACCCACTCTTCAGACCCTTCAATGCCCTCAACCATATCCAGTAATCTTTCTCGATCACCAGCAAACTCCACACAGTACAACAAGAAATTCACATCTTCCACAACACCTTCATCACATAGCTCACATACCATACCTCATCTTGTCACCCAAGAGTCCCGCTGATGCCTTCCTTAACCTAAATCTAAGCCTCACTTCCCCTGTGTTACTGAATCCTCTTACATATCTTCCGTCCAAACTCTTCTTTAGCTAACTTATACCACTTGAGACTCCTTATACCACTTGAGACTCCACTGACTTCCCTTCAACTAGCAAATTCATGGGTTTTACTACCACAAAAAATATGCTCATTGACAGAACAAATTGTCTTGAATTAATCAAGTTCAAGGTCAGACTATTTATTTTGATTCCACATGCATGCACACACACAGACATGCAAAGAAAATAAAATAAAAAGTAGGGTAGACATTAAAAGAAATGCAGCATCACACCTATTCACCTACTAAGTACATAAACAGGAACACTTGCCTGCAATGCAGAGAAGGCCAATAACAGCAAGTAAGGCAAACTTTCGATACATAACCTCCGAGTTCCTTACGCAGTTACTCTCCACCCAGACACTATCACACCCTCTACAAATGCAAGTCCCCTTGTAGTCGTAGAGTGCCTTCCACGTGTAGTGTTGGGGGAATCTGATTGGACGGCGCAGCGGTTCCGTGCGAAGTTTCCATTGGTCGGAGATTTCGCTAGAAATTTACAACGCGCATGCCCTGCAGAAAGGGTGCTGGTTGAGAACCAAGAGGTGATTAATTGTGATCGCTTAGGTACCCTAGGAGGAATTTGTTCGCTTTGTGCGTTGGGAGAGCCCACTGTCTGCGTTAGGAGTGTGGAAGGCAGTAATGTCTTACGCTTTGCGCCTGTGTTTGCTGGCGTTGATGAGCATGGGACCCACTGCCGCTTCTGCTAGACCATCTTGTCGGACTTGCAAAAAATTTGTCGCTTCTTTCAACAAGGTTAGTCACACTCTCATTGTAATATCAGAAAAGCGGGCGAAGAGAAGGAGCGTACAGTGACCTATGATCATTACCAATTCAATATGTGTGGTACATGTTGATTTAGCTTATTGATCAATTTTTTTTGTAGGTATAATTAAATGTGCTTTGACACAGGGTCTGAAATCCAAAATCTATTTTCAAAACTAATTTTTGGAAATAGGGTGACCTCTATCTGACCTTGCTAATTTTTGTGTTCGCAACCTACAAGGTTTCCTGCTGATACTAGGCTGATCACCATAAGCATTCATCACTCCACCAACATAAAGTTGCACTCCACTCTCACTGTGTACATGTAGCTTGTCTCAAAAGCAATATGCAAACATTGACAACCATTATGTTTACATTGGGTCTTGGGCTTGTGGGATTATTATCTTATGAATTGCAGCACTTCCTGTAGTATACTAGGATATACTAGGATAGTATGCAAGTTGGGTGCATAGTTCTCTGTGGTCAAGTTTGCTGAGTCCATTTGGCCATATGCTGGGGTTTTCATGGTGATGACCTGTAATATGCAGAAAACATTTTCCCCCATCCCTCTTCCCTGCCCCTTCTGAGTACCTGGTCTGAGTACCTGGCTTTAGTTTCGTCATGCCAAAATTAGTTAGGGGTCCGGGGAATTAATCATTGCGGCCTAGGTACTCGGAGCTAGGTGCCAGCTTGGCTACCTGAGAAACTGAGTATGTAGCAGCTTGGCTCCCAGAGAAACTGAGTTAGGTGCCAGCTTGACTCCCTGAGAAACTGAGGTAGTCAGCTTGACTCCGAGAAACTGGTCTAGGTGCCAGCTTGACTCCCTGTTATACTGTAGGTGCTAGATCATAGCTAGAGCTATAACAAAATCAAAATCTAGATTTGGTCAAAATCAAAATGTTGGCATATTTTATTTTAATTGTTGATGCAACACTAACCATTCCATCATCCATTATTCTTGTGTGTTCGAGGGAAAGTGTGAGTACTAGCAGCACTACATTCCCCGAGCACTAGCAGCACTACATTCCACCGAGTACTAGCAGCATCTACATTCCCCGAGTACTAGCAGCACTACATTCCCCGAGACTAGCAGCACTACATTCCCCGAGTACTAGCAGCACTTCATTCCCCGAGTACTAGCAGCACTACATTCCCTGAGTACTAGCAGCACTACATTCCCCGAGTACTAGCTGCACTACATTCCCCGAGTACTAACAGCACTACATTCCCCGAGTACTAGCAGCACTACATTCCCCGAGTACTAGCAGCACTACATTCCCCGAGCACTAGCAGCACTACATTCCACCGAGTACTAGCAGCATCTACATTCCCCGAGTACTAGCAGCACTACATTCCCCGAGACTAGCAGCACTACATTCCCCGAGTACTAGCAGCACTTCATTCCCCGAGTACTAGCAGCACTACATTCCCTGAGTACTAGCAGCACTACATTCCCCGAGTACTAGCAGCACTACATTCCCTGAGTACTAGCAGCACTACATTCCCTGAGTACTAGCAACACTACATTCCCCCGAGTACTAACAGCACAACATTCCCTCAAGTACTAGCAGCACTACATTCCCCTAGTACTAGCAGCACTACATTCCCCCGAGTACTAGCAGCACTACATTCCACTGAGTACTAGCAGCACTACATTTCACTGAGTACTAGCAGCACTACATTCCCCGAGTACTAGCAGCACTACATTCCCCGAGTATTAGCAGCACTACATTCCACTGAGTACTAGTAGCACTACATTCCCCAAGTACTACATTCCCCGAGTACTAGCAGCACTACATTCCCCGAGTACTAGCAGCACTACATTTCCCAAGTACTAGCAGCACTACATTCCCCAAGTACTAGCAGCACTACATTCCCCGAGTACTAGCTGCACTACATTCTCCGAGTACTAGCAGCACTACATTCCACGAGTATTAGCAGCACTATATTCCACCGAGTACTAGCAGCACTACATTCCCCAAATACTAGCAGCACTACATTCCCCAAGTACTAGCAGCACTACATTCCCCGAGTACTAGCAGCACTACATTCCCCGAGTACTAGCTGCACTACATTCCCCGAGTACTATCAGCACTACATTCCCCCGAGTACTAGCTGCACTACATTCCCCGAGGACTAGCAGCACTACATTCCCCGAGCACTAGCAGCACTACATTCCCTGAGTACTAGCAGCACTACATTCCCCGAGCACTAGCAGCACTACATTCCCTGAATGTATTTTTTATGGCTAGATTCCCACACACGCACACACATGCATGCACACACATGCATGCACACACACACACACTCCTCCCCTCCCCTCACCTCACCTTAGCTCACCTCACCTCACCTCACCTCACCTCACTTCACCTCGCCTCACTTCACCTCACCTCACCTCACTTCATTCATTCATTCACTTACTCACTCACCTCACTCAATGCTTGCTAGTGTTCAAGCTGAATTAAACTTAAATGCATAGATGAAGTCCATATTGGTGCAAAGAAGGCCTAAGGGGTTACTCATCCCCATAACCCACTCCAAACCATCCACAAGCTGGGATCCCTGTGGAGTGGGTCCATGCACCAACCAGCTCGGTTCCCTCTGGAGTGGGGCCCTGATAGTCTGACGAGTGGGATGTCATTCAATACAATTGGTCCTCCTTTAATGCTGAATGCATGGCATGGGGTGGGTGGGCTCTGTGAGAACAAGTCGGGTATAAGGAATACTCAAATCTGAGTTCATTGGTATCGGGTCAAAGGACAGAATTTACCTACAGAATGAAACTTGAAGCTCTAGAATCCATTCTCAAGAACCTTGAGAGAGCAGAGGCTAAGCAAGCATTAGTAGATATGGAAACTGTGACTTGAAAGTCTCTTTGAACGATTTGTTTTCTTTAGAATTTTCCCAGACACAGTGACATGCCAGACCAGACCTGTCAACTCCCCTAACCCCTGTCCCACTCTCCTGCCACACCTGTCAACTCCCACTCCCCCGCATTCCTCACCCCTGTCCCACTCTCCTGCCACACCTGTCAACTCCCCCGCATTCCTCACCCCTGTCCCACTCTCCTGCCAGACATGCCAATCCCTCATTTTGCTAACCACCCTTGCTTTTAGCACGTAGTAGCGGTTACCCCCCCCCCCCCAAGCCAGTTCGCACTTGAATGCTTTGGCATAGCTTAGGTCGGCTATGGACTGGAGAAGCCTGTGCGAATGATGTGTCTACCCCTGCAATTGGGCTAGTAATAGCTAGCTCCTCCCACTCCAATCCATGTGACCTTCGCGCTCTAGCTGCTAGCATTATTATTGCTCCGCCTTTTAGTATAATCACACTGACTAGAACTGCCTCCTAATCAGTTTATGATCTTTATCAGTCAGTCAATACATGTATGTCTGATTCAGACCATGAATCTCAGTCAGGTGCCACACCTCCACCTAGAGAGCAAGCATGAACTACTGCACGTGCCACACCTACACCTAGAGAGCAAGCATGAACTACTGCACGTGCCATACCTACACCTAGAGAGCAAGCATGGACTACTGCACGTACCACACCTCCACCTAGAGAGCAAGCATGAACTACTGCACGTGCCACACCTACACCTAGAGAGCAAGCATGGACTACTGCACGTGCCACACCTACACCTAGAGAGCAAGCATGACTACTGCACATGCCACACCTCCACCTAGAGAGCAAGCATGAACTACTGCACGTGCCACACCTACACCTAGAGAGCAAGCATGGACTACTGCACGTGCCACACCTACACCTAGAGAGCAAGCATGACTACTGCACATGCCACACCTCCACCTAGAGAGCAAGCATGAACTACTGCACGTGCCACACCTACACCTAGAGAGCAAGCATGAACTACTGCACATGCCAAGGTTGGAGGTGAACAAAGTTTAATTCGCTGTGACCGAAGAAATAGCCATGTTTTTTGAAACAGTCAGATCCTGAAGATGCCAGACATATCGAATGTAAGAAGTGTTTTGGCTCCTGGAAGCAAGGATGGCCTTCCACTGCTGTGAAGCCATAATAAACTGCATCCCAAACATGAGTCAGTCAGTGCATATTGACCATGAAATGTATTGACCATGAAAGTGTCCAAAGTTGCAGGGGGACACCAAAGCATTTGATTTCAATTTTCTGTTTCCCAGCCTCCCCCCCCCCCCCCAGCCCTCTAGAAATGTGTTCGCCTATGTGTCCCCCTCATTTTGGCCACAAAAAGTTGGCAGGTTTGATATGCAAAGGATTCCAGGCTGTGAAGACTCACTGTTATTTGTTGCAGATGTTTGAGGAGACTTCAAAGTCAAGTTATGCTGGAGGGGACACTAGCTGGGAGGAAGAGAATTTGGGGTCTTACTCGGACAGGTAAAAGGTTGCTATATTTGAAAGGTTCAAGTAGACTCCTCTTTGCTGAATGCACCAGTCGATATTACCATATTTGTCAGAGAAGAAGTCCAATGTTTGACATCCAGTGGTGCTATCAGCAATTCCGAGGTCATCCTGGTTTCTCCCAGGCTAGCCCTGGCCTAGCCATCTAACTCTGGCCTAGCCATATCATAACTCTGGCCTAGCCATATCATAACTCTGGCCTAGCCATATCATAACTCTGGCCTAGCCATATCATAACGCCATATCCTAACCCTGGCCCAGCCATTATCCTGGCCCTGGCCTAGCCATCATCCTGGCCTAGCCATCATCCTGGCCTGAAATAGCCAGATCCTGGCCCTGGAATTGTCTGACCTTGGACAGGCATATCATGGCTCTGGCCTACATGTCCTGGCCCTGACCTAGCTATATCCTAACCCTGGCCAGCCTTATCTTAACCCTGGCCTAGCCGTATCTTAACCCTAGCCTAACCATACCTTAACCCTGGCTTAGCCATATCTTAACCCTGGCTTAGCCATATCCTGACCGTGGCTTAGCCATATCCTGGCCCTGGCCTAGCCATATCCTGGCCCTGGCCTGTAGCCATATCCCTAGCCATATCTTGGCCTACCTGGCCCAGCCATATCTTGGCCTACCTGGCCCTGGCATAGCTGTATCCTGACCTAGCCATATCCTGACCTTTTGACAGGCATATCATGGCCCTGGCGTACATGTCCTGGCCCTGACCTAGCCATATACTAACTCGGGCCTAGCTATATCCTAAACCTGGTCTAGCCATTTTCTAACCCTGTGTCCTGGCCAATAATGGATGGACAACAACTCTGACTTGTTGACGTCCACGGGGATTGTCTATGGCACCACTGAACATTGTATAGTGAACTACCAAACTAGGCGAGTTAACTTACTCTATAATAAGTGGTGGGCTACATGTGATGTGGGTGGAGTTGGTGGGAGGAGTCTGTATGCTCACATGGATTCAACTGTAGTGAGAGCCAGCAAAGCTGTAGCGAGAGCCAGCAAAGCTGTAGCGAGAGCCAGCAAAGCTGTAGCGAGAGCCAGCAAAGCTGTAGCGAGAGCCAGCAAAGCTGTAGCGAGAGCCAGCAAAGCTGCAGCGAGAGCCAGCAAAGCTGCAGCGAGAGCCAGCAAAGCTGCAGTGAGAGCCAGCAAAGCTGTAGCGAGAGCCAGCAGCCAGCAAAGCTGCAGTGAGAGCCAACAAAGCTGTAGTGAGAGCAAGCAAAGCTGTAGTGAGAGTAAGCAAAGATGTAGTGAGAGCAAGCAAAGCTGTAGTGAGAGCCAGCAAAGCTGCAGTGAGAGCCAGCAAAGCTGCAGTGAGAGCCAACAAAGCTGCAGTGAGAGCCAGCAAAGCTGTAGTGAGAGTAAGCAAAGATGTAGTGAGAGCCAGCAAAGCTGTAGCGAGAGCTGCAGTGAGAGCCAACAAAGCTGTAGTGAGAGCCAGCAAAGCTGTAGTGAGAGCCAGCAAAGCTGCAGTGAGAGCCAACAAAGCTGCAGTGAGAGCCAGCAAAGCTGTAGTGAGAGTAAGCAAAGATGTAGTGAGAGCCAGCAAAGCTGTAGCGAGAGCTGCAGTGAGAGCCAACAAAGCTGTAGTGAGAGCCAGCAAAGCTGTAGTGAGAGCCAGCAAAGCTGCAGTGAGAGCCAGCAAAGCTGCAGTGAGAGCCAGCAAAGCTGCAGTGAGAGCAAGCAAAGCTGTAGTGAGAGTAAGCAAAGATGTAGTGAGAGCAAGCAAAGCTGTAGTGAGAGCCAGCAAAGCTGCAGTGAGAGCCAGCAAAGCTGTAGCGAGAGCCAGTAAAGCTGTAGCGAGAGCCAGCAAAGCTGCAGCGAGAGCCAGCAAAGCTGCAGTGAGAGCCAGCAAAGCTGTAGCGAGAGCCAGCAGCCAGCAAAGCTGCAGTGAGAGCCAACAAAGCTGCAGTGAGAGCCAGCAAAGCTGTAGCGAGAGCTGCAGTGAGAGCCAACAAAGCTGTAGTGAGAGCCAGCAAAGCTGTAGTGAGAGCCAGCAAAGCTGCAGTGAGAGCCAGCAAAACTGCAGTGAGAGCCAGCAAAGCTGCAGTGAGAGCAAGCAAAGCTGTAGTGAGAGTAAGCAAAGATGTAGTGAGAGCAAGCAAAGCTGTAGTGAGAGCCAACAAAGCTGCAGTGAGAGCCAGCAAAGCTGCAGTGAGAGCAAGCAAAGCTGCAGTGAGAGCAAGCAAAGCTGCAGTGAGAGCCAGCAAAGCTGCTGCAGTGAGAGCAAGCAAAGCTGCAGTGAGAGATTTGAAGACTAGACAGATCCAACGAAACCAATGTGTGGAGAGGGGCAAGTATTTCTCTCAGGTAAGATCAGCTCACCAGTGGTTGCATGCATGTATGTGCTCAGGTAAGGTCAGCTCACCAGTGGTTGCATGCATGTACTGTATGTGCTCAGGTAAGGTCATCTCACCAGTGGTTGCATGCATGTATGTGCTCAGGTAAGGTCAGCTCACCAGTGGTTGCATGCACGTATGTGCTCAGGTAAGGTCAGCTCACCAGTGGTTGCATGCATGTATGTGCTCAGGTAAGGTCAGCTCACCAGTGGTTGCATGCATGTATGTGCTCAGGTAAGGTCAGCTCACCAGTGGTTGCATGCATGTATGGGTACATGTCTTGACATGAATTGAAGGAATAGTAAAATTTAAATTCTCGCCAAAACAGAAAGAACAAATTGCCAAATCGAACCACCACCACCAATAAAATGCTCTATAGGGTACATATCTTGCTACATATAAATAGTCACAGCTGACCATTCAGTCACATCACCTGTAAAAAAAAAAAAACCCCTCCCAATAGTGTTCTGTATGCACACTGACTTTTTTGTCAGGCACATTTTTTGCTTAAAACTTTTTAGTTTTGATTTCATTTTGAATGTCTTTCACAAAGAAAGCACATAAGCTGCTAGCACAGCTGGAGAAGAGACTGTGTCCAGCCATGTTGTGCGAGAGGCTACCATGTATCCAAGGCTATATGGGCGGCAGCAGTTGGGGAGGAGTTGGTGTGTGATAGTGAGGCCAGCAATGGCAGAGACAGGGGCACTGCAGGCAAGGCTATATGGGCAGCAGCATTGGGGAGGGGTTGGTGTGTGATAGTGAGGCCAGCAATGATAGAGACAGGGATGCTGTAGTGATAATGAACCACCTTGTTCATGGCTCTTAGCTTCTTGGACTCAATAGCTCTCTTCACCCCCTCCCCCCTTCTCAACCCCTGGTTTAATGAAACAATAGCTCCATATGAAATACTGACCCCTGGCATCAGGTAGTTCACCCCTGACCCCTGGCATCAGGTAGTTCACCCCTGGCATCAGGTAGTCCATCCCTGACCCCTGCCATCAGGTAGTCCACCCCTTACCCCTGGCATCAGGTAGTTCACCCCTGACCCCTGGCGTCAGGTAGTCCATCCCTGACCTCTGGCATCAGGTAGTCCACCCCTGACCCCTGGCATCAGGTAGTCCACCCCTTACCCCTGGCACCAAGTAGTCCACCCCTGACCCCTGCATCAGGTAGTCCACCCCTGACCCCTGCATCAGGAAGTTTCATAGTTATAAAAATGAGCCCCCCAGTGAAAGAGTATATTCCTAGGGCTATTTGAGTTTTGTCACTTACCTACAAGCAAGATTTTATTCACCAACACATAAAGTGGTACTAACTGTTTGTGGCTTTCCCCTCCTTCCAGTGAAGTGCGTTTGGTCGAGATTCTGGATTCAGTCTGCTCCAGGTCCGATTTTGACGTGAGTAACAACTGGGGTCGTAGTTACATGACACATGTGTGACTGTCACTTGACTTTCTGATAGTGTCACGGATTGCTAGAGGTGGTGGAGGAGGATGTGGAGAGGTGGTGGTTCAAATTGTGAGTGCATCTGAACGTCAGCTACATACTGACATGTGCCTGAAGATATGGAATGACCCCTAAGTCCTTTCCCTCCCTCCATTCTCTCTCTCTCTTCCTTTTTCTCCGTTAATTTTTCCTCCCCTCCCTCCTCCTCCCTCCTCCTCCCTCCTCCTTCCCTCCCCCCCTCCCTCCTCCCCTCCCTCCTCCTTCCTCCTGCTCCTCCCTTCCCTCCTGCTCCTCCCTTCCCTCCTCTCCTTCCCTCCTCCCCTCCCTCCTCCTTCCTCCCTCCTCCTCCCTCCACTTCCTCCCTCCACCTCCTCCCTCCACCTCCTCCCTCCACCTTCCTCCACCTCCTTCCTCTCCTCCCCTCTCTCCCTCCCACCCCACCCCATTCCTACCCTCCCTCCTCTTCTCCTCTCGCACACTCACTGCATTTCTTATCCTCACTTCGCGTTTGTTTCCTCCCCCCCTTAACCCATCCTCTCTCACCTTTCTTCCACATCCCCTCATCTTTCTCGTCTTCATCGCAGAAGAAAGAAAAAGGAACAAAAAGACCTCCATGATTGGCTCTGCCTGTCTCATCTAGGAGGTGTGGCATTACTGGGTGCACATGCATGCCATTACTGGGTCCACATGCATGGCATTACTGGGTCCACATGCATGCCATAACTGGGTCCACATGCATGCCATTACTGGGTCCACATGCGTGCCATGAGACTGGGTCCACATGCATGCCATTACTGGGTCCACATGCATGGCATTACTGGGTCCACATGCATGCCATAACTGGATCCACATGCATGCCATTACTGGGTCCACATGCATGCCATAACCTGGTCCACATGCATGCCATTACTGGGTCCACATGCGTGCCATGACTGGGTCCACATGCATGCCATAACTGGGTGCACATGCATGCCATTACTGGATGGCATTACTGGGTGCACATGCATGTCACTACTGGGTGGCCCACATGCACTGGGTGGCCCACATGCAAGTCACTACTGGGTCCACATGCATGCCATTACTGGATGGCATTACTGGGTGCACATGCATGTCACCACTGGGTGCACATGCATGTCATTACTGGGTGGGCCCACATGCAAGTCACTACTGGGTGCACATGCATGTCATGATTGGGTGCACGCATGTCACCATGGGTGCACATGTGCATATACATGTACAACATCATTGGGCAGACACCAGATGTGACCCGCATAAAGAAGTGATGGAGTATTGATCAGGAGATTGTTGTTATAGCTAGTCTGTCTGGATGCCACACCAGCTTGGAGTAGTAAGCGCAGGTGTATCCTGTAGCTGAGCTCCCCATGAAGTAGAGCCTAGGCACCCAATAACTGAGTTCCCCATGAACAGGTCTGGCAGTAGCTGAGATTCCCATGAAAAATGACCAGCCTCCCAATAGCTGAGCTACCCATGAAGCAGGGCATAGGCATCCTATCTATTATTGGCTACTCAATTTTCAACTGTTGAACTCCTTAACGACGTGCTTCCTTCTGATAATTTCACTTCTATGTTTTTCTAATAGAGTGGGGCTAGAGGCAGCGCCACTAGCAAAGTTCTTGCATTATGTGGACTCAACACAGCTAACGTAGTTGTTTATAATGCCACCCATTGCATCATCCGTGTGTTGTTGTGTTGTTGTCAGGAACATTAAATAGTGCATGCACATGGGTATGCCCCCACACAAAATCAACCAGGGGAAGGGCAGGGCTTAGGGCCCATAGGTCATGCCCCCTAGCCCCAAAGCTTTAAAAACAGCCGTGACGACCAAACTAGGGCAGATACAGGGCCAGCACTTTAATATTCCCTCAGCCTTGTCTGATACAGGGCCATACTTTGATATTCCCTCATCCTTGTCTGTCTGGCAGCTACACGGCCAGCACTTTAATATTCCCTCAGCCTTGTCTGTCTGTGTTTGTCCTCAGTGAGAGTTCACAGAATGCCTGCGCCTGGTGCTAAAAATAGCTGATATAGAAGGTCGTGTGAGTGTGTGTAAGAATGTTGTGTGTGTGTGTTTGTTTGTGTGTTTGTCGTGTCCAAAGTTTTGAAGCTACATGTAGGAAGCTCAGGAAGGTCACTTCTATACTGGGATGGGATCATGGCCTGTATTGCATTAGGTGCACACTCCAAGCTCGCTGGAAGATACTGTCGCTAACAATGGCTATGTGACCATCAGCTGTTTTGTTGAGGGATATACCTGCTCATGGGTTTTCAAGGCTATTCTACAATAACACAATATGGTGCACTATGTACCAACAAACTATTCCACGTTAGCTGTGTTAAGATCACACCGTTCAAGCAGTTTACTGGTGAGACTGTCTCGATCATTCGATTTTAAAAACACCATAATTGGCTATGACGTCTTTTGACAAAAATGTTTTTGAGATGGTATGTTTCTGTGTGTGTGTGTCTATGCAGGATGCATGAAATGTTTAGAGGTCACTGGATGCCACTCAGCTTGAAGAGTTTAGAGGTCACTGGATGCCACACTAGCTTGAAGTGTTTAGAGGCCACTCGATGGCTTGAAGTGTTTAGAGGTCACTGGATGCCACACTAGCTTGAAGTGTTTAAAGAGGTCACTGGATGCCACACTAGCTTGAAGTGTTTAGAGGTCACTGGATGCCACACTAGCTTGAAGTGTTTAGAGGTCACTGGATGCCATACTAGCTTGAAGTGTTTAAAGGTCACTGGATGCCACACTAGCTTGAAGTGTTTAGAGGTCACTGGATGCCACTCCAGCTTGAAGTGTTTAGAGGTCACTGGATACCACACTAGCTTGAAGTGTGTAGAGGCAACTGGATGCCACTCCAGCTTGAAATGTGTAGAGGCCACTAGATGCCACTCCAGCTTGAAGTGTTTAAAGGTCACTGGATACCACACTAGCTTGAAGTGTTTAGAGGTCACTGGATGCCACACTAGCTTGAAGTGTGTAGAGGCAACTGGATGCCACTACAGCTTGAAGTGTTTAGAGGCCACTGGATACCACTCCAGCTTGAAGTGTGTTTAGAGATGACATCGAACACCAAGCAGAAATGTGAGATTGAAATTGAGTTAATAGATTAATGTACATGCATAATTTTGACTTGTAGTCAGAGGGTCCTAGGGAAGACGGTGTGTGGCAACCTAGGTCATGCATTGCTTGGAGAAGAGGGTGTATGACAACCTAGGTCATGCATTGCTTGGAGAAGAGGGTATGTGGCAACCCAAGTCATGCATTGCTTGGAGAAGAGGGTATGTGGCAACCTAGGTAATGCATTGCTTGGAGAAGAGGGTATGTGGCAACCTAGGTCATGCATTGCTTGGAGAAGAGGGTGTGTGGCAACCTAGGTCATGCATTGCTTGGAGAAGAGGGTATGTGGCAACCTTAGGTCATGCATTGCTTGGAGAAGAGGGTGTGTACATGTGTGAATAAGCTAACTATTCTATTTTATTCCTTTGTAGTCTGTTGTCCTGACAACATGTTTGGTGCTACGTGTAAACACTGCCCTGGTGGTCCTGACAACATCTGCGGTGGGCATGGCAAGTGTGAGGTGAGGGGTTGGGGTGTTATTGCAGGTGAGAGAGGAGAAGAAGTGATTGTGTTTATGGTGTGTGTAGAGGTCCAGGGAGAAGAGACTAAGTCTATGGTGTGTGTGGAGGTGCAGGGAGAAGAGAGTATGTCTATGGTGTGTGTAGAGGTGCAGGGAGAAGAGACTAAGTCTATGGTGTGTGTGGAGGTGCAGGGAGAAGAGAGTATGTCTATGGTGTGTGTAGAGGTTCAGGGAGAGGAGACTATGTCTATTGGTGTGCGTGGAGGTGCAGGGAGAAGAGAGTATGTCTATGGTGTGTCAGGGAGAAGAGAGTATGTCTATGGTGTGTGTAGAGGTCCAGGGAGAAGAGAGTATGTCTATGGTGTGTGTAGAGGTGCAGGGAGAAGAGAGTATGTCTATGGTGTTTGTAGAGGTCCAGGGAGAAGAGAGTATGTCTATGGTATATGTAGAGATGCAGAGAGAAGAGAATGTGTCTATGGTGTGTCTAGGGTGCAGGGGAGAGGGATGGTCTGGGAGTGTGCATCTGTGATGACGGCTACGCGGGGGACATGTGCCGGTCATGTGAACCAAGATACTACCTCGACAATGACACCAAGTCAACAAATCCAGAGTGCAAAGGTCAGCATGCATAGAGATGTTATGCATGCTTAATGGCTGTCATTTTTGCAATAAGCCTCTGGGTGTCTGCATACATGTGCATGCAGATCGTATAGCAGGTAATTGCCATGTGGCAATGTTTTCGTGGTTTTCAGTAATCATGTAGGGGCGAAATTATGGTTCTATAATAAACTTGCACATGCATGTTTGATAACTGCCCTTCTGGTGGAAAAATCTAGCAAAGGCTTCAAAGTAGAGGGTGTGGTTCTAGGCTACCACATGTATACGGAAATTTGGGATGTTGCCTTAGGCTAGCAACTGCAGTGCTCGCATGAGTCAGACAACCTGCACCAGTCTTTTTGCTGAAGTCTGGCCGTCGAGTTGGTCACGTTCCAAGAAAGATGTCTTCAGTCTGTTCTCTATTTGTATATGACGAAGTGGAGTGATTCAGTGCAAAGTTCAACAGCTAGATGGCAGGTTGTAGATTTTTAGCCTCATTAAAGTAGTGAAACACTGCCATGGGAGAAGAATAATGGTCCAGCACAATTCAAGGATCCATCTCCCTAGAGCCATGCTGAGAGTGTGTTAATGTGGGCATGGCTCTCAATAAATGCAGTTATTCTAGAAATATATCGTCTATCCAAGAAATACTGTTGCAAGCGAGACCCTTTACCGACTCTCAATGCTACATTAATCTATGGGTTTTTAAAAAATAGTGGTTTCTTTTAGCCACGAAATATACAACAATATTGCCCCGCGGAATTACCTGCTATATAATACTCTCATTATCAGCATCATGATGGACCTACTGTGTTGATAGCATGTGACAGGTCATGTGACAAGTCGTGTAATGGCCCGGGGCCTGGGGACTGTAATGCCTGCGGGGAAGGCTACAAGAAGAGCGAGGAGGGACTATGTGAAGGTAACCCTAGACTATAGTTATAGTTACCTCTATGTACTCTGCACTCCGCTGACAGTGGTGTGTATGTGTGTGCATAATGTATTGAGATCTCATTGCAGCTCAGGACGAAGTGGATTGGTCAAAATACTTGAAAATAATTTTTAAGCTGAACACTATACAAGTCAAAATAATCTGTTATTTAGAACTGTCGCTCTAACGCCCAAATCCCTAAAAACGAAAAATAAAATAAGGCGACGAAAATGCGGGAAATGGGAGAAGTTTTAAATTTATCCCCCTCGCAAGGTGATGCTTGACTGGAGTCCTCTGAGAATGGGTGGAGTAGCCCTCGACATCGCAGCATCTGATCGATTTGAGCAGCTCGAGACATCAAAACAACTACTGTAAGATCTATTGGACTAGCTCCACAGCTGAACGAATGTTCAGTTATCACCTCCACTGTATGCCCTCAACTGAACCAGCTCCTGGAAACCCTGCAGATGGAGAACAGCTCGACTGGGAGTGGCTTCGTTATTGCCTCGGCTCACTGGCCGCTCGACTGCAGTAGCTCTCGACATCACCACACATAGCTGACCATTGCACAAACACAGTCTTCTGACATTGCTATAGTTGGCTGACACTCAATGCAGTAGCTCTCGACATCTCCACAGCTCACAGGCCACTCGACTGGATCAGTGTTCTCCCTAGAGCATTTAAGCGTATCGGCCCAATATCCCTTAGAAATTGAAGGTATATCAGCATGCCAAGTTGTACTATTACAGTTCAAAGTTCATTTTTGTTGAATTGATGATGCAATAAGATTTCATTGACTCTGGGTTTCATCAATCAGTGGAGCATCGGGGGGGGGGGGCTCAGGATCTGTGGGGAATACCCCCCACCCCCACCAATTTTAACTGATACCAAAGTTAAATGCAAATAGACTGTAGAACTTTTATTTTACAGCCATGGACATTAACAGTATCAGGTGAGATCTGCTTAACACTATTCCACTAGCCTGAGACTGATCTAGGACTAATAAATAGTCAGCATTATTGTAACTAGTTGCAGAGTGGCTGGTCACAGTAAGTTTACAGAAACACAGTAACGACAGTTATTGTTAACTCTATTTTTCAGTTCACCTCAACGAAGGGCATTTCTTCACTGGGATAGTGGATTATTAATCATAAATTATCTACAACATGCATGGGAAATAATTCTATTTGAATCAGAGTTTGCAGGTTTTATCCAGGGCTTGGGTGTAACCCAGATTTAACCCGGGTTGGGTTAAATACATTTTACCCAAGTTTTACCCAAACATGGATAAACCCAGGATAAAATAATAGACACAATAGATTTATTATAAACTGTAAAGATATAAGAAATTAACTCTATAATCAGGAAGTAAGACATTCAATAAAATTAATGGCAACTGTAAAGAACTAGACAAAAACAGGAGCTGTGTTTCACTCAGCATTTATTTACCAAGTGACAAGGTTGTCTACTAGAGTATATATTTTTTTATTTATTTAAATATTTAAACAAGATTCGTGGGATTAAAGTCCAATTGATATGCAAGTTAAAGAGATTTAATAGTCGATCTCCTGAGGCCCTCGCAGGAGCCTGTGGCAGAAGACGAGTTTCTGGGCTTTCTAATTTTTGTAATTGCAGTACACTTGCTAAACTGTAAGCAGTGAATGATGACCTGTGGTATTTGCTTGCCTTTTAAATAGCCGTGGTGTCCACCACCACCCAGACACTTGTGGCTCTGGGACAGGGCTGGGACAGGGCTGTGACAGGGCTACAAATAAGTGTTTTAATCACTGGGTAAAACCCGGGTAAAATAGGGTAAAACCTCCTAAAACACAGGTTTTACCCACTGGGTTGGGTTAAATAGGTTTTACCCGGGTAAAATGCAAACACTGATTTGAATGGGCTACATATTGGTCTAATGAATCGGCACCATATCGTAAATTTTTATAATAAAACCACGGGGTCAGACCCTTTCATGTCATTAGTACTGACATGTAATGTGATTGTGAAATGTGTGGGTGGCTGCACAGTAGCACTGACTATACTGTTCCTGCTGAACCTCCCCAGTTGAAAAATCCTGGATGAAACCCTGGTTGTGGGTGTGGTTGGTGAAAAATTGCAGCAGTCCTAGCTCCACAGTAGCTCCCGTCCTGCGAGTAAGACTTACCGAAGCGTAGAAGTCCACATGAGGTTGTTCCTAGCAGAGCTCAACCAAGCACAGGAAGGCTGGCATTGATGGAAAATGGAATTTAAACTTTCCAATTGGATGTTGGAGGATGGAGGTGGCGTGTTTGCTCTGCTGATAACATAATTATAGGCCTTGGAAGGTCGCCATCGGCTGAGCGACACCGGGCAACTTGCCTCGCACGACTCTAGCAAGGCAGAGCTTAGTGAAGCATGCGTAGAGCGAGTGCTACATCATGGTTGGTTTTGGGGGTGGTGCAGTGCCTAGGAGAGATTGTAGCTCAGCCACCACTCTCCACTTAAAAAAGGCTCCTTCTACTGTACTTCTCTCTTGGGGTGTTTATGAAACCATTTCTTCCCAGAATCATCCTGTGAACAGTAACACAACAGTCATGAATATCTCAAGAAAGTTATATTCACTATAATATGAGCATTCAGGCTTCAGTGTAATTTGTAGAATATGTATGTCAATCGTATTATGTACTGCTTGTTGCATGATACTGTACTGATTCATAGCTCTTTCACATGTAGCAATATTATGTCTAGTCCAGTGCACCTCCTGCAATCTGTAAGCACAATAATGAATACAAGACCAAAAAACACAGACCATCACTGTCCGCTACTCCATTAATGACACGCCAATATCACTTACCAAAATCCTGGTGGAACTGGACACTGGATTAGCTCATGGAATCCACATGCCCTACTGTAAGTGGAAGTCAATTTATGCATGGATATGACCCGAATGGGACATCTATGTGAGGTAGCTACCAGTCTACACGGAATTGATCAGCCTCCTGCAATAAGATAAATGTTCCAATAAACCCTGTTGCCCTCCAGATAGAGCCTCCTGTCTATATTAAAACTTATAAAAACAAGACACCAAAGTCATAAGTTGGAGGTCAAAGGCTGACTGTCAATCATTCAAAGCAGCTATGGCTAGTGTCTGGTATACTGCAGGAGACTTCTAGTACTTTGCAGGAAGTGTCTAGTATCACAGGAAGAGCTGCCTATAGAACAAAACCCCTTTACCTACCCACAGAATCAATAATAGAGTTAGTGGCACTGTACACCTGGGTTAGGATAGAGTCTGAAATATCCCTTCCCCTATCACCACCAACAATCTGAGGGAGCTTTCTTGGGAGGTTGGACATAGTTAGGTTCATTAGCAACGTATGTGTGTAGGTCAGGTGGCCTTCCTCATGCTGAGTGCACAGCAGGTCAGGGGGCCTGTCCTCATGGTGAGTGCACAGCAGGTCCGGTGGCCTGTCCTCATGGTGAGTGCACAGCAGGTCAGGCAGCCTGTTCTCATGGTGAGTACACAGCAGGTCGGGTGGCCTCTCCTCATGGTGAGTGCACAGCAGATCAGGAGGCCTGTCCTCATGGTGAGTGCCTCATGGTGAGTGCACAGCAGGTCGGGTGGCCTCTCCTCATGGTGAGTGCACAGCAGGTCCGGTGGCCTGTCCTCATGGTGGGTGTACAGCAGGTCCGGTGGCCTGTCCTCATGGTGAGTGCACAGCAGGTCAGGCGGCCTGTCCTCATGGTGAGTGCACAGCAGGTCAGGCAGCCTGTCCTCATGGTGAGTGCACAGCAGGTCAGGTGACCTGTCCTCATGGTGAGTGCACAGCAGGTCAGGTGGCCTGTCCTCATGGTGAGTGCACAGCAGGTCAGGTGACCTGTCCTCATGGTGAGTGCACAGCAGGTCAGGCAGCCTGTTCTCATGGTGAGTGTACAGCAGGTCAGGTGGCCTTTCCTCATGGTGAGTGCACAGCAGGTCAGGTGACCTGTCCTCATGGTGAGTGCACAGCAGGTCAGGTGGCCTGTCCTCATGGTGAGTGCACAGCAGGTCAGGGGGCCTGTCCTCATGGTGGGTGCACAGCAGGTCCGGTGGCCTGTCCTCATGGTGAGTGTACAGCAGGTCAGGTGGCCTGTCCTCATGGTGAGTGCACAGCAGGTCAGGCAGCCTGTCCTCATGGTGAGTGTACAGCAGGTCAGGGGGCCTGTCCTCATGGTGGGTGCACAGCAGGTCCAGTGGCCTGTCCTCATGGTGAGTGCACAGCAGGTCAGGTGGCCTGTCCTCATGGTGAGTGCACAGCAGGTCAGGCAGCCTGTTCTCATGGTGAGTGCACAGCAGGTCAGGGGGCCTGTCCTCATGGTGAGTGGACAGCAGGTCAGGCGGCCTGTCCTCATGGTGAGTGCACAGCAGGTCAGGTGGCCTGTCCTCATGGTGAGTGCACAGCAGGTCAGGTGACCTGTCCTCATGGTGAGTGCACAGCAGGTCAGGTGACCTGTCCTCATGGTGAGTGCACAGCAGGTCAGGCAGCCTGTCCTCATGGTGAGTGTACAGCAGGTCAGGTGGCCTGTCCTCATGGTGAGTGCACAGCAGGTCAGGTGACCTGTCCTCATGGTGAGTGCACAGCAGGTCAGGTGGCCTGTCCTCATGGTGAGTGCACAGCAGGTCAGGCAGCCTGTTCTCATGGTGAGTGCACAGCAGGTCAGGTGGCCTGTCCTCATGGTGAGTGCACAGCAGGTCAGGCGGCCTGTCCTCATGGTGAGTGCACAGCAGGTCAGGTGACCTGTCCTCATGGTGAGTGGACAGCAGGTCAGGTGGCCTGTCCTCATGGTGAGTGCACAGCAGGTCAGGCGGCCTGTCCTCATGGTGAGTGCACAGCAGGTCCGGTGGCCTGTCCTCATGGTGAGTGCACAGCAGGTCGGGTGGCCTGTCCTCATGGTGAGTGCACAGCAGGTCAGGTGGCCTGTCCTCATGGTGAGTGCACAGCAGGTCAGATGGCCTCTCCTCCTCTCCACCCCCTCCTTTTAATTAACCCTTAGTGGACGACCATCGTGGATCCATGACGTAATCAAACATTATACCAACACAACAGTCATGATTGTGACACACATTTAATTACTAATCAAACGTTATATTAACACAATAGTCATGGATTGTGATGTGGACTGTTGCTGTCATAACTACTAATCAAACATTACACTAACACAACAGTCATGATTGTGACACGCATTAAATTGTTGCTAAAGAATCATCATAACAAACGTTACACTAACACAACAGTCATGATTGTGACACATCTAAAGAATCATCATAACTATGTACTAATCAAATGTTACATTAAGACAACAGTCATGATTGTGGTTGCTAAAGAAAAATTGTCCTCTGCCCTTTGTTGTGGGAGTCCTGGCCCCCAGCAGGTTCAGCTACATGCCCCCCCAGTGTCCTGCTCTAGCAAGCAGCCTTTTCTAAACTATTACAGGCAAGCATACAGTGCAGATGAAACAGGACAATGTCTGGAGATAATGTGGTGAGAGAGAGAGTGAGTAGAACTCTGATTCATTGAATGCATATAGTGGCAGTAGCTGTGGAGTGAAAATGGTGATGCAGAGAACTTTGGGGCTATTGGAGGTTGGACAGACTGGGAGAGAGAAGACTTAGCAGAGAAGGTTTGCCTCAGCTCCAAATGACAACCAATGACTTAGCAGAGAAGGAGGTTTGCCTCAGCTCCAAATGACAACCAATGACTTAGCAGAGAAGGAGGTTTGCCTCAGCTCTAAATGACAACCAATGACTTAGCAGAGAAGGAGGTTTGCCTTAGCTCCAAATGACAACCAATGACTTAGCAGAGAAGGAGGTTTGCCTCAGCTCCAAATAACAACCAATGACTTAGCAGAGAAGGAGGTTTGCCTTAGCTCCAAATGACAACCAATGACTTAGCAGAGAAGGAGGTTTGCTTCAGCTCCAAATGACAACCAATGACTTAGCAGAGAAGGAGGTTTGCCTCAGCTCCAAATGGCAACCAATGACTTAGCAGAGAAGGAGATTTGCTTCAGCTCCAAATGACAACCAATGGCTTAGCAGAGAAGGAGGTTTGCCTCAGCTCCAAATGACAACCACTGAACAACAAAGAGAAGTAAGCATACAGTATTATGGTTATTTCTTATAATGCACAGGTGATATGGATCTACGGGACAAGCTTCTACAGGACAAGCTATACTTACAAGACCAACCTACTTATAGGATGAGCTTATCTACCGGGACAAGCTTACACCTACTGGACATGCTATACCTACAAGACCAACCTACCTACAGGACAAGCATAACAAGCAGCAGTGGGAAGTAAAAGGAACTATGGCTTTGAATGCTTATTATAGCAATGATCATCAATAATGTTACACCCAATGCAATCTTACTTGAACACAGCTGTTAGTTGCTGTGTTGCCCATGAGGCCCAGGACATATGTTTCAGCTCCAAAGGTGGGCTGAGACCTGAACAAAGTGAGAGAATTTCTTGAAGATTTGCTGTGGAATTATAGTTGCTTGGAAGACAAACAGTATAGCTAACTCGAGAAGTATGTAGCTTTGCCCCATAACTACTGAAAATCACTAGCTACCAAGTTTATAACTAACTATTAGCTAGCTAAATGCCTAACCAGAACTAAAGCTTATGGTCTCTCAAATCTAAGCTCGGACTCTGACTCCCTTGATATCAATATATTCATGAACTACCATAGCAGAACATTATCCTGAAAAAAGGGTAGAAAACAGGATTAAAGCTAAGCGCTGCTATAGAAGTGCCCCTACTGTAGCTACAAGCTAGGACTCTGCACATTTTTAGCTACGTAATAGATGGTTTCCCAAGCAGAGTACTGTAGGGACTCTCGCCAGCCATTATGTAAACAAAATAGTAGGTAACAGAATTGATCAAGAAAGCAATGTATACTTGTTCATGAAGTTTTGCGGTGTTCCGGTAACCATGGAAATACTAATATTGCCTAGCCTAGAATTTGATCAAGACTTAGAGACTGGCAAGAAAAATAGTGTTATGTCAGCACTTTATTAATGTATTATTATTATTATTATTATTATTATTATTATTATTATTATTATTATTATTATTATTATTATTATTATTATTATTATTATTATTATTATTATTATTATTATTATTATAATACATTTTATTATTTTTACCATGCACTCGTACGGAAGGAATTTGATGATTCTCCAAGTGTTAAATATATAACTCCATTGAAGTGGGTGTCAACTGCACACAACTCAATGAGAGGTGAAGTGTTTCAACGCCATGTGCCATCCAATTGTCTCAAAGTAATAATTGCATACAGCAATGCAGCGCAGCAATACTGTAGGAGGGGAAGAAACAAAACAAGGAAGCTCACGGCTGCTCTTAGTGAGTACATCTCCACACTCTAGCAACACTCTAACACTGGGAGTTGAGTGAAGGTGTGTGGCCATGTGTGGATGGAGACCAAAATACATGCGAGTACATACAATGGAATCTTTATGCCTGATGGAGCCTAGATCTTCTAGTCGAAATGTCGAGAGAGTACAATTTAAAGTTGATTAATGAGGTCATTGTAATTTTGTTATGTCAACTGAGAGTTCGTTGAGAGTCAAGGGAGTAGCTTATATACACGGCGGCCATATTGCTCCGTGTGATGAATGCACGTACACACAACGCACACACACGCTTGTGGTTAAAATGTTTTCCATGGCCCGTCTCTCGGTCCTCAGTTCCTACAGCACGCTTTGCTCTTCCTCACTTGGTTCTTGCTCCCATTTTCATCCTTTTGGTTCACTTGGTTCCATCATCGCCTCTTAGCAATTAAGTGCATGCATGGAATGATGCTGTTGCAATTCATACACAGGATTATTGTGCTTATGGGCATAATTATGTGTGCCTGAGGCAAAAGGTTTGTCGTGGTCATCCAGTGGCTGGATGACCAGACCACAGGCAGTGTGTAGTAGGCTCTGTTGCAATTAATTGTAGATATCAATTCCCTCTCCTCCTCCTCCTCCTCCTCCTCACCCTCCTCCTCACCCTCCTCCTCCTCACCCTCCTCCTCCTCCTCCTCACCCTCCTCCTCACCCTCCTCCTCATCCTCCTCCTCCTCCTCACCCTCCTCCTCCTCCTCCTCACCCTCCTCCTCCTCCTCACCCTCCTCCTCCTCCTCACCCTCCTCACCCTCCTCCTCCTCCTCACCCTCCTCCTCATCCTCCTCCTCACCTCCTCCTCCTCCTCACCCTCCTCCTCCTCCTCCACCTCCTCGTCCTCCTCCTCACCTTCCTCCTCACCTTCCTCCTCACCTTCCTCCACACCTTCCTCCTCTTCCTCCTCACCTTCCTCCTGCTCCTCACCCTTTTCCTCCTCCTCACCCTCCTCCTGTTCCTCACCCCCATTCTCTCCCACTCCTCCTCTTCTCTCTCCTCACATCCCCCCATCAGACGTGGACGAGTGCCAGGATGATGGTGACACAAGGTGCAAAGCTGGCAAATATTGCCACAACACTCCTGGAAGTTACAAGTGCAATGGTCAGTGCCTATTACCTAATTACACTATACAAACCACTTCTCTGTGTAAAAATCTATCGGCTCTGTATATCATAACTCTCATGCATTTCATAGAGTGTGACAAGTCATGTGACAAGATTTGCAGTGGTCCCGGGCCTGCTAAATGTGCTGAATGTGCACCTGGCTACACTCGCAGTGAACATGGAGTATGCCTAGGTATGCATTAATTAGACTGTCAGTTTGTTTCCCCCTGTCATTGCCACTCGGGTTGTGATAAAATGTAATCAAAGCTGGTTCACAAGATGATGGCAGGTTGTTGAGCAATATTGCTTCACATCACTGAGGTATTGGCAATGTCAGCCTCCACTCATTCAGTGTACATAGATTGCCATATTGCTTCACATCACTGAGGTGTTGGCAATGTCAGCATCAACTCATTCAGTGTACATAGATTGCCAGGTTGTTGAGCTATATTGCTTACATCACACACACACCCCCTTCCCTGCATGATTAGATGATGATGAATGCACATCTGGTGTGGCTTCTTGCAAGGATGGGACTTTCTGTGACAATTCTCCTGGCAACTACGTGTGTAAAGGTGAGAGAGTTTGTGGGGTGAGTGGTGTGTGTGTGTAAAGGTGATGGTTTGTAGTGATAGTGTTAGTGGTGGTGGTGTACCTCTGATAGGAAGTGATCAGGTAGGACAGTTGCATTTTTGGGGAGAGAGTGACCCACATGTATTTTCCCCCTTTCCCCCCTTGTGGCCACTTTATAACTCCATCGAGTCCGTAAACTTCATGGTATGGACTTCATATATAGCTCAAAAGATAGGTCTCTCTTTGTGCTCTCTGTTGATTCTAAAATATATTTCATAAGTATAACTATAGGCAAGTTACGGGAGCTATAAGTGGAGGGAACCTCAAAAACCTGAATACCTGAATTGGCTGCACAAATATCTCCAGATTGCCAAGTGCTAGAAAGTTGAAATTAGCACCAGTTGCTAGACGAAGCCCTACTCTATTCAATGAGCATTTTCATTAGGCGCTAAAATGTAAGTATGTGGTCAAGTGCGTGAATTTCATTAATAATAATACATAAAACTCATTTTCCACCCATGCGCTGACCACATACTTACGTTTTAGCGCCTAATGAAAACACTCATTGAATAGAGCAGGGCTTCCTCTAGCCACAGGTGCTAATTTCAAATCTTTAGCTTTGCAATCTGGAGATATTTATGCGGCGAATTCAGGCATTCAGTTTTCTCCAATTTAGATCTAGTAACCTATGAAAAATATTTTAGTATCAAAAGAGAGCACATAGAGAGACCTATCTTTTGAGCAACATATCAAGTCCATACCATGAAGTTTACAGATTCTACGGAGCTATAAAGTGGTAACCACAAATTTAAAAAATGCAACTGTCCCCCCCCCCCCCATCCCCCCTCGGGAGTCTACTTGTCACCATGTACATGCTCCCTACTATATAGCCTTCATAGAGTATAGGCTCTACACGGGTACAGTTTAAGGGAGTCTACTTGTCACCATGTACATGCTCCCTACTAGCCTTCATAGAGTGCAGGCTCTACATGCTGCTAACTTATGCTGTCAACATCAACTATATATAATTATATGTTATCTCCTCCTCCCCCCCCCCCCTTGAGCTCCTGGCCCCCCTTGATCTCCTGGCACCCTTTGAGCTCCTGGCCCCCCTTGGGCTCCTGGCCTGCCTAAAAGAACTTAGATCTATTAAAATTGGAATACTTTGTTTAAAAATAGTCCATGTAAATTTTTATGTTTTTCATAGAACAGAAATTAAAATTCTGTTGTGGTTCCAATATCTTTCTTTATCCATTGTGCCAGTTCCAAGGAGAAACAGGACAGCTAGTGAGAGATAACTAGGACATGTCTCATAGCTAGTCTAGCTCATCTCCTCTGCTGTCAGTCACAATTCTTGTGGCTAACTACTCAATTCCTTATTTGAAACAGTGTATGTTTAATTGCTGGTAGGTTTTTCTGTTCGTGAGAATATAAAAATGTTATTCCAGATGTAACTGGTGACTGTACACACACACACATTTATGCAGCTTGTCACGTGGCTTGTCTGGGTGGTTGCTCAGGCGCTGGGGCCAGTGGGTGTGTGGCCTGCAAAGAAGGTTACTCCATGGATAAGGAAGGAGGGTGCAAAGGTCAGTCCACAAGGTGCTGTCAGTCCACACACACAGGGTTGAGGCTTCCTGTGAAGAGCCCCCTAGCATACACTCTAATTACTAGTTGATCTCCATCCATCAATACTGTCATTTATGTTTCTACTCCTCCAAGGAAGTTATACTTTCATCCTGGTTTGTATCTGTGTTTGTCTGTTAGCAGGATGGCACAAAAACTTCATATTTCCATTGATGACTCTGTTAACGATTTGGGGCAGAGTGGCGGAGGTTTGTGGTCTCTGATTGTTCTTGTTGTGTTCTGTTGTAGAACTCGAGTTTGATATAACATGATGACTGTAGCTGCTACTGCTGCTACTGGAGCTTCCTTCTTTTGTTGCTGCTACTGCTGCTACTGGAGCTTCCTTCTTTTGTAGAGTATCATCCATGGCAACCTCTGTGGAGTTTTTCTAACTTTTTGTTGCCTTTCTGTCTTTTAGAAGTATGTACATCTTCTTCAAACTAATCTGCCGTGGTCAAGGCTAGCTCTAAGTTTACTTGTTGCCATGTACATATCATCTGTCACTTTGCATGTGCATGTGCCAGGCAGGCTAAGTAATAGTGTGAAATGTCAATACACACACACACACACAATATACACATACACACAACACACATATACACACAATGCATTCACAACACACACATACACATACCCACAATGTACACACAAAAACATTAAAAACCTCCAGTACTACTAGTATATACGAGTTAAGAACTCTAGTTTTGCAAAGATGTCCGACAACACATACTTGACCTTTGTACCAAGTTTAAACCTTTTGAAGCATGTCGATTTTGGGAAGATTCTTGTGGAGGCTTTAGGCTGAAGTTTACACAATATTTGTCAGTTCAAAAACCTGGCTTGCTCTTCAGTGCACAAGCACGTCAGTTTCGGTTATTACATGGCATGCAGCACTGTCTGTGCTAGTGAGGGCTCCTGCGAGTCAGTTTTAGTTACTACATGGCATGCAACACTGTGCTAGTGAGGGCTGTCCTCCTGCGAGTCAGTTTTAGTTACTACATGGCATGCAACACTGTCTGTGCTAGTGAGGGTTGTCCTCCTGCGAGGAGCCAAGGTGTCCTTCATTCTATTATTATTGTGTGGGTGTGGTCATGGGTTGGGTTTAAACCGGTAAAGTTTGTGAAATGTGTTGTGTAAAGGTTGCTATTTTCACTTGTCAGTTTTTGAATATTGTGTTTAGGCATTAATTAACAAGTTCACATTAATTACAATGATTAACCACACACTGGGTTGAAGTAGGTTGACACTAGTTCTATGGGGACAGACACTGCCATCATCACACTGTGTGGAGGCAGGTTGAAGAAGGTTGACAATAGGGACACATACTGGACCACCGTCACACTGGGTGGAGGCAGGTTGAAGGAGGTTGACAATGGCTCTAGGGGGGCACATACTGGCACTACACTGGGTGGAGGCAGGTTGAAGTAGGTTGACAATAGCTCTATGAGGACATACACTGGACCAACACCACACTGGGTGGAGGCAGGTTGAAGTAGGTTGACGATAGCTCTATGGGGACACACTGGACCAACACCACACTGGGTGGAGGCAGGTTGAAGCAGGTTGACAATTTCTGAATTTTTGATGCATGCACATGTAGATGTTGATGAATGTGAAGCTGATCCCAGCCCATGTGACCCAGAGACTGAAGTCTGTTCAAACTTGGTTGGAACGTATGTGTGCAAGTGTGTGGAGGAGTTGGTTAGGGGTTTGGATGGAGTGTGTGTGACTGAAGAAGAGAGAAGACGTCAAAGAGACTCCAAGAAAGAAAGAAAGAAGAAGAAGAGGAAGAAGAGCAAAAAAGGTAATCTCAAGATGGAGGAGGTGAGGAGGAAGCATTATCCTTGGTATTATACTCTGGCACCTTTGGTGAGTATCTATCTCATCTGCAAATACTGGAGACCTAATTTGGTCACATCCATGGGGATAATCGTGTTCATTAGTGTGTCTGCCACTGTGGGCCCTTCTGACTCAACTATTACTTAGTCGGATGGAGAAAGGACAGGGAGTCGGAGGGGGACGCGAGGAGAGGGAGAGTGGAACGCAAATCATGAATGACATAACTCTCTATCTCTTGTAGCGCCATGATGTTCAATTATTTATATAGTCAAATGTTTTGTAATTTGGTCATTTCTGTGTGTAGCTGCTTAGTGTGTCTGTACTCCAACGTCCATCCGACCTTCAACCCTTCTCCCTCTCCTATTCAATTGGCACCTATCATCAAGTTCATTATTATGTTTTCCAACCACCTCTGCAGCCAAGAGACTTGGTGACCCTGAGGAAGAGGGGCGTGGTCTGGAGAGGGAGGAGGTGAAGGTGATGGATGAGGAAATAAATGCACCCCGGAATGTGGACCCAGTGCTTGATATGACGATATCAGAAAAGGACGATGATATTTTTCACAGAGCTCTTTCTCCCAATGACGAGGGTGTAGATAACTGGAGTGAAACTGTTGATGTGCACAGTGAGGAGGATTCTGTACCTGATGCTCTGCTTGACGACGGACAAATGGGTGATGTTGGCCCAGACGAAGTGAACCATGTTGGAATGGTGAACAAGGATGGCATGAAGGAATATTCAATGTCACAGTCAGATGATGGTGCTATCAAGGATGATTTTTTCCACAAAGATGAAGCTGGTGACGGCGACGTGAGAGAAGAAGTGGGTGTGATCAACGAGTTACCTTTAACTGCTGAAGGTTCAGACCTGCACGATGAGCTATGAGGGACAGCAGAGGAGGTGATGAAGATTTTTATATGCAATATATATAAATATATATATAGGTATGAGGACTACTGAAAAGTCTAACACTTATTCTTTATTGAAATGTTGGCTGACGGAGAGGGTTAACCATATTCAAAATTGTGCATGTCAGAATCTGTATAGACTATGTAGCCAGACACTAGGTGATATTGATATTGACCCAAGCCCCCAAATTCCCCCCACCCCTACCCCCAGCCAGGATTGTGGTTGTGAACATTATATTATAGTGGTATTTCCTTGAGGGGAACAGATGAAATCTTAATTATACTGGTTTCATTGTCGAATCACGACACTATGGCTGCAAAGTTTTGCTGATTAATATCATGTGGGTACTTCCGAAGTCTTCCTGGAAGTCTCTCTTCCTAGCAAGCCTATCTTCCATTTCTGTAGTTGCAGACAGTACACACACTCGAGCATACTGCATAGCTCACTCACTACCACAGAAGTGGTCACAAAAATAGTCATTGTTAGCGGATCGACTAGAACCCAGCATACAGCTGCAGTGTTCTCATGTTGGACAGCAATGAAAATTCTCTTAAGGGTAAAATGATGGGAAGTGGTTGATCACACTCGCATTTTAGACAGTCGCCCAATTACCCCTGAAGAACAAGGATTCCTATATGTAACAGGCCAGTTGTTTCTATCCCAAAATGGGGGTAGAAGCATATTTCCAGGACTCGGCTCTATCACCACTACACCTGGACCTTCAGATATTAGGTTTGCATAGGAAAGTGCAGGAAGTCCACGCAAGTAGCATCCTACGTGAGAATATGGTGTGTGCTTTATAGGGACGACGGAAGCCCCATCAGGCCGCTAAATGTCGAACGAGAAATGTACGAAGGCTCAAGGTGATGTGGAGAGAGTCTATGGACAAGGTTATTGACAGCAGCATGCCTAGAAATACAACACTGACTCTTCAGACAACTGAGATCAGTGCCAAACCAATTTACAGGATCCCATGATGCATATATACAACTGTGGGGGTGTCAGAGGGCAACATCCAACCACAAACTAGCAGCCACCATGATAAACCAGGAACCACCCGATCTCATCCAGGGAGAAGATTATAAAGACATGGAATTGAAAATGCACGATGAAGCAATCAGAAAGCGTGGAGGTGCCAGAGTTTGCTTTGCATAGCCTCAGATCTGGACAGATTAGCTCTCATGGTTGAGCTCCCAACCCAGCTCTCCAGCCACACTCTCCACTGTGCTAAGATCACTGAGAATATCATCCATACTTGCCTAAAGTCTAAATGCCATTTTAAACTTTCTACTTTAGGTTCTGATATGATAGCAATCTCAGGATGGTAGCTGATTGGTTGTTATCACCATCTGAGTATATGACCTTTATCGTCCAGAGCGATGCCGACAATATTTGGCATCGGTTGGATCATAGCAGTTTCGTGATTTATTGTTACAAAACAATCTTTTCCCCTGTATATATATAGCTATGGTCCAACATGAAAATTACAACATTATTTTGGAGAAAATTAGTATACTATAGTATACAGTGGGTATATACTATAAATCTCTCGCACTTTGTTCCTTCTGTAGTTCAGCACAAATCAGCATAATTAATGGAGAAAAAGCATTACTTCAAGTAATTTTTTTAAACTGCAGCAGCACTCTCAAAACCATGGAATATAGTAAATGTTCACTCTGATTCATATTACAATGATCAAACCACTAAAAGTTTAACAATACACAATACAATAACAATACACAGGAAAATCAACACAGAGAACACTGTATATATAATATTCAGATAGCTTTCTGGCTCAAATGTGGCCACGGATTCTTCCTCCTGCTTTTGATTGGTGCAGTTTTGAAGCTTGCAGAGTTCTGTGCATTTTAGTCTATTGCTAAGACAAGTGCAGTCTGGGGTTTGCACCTGTGCACACACAAGCTATTAGGGCTGGTGCAGGCGGAGTGCGTATCCAGTTAATTGCTAACTGCATTTTAGTCTATTGGGGCTGGTGCAGGCGGAGTGCGTATCCAGTTAATTGCTAACTTTCCATCATTACCGGTCAGCCACCCATTCATGGTAGGGTCTGGTATGGAAGGGTGAGTTTGCAGAGAGCATCTCCAGATTCTAGCCTGGTAATTGGCACAAAGAACATGGAGAAAGAGCATGGTGGAAGCTGACTAGAGTCTGCCTCTCCTCTTTTGGCACAAAATATTTGGTAGTGGAGGTCATTCACCTTACTAGTGATAGTTCCTAAAACGTATATACATGTTACAGGTAAACTGCTGTAATTTGTGAACTAATAAGTCCGAAGATACACCCCAAGTTGGCTCAAAGTCTTCTGGTAAGTGATGTTTTTCTTCAGCTGTTTTAGGGCTCCCAGTTTCCCATGACCAGCAAATGCACTCACTGTGTCACACCCCGTAAAAGCGTGTAGGCCGATTAGACTGTCACAGATTCCTTCTCCTAATGCGTTGCCTAGTTTGCTTATATCAATAAACCGTGTGCGATTCTGTGGGTGCCACGCTTCTGGTAAATAGGGCATGGAATGATTTTGTGGAAACCAAGGCAGAGCACCAAAACATCAGTGTCTTCAGGTGTAACTATTACTGCCGTTGAACCAGACTTAGGCATGCAACAGGAGCTATGTGTCTGCTTCTTCTTGGGTTGAATGCAGCTCTGGGGCTTCTATCCAGTCTATCTTGTCATTCGATAACATTTCTCCTCGCAGGTAGCATACAGTATCTTCCCACCTAGCTTTTTTGGTTGGATTGTCATTCATCTTCTTTAATCAGGCTACTTTTGTTGTCGGGGGCACTTCCTCCACTGCTGGATGGTGTGGCTTCCTGTAAATTTTTTGTACTGTATAGTTGGACATGTTGGACTTGCAGCTCCACGGTCAGCATCTTTGATAGACTTATTGTGATAGACATAAAAACCACATCAATCCTTGGACTGTGTGTGCCTTCAATCAAGACCAGCTGCAAAACAGATTCTGCAAGCTGTGAAAATGTTTTGCTATTGCCATTCATCTTCTGCACCAGGCTCATGCCGTCAATGATGCAGGTTGATTCATTTGGGATTTCATCAGCAGGGGAAAACCTTTTCTAGTTCTTTAGCAAGTAAAGCCTTGTTGATCTTTCTTAAAGACCCATCAATATGCCAATGCCCAAGGTAGAGGCCCCAGAGGGTGGGCCAAGACATCTTTCATTTGCAGCTTTCGGCTCTCAGCGACTAAGATCATTTGTCCAAACAGCTTCAGAACCACATCAAGTGCTTTGTTTGCATGAACTTTCTTTGTGTTAGCATCAGTGAAAGTTTTCAAGTTAAGTTTGGTCATTTTGTCAGGGAATTTGTTGATTGGTTGATTTTTGTCTAGTCGACTTTCTTTGAAACTCTGGTATTGCATGCACTTCTTCTGTCTCAAAGGCCCTCAACAAATCATTAGTTACATTTGGAGGTGCCACAATTCCTGTGGATAAGATAACCAAATCAGACTCCTCTGGACACATCAGGTTCAGCCAGTCATTTTCCATCAAGTCAACAAGAGATTGGACGTCTTTCTCATCCTTCTTGATTCTTGGACTCTGCAAGTCATGGTGAGACCAATTTGAACTGCCTTTGTCTACCATATCCCTCACTTTCCTGAGGTACTCTCTTCTGTATTCAGCAGTCATCTAGTACTTGGCAACAGCTCCAGGCTTTAGACTGAACCTCTTAGTTCCCCTGGTGTCTGTGTGTCGTTGTTTACTGTCTCCTCAATGGTTTGATCAACAGGGATCCTGCCAAAGGGGTTTGAGTGGCCAAGCTGAACTGAGAAGCCACCATGCATGAATTTCTCATGTACTTCTGGGTGTGTAGTAGGTAACTGGGACATCTTTGCATAGTAGTAAGGTAAATACCGTACATAATTTAACCTGTCATAGGCAAAGCACCAAGGTATCGGAACATGGATAGATGCAAGATGCAACAGCCAGTCTCCTTCTCGTGATGCTCTAATCAGCCCCAACAAATTGTCCATCATATCCACATAGGACATCCAGAATGATGACAGACTGCCATGCTTTCTCTAAGGAACTGGAGATAGTCTTCAAACAGCTCTAAGATCCTGGCACATGAGTTGTTGTTGACAACCATAACTAAGGATGCCTGTGATACATATTTGTACATCTCATTGATGATCTTGAGTGTTTCCTTCATATGAACAACATCAGGGGCATGATGAACTTCTGACCATGGCAGGAAGCCTTTCCATGCCAGACGAAGGAGACCTTCATACACCAGCTTGTGAAGTCTGACTGCACGATTGTACTTCCTTCCATTCATTACACCAGCAATGTAGCCTTCTGCTATCACCCCAGACTCTACACAGAGGTCCCTCAGTCCAGCATCTTGAAATTGCTTTCCAATTGTAGACAGAAACATACAAATCATGTGGAAAACTCCAAGCCTAATGAATGATTGTAGCCTAAAATTTGTCAGGATGCTTCCATATGATCTCCACAGCCTTTGCATACAGAGCCTGATCAAAGACACAGATAACCTTCCCAAGGTGCAAAGATTTCATGATTGCTAGTGACTGGTTGAGGACTTCATGTACAGTAGACATCTGTGTGGCTGGAATATTGATAGTGGGTAAGTATCCCACACTGTCTTGGGTAACTGTCATTTCATCTCGGGTTAATATGTTGAAACCTGTCCACCCACTATGTTGTTCTTTGACATGCGTGCCATAAGCCAGATGAAGTTCTTCTTCCTAGCAGAGTTTGTTTCTTCTGTGGCTTGGACATATACACTCTTACTTTGGGAAGGTCCAGCTCGTTTTCCAACATTGTATGGTGGGAGCATGGGCACTGTTGCAGCAATACTTCTCTTCTTCATTTTGGAAACTAAAGGAAGGATCTTGGCAGGCATTGGCTTGGTTGGTCTTACTTGGATGGCAATCCCATTAACTCTGCATGATGTTCTCTCTCCACTGACCGTCTCCTCCAATCTGTCAATGTCCCAGGCTAGGGTTGTGAACACACCAGGATGGATATTGGATGGAAGGGCTATGTCACCTCCTGCCAGTGACATCTTTTGAAGACAGAGAGCTGTATCTATTCCATGAGACACTGTTGACCAAGTCTGAGGATTTGTATCAGCTCTTTAATTAGGACAGCCACATGGTTGAACTTTGCCACAAGTACATTCTAGATTAATTAGGACAGCCATAATTATGGTTGAACTTTGCCATAGAACTAATTAGGAGAGCCACATGATTGAACTTTGCCACAGAACATTCTATATCGAACTAAAATGGACGCCAATTCCGGTAAATAAGAGGTACATGTACCAGGAAAAAAGCCAATCAGCTACACATCTATCACATATATTTTACTGCTTATACTGGGACTTATAAATAAATTCCCACTAATAGAAGTTTTGCCCCATTGTATGGTACCGATATCTGATCTGGCCCATGGACTAATATGTGCAGTCAGATCCAGGAGTCGACTGGAAAGAGGAAAAGGTATGGATGTGGAGGGATCTGTGCTGAATGCTCCACCATGGTTGTGCAGAGCGTATGTGTGTGAGTCAAGGTATCTTCACTGTAAGATGGAAAAACACTTCCTTGAAAGGGTTTAGGATGCAACCACCCTGGAAATCAAATAATAATCATGCCACCCCCACACACGCACACAATGAAATCTTGCTTGTAATATGTTTTCAACTTAAAAAATCCTTGGACCTACCAGTTAAGAAGATATCATGTATCTGCTATCATCAAAGGAGTGCAACCTGAAAATGAGCCCATGAGGACGAGTCTAGACAGCAAGCCACTAATTGATTAGGTCGTCAAGCGCATGTTTGAAAATGGAATTCCAACCAGGTGCTTGACCACGTACCAAGTTTGAGCGCCTAAATCTGCAGTAGTGCCACTGGTGCTAAGTTCAGCTCTCTAGCCAATGCTGGATCCATCTTAAGGACCTACCTCCAACCATAACTCAGATTAGCTAATTTCAATAATCAGTTGTGTGCTAATGCATGTACAACCAGCTTCATCAGTAGAGCAAAACATACAAGACAAGCCACACAAAACAAATGAATGAATAATGCCAAATCTCTAGATACCTTGTGACAAGAGATGGACTTGGCAAGGGCGTAAATAAATATATAAATAGACAATTAAGTAAACAGGGTAAGGAGCATATTGGTGTAATGTTCAGGGAAATGCATCTGAGTTCCAAACAGGGATGACCCGGGCCCGGAAGATATGGTGTGAGGCAGTTATGACTGTTGAGGCTGTTTTATCAAGAAGATTTGTTGCATCAGATAGAGTTAGCAAGAAAGTGAAGAGCGAGTGCTTGGCAACCAGTGTGACCCAAGGTACCAATCTCAATAGTAATGAGTGTGGAAGAGATGCCACGTGAGTTGAGGTCACTTAAGGCTTGTTGGTAATTTTTCTTGTTCTCTTTCCGACAGTTGGCATTGGCCATGGACTCGGGGGAGTTGTATGGGACAGTAAGATCAATAGGTCTGACAATCACGATATCTGGACGAGCCGAGGTATCACGGATGTCTATTGGAATGGTGGAAGGAACTTGCTCTGGATTCTGGAAGATCTGCATACATCCTTTCTCCAGGATCAAAGGTTCATTGGGGTAGGTAAGGTGTCTCAGCAGTAGAAAAGATAGCTGCCCAGCTGGGAGACCAGCTTGGATGCAATTCCAGACCCTATTCTGTGATTCCAGTTCAGTGATGGCAGTGAACATGTTCTGGACACCAGTTCACTCAGTTTGCTGTTCCAATGTCCCTCCCTGTTTCCTTTTTGCAGCGATGAGCCAAGGTCCTCGAGGTGATCTTTAATATTGAGCCTTTTGCAAGGACCATCAGCTGGTTGGCTTTCAGGGAGGATGTGCAGAGACTTTGAGAACCCATGGTCCAGTAATAAGCAATCACAGGGCTATTTGAAGTGTTGATGGATGAGAGGAACATGATTAGCTTTGGTACGATATTCTGAGAGAGTTGGAATATCAATCACATTTGGACGGTGAATGACGGCAGTAGTAGTATTTCTGGTTAAGCCAAGCCAGACTTTGATCTTCCTTGTGCAAAGAGACTGCACCTTCCTGATGCTGGATTCAGGAATGACATCTACAGCCAAGGTGAAGTGGAAAGAAGGGATGAGGAATCGGCAAAGAATCCACAATTTGTATTCACCATGAATGGGGGATGAATCAAGGTTGGTTAACTTCTCCTGGAAGGTCGCAACAAATTTCTTCCCACACTCCTTGATTGTTACAGATGTATTATGACCAAGAATACGGCCAAAGAACTTTGTGACGCCAGAGGTAATGCTGCGAGTGTGATCATTCCCAAGCTGAAAAGTGGTGTGCGTCACTTTCCCGTTGCAAGTGATATACACTTGTCAGGCTTTAGTGTCAGATTCAAGTCAGAGCAATGGCTTGCTATGGAATGGAGGGCAGTTGCATGGTCCGTTGATGAGCTAGAGAATACTGAAATATCGTCAGCAAACCCTTTCACTTTATGGACTGTGGAAAGTATGATCGCATTGCCAAGGTGAGTAGGGTAGATACCATCTCCCATTACCAGGTGCTGGGACCTACTCCATATCATTGAGATTGACATTCTCAGAGGATATACTCTTGCGGTAGTATAGTGTAGCCAAACCATCCCGTGAAGATTGATGTGATCGTACTGAGCTACCAACCACTTGGTTCTTCTGAGGCTTCTTCATCCCAGAGCATGTACAGATGCATGGGAGTTCACTCTTGGGAGTTTGACCTGCTTTGAGTCTGGCAACCAAAAGCAAAAGTCAAGGGTAGAGGGTGATTGGGCGAGTTGGATGATAGGGTTAAATGTGATAAAGGCGACACCCCTTTTTTATAGGGAACCCTTGGGTGGACCATTCCTTCGTGACCACATAGGTTGTCAGTTGCGAGTATGCACTGGAAATGTACATCCTCAGCTCAGTAGGGATGTTAACATGAACCAGCATGTCACAGATAAGCTGATGAGACACAGATGCAATAAGGGTTTGCCAGTTCTGCAGTTGGTAAAGGGTCTGTGTGTACGAGACTTCTCACAAGTAAGAGCTGCAGTTTAGTTCCACAATTGTGGGTGTGTCAATAGTGTTTAGCCCTGCCACTCTTTTTGCGTGGTGTGGAACTTGGTGTTTGAAATTAAGCTAGTCATGAAGATGGTCAAACTTCTCTAGGTACTTGGTTAAAGAAAAAAGAAGTCCTCAGAGGAAAACAGTAAGACTTTTGATCCTTGACTCCTTACTAAGGGACTTGACTCCATAACTATGGACTATAGTAAACTTGGAGCTTCCCTTGTATCCTTAACTAAGGGTATAATAATACCCAAATGCCCATGCAGTGAATCGACCTACAGCAGTTTCCCCTCAAACTGAATCAGCCCAGTTGGATACTGAACCTAGTTCATCAAGTGTGGCATCTTCTCTTCCACTTCTTTCTTCCCTCCCTCCACCTGCCTCTCTGGATATCCGCATCTTACTACAAAGTGGAAATTTAAATCACCTATCACAAAGTTAACATCATCAAGTACATTCCAGACTCTTCATATAATTATCCTGCTAAGAATTTTTATGGCATTAATTGTTGCTTTAAAGCTGAGTGGGTTAGGCATCATGGTTGCACTATAGCATTTATCAAGATGGTGTCCACTGTAAAGCTTGTGCTTTGTTTGCTCCCAGCGACATTGGGTAGCAAAAGTTAGGGATCTTTGTAACAAAGCCTTTTCACGTCTGGACTAAGCAGTCTTCAGCTAGTCTTAGCCATGAAGATCATCAATACCATCATGATTCAATGACAAAAATGGTAGCTTTCAGAGGTTAGTGTTCTGCTCTCAACCCAGAATGTTGCTTGCATGCTCAGCAAGCAACGTGAAGGCTCGAAATATAATGGTGGTGAAGTGAATGTTGAAGTGTGTTTGCTTTTGAGTAATGCAAGGTCTTTCTTTTACAGGTCATAGAGAGGATTTTACATGAACTGAATAATAAAGGTAACTTATTGAACTTGTCTAATTTAGGGCTAAGATGGATGGGGTGCTGTACATACACCTGGAAAATGCACCTCGAAATGCAGTGCATACCTTTAAGACCATCCAAAATGAAATTATCTCCATAAGGTATATAACACAATCCAGAATAATAAAAGACGCAAAGTATTTAACCATATTAGCAGAACAGATTGTGCTAATTTGGAGCAAATTTCAAAGGTGATATGATTTGTTGATGCTGAGAAACAAATCAGAGAAGAATTTCTTGATTTTATTACTGGAGAACGTATTACATGCGAGTCCATCTCAACTGCTCTTCTTTATTGGCTTCAAGCACATGACATAGATGTTGCATTCTGTATAGGTCAAGGCTATGATGGTGCAGCCAGTATGTCTTCCAGCAGTGTGGGTGTTCAGGCAAGGATCTGTGAAGTATGCCTTTAGCTTTATATACTTGCTGCCAGAGTCACCAGTTGAATCTTTGTATTATGAAAAAGCATGCTCAATTTCCAATATCATAAATGCCAATGGTGTTATTTCAGAAATTGCAAAGTTTTTAAAGTATTCCCCAAAGCATCAGCATTTTTTTAAAGCATATTATTGAATCAGTTTCAACTGCAGAGAAAAGAGTCAAACTCAAGGACTTGTCCCGAACATGCTGGGTTCAGAGGATAGAATTGTATTTTATGACTTGTAGCTTGCAATTATCAAGACTATGTAATGGAATCAATTAGTACCAGTATATAGTTCAGAGTATGGCAATTGATTAGTACCAGTATATAGTTCAGAGTATGGAAATTGATTAGTATATACCAGTATAATTATAGTTCAGAGTATATAGTTCAGAGTATGGCAATTGATTAGTGCCAGTATATAGTTCAGAGTAAGGCAATTGGTCTTGGGATTCAGAAACCTCGACAAATTCCTTCATCAACTTATTTCTTTTGAATTTCTTGTTTCATTCAGCACTACAATGAGAATCTTCGATATGTTACAATCAACCTTCAAAAGAGGACTCGTGATGTCATGTATGCATATGAACACATTTCAGATGTGCATCTGGAGTTTGAACTGTTAAAATCAACCTGAGCAGAATTCCATGCTTGGTTTGAAGAAATCAAACTTTAGCTGACTGCATTAACATACCTGTTAGCATTCCCAGGATTACGTCAAGACAAGTACATAGAGCAAATGTTTCTGCAGACAGTCCTGAAGTGTACTATCGCAGTAACATCATGATGCCTTTCTTGAATCGCATAACCACAGAAATGGAAACCAGCTTTGGATAAATTAACCAGACGAAGATAAAACTGTCATTCTGTCCACTGCTGTGTCTTATGCCTCCTCCTCCATTTCGATAACATTTGTGATGTGCCTCCTGCCAATGTTATTTCAATGGTCCAAAAAGACTGCAGACTAGAGGTTGACATTTGTGGGTGGCATGAGGAGAGAAACAAAAGATGATCACTTCATTATCTCTTGGAAATTGAATGCTACTCAGCTCAAAGTGAGAGCTGTGGCCATTGGTAAAAGAAGTGAGCATTGTGATACCGCCTTCACTAGGAAGTCCTCCTTCAGCCAAAAATAGAAGAGTTCTTGATCAACCCAACCTTTATCACTGACTCCATAATGGGAGCCACATATCTCATCCTTGGTACAAAGTATATTCAACTGTTTAGCAGCGAAGAAGAAAGGCATTGGCCTGTAGCACTTCCACACCCTATAACAATAATCTGTGATTTTTTTACCATAAGATAGCCTTTTGCAGCAATGGCTCTAGGAGGACGAGGTTCCAATGGGACTCCAGTCTCGTCCATATTGTATATCATTTCGGGATGGTTATCAAATCCAAATTCATCAAATATGCTTCTCAAGAGTCTGAAGCAGGCATCAATATTTTCAGCACTGACAGCATCCATTCTCACTCCAGCAGTAGCATCACTAGCGCAAAACTGAAGAATGGAGTTTCTCTTCAGAAACTTCTGCCACCACCCTTTGGTGATAGTGGAGCCTTTAAGTGTCCCCTTCTACTTACCATACATTTCAACTAAACATTTAACATCACACCGAGTCTTGCCAAACCCTGTCTTGGCAACGTCAACTAGCTGGCTAGATACATGTCTTCATCATTGCTCAAGTAAAGCTTAGGCCCTGGTATGGAACCAAGCACTACTTGCTTGCTCAAGCGGTCCTTCAATGTGGAACGAGGCACTCCATGTAGATCTGCGGCTTTGTTACCAGAAAGGCCTTGAGTTCTTACACTATTTATATCAGCTGACATTTTCTCTTGAGTCCATTGGATTCTCATAGAACTGCCCTTCATCTGGATGGCCATGGTAGTAGAGCCCACAGGAGCACGTTTGAATCCCTTTTTCTTTGGCATCTTCCTAAAATGAACTAGTTAATATCTTATTGGGTTACTTATCCCTGGTTTGATTCCACAATACCACTCATTATCAACTACACTCACTTGTTATAACTTGCTATATTCTCGGCACCCGAGAAAGGAAGACTTCGAGTTCAATGGGCATGCGGATATTCCCATAAAATGTATAAGATTTTGTCCGTAAACTATTTGCCAATAATAGATGCGTGAAAGGCTGATAATGGGAGTCGGTCGATTATCGACGACTTATGCTACATTACATGTTGGGATCCTCTTAACGGTATCTATGCCACCCCTGCATTATTTTCTGCTAAACTCTTGAGTCCCATCTGTACAGACCATTATGCGCTGAAATTGCTGAAAGCAGCTAAGTTATATCTGATGAATATTACACAAGTGAGATCAGTGTTATGTTACTCAAGATAGATTAGTACTAATTACACAAGTGATGTAGATAGATTACTATTATGTTACACAAGTAATGTAGTGATTATTATTATGTTACACAAGTGACATAGATTAGTATTACATTATAAAAGTGACGTCGCTAGATTATTATGTGACGTAGCTAGATTATTACGTTACACAAGTGACATAATTATTAACAATTGACATAGATAGACATTACACAAGTGAGGTAGATAGATAATTACATTACATAATGATGTGTCGCAGGGTGACCCTGAGATTACTAACCCAATTTCAGATAGCCACTTTAAGTGAATGATAACTTGATTATGTGTGAAGCATATTGTATAGAACTGTGTAACCATAATCAACACCTAAGCTAGCATGTGTTGTATGCATCTCTTTGGGCACTCTTATGTGTGACAACATTGAATATTACCTTGTATGGGCATGTCTGGAGTGACCGGCTGTAGCCTATTTAAAGGAGCAGTTTTACACTCCATTTAGATTTTGACTGCCATTATACAGAGTCTGTAGACATGTGTATGTATGTGGAGTAAAGGTCAATTCTTGTTGAGAGACTTGCTTGCCTTAGCTTGAGTAATATGGCTAGGGTAGGTTGGTGACACATCAGAGGTCACCTGGTGCCAGCATACCAAACAAACCAGCTGACAGGATTGTAATCTTTTGTAGTATAGATTTTTGTTCTGTCACAACTGGTGACATCGGAGGGATACCATTAGCTTAGAAAGAGAGAGCCAGTGAAGAGCCATAGATACAAGCTACTACTAGATTAGCTAAACTAGTTTCGATTTTGGCCAACAGAAGTCAACCATCATGTAGAAGTGATCGAGTGATTCAGGTGGCAGACAATTCGAGATGTCAAGATCAAAATTCCCGGCTGTGGCGGACGAGGAAGCCAAACGGGCAGAGACACCGACTAATGCTAGCAGAGTTGTTGTTACGGTTCGAAAAAGAAAGAGAGAAGACAAGGAAGCAGGAGAGGTTGGAGGTGCAGGAGAGAGAAAAAATACGAGCTGAGGAAGAGGCGAAGAGAGAAAAGAGATGTTTAAGGCGATATGGGTAGATGGAGCAAGGAGCCTGGACGATACACAAGAGACAGCTATCAGCAGAGTGCATTCCTACCAGGAGCGTGTGCCGAAGTTTCGGGAGATGGCCAAGGACGAGGATCCGTCTGACTATTTCATGGCTTTCGAGGCTCACATAATTACCTACCATGTGGACAAGGAAGAGTGGACCAAACGTCTAGTCCCAGTGTTGAGACCGAGGCATCACAAGTTTTCTCACGATGACGGAGGAAGCAAGGGTGGATTACACATAGACAAAAAAGGCTATATTAGCCAGATACAAGGTATAGGGAAACTTACCGGCAGAAGCTGGATGGCCTCCGACGTGAGGGTGGTGAGAACTCAGACACAGTTGGACACAGAGCAAAGCAACTATACCTGAAGTGGATTGAAGGTTGCAGCACTGTGGAAGGGGTCGTAGATCTTGGAACTATGGATCTGCTGATCGATACCATGCCAAAGCAGTTGGCTATTCATGTTTTGGACAGAGCACCGGAAACAGCTCAAGAGGTGACGACGATCACAGACAGCTTCGTAACAACTCAAGGCTGGTCCTATGATGACATACCCCAAGAAGATAGGGGAGGTAACAGAGGTTCAAAGAGGGTAGGACGTAGCCACCCATCTACTGAGAATGAGAGACATGGGCAGAAGTGTAGGAGATAGGACAGACGGTGTGACAACCGAGATATCAATATCCCAGATGCAGGAGATAACTTTTCAACACCACAGCCTAAGCAGGACAGTGGATGCCGCTCCAAATGTTTCTCAAGTGCGGTGTGCCTGGACATTTTTCTGCAGAGTGCTTCACCAAGAAGGCTAATTACAAACACAGGGTGTAGAGTGTTAACCTCCGCAAGACATTGACTTCCAAGGAGGAGATTAGCTTGGTCAATTCGGAGATTAGTGGTAAAGCCACTGTAGAAGGCACCATTGGGGAGTACAGTGCAGTGCCAATTCTCCTGGATACAGGTGCAGGACAGACAGTTGTTAGGGCAGATCTGGTGGACCCCAACATCTTACTGGATGCTCAAGGCATGCTCGTTCATACAACGGCAGCACTCAGATTCACCCAATCGCAAAGGTAGCTGTACAAGTGGGAGGAAGAGAACAGGAGTTAGAGGTGTTGGTGGCTGAGATACTAGACCACTCAGCATAGCTAGGGAGAGATATGCCTGGAATATGGGAGCTGGGAAAGAGACTCCTGCATGATGAAATTGTTAATATGGTCACAACCAGATGTAACAAGGAGTGGACCGAAGAAAGTATACCAGTTGGTCAGAAGGAAGCTGAGGCGAAGGATATGACTGAGAGTGAGTCCAGTGATGATAAAGTTGAGAAGCCATGGGAAGACACACCTGATGAGCCAAATGATGAGACCCTCACTACGGAGTCCGAACAAGAAGAGACTACTCCAGCCAAGATAAGGCAGAGAAGAAGAGACAGAGAGCGGTACCCGAAGAATGACAGTGGACATCCATTAGACGTCGATGTGCTGAAGAGCAACGTCAAGAACAGAGACAAGACAGTAGTATACCAAGGTTGTGGGAAAAAGCAAAACATGAGAAGGACCACAGTTACCTTATTGAGGGTGGGTTACTCTGGAGAAAAACAACAGATCATCTAGGGAATGAGGCCACTCAACTATGCCTGCCCAAGAAGTACCCATCGCTGGTTTTAGCATTGACTCACAGACCAGGATATCTGTGGAGAGACCGGACGACTCAACAAGTCCTTGATGAGTTCTTCTGGCCCCGTATCCATACAGAAGTTAGGCAATTATGCTGAGCCTGTCCTGAATGCCAGCAAGTGGGAGGTTCAGCCACATCCTAACCCTTATGACCAATGCCCATCATTGATAAGCCATTCTTGAGAATTGCTATGGACCTCACAGGACCATTACTGACCACAGCCAATGGGAACCGTTTCATTCTGGTCATAATGGATGACTCTACAAGGTGGCCAGAAGCATTTACCCTGAGATCGATGGAAAGCACAGTGATAGCAGACTGCTTAAGATGTTGAACTGGATAGGAGCACAGGATGAAATATTAACAGATTGTGGGAAGAATTTCGTGAGTAAGTTACTGAAGGAGTTAAATGCATTTTTGGGAGTGAAGTCCATCATAACTACACCCTATCACCCGGCCACCAACGGCATGGTGGAACGCTTCAACACGACGTTGAAAGTCATGATAAGGAAAGTCCTGAAACAGTGGAAAGGTAGTTGGGATCAAACCCTGCCTCACTTGTTAGGGGAGTACAGGAGGACGCCCAACCAAACCACCGCATTTACTCCTTCCGAACTTTTATTCGGACGACAGATTCAAGGGCCACTTCAAGCATTAAGGACGAGGTGGACATCCAAGGAAACAACCCCTTCAGATATAGTCACGTACGTGACAACAATCCAGAAGAAACTGAAGGACATCTGAGATCTTTCCCAGGAAAGAGAGGAGAAAAGGAATGTCAAGTATAAGGAACTGCATGACCGAAAGGCAAAAGAAAGGGAGTATGAGGAGAGTTAGTCATGTTACGGATGCCTGGAATTGGACCAAAGATGGATCCCAAGTGGGAAGGACCATATAATAATATAGTAGAAGACAAGATTGACAGCACTACCTATGAGATGTCAATGCCTGAACATCCTCAGAGAAAGACAAGCAGAAACATCAACCTCATCAAGGAATACGTTTCTCCGACAACAAGCTGCTTGATGGTGGAGATAGACGATGATTTTGGACCAGGAAAGGAAGAAAAAAGGGGCAGATGGCAAGTCTGCCATATACAAAGACCTCACTGCAGAGCAAAAGGGGTGTGTGGTAGAGTTATTAAGAAGACACGAGGAGCTCACAAAGGACGAACCACGAAGGAGAGTCCGCTGGTGATCCATACTACCACACATTATCCCATTCATTGACCACCATATCGGTTGGGTGCCAGAAAGCTCCATGAAATGAACTGGGCAGTACAAGAACTGCTAGAGCTGGGCATCGTTCACCCATCGCAAAGCCCTTGGGCATAAACAGCTATTATGGTCGCGAAAAAGGATGGCACCAAAATATTGTGTGTGGACTATAGGAGATTAAATGAAGTCACAGTCTCTGATCCGTTCCCATTACCACTCATCAACGATCTACTCATATAATCTACTCGACAAGTTAGGAGCAGCAGAGTATATATCAACTCTTGGTTTGTCGAAAGGATATCACCAGGTCCTAGTAGACAATGACTCCATTGCAAAGACAGCTTTTATCACACCAGTGGGTAAATGGGAATACTTGCGTATGCTGAAGAATGAATGCCCCATCGAATTTCCAGAGACTCATGAATTCTACAATGGAAAACCTCGCTCAATTCGGATCTGCATATATCAATGATATAATAGTTTTTGCAAGTCATTTGGAGAGCACATCGACCATTTGGAGGTAAGTATTTCAAAGGCTTGAGAAGAAGGGCCTTCATCTCAAACCATCCAAGTGCACTTTGGTAAAGAGACATTGCAACTATCTCAGACACAGAGTACGCAAGGGTGAGGTAGGCCCACTGTTTGTTAGGATCTATCCTGTAGGGTGGCCTACTGATTGGATAAGCATCTCCCGTCTCCAGCCTGATGTCAGTGTCCTTTGTGTAACCTTTACCACCAGTTAACTTCTCATGTTTCCTCACTAGTTCACTCAACGTCTGTTCTTCTGCTGCTGTTACGGTCGTACTAATGGTCACTCCCTCCTCCTTTAGATTGACAGTGACATCGTCCATCAACTCTGTCATCTCTAGGCATGCTGCCACAGGCGAGTGAAATTCTTTCAAGAGGTTGATGTGTCATTGCACCTTCCTTCGTGGATGTTCAGGCACGTGGATCTGGTATGTCGTCTCATCGACTTTCTTTAGGACAGTGTAGAGCCCTTCCCATTCAGCGAGTAATTTAGGGCCTAGTGGCGGTGTTCGAAGTAGAACCATATCACCCTGCTGAAATGAACGTCGTTGTGCCTTCCCTTCACAACGCTCTTTCTGTTCCACTTTCTTTTCTTCCTCATTTTCTCTGGCTACTTCTCGCATTTGTTCCAATCTGCTTTCCTTCCTGCACACTTCCCTCCTACCTCATAAACTGGCTTTACTTCTATCTTTCAATATGTTCGCAACAAGTGATCATCACAGGTACCACCTCCTCACCTGTCCCTGTATCTTCTGGTGTCCATCAGGGATCTATAATAGTGTCTCTCCTCTGTATAATTTATATCAATGGAGTGTGTAACGTGCCTTTATCTGTCTTATCTAAGCTTATTCTCTATGCTGATGATATCCTTCTTTTTCCACCCATTAATTCTGATTTGATTTTTTTCACTCTCAAAATGACCTAAACTGTATCTCTGCCTGGCTTGCTTCCCAATCTCTCACACTTAATCTAATGAAGTCAAAATGCATACTTATTTCTTATAAACAATCTCTTCTTACTAAGTCTCTGCCACTTCTGTGTATCTCTGGTTCTCCAATTCAGTTAGTGACTGAGTTCAAGTACCTGGGAATCGTCTTTTCTTTATCTCTATCCTTGAACAAACACATTAATTACATCTCTTCCAAGACCCGTAAATTACTTGGCCTTCTCTACCGTCATTTCTACTGCTATTCAGACACTTCCACTCTTCTTCGCCTCTACACTTCTCTTATCATCCCCATCTAGACTACTGTTCTTTTTTTCTGGGACGCTCAATCATCCCATCTTTCTTCTCATCTTGAGAGAATATAATAATTTGTATGTAGTAAACAATGGTCCTCAGACTGCACTTTTCTTCTCACTAAGCTTCATCATCCATCTCTATCCTCTCGCCGCCATAATACCTTTTTCTTCAAACTTATTCACAAAAACATAGATTTTCCTTCAAGCCTTCCACCATGCCAACCAACTCCCTGCTACAACCTCCGATCCTTCCACCCCAGTAATCATCTGCTATCCCATGCAGAACTCAGTCTGCTTACCTTTCATTTCTCCCTACTACTTACTAGGCTCTGGAAGTCTCTCCCCAATTACATTAAATAAACTAACTCACATTGGCAATTTAAACACTATATTCAACACCCCTTATCATTACTTAACTTTTAACTACTTAATTATGTGTGAAAACCAACTTTATTATTGAATACATACACAGCTGTAATGTATCATGACCCCAGAACACAAGGAGTCCTGATTCTAGGAAGTACCTACAGAAGGGGCTTGGCAAGGGCTTGTGAGACAATAAACAAATAATGACAGCACAATAATAAATAGTAAATATATGTATAGTTAAAGCAGTGGTCGAGAAGAGTTCCATGACATATTCCTCATGTATTTGTTGACTTATTTTTACTCTTCATATTAGCCTCTTGGCTAGTGAGTATGTGCATAGTAAAACCACAGCTATGTGCGGGATTTTTTTTCCAGCAGAACTGTTTCTTCTTCAGAATAAATAAAGAACATAGACTTAAGAAAAGGAGCGAGAGAGAGAAAAGTCAAAGCGTGCCTCTGAAACAGCAGAACAAAGAGAACTGGAATTGGAAGGAAAAAAGAGCGAGGGATAGAAAAAGGCATGGGAGAAGCACAGCAACCCACGATGGAGAAGCTTCCTTGGGATCAGGTAAACTTTTTACACTCCATGTTTCTATAGCTTAATTAAAAGAATGTTTCATTCAATGCGAGTTTGCATCATGGTGCTAAACTGGAAACGATCGTCACTCTAGAGTGTGTAAACCAAGTTAGCATGATTATTGAGAAAGTAATATCAATATTCCTACTATACATATAACAATCCAAGCAATACAATGTTATGACATCAATAAGTTAAAGATCAGTGTCTAGTGTAAGGCCTGCAGCTGTATTTGAATACCTACAGCATTGTGATCTAGACTTGGGATTAGGGAAAGAATGCTAGGAAATTAACTTTTATCGTATTGGAGTTATGATAAATGGAGTTATGATAAAAATAATTGTTTAGCTCTCCATCACACATTCGCTCGCCACATAATGCCTTGCATGCATTGTCCGTCCTTTACTGTGTGGCTTATACGCACGCGCAGATCCTGGACTACTGCACAATTATACGCATGCGCCCCATATGGAGCATAGAGCATGTAACAGAAATCAGGAGGGCTTCAGAAGAGAGATGCAGAGAGAGAAGAGATGCAGCAAGTGATTCTGAGAGAGAAACTGCAAGAAAAGTTGACTGGGAAAGACAAGGCAGTGCGTAGTTGATCTATTCCAGAACCAAATTAATGACACTTCATAGAGCAGAAATTTCAGCGAATCAAGGTATAAGGAGAGAGCATCCAACAGCAGTAGAAGGAAAAAACTAAGGGCTGCACTGCCAGATCTGCAAGGGATGAGGAAAAAGTGGTAGATGTAGAGAAGTGAAGGGTGCACTGTCAGGGATTGTGAAGGATGAAGAGGGAGCAGCAAACACTGGTAGGAGGAGAGTACTGAGGGCTACATTCAGCATCAAGGGATCAGGCAAGCAATAACTCCCACAAAAACATTCTCATAAAGTATTTTTCAATCTAATATATACCTATTTTACCATTTTCTGGTATATTTGATGTTTAATAATTATGCTACTAAATAAGTTTGCAAACAACAAAAAGGACTACAGAATAATGGTAGATTATTAATATAGTATTGTGATCTGTCAACATTTTATATTCATAAACATGTGATAAATGAAATAAACACCTTCCAACCGCAACACATGAACATTTATATATCCCGCAGAGTTTCTGGGGGTACTTCGCCAATAATAAGCTTTGTCTGTCCATCTGTCCGTACATCTATCCATCCATTGATTAGTGTGCCACAGTTATATGTGGTGCAGATCTAATCATCCTTGACTACGGAATCCTGGGGACTGACTACGGAATGGCTACTCCTTGAGCTGCACAGCTAAGAAGAAGAACTAAACAGGGTATAGAAGAAACCAGGAGACCTGCACAATGGAAACAGAGAGTGAGAAGGGCTGCAGCAAGTGAAATTGCATGAGAAGCCACAGAGATTGCATTTATCAAGAACTAAATGGGACTTCACAAATCAGAAATTTCAGAGTGTGAAAGGGATGAGGAGAGAGCAGCTAAAAGCAATAGGAGGAGATAACTGAGGGCTCAGCCAGAGGGTGAAGGAACAAGGAAAGAGCAGCTGATGCTAGTAAGAATAGAGATATTAGGCCTGCACTGCCAAGTTGTTCTCAGTATAAGGAGAGAGCAGCCAACACCAATAGGAGGACATAACTGATGGATGCACAGCCAGAGAGTGAAGGAACAAGGAGGGAACAACCAATATTAGTAGGAGGATAGAACTTAGGGCTATAGCTGCTGCCAGAGAGTGCATGGAATGATGAAAGGGCAGTAAATAACTGCTGCCACAACAGCTCTTGCCCCTATGTCACGGCATACCTTGAAAGACTTTTTTGTGGCAAACACTTAGAAGAGCAAAGAATTACCAAGAAAAATTTCGAAAGTACAACAGTGCCTTTTCTTTTGCTGCTTTGGAGCACAAACAGTGCCATTACCAGGTCCATGGCCCTGCTGTGTTAAGATGCATGGCCAGATCTTCCACTACACCAAAAGTCTGCATCCACCACCACTACACCAGCACTCTTCATCCACCACCACTACACCAGCACTCTGCATCCACTACCACTACACCAGCACTCTGCACCCACCACCACTATTCAGTTCTGGCAAGCTGTTCCAGTAATATGTTGCAGATGCAGATGTCTAGATGGAAGGTTGCTATATAGTTGCATCACCTACAAAACAACCAGACCCAACTAATAGTTGTTTTATACTCAGGTTTAATTGTATATCAATATATAAACATTATTACTATGCTAATAACACTGCAGGTCTGATGGATCACTTTAATAGCAATACAACCAGCAACATGCAATCAAGAGTTCCAGTGTCCTTCCATCATCCTTCAGTGGGTGCCAAGAGCAATGCAACAAACTATCAGACTGCGTTGGCTATTGTTGTGCAAAGTATGGTCGCCGGATCTCTTCCTCGCAGATACCTGTAACCCCAAGATTCAAGAGATAACAGAGAATCTGAGGTTGGATGAGAGAACAGATATGTAGTCAGTCAGTCAGTCCTCGAGCAGCTCGGCCACCAGGTTAATGAGGTTACTCTCCTGATCTTGTGACAAGGTCTTTAAGTTGCACTTGAAGAAACTTCTGACCTGTATAAAGGAGAGACAAGTGCTCAGAGTGCCTGTAGCCCAGGTATATGTGATGGAGTTTCAGAAGCATGGTCTTCCTCATTGTCACATGTTGTTCATTCTTTGTGTAGAGGATGAACTGAGGGATGGCAATGATATTCATGATCTCAGCTGAGATTCCTGATGAAGAAGAAGACATGGAGTTCTACAATTTCATGAAAGTCCTGCATGATACACAGTTCATGTTGTGTGCTCAACCCAAACTCTGTGTATGGAGGATGGGATATGCACAAAGTATACCATAAGAGTTTTCTAATAAAACTTTTGAGAATATTAATGGCTATCTAGCATAGAGAAGGATGAACAATGAGAGGACAATACATACTACGAGGTAGCAGAACAGGTTAGTGGTGCCTTATAATAGACAACTCCTCAAGAAGTACAAGTCACACATCAACCTTGAGACATGTGCATCCATCAAGAGCATCAAGTCAAGTATGTCTACAAGTGACAAGTCACACATCAACCTTGAGACATACGCATCCATCAAGAGCGTCAAGTAACTCTTTAAGTATATCTACATGGGGCAAGTCACACATCAACCTTGAGACATGCACATGCTAACAATAGAATTTGCTGTGACTCACCAGATGGTGCTGGAGAGACAGCTCAAGCATGATGAGAAAATAATGTACCTCAATTGCAGGTACTTAAAATAACATGTAATATCATGGTGTAAGATATCATTACTAAAGATGGTACTCTTCCATTGCAGATATGTCTCGGCACTGGGAGCACTCTGGCAACTCTCTGAATTCAAGATGCTTAAACATTCTCGCATCTTTTACAGACTGACTGTCCAACAGGCTGTACTTCCATGATGGTGGAGAGGAAGAGGCAGTTGCACTGGAACAACTAGAAACAGCCACTTGACAGCCAGGTTTAAGTTAAACCCAGAGGATGCAGCTGCAAACCAGTTTCTGTGCACGGAAATACCTGAGCATTATTTGTTTGATAACACGGAGAAAAAATGGAGAGTGAGAAAGAGAGGAAGCAACAGATTTTCGGCAGAATGTACTGTGCCAGTCCAGCTAATCAGGAAATGTTCCATCTGTGACTCCTGTTGCTGCAAAGGCCTACCAGCTACACTGACTTAAGGACTATTCATAGGAAAGTCCTAATTGCATCAGACTACACCTCCTTGCCAATGATAGCACTGACAGAACATCACTCTTCCAAATGCCAAAACAGCTGCATCCCATGTATGTAACCACTTGTGTTGACTGCCAGCCATCCCATCCACTGCAACTATGCATTAACCAAAAGGTTACACTTTTGGAGGACTATGCTCAACAACACAGTATGGAGAGAACCAGGCACTGCAAGAGATTGAATCCATGAGAACGATTCTAGCTGAGCTGCACTTGGGCTTCCTGTGCCTCGGGAAGAGTTTGAGATCGATCACGTTACCTGATTATTCTCACATTCCTCCAAATTTTGATGACCTCAACACCCAACAACAGAATTAGCTGGAAAAAGCACTCCACACAGTGTTCATGAATGGAAAGGTGGGAAGCCAGCCACATGCAAGTAGCTACTATGTGCATGTACTGCACACAGTGTTCATGAATGGAGAGGTGGGAGGCCACATGCAAGTAGCTACTATGTGCATGTACTGCACACAGTGTTCATGAATGGAGAGGTGGGAGGCCACATGCAAGTAGCTACTATGTGCATGTACTGCACACAGTGTTCATGAATGGAGAGATGGGAAGCCAGCCACATGCAAGTAGCTACTATTTGCATGTACTGCACACAGTGTTCATGAATGGATAGGTGGGAGGCCTCATGCAAGTAGCTACTATGTTGTTGCCCTAGATCAGTGGTTACCAAACTTTTGACAGTGTGGGCCAAATTTCCAAATTTGGGAATGTCCTGGGGCCGGATCATAAAATTGCATGTGCTATATGTATATATACCACATTATCTTACACTCCAGGATTTGTCACTCTGCCCAAGAGTCCAGGAAAGCTGACCACTGCTCCATTGTTGTGTCAAGGAAGAAGCCAGATTTGACTTTTAGTTTCATTTAAACATGCCAGGGAACATTCAATGGTGGTCAGCTGTTCTGTGGTTTCATTAGTTACAAACCACTAACCACTAGTCAATGGCATGACAGTGGTAGCATAATGCATTGGAGCCATTCCAACCAAGCGCATACCTAATTGAACTTCTCACACATCTAGTATTGTTTGTTACTATTTTTAGCATGAAGATTTTTTTCTTTTTAATATATATAGAAAATGTGGTAAAGTGGATGTTTACACAGGGTTAAGCAAATGCTCCCAACTTTCAGAATTAATTTTTTGTTTTCTTTTTAAGACAGCAAACATGGAAAAATTGATGTTTCCACATGTTTCCACAGGGTTAGATAAATATTTGCCACTTTGAAATATCAGAATAAAAAACATTTTAAGACATTGCAAACTTGTTCTTGTTCAGTGGGAAGTGTTAAATTGCTGGTGACTTTTCATGATTTCATCAATGTCAGGTTTCAGATTAGTTGTGGATATTCTGAGGATGTCATCAAGATGTTCATTGGTCAAGTTGCATCTGTACTTGGACTTTGTCATCTTCATCCTTGAGAAGAGCTGCTCGCAATTGAAAGTCGAGCCAAACAGGGCAGGACATGACTCAGGGTAGGTGGGGAAGCGAATTCTGGTAAAACTGCACCAATGTCTTAGTCTTGAAATCTGCTTCCAAATCCATATTGCACTGCAGATCAATCAGTTCCATTTGCAGTGCCACCGGTGCCTCTGAAGGTTTCACAGAGAAAGGCTGACCGACCATGGCAGGAGCACCATCTGTGGCCACTCCCACCAGTTTCTCATAGCCAAGTCTAGCTTACTCAAGTTGTTAACTGCTATAAAGACGTCCTTCCCAGTGCATGTTCCCTTCATTGGATAAAGTGCCAAGAGCTCCTCAGTGACATTCATCCTGCTATCAACTCCTCTGACAACGATCCCCATCTGTGCCATGTCACCAATGTCTGTGGATTCATCCAGGCATAGTGAATAGGCCTCCATTTTTGGCCTTCAGTTGTGTCTTAATGTTTCCTGACAACTCCTCCACTCTTCTGGCCATGGTTTTGTTGCTGAGGCTCACATCATTGAAAATGCTAGCTTTCTCTGGGCACAAGACTTGAACTACTTCCTTCAGACATTCCCTGACAATTTCTCCATCTGTGAATGGCTTTCCACTCTTTGCCAGCACCTCTGCCACTTTGAAGCTGGCAAAGGTAGCCTTTTTGCTCTGCAGATCAGCCTTCTTGAAGATCTTTTGCTGACTCTGAAGCATTTTCTGTAACTCCACTGCCTTACAAACCCTCTGGTCTCCTTGGAAGGCATTTTGCACGATGGGACTTATAATCAAATGCCTCTGGATGTTGAACTGTTTGGGGGCGGCGACTGTATCAGAGCAAATCAAGCAGACTTATCCTTCTCCTTGGCGAAGAAAAAATCTTTGGTCCACTCATACTTGAAAACTCTGAACATTCACTTTCCTCTTTTTCTCTACGGGCATTTTTAGATGGAAACCCACCGTATGGGCGGGGTTTCCTGCTCGTTCGGCTACCAAATCATTTTTGTCGACAACTTTCTCGCCATTTTTTTTACTTGCTCCCAGATGATTTTCACCAAACCTTCTCCAAACCTGCTTTGATGCTACTGGGCCGGATTGAAGAGCTTAGTGGGCCGGATCTGGCCCGCGGGCCGTACTTTGGTAAACACTGCCCTAGATGGTTGAAGAAAGACCTACCTAAGGGACGGAGGACATGGTAGGGCTTTGGCCCTACCACTTTTTGCTGATTTTAAATTTTTAAGTCTAGTTGCTAGACCAGACCAACATGATGGGTTTTCCCTAACTAAGAAAGATAAAAATGTGTAGACTAGAACTTATCCTTCAATCAGTTACGTGGTCAATGCTACGATGGGGCAAGTGCAGTGAAGGGAGCTAAATCAGGGGTTGCCTAGAGAATAAGTGATATTGAACCAAGGGCAGTATACACACACTGCTATGGGCATTCAATTAATCTGGCTGTGAGTGATACCTTGAAAGAGATCAAGATAATGAGAGATGTCCTTGACATGATGAAGGAAATAACAAAATTGATCAAGTTTTCACCACGAAGGGAAGGGATCTTCCGAGCTTTGAAGGAAGCTTGTGATTCTGAAGGTGGCATGACATCACCAGGAATTCGAATGCTATGCCCAATGAGGTGGACTGTGTGTGCAAATGCACTAGCGAGCATTGTCAGCAACTATGCTGCATTACAAGCTATGTGATGAAGCTGTTGAAATCATAAAGGACACAGAGATGAGAGCTAGGATAAAAGGAGTTTCTGCGCAGATGAAACATTTTGATTTCCTGTTTGGTACAATGCTCAAAGTAAAGTTATTTTCCTCTACACTGATAACTTGAACAAGACTCTGCAGAAGGTAAAGATTTCAGCCGCTGAGGGTCAAAAGTAGGAGAAATGGTTGTAGATACACTACTGTCTCTACGTACTGATGAAATTTATGATTTATTTTGGGACAAAGTTTCAAGAACTGCTTAATCAATAGATGTTGGTGAACCACACTTACCTCGTAAGCGAAGAGTTCCACAGAGATATGAGGATGGACTGTCCAGTGGAGAGTATCATGAGAGTCTCTTGCTCTATTATCGCCAGATATATATTGAAGCACTGGATAACATTGTCAGCTGTTTAAAGGATCACTTTGACCAACCAGGATATAGAATTTACTCAAAATTGGAGCAACTTTTATGCAGAGAATGTCAGGGGGTTGACTTTGAATAAGATTTTCAGTCTATTTGCACCTTTTACAAAGAGATTTCAAGCCCGATCTATTGCATGCCCAGTTACTCACTTTTGGCATCAATTTTGAGTCCACGAAGACCATTGGATCCCAATGTAAATATATTTGACATCAGATACTATTTTCAAAGTCTTTCTCTTGGTCAATGAGCACTTCTGGATCAGGTTTGAACAGTTTTGAAGCTGATACTTATCATGCCAGCAACCAATGCAAATCATGAGCGCTCCTTTAGTGCTTTACGTAGGATTAAAACTTACCTTCGTAATACTATGTTAAAACAAAGACTGAATCACCTAATGGTACTTCACATTCACAAGGAGTGCACTGATTCACTCAATTTCAAAGAGGTTGCCTATAAGTAATTCTGAACATAGAGAGAGACTATTTGGAAAGTATCAATAACTGTACATTCATAATAATAAATAGTGTGAAGTCTATAATACTACGTCTATATTACTCAATATGGTATAGATTTTCAGTTTTTGCGTTTTTGCACTCCATGTGATATCCCCCCCCCCCCCCCCCCCCCCCTAGCCTCATGCATCTTACAGTTACTGTGCATAGCTTGATGGCCAGGTGGTACATTGGCCCTACCACTTAAAATTTGTGTGCTCCGTCACTGCTTTACAACTGATTGGCAGTGCACATCAATAACTGCAACCATAAGGTTGCTTGTGCAGCCTGGACTGGCATTGCTGCAACTCTGATTGTCAATGGAAGAAATGTACACAACCTATCAGTTACCATCATGGAAACTTCCAGCTGTAAATTACCACCAACTTTTAATCATACACACATGCTCCGAAGTTAGTCACTCTTTATCATTGAGGAGGCGTCAATGATACCATCGCATGCACTTCGCAAAATAGACTGCTGCTTAAAGGCATCTTGTCTGCTCCATTTGGTAGAAAGGTCTTTCTGCTTGGTGGAAATTTCAGACATGTGCTTCCTGTGTTTGCCTGTGTCTTACCAGCAGTTGTAATAAAAAAATGCCTTAAAATCCCTCTTTGGCCTAACTTTGAGCATTACCAACTGTCACTGAATGTGCAAACATGACCAGGTGAGCAGGATTTTTCAGATTAGCTAGCAAAGCTTGGAAATGGAACCCTCACTGCTGACATTGATCCAAGGCATCCTGATATTCTTGAAATTCTTTCCATCTGCTTAGTTGCTCATTCCCATCATAAATGAGATTTATGAGGTGAAACAACCTCAACAGGCTTGCACACCTGCATTATCCTCTCACCCAAAAACAACAACTGCCTGAAGATTAATGAACAAGTTTTTGCCATGGTCCAGGTGAGGCGAGGACATACCTCAGCACAGATATGGTGAAGTGCAACAGCAGGAAGAGAGACAAAACTACCCAGTGGCACTTGCTGATTCCATTAGGAATGCCACCTCGTGCTTGAATCTCAAAATTTAGGCTTTGGAGATGCTGTTGCAAAATCACTACATGTACCAAACTCTGGAAATATAGTCCTCATTCCCAGAGTGAAACTAGCACCGAGTGATACAAACTTACCATTCACTCTAGAGCCCACCAATCCACACTACGACTGGCATATTCAATGACCAACAACAAGCACAAGCACAAACACTTGAAAAACTAGATATTATCTACACATCCTGTTTTCTCACATGGACAACTGTATGTAGCATTTTCTAGAGCTAGAGGTCTAGCAAACAGTAATGGTTCATGGTTCCCACTGCACAGCATCAAAGGCTGTTACAAAAAACATCCGTCAACAAATTCTTTAATATAATAAAACAATTTACTGTAGTATCATCAAACTCTATGAAGGGTGTATATAATTATTATACCCATGTTACCCGTTCTGCATATTTCTGTGTGTTGCTCATAAAACATTTAAGAAGGGACTGTAAGCACAAGAGTAGATTATCTATAGAAGGATATACCAACACTTTCTAATCTTTCTAATCTTAAGACAATTTTCACACAACACAACACATTTATGTATCTCGCAGTGTTTCTGTGGTGCTTACTAGCACTATTTGTTGTCGTTGTTGTTGTTATTAATATGCATAACAGTCATCAACATTTCAGTTGCATAGTGCTCATCACATGCAACATTTCCATTTAACATCAAATTGTCTTGCCTCTTCGAGACAAAAGTAAACACACCTTGCAATGGAAGCATTGTCACTTCTATGAACTCTGTAAGCCTGCATGGACAAATAGATTATTTTGTATACATTCATACTTGACTCGCATCTTGCCTCTTCTTGTCCAGTTATTAAGAAAACATAGAAATGGTTCTACTTTCAAGACAGTTCAGAAGATGGCATTCTTGGTGAAATAGAAACCTCAATGTTATTTCTGTTGCCATAAGCTACGAAAACAAGGCAAGATGTGCACCATATTGCAGTGAATATCAACAAATTCTAAATAACTTTAGAACTCATACTCGGCATAGCACCAGTCTGTCTCTGAAAAAGATGTTCACTCTCTTGTATGCACTATCAAAACTGTAGGATGGACAGTGCCAACAGTGGAGACAAGGATCCAATAAGACCTACATGTACTAATCTTAATAATGGTCTAGCTTGAATTCATTGTGACACTGCAACAAACCTTATGGCTTTGATTGTCCCTTTCAGAATCATACACAGTTGTTATAGCTGTAGGTTCCACATTGTCCAACAGTGAAGCTCTTTCTTCTTTCAATTTCTCAAGCAATGTTTTCAATGCAGACCTGTTTGACCAAGATAGCATCAAGATCATTGCATATTGCTGATAAAGAAGTACTTACAATAAAAGTCCAACTTGAGAAGATAGTACAAACATCATCAGGTTAGAAAATTGTGTCCTGCAATAATTATAAAGCAGCGAAAAAGTAGTGGTAGAAGTTTCGAAAGAGATGTGTGGAAGAATACATGTGAGAACAGGAAGAGGATTGTGGGTGCTGTCATGAATTAAATTGGGAGTCATTCTATTGGCAAATAGCTACACTGGTTAATGTTGGCATGTGTAGAGTTGTATTTTCTGCTTTGTGCACTTGCATGGCTTTAATCTTCATCATTCCACAGCTAACCACGTGTATAAAGTAAGGTGGCCACTTAGAATGTCATTTTCAAGAATATGAGTGATGACAACATTGGAAGATTAAAGTGATGACATCAAGTGTATGAGGACGATATAGCCATAAAACAAAACGAATTCAAGTTCCCAAAATCCAACCAGTCGACTCCTGTATAGGCAGTGTGTGGAAGCAGGAAGATATGACTTGCTTTCAAAGGAAAATTGGTGGCTCCCCTATCTTTCATTGATCTTGTAGGTTGACATCAACTTTATTGACCTTTTACCTGTTAATTTCAAGGGAAACAAGTATGTGTTTACACTTGTGGATTATTTCAGCAAATGGCCTGAAGCTAAACATCCTGACAAGAGAGCAAGTGATTGTTAATAATTTATGTTTCTGTGCAAAGCAGGTAATATTGATTTGATGTGAAGTACTGTGAGGTCTTGATCTCTGATCAGTATTGTAATTCTGTGAGAAATGCACTTGTTAAACGGAACACCATGTAATATCTCTTTACCATCCTCACTGAGTGGTTTTATCAAATATTGCGCTAAAAATATCTAGTTAATGATTCTCAAAATGGTTGGGATACTCGTCTTTCCTGCTGTACACTTTGCATTCAATAGAAAGCAACAAAACTGACCCCATATGTATTGTTGTTAAGTTCATGTCATATTAAATTGACAGATTCTTGTTGAATTTACAAGAGAAAACCTAAGCTCCCCATTGAAATGGAACTCGTTCGACCAACCAAAGTAAGTAAGATGACTGCTGAGATGTATGAAGAGCCAGATACAGATATCCTACTCATGCTGATATGATGGCACACTTGAAACAGAACATATACAGCAAAGCTAAGGGCAACATTGGTGAAGAAGTATATATAGGCAGGATTAGGACCAGTGTATAGGAGCTATCCTGTTCCAGGGATTGTGTTTCTTAGCATAGGTTTGGATCTAACAAATTTATTGACACATCACCTATACAATTAATAATGTTTATAGCTACATCACTTTTTGGCATTAATTTAGCAAACCATTTCCTTGTGTATTAACTAGCCTTTTAAAAAGGTGTACAAGTGCCCCCCCCCCCCCCCCCAATAAACATTTGTGAGCCTAGGGCTAAATATAGCTAGCATATATACGACATACAACACTCAAACTTGCAGAACTTGTCACATAATATAATATCACACTCATTCATCAGAGAGCAACTTGTTTTTTTTTGAAGAATAACAAGATGAAAAACAGAAAAGGAGGCGAACTGAAGCCACTTTGTATCAGTCTGTATGCAATTCATGAAGCACTTGCTTGATCAAGGTGTTTTTAACATCTGCAACCCGATGTCAAGGAAACTACTCTTGACAATACTGCTGGTATGTGTCTATGCCCAGTCTTATTTGGCCAAAAAATGCAATTTATAATATTTTTTAACCATGGTCCAAGTTTGCCACTATCTTCACTCTATTTTGTTTTGAATTTTGCCATGCCATATATAATAGGTGCAGCCAGCATGGGTATAAGAAATGTAATAATGTTATAACTAACTAGAAAATGTGAGTTGGTGGAAATAGAAGCTAATGTCGCTCCATATGCACATACCCAACCAATTTTCATGCAGGCAATTATTGATATTTAGGAGCAGCTGTCACAAGTACAAGCATGCACATTTGTGAAAACTATCCTGACAACAAAGTTTTCAGCACCTAACTAATAATACATTTATGCATATTACAGTAGCTAAGTGACATATTATGCAGGTCTCAAATATATAATATAATGATTGATACAACTACCATAACAATTTGTATGATTATTTTCAACAAATATTATCAAATGTTCTGTAGATTTCTCTTTCAATTAAAAAACTGATTGGAAGAGAAATCCACAGAACATCATGGAAATTGTTATTCTTCCCTGACTCATCAACTTGCCATGAAGTATCGACTGCTCCTTGATAAAAATGAAGATCGTCAGGCAGAGCTGTGTGCATATGTTCAACAACAGATTGTTGCTTTTGTATTTCATGTTGCATGGAACTATTTAGAGAAGTTGATATTTGATCAAAAAACGTTTGTCAACATCACATGAAATGTTTTCTGAGCTCTTTCCACACAAAGTTTGCTGCTATCCTTAGAGAGATAGCTACTCTTGGAGGGCCACATACAAAGGTTGATGGTATCCCAAGAGAACTATGTAGCTCCAGTAGGATCAATTTTCCAATTTTTTGGATTGAATTCTACTGTACCTCTTTAATGAATGATAACATAGTTGTCCGTGATTGTGAAAAATAATTTAAATGTGTGGGGCCATCACAGTGCCACTTGTACTCTTAGATTTCGTTTAACTTATACTATAATTATACTGTAAGCATAAGATTCACTAATCATATATAAGACTTGGATGCACTCTCCGGCAACTCAACTCAGTTTCATATGCATCATGTGTTCTGTCCCCTGATACACACTAAAACATTTTACATCACAGTCTACCAAATAGTGTACACCACATCTTCCCTTAGACCAGTTTATCTGGATGAAAACTGGGGGTTCCAGTCTGGTCTAGTTATGATCCTAGAGGGCACTTTCTTTGGTTATCCAGAGCAGTCTCTCCAGCCTCATATACTGATGAGTCTCCTCGGAAACAACAGTCAGATGCTTAGTTATGTTCTACCTGATCAGAGGGTACATCAATGACATAAGACCGAAGTCTCATTGCGGTTGTCACAATCTACCCTTGTACAGGTTCCCCATCACACCCCCAAATGCTGGAGTCTTCGACTAGATCTGGTAGATCCTTTGCTCTGTGGCATCAATCAAAGTCAGTTTTCTGCATCTCACTAAATTATTGGTTATAATGTCGGAATACTGGCAAAGAGTAACCAGTAGCTCATCGGTTTGCAATACCATTACACTACAAATCCATAAATTCCTCTTGAAGGCTGGGATTGTCACCAACTTGAACTACCTGAGGAACACACTCTGCTGCAGCAAGCACCCGACCAGCCATACTGTATTGTTGTAAGCCTGGTTGTAGCCATTTGAGATGGGAGAGTAACTTGTGACTCATAGGTAATCGTTTGACAGCTCCCTTGGCTGCAGCAATCCACCAAGCTTGCCTAAATTTTCTCATATCTTGAGATGATAATCCATCCTCTTCTTCAAGGTTTGAGAGTGTGTTGTGACCTATGAAAACTTCGTGTAAAAGGAGATACTCTTCTGAGTTATCAATACACACTTGTGAAACATGTTCAGCAGCACACACATACTCAGAATTCATGAACTGCAACATAAATTTTTGTATTAAGCCATTGAGCTCTTGGTAGAGAACATGAAGAATTGGAGATTGCTGCTGCATGTACGTGTTGAAATTATTAACAATTGGTAATGCAGAGCATAGAAAGAGCAAGTAAGCTTTGATAGGCTTTTCAAGTACAATTTTGACACTTCTGACTCCTGCCTGCTTATCCTCAGTACTTCGAAAGTATGAGAGTAAGGCTTCAAATTGCTCGATGAGACGATTTACACAAGCTACAAGGCTGAGCCATCGTGTTTGGCATGCTTTTAATAACTTGTGTGGCTTGCATTCCACAAAACTCTGAAATTCTTCAAACTGTCGCAGCCTCCTTGGGCTCTTCTAGAAATAATACCATACATCAGTTGTCAGATCTTCCAATTCATCAGGCAAGACTTTGCAGGCTTCATTTGCTATTAGTGCTGCTATGTGACAATGACAATGAAGAGCAACTAAAGCTGGCTGCTTACATCGTAACCATGACATCACTGAATTTCGTGCTCCCAACATTACATTGGCCACATCTGTACCTAATCCGACAAGATTATCATAAAGGAGGGTAGGGATTCTCGAAGAATCGAAGCATAATAGCAGCTTGTTATGTAATGGTTGTCTCATCAGTTTGGAGGCTGAAGTGTCTATCTAACTGCTGCGGAAATGGTTTTCCAACAATCCTGGGCAATAACTTTCAACACAGCTTTTGCTTTAGTACGACTGCACTTAAAGTCTTTAGCAAGAAGAATCAGGAAGCATCAACTTGAATAGTTTGGTACAATGATCTCCCAATTGAAAGGCAAGATGGTGCTCTCCAAGGAAATATGCGAAGAGTACCTTCTGCACGGATTACAGACTCCTCTCTTATTGACCCCAAGTGGGACTGTAGAGGCAGTACACCCACACCATCTTTTTATGAGTGTTTGTGTAATTTCGTTTCCTGATGTCTCCTGAGATCTCTAGTACCACCTCTTCATAGGTTTATATCACGAGAGCACTTCAATACAGAAGGCAAAAGAAGATCCCTTTCTCAAAGTTGTGGCCCATGGGAAAGTCTTTGCATACTGTCCACACTATCGCTTTTTTTCAGACTTAAGAAAACCTGATAGATGTAGAGATTTGACTGCCAATGTTAATTTGTGAAACCTCATTATCAGAGTCAGAATCCATACCTGAAAAATCTTCTTCTGGTAACCTTGAAGTACTGGGTTCTAAATATACCATAGCTAACTCTCTCTGACACTCACTGTGAAAGATTCTAACTCTTGCACAAATCAGGCTTTAAATACCCAACCAGATAGCTCATGCAATGAGCATGCACATAGATCAAAGGGTTCTGGCTCTATCAAAGGGTTCTGGCTCTGCAGGCATATTCCTGCAGACCTGGGTGAACACAGGACAGTGCAGGAACATTCCTGCACAGACCAGGTGACCACATAATAACACTGGACTCAGGAATATTCCTGCATAGACCAAGTGACCACATGAATATTCCTGCACAGACCAGTTGACCACAAAATGACCACACTCAGCTAATACCACAGAGAGTGGTTTTGAAATAGGCTGTAATGGTCTGATATGCATGAAATGTCAAACAATTTTCTAATGATGAAAAATCCAAACATTTATTGATAAAATCCAAACAGAAAATTTAAGGGTCAAAAATCCAAACAGTTTGGATAAAATCCAACACTATGGCAACACTGTCAAGAGCTTTACCAGACACTCAGCGCTTTCGATTTCAGGTACAAAATTCTCGGAGCTCGCGCTAATAGAATTTGTCCTGATGAGATTGCTGAACGACCACTGTCACCATCAATTTCCATAAGGTACCCGACTTCTGAGTCCCTCACGCATACCTTTACTCAGCGCATCTAAAAAAGGATTCGTGTGAAGCTATCGTTGTGTAGATCCACTGGCAAGTCTCTCTCTCTCTCTGAAAGAAGAAGGAAGGAGCGCTTTGCTGGTCAGTTTGAGTTGTTTTGGAATAGGAATGCAACGTGATAGCTAAGTATCAGTAGAAGACATAAACTACAGCCTTCTCTGTGTTTAGCAATAGTGGAGCCAGCTATATATATTGAGGCAGCTAGTAGGTCACATATATTATACAAGGTTTAATTTGTTGTGTATTATTCCCTATTTGTTCATAGGTGGGGAGCTTGCTGTGGCATAAACAGGTAGGTTTGTAAATAACTGTTAATTATTGAATGTCTTGGTGTGGCCTAAACAAGTAAGCAATAACTATTTCTGGCAGCCAGAGCATTATATGTTGCTATGCATACCGCCAACCTTCCAGGACTGGAGCAAGTGGAAAGTGCACCAGCCCAATATGAACCTAATGGGGTCGGTGGTTTCATTTCAAACATTTTGAGACCACACTCACTCAATTTGACGCGTTCACTTTGACTAGGCTAGAGCTCTAGGACTAGTCCGTGAGATTTCTGGCCATAATGCTCAACTAGTTCTAGCACAACACTCTCTTTCAGTCATTTTCTCACTAGAGTGCAGGAAGCCATAAACTTCCCTTTTCGTATTACTTACATAAATTACTAACTAATTACTACAACAAAATTAGCCTTTCGCTTTCAGTGAAAACAGGAACAATTGCGATTGTGCGGGCTTAAATTAGTTTGGGTTGATATGGCAACATCTCATGAATATTGAAGTTGAGGCTTTTATTTTTGCTTCTTGTAATGTTGCTTCTTCTTGGAATGAATTGAGTAATTACTTTCTACCAAATGAAATGTGTTTTGTAAAGCTAATTTTACATTAGCCCTTTATCATTCTAAAAACAAGGGGGTGGAAGAAACAAGGGGGTGGAGGTTGAGAAAAGGTATTATATTGAAATTAGTAATTTTAAGGCAATGAGTTATGTTGGAGTTACAAAAATCTAAATAAATATATGTTCTACTCAATTCACTAAACATCTGTAAAGTAAAAAATTGATTACTATGGCTATGTTTCAGGAACATGATGATGCAATTTATATAATTTCACAGCATCTTCTACTTCAACACCTCTTATTTTTCCTTCACAGTACGCACAATGATATTCCGTCACTCTTCTACAATACTTCTGTATCAGCTCAGGACTAACTGAATCTAAGGCTGGTTGGATGATTTTCTCCAGTGCTCCAAAATTATAATCACAGTTAGTATGTGTGAACCATTTTGCTTGACCCCAAACCCGTTCAGTAGGGTTTAACTCACAATGGTATTTTAGAAGGAAAATACACCTGTGCTTGTGACTGGAAACCAACTCCTCCACTCGGGTCTTAAAATCATGTATGCTTTCCAGGACTTTGATCATCTCAGTTTTGACCATGCCAGTGGTGTCCACACCATGGTCTTCCAGGATTGTTTGTAAGCCCTTTGGTTGGCCACTTGCACTTGCATTGCTCCATCCCAGTATGTGTTTCGCCTCTTTGGTTGCTTGCCACCATCACTTACATTCATCCTGTGTGCATTTAAAGCATCATCAGCATAAGCAGCATGTCCTGAGCTTTGGTCAAGATAAAGTGTGTTTCACTGGATATTTTGTTTCAGCTATTTCAACTGCATTTTCCAATTGAATCAGAAACTTTTCACACTTCAAGTATCCTTCAGATTGGGCCCCATACTTAAACAAAACCCTGGAAGCTCTTGGAATGGCTGGATAAATTTGCTTTGCTCGCTCAAATTCTTCCTCATTGAGCTGTAGATAACCATGATGCTCAGTAATAAGGTCACTCACCATAATCCCACATCCAATTGATTTTTGTCGAATAGTAAGTCTTCAGCCCACTGCCACGATGGTCCTTCATTGCATGAAAAGTAGACTCTTTGTGGTAAATAAGCACAAGCTTTCTTAAAGCAGTACTGGAAACTCCAATTTTCGATCCCTACACAATGGTGGTGCAAATATTTGCATTCCCATACATCAATTTTTCATAAGCACATCTTCCTGTACTCAATTATATCTTCCCTCTCGTGACCATCGACGTACACAGTCTTACGTAAGATGTAGAGTGGAAGCCAAGATAATGTAGCCAATTACAAGCAGTGCGAGGAATGATGCTATCAGGAAAGCCAGGAGGGAGGTGAGAGTAGGAAAGCAAATCAAGGTTAACCCAAGCAGCAAATCTAGCATCTGTCATGGTTGGTTCATAGGCATTTTGCTGCAACTATGTCAGTACTTTCGAGTGACACTCCTCAATCATCCAATACATAGGGCCGCTTGTGCTTTCCTCTTAGAGAATCGGCAAACTCTCCCTTGTTATTGTAAAAATTATTCCTCAATGTCGAATCGAGCGGTTACTGAACCCTACCACAGATCCTGCCTCATTAGCAGCTGCTACATTTGTCAGTCCATAACTTATCCTGAAAGTTAGAATGATAGCAAACATTTTCTGGATAGACTTTGGCTGACTAGAGACCCATTCTTTATAAAAAGCTGTTGATTCTTCTTCTGTAAAGGTATGGTTGTCAGAGGAGCTATCATTGTCAATCTTTTCATCAGATGAACGAACTGGTGGCAGCAGAAATGAGTCATACAAGGGCTAGAAGTTTGGACTGAATTAATCCAATGAAATTGTGGTTGTCCCAACTTGTGAGCTAGGTATAGGTTGAATCCCTTCTTGATGAAGTAGTGTTTCTGGTTCTGACTCCAATTCAGGCAACTGTGACACAGCTGTCCTTGAAGATTCACTCATAATTATTAGTTGTACTTAGTGCTTTAGCAGCTCTCAAACTCTCAGCTTACACTTTCTTTTCACCCATTAGGGCATTTTTGCACTAGTTAGCTAAATAAACACAACAAAAAATCAAGCTCTAGCATGCATTCAGTTACCATGGAAACATGCAGAGCATAATGGATTTCCCATAGGAAAAGTAACTTATTGAATTTGACCCTAGCATATATCTATTTAAAGGAAATGATGAGCTAAGTTCAATGGCACACCAAAAAAGTCATCTCAAGAAAGTGTTCGCAAGTTATTTGCACGAGTTAAAATGGAAGCTTATGGCTGCTTGCACTATAGTCAATTATCACGCATAATAGTTGCCTTTGTGCCTTTTTCTGAACAGTTGAGACACTTTTCACAAATTTGAGGTGGACTTCAGAGAACCACTTGATTTGTGCAGGGATCTATGGCAACTGGTTCATATATTCTTGAGTATTGCAGCATATTGATCAACTAAATCAGCAGTTGTTGATATTAAATTTTATCTTATTATATTTTTTATTTCTTAATCGTTAATAAGAATTATTATTGATTATGTAAAATGTCCAATAATTAAGATTATTATTATTATAATTATTTTCCCCCCCCCCCCTTTAGGTGAAGGTGAAGGTTCACCAGTGGAAAGCCTAGAAACCAGCTTGTTAGTAAGTAGCCACCTAATAATTATAGACAGAGGCATCAACTGGATGCGTATATACCCTTTCAATAATTTTTTTTAAAATCCAGTACCACCTGCAGCCCTGTGTGTGTGTGTGTGTTGTGCTGTATGTGTGCGCGCAATGTTCTTTGTGAGGGATATTGGGATGCGTGGCAACCTCAACCATGCCCATTTTAAGTTATCTTCATGAGTTCACACAGCAATCCTTGGTGCAGGGTTCATATGTACAGAAGTGGAAATGGCTGCTTTTGTAAATCCTGAGTGCAGCCATGTTATACAGTGTACCACAAAAATGGTGCGACATGTCTAGCTGCAGGTCACTGCAAACCTTCATTATGGTGTCAGATATTGTGATGGCCCTCCCATCATGCAACTCAAACATACGAAGAAAAGTAGTTTTTATCACCCTTCCCACAACATAATGGCTGTAGACTACAAGCTCCTTCGTAATATACACATCAGTGGTTTCATCTATGCATAGACTATAGGTGTGAGATTATAGGATCATAGACAGTTTCACCCAGACCCTGAACTAGCTCTTGCCTGCAAGGCTCTGATGTGTTGTGTGCATTGCCACTAAGTTGCAGATCTGACAAGGAAGAAGCTCCAAGAGACTTGCCAAGCTGAAGAAGCAGTGCAGAGTTGGTGGTATGTGCAATCTCTCTCTTAGTAGTAAGGAAGTACATGCACTTGAGAGCACCAAGAAAAGCCTTGTGCTGAGCTGAAACCACTTGCTGGAATGACATTGCTATCCTACTGTCGCTCATGGATGAGCAAAGATCAGCTTCCATCTCAACTGCAGTATTGTGTGATTTGCTCTGACCATGTTTGATCAAGCTGTTTGATCATTGCCTTGCTGTCCAAGTCAACCCAAATAGCTCTTCTTAAGGCAGCTTTGTTAGGACGCCGGCTGTGCTTGCGGCACTCAGCGCACATCATTCCTCCACCATCACCTACTGCCAGCATCCACAGAAAGTCAGAGTTCCATTTAGGGTCTATTCAGGTCTTCCTTAGCTTACAAGGTGAGCGACTCCCAGACCCTCAACCAGTGTGAATCCGCTTAGCCATGCCTAAGAGGAGACGACAAAGTGAAGAACTTCAACCGACTCGACGACTCTGTGCAGAAGATGCAATGTTTTAGCTAGAATTGTATTTCAACATTATTATGATATAATTGGACATCACAATGAACTTAGAACCATGATGTTACAAAACAGCCCGGGGAGAACGCTGGTCAATGCACCAACCTCCAAGCCCAAGTCATCATGCAGTGATGTGGTACTCACACTTCGTATGATTCACTAAGCATTAGAGTCGTGCGAGGTAAGTCGATCCATGTTGCTTGGCCGATGGCGACCTTCCTAGGCCCGTGATGTTTTTGGAAAGTTTAACTTCCATTTTCGACCAATCCTTCCTGTGCTTGTTTGAGCTCTGCTAGGAACACCATTGTCAGGACTTCCATGTTTCGGCAAGTCTTACTCGTGAGTCAGAGCTACTGTGGAGCTGGAACCACTGCAAAATTTAACCAACCACACACACGATACATATAAATGTGTGATCAACTTGATCAAGTGAACTTTGAACTATAATAGTATAAGGTATATCCCTTCGAAATTGAAGGCTTATCGGCTGATATGCCTTCAATTTTGAAGGGATGTTGGGCCAATACACAGGTAGAATATTTGTGTGCTGTATGTGTGTGTGTGTGTGTTTATGTGGATGTTTGTGAATATGTGTATGTGTGTAGTTGTAAATAACTCCAATGAGGTCAGATTATGCTGACTATTCCCTCGAAATTGAAGGAGTTTCGGCCGATACGCCTTCAATTTTGAGGGGATGTTGGGCCAATACACAGGAAGAATATTCGTGTGGTGTATGTGTGTGTGTATGTATGTGGAATGTTTGTGAATATGTGTATATGTGTGTAGTTGTAACTCCAATGAGATCAGATTACACATGAGTATTCCTTCGAAATTGAAGACGTTTCGGCCGATATGCCTTCAATTTCAAAGGAATATCGTGCCATTATGCTTAAACACTCTTGGCAGTATGGTGTATGTGTGTGTGTGTGTGTGTGTATGTGTAATGTGCGTGAATATATATATGTGTATATGTGTTTAGTAGTAAATAACTCCAATGAGTTCTGATTACACACAATTATTCCCCTGCCTTATTTGTGAATGTGGCAAAGTCATTGGCCACATTTCAAGGAGTGTGGTTGTTGTTCAAGACAGGTAGCATCACGCTAGCTCAAGGGCTGAACAATTGTCTGGTGATGAGGCAACACTCACTTATGACCTGCACTGCGTCCTAACCATAGGCATCCCTAGGGTGTTACCATTACCCAGGCTAAGCAGATAGACTTCTAGGCATAGCCAAATAACATCAACTAGGTGAGGGGGAGAGGAGTAAGCATATTGCACGTTCAATGCTCCTTATGTTTTTGTTGATGAAGGATTGTGATCAATATTTATTATCAAAAAGCTCCAAAAGCTCCAACTGTAAAAAGTCCCTTCCGATGATGAGCTGGACAAACTATGCCCCCATTCTCAAAGTGCACAGAGATAGCTCTAGCAAGCAAATCAACAACACATTTATAATTGACACTAATGTCAAGTATGCATGAAGCATCTGTGAGCTTATTGTTCCTGGTTAGGGTATGCCCTTGTGATAAATAGGGAGGGGTGTTCACCAGCTTGGAAATGTCGTGCTTTAGGTGCTTCATAAATCTATTCTTAGCAGATGAACTAACATATCATTAGGTAAGCCTGAAATTCAGTAGCATCTTAAGTGTGTTCATTGCTTAGCACGAAGACAGGAGATTTGAGATGTTTGGGTCCAGAGTCATTCTGACATTCATTGGAAATTTACCAGTGAATTGCATTGAACATTTTTCTTTCTTATGAGTCCCTAAACACGCACCTCTACCCAGCACATCTCAAAAAGGATTCATGTGATGCTGTCCTATGAAGATCCACTGACAGGCCTTCTTTGCAGTGACCTGTAGCAAGCTTCCCATTCCGAGATTCAGTAAATACGACTAAATCACTTGAAGTTGTTTTGGAATAGGAATGCAACGTGATAGCTAAGTATCTGTAGAAGACATAAACTTCAGCCTTCTCCGTATTTAGCAATAGTGGAGCCAGCTGTATATAATATTGAGGCAGCTAGTAGGTCATCACTATATATTATACAAGGTTTAATTTGTTGTGTATTATTCCCTATTTGTTCATAGGTGGAGAGCTTGCTGTGGCGTAAACAGGTAGGTTTGTAAATAACTGTTAATTATTGTCTTGGTGTGGCCTAAACAAGTAAGCAATAACTATTTCTGGCCCATATCTAGCAGCCAGAGCATTATGTGTTGCTATGCATACTGCCTACCTTCCAGGACTGGAGCAAGTGGAAAGTGCACCAGCCCAATATGAACCTAATGGGGTCGGTGGTTTCATTTCAAACAATTTTTAGACCACGCTCAATTTGACACCTTCACTTTTGCTAGGCTAGAGCTGTAGGACTAGGGTGGCATGTGAGGTTCTGGCCATAATGCTCAGCTAGTGCCAGGCACAATACTCTTTCAGTCATTTCCCCCACTAGTCAATTATTATGCATAATAGTAGGTGTCTTTTTCCTGAACAGTCTAGACATTTTGCCCTTTTCACAAATTTGAGGTGGACTGCAGAGAACCACTTGATTTGTGCAGGGACCTATGGCAACTGGTTCATATAATTATGCTTGCAGCATTGCAGATTGTTGATCAACTAAATCAGTAGTTGTTGATATTTATTAATTAGTTTTATTATTCTTTATATATTTTATTTTATTGATCATTAATTATTAGTTACGTAAAATGTCTAAAAATGTCTAGGTATTATTATAATTATAATTTTTTCTTTAAGTGAGTGTGAAGGTTCACCCACAGAAAGCCTAGAAACCAGCTTGTAAGTAGCCACCTTATAAATATAGCTAGAGGCATCAACTGGATGCGTACTTTGAACTTTCCTTATGTTGCAACTAATTTTTTTGATTTGGGGTTGAAAAAGTGAAGTACTACTTGCAGCCGTGTGTGTGTGTGTGTTTGTGTGTGTGTGTGTGTGTGTGTGTGTGTAAAATAACTCCTATGGCGTGAGATTTAACACAATTATTGCCCTGCCTTATTTGTGAATGTGGTAAGACATTAGGCCACATTTTAAGGAGCGTGGTTGTTGTTCAAGACAGGAAACATCATGCTAGTGCAGGGGGGGGGGGGCTTAATTTGCCAAGCAGTTATCTGTTGATGTGGTAACACTCACTTATGATCTGCAGTGCCTCCTAAACATAGGCGTCCCTAGGGTGTGGCCATTACTCAGGCTAACCAGATACTCTTCGGAAAAATTAAACAAAAAATGTGAACTTCTCTTTGATACCAACTGTACTCAGTGGTCTCCAAATAGAACTCAATGAGTATGCAAAGTCTCATGAAAGGGGAGGTGACCTGGCCCACAAGTGTCTTGACACCATCTCCCACCCCCAACATTTTGGAACCCCAGTAGTGCATGTCTTCAGTGTTCTGTGACAAGTGTGAACTGCCACATTGACAACACATGAAATATCACAGTGCCAGGGCTATGTGCCTGCCTGTTCATATCCAAGCTTTGTGCTAATAATGCACTAGCAACAGTTCAGGAGGTTGTCCCTTTGTTGTAGATCAACCTCTGTGATCTACAATGTCTCCATACTACAACAACTACAGGATTAAACAAGATTGATAAGTTCACAAAAACTATTTCATAATCCCCAGCCTGACATGAGGTGCTCTCCTTTTAGACCCATGTCGCCCCTTTACCTCATGTCACTACTTATGCATCCATTACATTCATCACATTATATGAGTTCATGTTCTATCATGTTCAAGGTTTGCCTGTGCAGGACTCTTATCTATCATTCTTCATGTCGGGACTTGTAGTTGGGGCTTGCCCAGGCGAGTGATCCCCAACACTCCTCCCTCCCCCAATTTGCAGTGAGCCCAGGTCTTCGTGTTCTGGTTCAGTTGGCTCCCACGCTTGTCTGGATAGACCGTCTGCATTGCCATTATCTCATCCCGGGCGGTGAGAGATGGTGTAGTCGAATGGCTGCAGTCGCAGCGCCCATCTCGTTAGCCATCCCCCAGCATCCTTCATGCTGGCCAGATAGCCTACTGTAGGCAGCCATGGTCTGTGACTACCTTGAACCTCACTCCAGTCAAGTAAACTTGAAAGTGCCTAATCCCTTCCACTATTGCTAGGCACTCCCGCTCCACAGTGGCATAATTCTTCTCTGCTTTCTTCAACTTTCGGAAGAAGTACGCCACCAGTCTATCTTGGTCTTCTCCATGGTCCTGGCTCAGCACTGCACCTATCCCTACATCCGAGGCATCTGTCTGCAGCGTGAACATTTTTGCGTAGTCTGGTCCAGCCAGGACTGGGTGGCATTGGAGGGCTTCCTTGAACGTCTTGAAGGCTTGGACATGCATCTCACTCCACTTTACTTTTTCTGGATGGACTTTTCCCGTCAAGTCAGAGAGAGGGGCCGCTATGGCTGCGTAGTAGTCCTTCACAAATTTGCGGTAGTATCCCGCCAGACCGAGGAAAGATCTGACATCCTTCTTTCTTCTGGGTACTTTAAATGTTTGGATTGCCTTGATTTTCGCCGTCTGGGGGTGTAGTTGACCCTCCCCTATTCGGTGTCCCAGATATTCACATTGTGCCATTGCAAATTGGCACTTCACCATCTTCAGTGTCAGTCCGGTGTCCACCAACCGCATCAATGTCTGGTCGAGCTGAGCGAGATGGTCTTCCCAGGTGGTGGAGTAGATGATTAAATCATCCATATAGGCCGCCGCTCTGCCTTGCATGTCTCCGAAAATTGAGTTCATAAGCCTCTGGAAAGTCGCAGGGGCCCCCACCAGACCGAAAGGCATGACATTAAACTCGTACTTCCCAAATTCAGTTATAAATGCTGTCTTGTCTTTCGATGACTCCTCCATAGTACCGTTTTGTTAAATCGTGCTTTGTCAGGAATCGAGCCACCGCCAGGTCGTCCTGGATATCTTCTGTTCTGGGCATCGGATAGGGATCTGGCTTAGTCTCACGGCATTGAGTTTTCTATAATCTATGCACATCCTCAGCGAGCCGTCTGACTTTGGGATCATCACTACTGGCGCTGCCCATGGGCTGTGGCTGGTCCTGATGATGCCAGCCTTGAGCATCTCTCTGGTTTCTTCCTGTACCACCGGTTTTCTGGAATGAGGAACTCTGTAGGGTGGGGAGCTGACTGGTCTGGCCTCACCTGTGTCGACCTTCATCATTGCCCTGTCAGTCCTCCCATGCTTGGCAGCGAAATAGCTCTGTGTCACTGCAGCAGATAATTTATGTCATCAGCCTGCTCCAGACTCAGTTCTGGCATCCAGTTTTACTCCTGCTCTGCTTGCTCTTCCTCCTCCAAACCCAGTAAGCAGACGGCAGATGGAGACTCCCATCGTGCCAGCATGTTGATGTGGAACGTCCTGTTTCTTTTCTGGGAATACGGGATGTGGATACGGTAGGTGGTTGTTGAGAGCACTGCTTCAACTTGGTATGGCCCAACCCACTTTGCGAGAAGCCGGTTGGACGACGATGGTAGGAGCACCAACACTAAATCTCCGGCAGTAAAAACTCTATTTCTGGCCTTCTGGTCGTACCACGTTGCCATCTCCTCTTTTGACTTTTCTTCCGTCTTCATCGCTGCTTCTTTGGCCACCTCTAGTTTCTCGTAAGTGTCCAGGAGGTATGATACCGTGCTTTCCGAACACTCCTGCAGTTCCTCCCACTCTTCCCTCAACACATCCATGGGGCGTCTTGGCTGTCTGCCAAATACGAGTTCAAAGGGGCTGAACCCTGTAGCCCTGTGAGGTACGCCTCTATATGCAAATAGCAAGAAGGGGATGGATTTCTGCCAGTTGTTGGGGAATTTGTCTATGTACTTTCTGAGGCCGCTTTTGAGGGTGGCGTTGTACCTCTCGACCATCCCGTCGGTTTGGGGATGGTATGCCGACGTCTTGATTGCAGAGATACCTAGTAACCCATACAGTTCTCTCTAAAGTTGCGAGGTGAAGTTCGATCCTCTGTCAGTGATGATCTCCTCCGGCAGCCCCACTCTGGACACGTACTCGACCAGTGCCTCAGCAATGTCTTTGCCTGTTGTGGTCCTCAGTGGTATTGCGTCTGGGTACCTTGACCCATAGTCTACAATTGTTAAGATATATCTGTGCCCTTCCTCTGTTATTGGCAATGGACCTATCATGTCCATCGCAATACGCGTCTCTATGATGGGAAGTGGGACTAGTGGCACTTTTCTTGTGGTGCCTTTGGCCGTTTTCTGGCATGTCTGGCATCGTCTGCACATTTCAGCAACGTCCTTTCTCAGACCAGGCCAGAAAAATTGCCTGTGAATTCGATTAGTAGTCTTGGTTCTGCCCAGGTGTCCCGCCAGCGGCGACAAATGGGCTAGCCTCAGGATGATCTCTCGGTACTGCCTCGGCAGCACCAACTGTTGGAGTTCATTTTCTTGTGTGGGCAGACTCGCTCTTCTGTAGATCACTCCATCCTGACAAAAGTAGGGGCCTCTTCCGATATCACATGCTTTCCTGATGTCTTTCAAGGAATGATCTGCTTGCTGAGCCTTTTTAAGCTGGTCAACCACTCCATCCAGCTCAGTTGGGGCTCCCCACTCAGTCACATGCAGGTGTCTTTCCTGCCTATTTTTCGTCTGGACATCATTTCTCTCTTTCTGGTAGGAGAAAACATGCTGTCTGAGAAGCATGGCAGGTTCTTGATTGCTGCTTTGCGATCTTCTTCCTCTGTAGAACTCTGTTCTTCCAGGTCCGTCTGGGACCTCTGGCTCTCTTCTGTGTTTGAGGGTGGGCTGTCATCGTTGGAGGATGGTTGATTCGTATCCTTGCTTGATGCTGGGCTCATGTTCATGGACGTGCTGCTTCCTGAGTGCTGCTTCTCCAATTCGTCTGAGTCTGAGGTGGTTGTGATGAGTCGTCTCTGTCGTCTTCTCTTCCTTTTCTTTGTGTCTTTCGACTCTTTGCTTGTAGCCAAGCAGGCCAGTGACAAATCCATGTTTGGCATCACATCTATGCCAACAATCCCATCCGAGGGCAGCCTTGGGTTCACAACGACTCTCGTGCGGGTCGTCTTCCTTGGATTTCTAAATTGATCAGGGTGGTGTTGAACTTCCTGATATCTCCATGGACGCACTTCACGTTAGCAGGTGCTTCTCTTCTGTAATGGTGGGGCAACCATCTTGGATGGATCTGGGTGATTTGGCAGCCAAAATCCAGGACCAACCCTTTCACTTTCCGACCATTAACTCGGCCCGTTATGTGTTTCAGCTTTATCCCCTCGGTCTCTGCCATTAGACAAGTTTTCTTTGGGCACTGTGCAGCAATGTGGCCATAGTCTTGGCAGGAGAAACATCTGGGCCCTTTGGTTGCGTCAAATGCTGGGGGTCTCTGTGGCCTTTCTCCTGAGTTACTGTTCATGCTTGGTGTGGTAGAGGTTGAGATTAGTGAGGATGGGGTCGCTGAGGTGGCTGTACTTTGTGTTCGGTGCTGCTCTGCCGCCCCTGGCCTTCCTCCATGCCATCCTGATGTTCCCAACGACCTGGGACCTTCGAGTCGGCTCCATCTCCTGTACTCCTCTCGCTTTGGCAGTGTGTGCAGGTATTCATCCGCGAGACATGCTGCTTCCCTTGCGGACTTGGGGTGTTGCTGCCTGACTCATGTCTTCATTCCTGACTCCATCAAATCCACCAACCTCTCCAGCTGCATGAGGTCTGATATATCCTCTTTCGTCTTCTGTGCCTTGGTCCAGCTGTTCCACACGCATTGTAGTCTTTCAAGGACTTGTTGGTAAGTTTCGTTCGTTTTCAGTCTTAAATCTCTCCAAGTGCTGTATCCTATATAGGTACTGGGGGTGATGCCATGGAAGTCGATTAACCTTGCACATAGCACATCGAAATTTTTCTTTTCCTCAAGCAGTAAGTTGCTTTGAAATTTTAGGGACTTCTCATCCAGTATTGCAATCAGGTTTGCATCCCAATATCCCTTTTCCACCTCGTACAACGTCATATGGTCACTGAACGTAAAAAAGTTTTCGATGTCTTGGCCATCTGTCAGTCTCGGTAGCTGGGGTGCGTCTTTGGCCGCTCTTCTCTTGTCCCTTTGTTCATCTCTCAGGCGTCTCTCATCCTACTTGCCTCTGCATCTCTCCTCCCTGTCGAGGTCCTCCTGACGATGCTTCTCATCATCTCTGCGACGTTCTTCCTCCAGTCCCTTCTTCTCCACTTTTCTCTCTGCTTTTTCTGCCAGGCGTCTTTCCTCTGCCTCTTGTCGTCTCTCCTCTGCTAGTTGGGCACGTTTTTTGTCTTCTCTCCTTTCCTCTGCCATGGCCATTGTCATTAGCATCATCGCTTTGACCATGTCTTCTACTTAGCTGTTTGGCGGAGCCATAGTCGACGTCGAGGAACTGTTGGGATCCGATGGGCTTGGGTTATCTTTCTTGGATTTCCTGGTGTCCATAATTGACAATTGACAATCAAACGATCAAAGAGCTACAAGACGGTAAGCTGGTTGCTTTCAGCTATCAAACACCAAACAACTACACACAGTCTAGTAGCAACACTTTTAGCAAACTAGTTGACTAAGTACTGGCTATTCTCTTCTTTTTTCCTTTCAGGTAGCGTTTTTCTTAGCTAGGTTAGTTTCCTTTTGCTGCCACCAGTGTTGTAGATCAACCTCTGTGATCTACAATGTCTCCATACTACAACAACTACAGGATTAAACAAGATTGATAAGTTCACAAAAACTATTTCATAATCCCCAGCCTGACATGAGGTGGGGTGATGGTGTTCTCCTTTTAGACCCCCGTCGCCCCTTTACCTCATGTCACTACTTATGCATCCATTACATTCATCACATTATATGAGTTCATGTTCTATCATGTTCAAGGTTTGCCTGTGCAGGCCTCTTATCTATCATTCTCTTCATGTCGGGACTTGTAGTTGGGGCTTGCCCAGGCATACACCCCTCCACCCATCCATCCATCTTCAGCTGCATTAGAGAGGGCATTCAGCTCTTTCATTTGGGAGATATCAACTGGAGGTGTTTTGTTATGTTGCAACATGATTTTATTCTGTACCACCTGCAGCCCTTGAGTATGTGTGTGTGTGTGTGGTATGTATGTGTGTGTAGTGGGATATGAATGTAGTGTGTGCATGTGTATGTGTGTGTGTATGCAGTAGGAGATCAAGTTCCATACCCAGGCATTCAAACGGCAATGCTACGCTTTCGAGAAAAAAAGCAACACGGAATGATTGGGTAGAAAACCCAACAGACAATGAGAGACAATGAGAAGTAACGCAAATAAAGCGTCGAAAGATATCCGTTTCCAGAGGTTTAATCTTAGCATGTCATTTTTATACGCACTTGCGCATTTGCACTTGCTAGCATTTTCGGGAGTCAACCACGTGCTTCTGCGTCTATTGCTCCGTGCTTCGTACTCGTTTCCATTTTCTTACCTTCTACCGGCAGCTTGGAACAGTCGCTGGTTTTCCCTTTGTTCTACCATTGATTTCTAGAGATGTCTTTTAGGGCAAAGTCAATTGCTGGTATTGCTTCCTAAGCAAGCCTTGCCTTAAAAGAAAATTTAGCCTCTAGAAGCCTCTAGCTAAGCTGTTTGGGGGGCATATAGCAAGCCTTGTCTGTTGATTCCAGGCCTCTTGTATAGACCAAGCAAAATAATTATGTCAACAATTATTCAGATTACGTGTTGGTCTTTTGGTCTTGAGGATTCGGTATCAGTGGTGCACATGAGCATGGTGAAGGATGGCTCATCTGTGGGAGAGGGGGGAGGTTATTTCATGAGGGAATGGTTTCTGCAATCGGTAAGCAATTCTTTTGGTGGTATGTAAGACTTGATAGTTTTATTATACATATAACAGGATTCCATGACTCAATGGTCGAGTTGCAAGAGAAATTTTCTAAATATTTCTTCCCAGCAGTCCACTCCACACCAGCAGTCCACTCTCCCCCAGCAGTCCACTCTCCCCCAGCAGTCCACTCCCACCCAGCAGTCAGCAGTCCACTCTCCCCCAGCAGTCCACTCCCACCCAGCTGTCCACTCTCCCCCAGCAGTCCACTCCCACCCAGCAGTCCACTCTCCCCCAGCAGTTCACTCCCCCTCAGCATTCCACTCTCCCCCAGCAGTTCACTCAGTCCACTCTCCCCTAGCAGTCACTTCCCCCCAGCAGTCCGAGTTGGAAGATAAATTTTCTAAGTCTTTCTTTGCAGCAGTCCACTCCACACCAGAAGTCCACTCCACACCAGCAGTCCACTCCACACCAGAAGTCCACTCCACACCAGCAGTCCACTCCACACCAGCAGTCCACTCCACTCCACACCAGCAGTCCACTCCACACCAGAAGTCCACTCCACACCAGCAGTCCACTCCACACCAGAAGTCCACTCCACACCAGAAGTCCACTCCACACCAGCAGTCCACTCCACACCAGAAGTCTACTCCACACCAGAAGTCCACTCCACACCAGCAGTCCACTCCACACCAGAAGTCCACTCCACACCAGCAGTCCACTCCACACCAGAAGTCCACTCCACACCAGAAGTCCACTCCACACCAGAAGTCCACTCCACACCAGAAGTCCACTCCACACCAGAAGCACACCAGAAGTCCACTCCAGACCAGAAGTCCACACCCATTTCTCTCAATGCTGCTGTATGTAATAAATGTGCGATCATGTAGATTACTTCCAGTCACTTGTAGTGCAGACAAAGAAGAAGAGAAGGCAAGTAAAGAGCAATACAATCAAAAAAGATGTCTGCTGCTGTAAATTGTTGAGCCAACAAGCAGTACAGTAGTTAAGCTAAGAACCATACAAATCTAGACAGCGAAGAAGAGGCGACTAGAGTTCAAAGAAGAAGGGGGAAATTGCTACAGCTCCTCTTGATAGGTTTTAAATCTTGGTAAATTTTCTAGACATTCAAAATAGGTTCAATTATAGTGATAACAGAGATGCCACCAAGTTCCCCAATTCTCCACCAAGGCTCCCAAGTTCTTCCCCACCAAGGCTCCCAAGTTCTTCCCCACCAAGGCTCCCAAGTTCTTCCCCACCAAGGCTCCCAAGTTCTTCCCCACTAAGGCTCCCAATATTGCTATTCTAAGGAAACAACCTTTCCTTATTGTTCCATGAAGATTCATCTGTCAAAATTATAAGATTTTATGGCTCTGGCTGAGATGGTTTCTAACCTCCAGAAGAGAATGGTCACATTCGAAAGACTCGGCTTCCCATTACTACTCCCTCTCCTCCACACTCTTCACTGCACCTACTCCCTCTCCTCCACACTCTTCACTGCACCTACTCCCTCTCCTCCACACTCTTCACTGCACCTACTCCCTCTCCTCCACACTCTTCACTGCACCTACTCCCTATCCTCCACACTCTTCACTGCACCTACTACCTCTCCTCCACACTCTTCACTGCACCTACTCCCTCTCCTCCACACTCTTCACTGCACCCTACTCCCTCTCCTCCACACTCTTCACTACATCTACTCCCTCTCCTCCACACTCTTCACCGCACCTACTCCCTCTCCTCTACACTCTTCACTGCACCTACTCCCTCTCCTCCACACTCTTCACTGCACCTACTCCCTCTCCTCCACACTCTTCACCGCACCTACTCCCTCTCCTCTACACTCTACACTGCACCTACTCCCTCTCCTCCACACTCTTCACTGCACCTACTACCTCTTCTCACCTGGTACACTCTTTGGTGCACCCTCCTCTAATATTCAGTCCTCAGACTCCTTTGGTGGGGAGGAAGTGCTCTACCATCAGCAGTGATAAATAAGGCAGTGCAAATGATGTGGTAAGGAAATCTTACAAACTTGGAACAGCATGTAAGGCAGGCACTCTGGCTTGTAAGCTAGCTAGGGAGGCGGTGTTTTGGGAGGAAGTGATGGTTAGATGTACCCCTGCGGGTAATCAAGACCTCAATGGACTCCCACAAAAGGAACTTGAAATTTGTTTTGTATTTGTTTTGTACCACCGGTATTTATCATCGTACAAGCACCTGATTGACTTTGAACCTGTCTGGCAGAAGTGCCTGGAAGCTATTCAGCAAGCGTGCAAATGTTGACGTTTAAGACCAACAAATAATGACTATTGTGTGTGTGTGTTTATGGTGTTGTATACTATATACTATTAATTCTAAATTATTATGACTTTAACTTTGGTCATTCAGTAAGTGGTGCCCTTAACCAAGAAGTGATGTCCTTTAAGGGTGAACAAGTCGGAGCATGTCTGGAAAGTGTGATTTGTTTAGGATTTTGGAGCTCCATAGATTCTGCACACTTCACAGTATGAACTTTATATACAGCCCATCTCTCTGTGTTCTCTCTTGATATTAAAAAAAATTGCATAGGTTATGTGCAACCAAAGTGCGGGCAAACTTGACGTGTTGCTTTAGACGTAACGAATTAGGCAAGCATGGGGTGGGGTGGGATTTCCGTTGATAAAAAATTTCAGCACCCCTTTCCTAAATAGTCTTGGTTAGCACCTAATGAATACACTTGTTTTGTTGAGGAGGGCTTCCTCTAGAAGTGTGCAGAATCTATGGAGCTCCAAAGTTGTAAACACAAGGGTTTTGTGTTTAGACCTCTTCACATGAACATTAAAAAATAACATCTCTACATCAAGTTGGTGTGTTTGTACAGCTCTGCCAATCACAGTTGTTATAGCCATTCAAGACTTGGTGCTGTACTTAATGGCACTGACCTTACTTCACATTCCAACTTGCAGTTCCAAAATATAAACATGTATGAAAAAACAAAAAAATACCACCAGAAAGTATAAACCACGGTTTACAGAAGTTATGGCTTTTCCCAATTGCTCCACCCATATAGTGCCTGGCTTTTAGTGCTGCTGGTTAACATCTAGACACATACAAATGTCCAGCTCAGGCAACTTTGTTGTGTACACATTAAGACCAAACACTGGGTAGGCCTTTCATTTGATCTAGTGCCCAAGACACAGCCTACATAGCAAGGTCTTGAGGCTCATTAGTAATGATTGTATGTTAATTATTATGTAGCAAAGTGTTGACAACCAACAACTGCAGTAGCAACAAACATTCAATATCCAGCTGCTGCTCCTTGCACTGCAATCATCCTTAATTTCCTTCCTTAGCTGCCCGATATTTTTTTGGGCACTTCGCTCGTGACACAGTCATCAAGAATTCTACTATCCCCTTCACTAGCTCTTCTTTAGTTTTGGGTTTGGACTCCCTTCTCACGTATATATTCCTTTAGTTCATGCCATAGAGTTTCTATGGGATTTGCATCTGGGTATTCAGGTGGTTTTTCCACCAATTAACATTCTTTTCATAAAAAAAATTCTTCAGTAGCCTAGAAGTATGTTTTAGATCATTGCCCTGCATGAAACGATGGTGATACAGGAACATTTGCCGCAAATAAGGCAGAAGTGTCCTATCCTGGATCTCTGCGTAGAGCTCATGATGCCTTCAAAAATGCACGTAGCATTGGCTCCTCGCAAGCATATGCCGACCCACATGTGCACTTTAACAGTCGTGGCAGTGGCTCCTCCCAGGCTTATGCCAGCCCACACGAGCACCAGAGAAGGTCAAGAATGTCAAGTGTAAATGTAATGTAACTCCTCATCATTAGTCAGTGTCCCCAATGTTTCTTAAGGCCTACCCTCTAATCTAAACCACTAAGCTTAATTGTGAGTAGGTGGCTTACAAAAGTAAATATAAGTGATGGTGTTTTTAAATCTATCTGCTAGACCACATCTGATAACCTTTCTCATCCCTAGCAGTACTTAATTAAAAATCAATGCTGTGAAGCACTAACCAAAAAACACAGCTCTGTAAACATATTCAATAATTATTCAAACCGTTTTGAAAAAAATACTATTATAAGGTATGGAACTGTCTCCTACTGTATATATATTATAAGGTATGGAACTGTCTCCTACTGTATATATATTATAAGGTAGGGAACTGTCTCCTACTGTATATATATTATAAGGTAGGGAACTGTCTCCTACTGTATATATATTATAAGGTAGGGAACTGTCTCCTACTGTATATATATTATAAGGTATGGAACTGTCTCCTACTGTATATATATTATAAGGTAGGGAACTGTCTCCTACTGTATATATATTATATGGTAGGGAACTGTCTCCTACTGTGTATATATATTATAAGGTATGGAACTGTCTCCTACTGTATATATATTATATGGTAGGGAACTGTCTCCTACTGTATATATATTATAAGGTAGGGAACTGTCTCCTACTGTATATATATTATAAGGTAGGGAACTGTCTCCTACTGTATATATATATTATAAGGTAGGGAACTGTCTCCTACTGTATATATATATTATAAGGTATGGAACTATCTCCTACTGTATATATATTATAAGGTAGGGAACTGTCTCCTACTGTATATATATTATAAGGTAGGGAACTGTCTCCTACTGTATATATATTATATGGTAGGGAACTGTCTCCTACTGTATATATATATTATAAGGTATGGAACTGTCTCCTACTGTATATATATTATATGGTAGGGAACTGTCTCCTACTGTATATATATTATAAGGTAGGGAACTGTCTCCTACTGTATATATATTATAAGGTAGGGAACTGTCTCCTACTGTATATATATTATAAGGTAGGGAACTGTCTCCTACTGTATATATATATTATAAGGTAGGGAACTGTCTCCTACTGTATATATATATTATAAGGTATGGAACTATCTCCTACTGTATATATATTATAAGGTAGGGAACTGTCTCCTACTGTATATATATTATAAGGTAGGGAACTGTCTCCTACTGTATATATATTATAAGGTAGGGAACTGTCTCCTACTGTATATATATATTATAAGGTATGGAACTGCCTCCTACTGTATATATATTATAAGGTAGGGAACTGTCTCCTACTGTATATATATTATAAGGTATGGAACTATCTCCTACTGTATATATATTATAAGGTAGGGAACTGTCTCCTACTGTATATATATTATAAGGTATGGAACTATATCCTACTGTATATATATTATAAGGTATGGAACTGTCTCCTACTGTATATATATTATAAGGTAGGGAACTGTCTCCTACTGTATATATATTATAAGGTATGGAACTGCCTCCTACTGTATATATATTATAAGGTATGGAACTGTCTCCTACTGTATATATATTATAAGGTAGGGAACTGTCTCCTACTGTATATATATTATAAGGTATGGAACTATCTCCTACTGTATATATATTATAAGGTATGGAACTGTCTCCTACTGTATATATATTATAAGGTAGGGAACTGTCTCCTACTGTATATATATTATAAGGTATGGAACTGCCTCCTACTGTATATATATTATAAGGTATGGAACTGTCTCCTACTGTATATATATTATAAGGTAGGGAACTGTCTCCTACTGTATATATATTATAAGGTAGGGAACTGTCTCCTACTGTATATATATTATAAGGTATGGAACTGCCTCCTACTGTATATATATTATAAGGTAGGGAACTGTCTCCTACTGTATATATATTATAAGGTAGGGAACTGTCTCCTACTGTATATATATTATAAGGTAGGGAACTGTCTCCTACTGTATATATATTATAAGGTAGGGAACTGCCTCCTACTGTATATATATTATAAGGTAGGGAACTGTCTCCTACTGTATATATATTATAAGGTAGGGAACTGTCTCCTACTGTATATATATTATAAGGTATGGAACTATCTCCTACTGTATATATATATAAGGTATGGAACTGCCTCCTACTGTATATATATTATAAGGTAGGGAACTGTCTCCTACTGTATATATATTATAAGGTAGGGAACTGTCTCCTACTGTATATATATTATAAGGTATGGAACTATCTCCTACTGTATATATATTATAAGGTATGGAACTGTCTCCTACTGTATATATATTATAAGGTAGGGAACTGTCTCCTACTGTATATATATTATAAGGTATGGAACTGCCTCCTACTGTATATATATTATAAGGTATGGAACTGTCTCGTACTGTATATATATTATAAGGTATGGAACTGTCTCCTACTGTATATATATTATAAGGTATGGAACTGCCTCCTACTGTATATATATTATAAGGTATGGAACTGTCTCCTACTGTATATATATTATAAGGTAGGGAACTGTCTCCTACTGTATATATATTATAAGGTATGGAACTGTCTCCTACTGTATATATATTATAAGGTAGGGAACTGTCTCCTACTGTATATATATTATAAGGTATGGAACTGCCTCCTACTGTATATATATTATAAGGTAGGGAACTGTCTCCTACTGTATATATATTATAAGGTAGGGAACTGTCTCCTACTGTATATATATTATAAGGTAGGGAACTGCCTCCTACTGTATATATATTATAAGGTATGGAATATTATAAGGTAGGGAACTGTCTCCTACTGTATATATATATTATAAGGTATGGAATATTATAAGGTATGGAACTATCTCCTACTGTATATATATTATAAGGTATGGAACTGTCTCCTACTGTATATATATTATAAGGTATGGAATATTATAAGGTAGGGAACTGTCTCCTACTGTATATATATATTATAAGGTATGGAATATTATAAGGTATGGAACTATCTCCTACTGTATATATATTATAAGGTAAGGAACTGTCTCCTACTGTATATATATTATAAGGTATGGAATATTATAAGGTATGGAACTATCTCCTACTGTATATATATTATAAGGTATGGAACTGTCTCCTACTGTATATATATTATAAGGTAGGGAACTGTCTCCTACTGTATATATATTATAAGGTATGGAACTGCCTCCTACTGTATATATATTATAAGGTATGGAACTGTCTCGTACTGTATATATATTATAAGGTATGGAACTGTCTCCTACTGTATATATATTATAAGGTAGGGAACTGCCTCCTACTGTATATATATTATAAGGTAGGGAACTGTCTCCTACTGTATATATATTATAAGGTATGGAATATTATAAGGTATGGAACTATATCCTATACTGTATATATATTATAAGGTAGGGAACTGTCTCCTACTGTATATATATTATAAGGTATGGAATATTATAAGGTAGGGAACCCTCTCCTACTGTATATATATTATAAGGTATGGAATATTATAAGGTAGGGAACTGTCTCCTACTGTATATATATATTATAAGGTATGGAACTGCCTCCTACTGTATATATATTATAAGGTAGGGAACTGTCTCCTACTGTATATATATTATAAGGTAGGGAACTGTCTCCTACTGTATATATATTATAATGTATGGAAACTGTATATATATTATAAGGTAATGGCAGTGGATTTTTTTGGTCTCCTACAGTATAAACTGGAGGCGTACTTTTAACTTTGCATGTGTTTCAACACAATTTTTGTTGATTTGATCGTTTATACCACCTCCATGCCAGTGTGTGTGTGTGGGGGGGGGGGGGGGTTAGTATGTGGTGTGTTTGTGTAATGTGTGTTATATGTGTGTGAATGTATGTGTGTGGTGTGTGTATACATGTGTGTTATTGCCCTGCCTTATTTGTGAATGTGTCAAGACATTAGGCCACATTTCAAGGAGTGTGGTGGTTGTTCAAGACATGAAACATCATGCTAGTGCAAGGGCTGGACAGTTGTCTGGTGATGTGGCAACACTCACTTATTGTCTAACTACCTCCAAACCATAGGCATCCCTAGGGTGTGGCCAATACCCAGATAGGCTTCTATGCATGGCCAAATACCATCAACTAGGTGAGGAGGCGCGAATGAATAGTTCATTGGGTGTATATCGCAGGTTAAATGTCCCATTGAGTGGCTGCTTGAGTTTAGGTTCTTGTACATATAGGCCTACTTCTTCATTGAGTGGCTGCTTGAGTTTAGGTTCTTGTACATATAGGCCTACTTCTTCATTGAGTAGCTGCTTGAGTTTAGGTTCTTGTACATATAGGCCTACTTCTTCATTGAGTGGCTGCTTGAGTTTAGGTTCTTGTACATATAGGCCTACTTCTTCATTGAGTGGCTGCTTGAGTTTAGGTTCTTGTACATATAGGCCTACTTCTTCATTGAGTGGCTGCTTGAGTTTAGGTTCTTGTACATATAGGCCTACTTCTTCATTGAGTAGCTGCTTGAGTTTAGGTTCTTGTACATATAGGCCTACTTCTTCATTGAGTGGCTGCTTGAGTTTAGGTTCTTGTACATATAGGCCTACTTCTTCATTGAGTGGCTGCTTGAGTTTAGGTTCTTGTACATACAGGCCTACTTCTTCATTGAGTAGCTGCTTGAGTTTAGGTTCTTGTACATATAGGCCTACTTCTTCATTGAGTGGTTGCTTGAGTTTAGGTTCTTGTACATATAGGCCTACTTCTTCATTGAGTGGCTGCTTGAGTTTAGGTTCTTGTACATATAGGCCTACTTCTTCATTGAGTGGCTGCTTGAGTTTAGGTTCTTGTACATATAGGCCTACTTCTTCATTGAGTGGTTGCTTGAGTTTAGGTTCTTGTACATATAGGCCTACTTCTTCATTGAGTGGCTGCTTCAGTTTAGGTTCTTGTACATATAGGCCTACTTCTTCATTGAGTGGCTGCTTGAGTTTAGGTTCTTGTACATACAGACCCACTTCTTCATTGAGTGGCTGCTTGAGTTTAGGTTCTTGTACATATAGGCCTACTTCTTCATTGAGTGGCTGCTTGAGTTTAGGTTCTTGTACATATAGGCCTACTTCTTCATTGAGTGGCTGCTTGAGTTTAGGTTCTTGTACATATAGGCCTACTTCTTCATTGAGTGGCTGCTTGAGTTTAGGTTCTTGTACATACAGGCCTACTTCTTCATTGAGTGGCTGCTTGAGTTTAGGTTCTTGTACATACAGGCCTACTTCTTCATTGAGTGGCTGCTTGAGTTTAGGTTCATGTACATATAGGCCTACTTCTTCATTGAGTGGCTGCATGAGTTTAGGTTCTTGTACATATAGGCCTACTTCTTCATTGAGTAGCTGCTTGAGTTTAGGTTCTTGTACTTATAGTACATAACAGGGGCAGATCTAGAGTATCAGTAATGGGGGGGGTTTATTCTTGGACATGAGTTTGCAATTGAGGGTACTCGTCAAAATGTAACATGGCATCCATACATGTTACTATATATTGATAAAGAGAGAGAAATAGTTCTAGACATTCATGCCACCTAGTTTTACATAGACCCTTCAGTTTATGCACTCTATTTTCTGGAGCAAAAGTGTACAAAATTAACTCAAGAATCAGATTAAAATAGAGATACACTTCATTTATGACATCAATTGTATTTCGAATATCAGGCACAGAGCATGATTTTGCTACAGCCAAATTTGAGTGACAATGAGTGTACAAAGCAAGTGCATTCTTCTCCTTGATAAAAGCCTGAGTCCCTCTTCTTGTGCGAGCTATTGCTGAAGCTCCATCATATGACATATCATCAAATTCAATACCATGCTTATGCTTATTGAGAAGATCGATAATACCAGCAGCAATGTTTTCATCAGTAGCCCTTTCGAGGTGGAGAAAGTCCAAAAATATTTCATGGATATGCGGCTGAGCTTGACCAAGATCAACAAATCGGATACATAAAGACAAAATTTCCTGATTTGCATGCTTGTGTCTGTGACCTCGTCAGCCATAACGCTGTAATATTTTGAGGTTTTTAATGGACTTAAAAGCTTTTCACGCAATAAGTCTGCCATAATACTTATAATTTCATTTTGTATTACTTTAGAAGTGAATATATTGCTGGTTCTTCTCTCCCAGTTGAAGATGATCCCTTATTATTGGATCGTAGTTGGCAACATATTCGAGCAAAGCTAGAAAGTTACCTCTATTTGCAGAAGGATTTGATGTAATGCTCTCTCTAAGGCCCTGCATAGGAAGCCCCTGCACGCTGTAAAATTTAACAGCATCAACAATAGCTGAGAGGATGTGTTTATTTCGGTTAGAGGTTGTGTTAGACATTTTGGTTTCTAGATTTTTGAATGTCACCAGGAATAATTTTGCAGCATGTAAAGCATCTTGGTGATATTGAAAATCGCCATGATTAGTTAAATACCTATCATTTTTACCCTTTGCTTTGCTGAAATTTTTGAAAAGTTTTTTCACTCGAATTCCCAAAATAACCCTTCGTAATTTGTCCAAACGGTACACAATATTTACAGTAACCTCCTTCATGTGAGGGTGAATATGACAACCATTCGAACTCTTTTAGCAATGACTTTTGAAATGTTAATGGTAGTTTCTTTCCCTTCTTTATCACTTCAAAGGTTGCAAACTTTGAACGTTTGCCATCACTCTTCAAAAATTCATGTTTGTCACTATCTGACAAGGAACTGATTGGTATACTACCAGAAGCAACAAGTCCAATATCATTGATACCTGTACTTCTACTTCCCGTTTCCATGAAAGCTGTTTGCTAAGAACTAGCATCATTAGAATCTGAAGGAATGGACTGGCACACAATGTCAGTTTCTTTAACACCTTCTTCAGGTCTCATGATAACCTCACATCCCACTAAATCCAATTCAATATCTGAACTGGCATGAGCAGGGCCAGAAATGCTACTTTTTGTTACCTCTTGATGTGGTCATGAAGTATCTCCAGAAGAAGAGAAAGAGCACTGATGTAGTCTCTTAGGGTCTGCCAAACTATCACTTATGGAATGGTCATGTTCAGAGCCAGAAGTAACTCCTAAGGATGACAAGGAGCACTGACGTCGTCTCTTCATTTTTAACCTCTGAGTTCTGATCTGATACTGTAGCACATATTAAACCATGTGGTTGCCAGACCACCAACCACACTGCACTCTACCCAACTATATTATACAGATTTGCATGCAAAAATGTTTTGTCCCTACACTAAATAAGTATTTAAGCTTAAGGGGGGGCTATGCCTCCAAAATTCGAGATTTCTTTTTTTCCCCTTTCCCCCCCCTTCTTCTGGCAAACATTTCCCCCCCCCCCCATGTAACAGATCAAGAAACTACAAAGAGTACACATCTTGCATGATATTTGCCCTAATTTGGTCTATATGTTTCTCATTTCCCCCCAAAAATCTTGTTTTTTGGCCGTAAAGCTCATAACTTTTCTACACTTTACCCCAAAAAGATGATTTTTATATCACCGGATAGCCCTTATAATTATCTGTCTTTTGTACGTGCCAAAATTTTGAGTACTCTAAGTATTAGCAAGTTATGGTGATTTGAAGTGGTAAGGTTTGGGATTTTTCCTGGTGTTTTCCAGTTGCCAAAGCGGTGGCCTGCCAGTGAAAAACCACCACATTTATTGATAATCTGTTCACATGTTGCAGATAAGGGCCTTCTCTATCAGTTGACAAAATCTGGGACTTTGGTCTTGTTAATTAGGGCAGTTATGAATTGTACTGCAAGATAGATCAACTTATTTAGGGATCTTGATGTATCTTCCGAGAAAATATGTCTGCAGAGACATTCAACATATCATTAGGAAGGATAGATCAACTTATTTAGGGATCTTGATGTATCTTCCCAGAAAATATGTCTGCAGAGACATTCAACATAATCATTAGGAACAAAGCATAAGGAAATAGGGAATAAAATTACCTGCATATACTACGTTCCCCCCCCCCCCACACACAACCCTGGCGACTACACATGAAATCAGTTCAAACTTTGTTGCATCTATCTACTTGCTATTTCCAAAGTTTTGGAGACATAGGATGCTTCTTTCAAAGTTATGGTGGATCTACTTCATCATACATTTCTTTGACATGCAAAAATATTCAGCTGTAAAGGAAAGTTCCATAACAATTTTCATCATATTTTTCTTTCTTACATGTAGATATAGGCACAGAAAAACCCAAGAGTCACGGAAGTAAAAAAAAACAGATCAAGGAATTGCTAAAACTTGTAAAAGAACATATTTTGTCAAGTTATTTCAGTGCTAACTCAAACATTTCGTTTTCCAAACTTGGAATGCTTATTCCCACAATTAATGGAAATATTTCTTGTTGCGAGAATAACTTTAAAAACGTTTGCTCAATTTTTTGGCTATGTATGTCATTTTAGAGCTCTTTTAGTACGCTTTGATAACCATGAATCAGATTTTTGTTTACTGCAAGGATTGCCAAGAGATGGTAGTTAGAAGAGGTGGCCTCTAGTTTTTATCAGTTTTTCAGACTCTGTAAGTGTGTAACTAATCAACTTGACAACATATGGTAACTTTGCTCCATGGATATCACTGAGACACTCCTTAGCAAGCCACACACCAATTATGAGTAAATAACTTCAAATCATTAGGCAGCTAGGTCTGCCACAAATATCTTGGAGTCACCTCGATGTTTCTGCATGTATCTTCTGAGAAAATTATGTATATAGAGGTATTAACACTTTATAAAAACAAACACAGAATAATAAAGACTTTGTATCATAAATACTTGTGTAGACGAAAGAGGAAAAAAGTTATGACAATTAGAAATAGGTACAACTATTTTGTGGTTTTGACGCATAGTCCCCCCTTAAGCACATGTAATGTGTTCATTAAAGAAAATCATACATTTATAGACTGAAGGGGGGGGCGGGGGTTTAAACCCCCCCAAAATCCCATGGATCTGCCCCTGCATAATGAGGCTTAGCCTCTCACTGTCATAAACTTGTAGCTTTGATTGGCCAAATGTCTGTGAGGTCACATGTACATACACTTCGTAAGTTTGAAGATCCTGTCAAGACACAAATACACACGTAAGAGAACCTGCCTACTGAGACCACACACCCTGATATACTGGTTCACACATAGGAGCTTCACAATGGTTGGAAATGATGACTCCTGAAGAAGGAAAGTTGTAGCTATAAATTTGACCTCCATAGTGACTGCAGGCATGGCGGTTACTCTATGAGAGGTGGTTGCTATGCACAGTTGGGACTAAGCTACGAGGTTAGAAGTGGAGGGGCACGCACTATAATCTTAATTATGTTGCAACCATGTGTGGTCTTCTAATATTAATCCCTTTCCTGAGTGTGTGCTGCAGTACATGTACATAGTTGCTGTAATTATGATTATGACATCATCTGCAACTATTTCTTGATGCACTTTTATATTTAGACACGATGTCACACCGCTATACCCCGGAATACAAAGTAAAGTTGGAAAGACAGGTGGGTATTTGACATTACTGTGTGTTGTCCTTTCCCAGACAAAATAGTGATGCAACTGAACACTATTCTACAGACAACCTTGTGCTCACAATCTTAGCTGGTCCTTGTACTAAAACAGAATGATAGTGTTACTGATCTAGTACTGTTTCTAAAAGATGCTCATCTGAACAAGTCATTCCCTTAACAAGTGCAAAATTTACCTAGTTAATAATAGAACACTAAATATAGAACTTGACCTACCAGCATGAATATAGCACATGAGTAGTTAAATACAGAAATGACTGGTAGCAGTGACCAGTTACTAGTGCAGTTATAGTTGCAACAGTGAGAGGGTTAACTCTTTCAAGCTCCCAAAGTAAAATCAAACGGTTTAAAAATTGTCACAAAATCTTTATTGCCATTAGCAATTAAGTTTCTCATGATTGCCATTGACAGACATTGTGGTACAAAGAATTTGAACCAACTCGACCACATGAAATGAAATTAAAAACCAGGATTGCATTCATGACCCTTGCAAAAAATTATTTACAAAGAGTGTTGTTAAAATAACAATCACAACTCAACCACAATCATCATTCATGCCACATCTGTTTATCATCACTTCTTATCAATATTTCTTATCTGACATATTTGTTTAGTAAGAAGATTATATCCAGTTCTCTTCCTCGGTGTGGTATTTTAAAGAACAGTGCTGCTGCCTAGAACTGGAGGGGGAGTGGCAGGTGCATAGCATAGTAGGTGGAGCTGATGTCATTGCCCATCAAGTCTGTCCAACTAATGACTTCAACACAAATATCTACACAAGTCAAAGATGATAAATCTCTAGAAATCATCAAAAAATATCTGGGCTATATATATATACATACACATACACCTTATATCTGTCGATTATCAAAAACTCGGTTGAATAATTAAACATGGTAATGATCATCAACAGGAAAATTTAGTTGGGTTGGACGTGCTGGAGATAGCACATTAAAGCTAATCAGTTCACTAATGCCAGCAAAAGTCAATGTGTCTTTTGGTTAGTTATTCTTGGCCAGATATCCGAAGGAACCACACATCCCCTGCCTACCAAGGGTGCTTGCAAACTCTGCTTCCTTCTTTTTGTGATCTGTTATCCCGTCATGCACCTAGCTGAAGGCAACCACCCTTAGAGCACTCTATATCTCTGGTGCTCTCAGAAAAGGGGGCAAGGCACTCCAGCAGTGGACCATTGCTAAGAGAAAAGGCGGAAGAAATCCTTGAAAACTTACATGAAGGAGAACCGGAAGTGCAACCATTTACTGCCAGTAGAGGCTGACTTCTGATGAAGGGATAGACCACCAAGTCTGGCAGGCAATGTCTTCTGAATCCTCTAAGACATCACTGATGGTCCAAAGGAGTGAGACATCTGGCATGCATGAAGAGGCATGATAACTTGAAGCAAATAACTCTCTGATCTAAGTTTAGTAAATATGTACAGAACCTAGTTGTTATCAACACTTGCTTATACACAATTACATACAACACTACTGTATGTACAGAACCTAGTTGTGGTCAGCACTTGCTTATACACAATACATACAACACTACGGTATGTACAGAACCTAGTTGTGGTCAGCCCTTGCTTATACACAATACATACAACACTACTGTACAGAACCTAGTTGTGGTCAGCACTTGCTTATACACAATACATACAACACTACTGTATGTACAGAACTAGTTGAGATCTACACTTGCTTATACACAATACATACAACACTACTGTTTGTACAGAACCTAGTTGAGATCTACACTTGCTTATACACAACACATACAACACTACTCTATGTACAGAACCTAGTTATGATCAACACTAGCTTATCGATGCCATATTCCACTGAGCATGAGTACCATCTTAGTGATACAGGCATGCACATCTTCGAGTTAATTTGTTCTGATTGAGTATGCGGCAGGGCATTATATATCGGTCTTATTTTTAGGCCATGCCCTCAGGCACAGTCGACTAGACTATTGAGCAGTGGAGCTTATTAGAGTTTGAGCAAAACATTGTGAAAAGCAAAGACCCGAGCTATTATTAGTGAGTGTGTTTAGCAGTTAGTAGTCCTCTATAGTCGTAGGTCCTCCTCAAACTCTCCCATACTCTCCCACGCTGATGCTGGGGAAGGGATTATCTCCACTGTCATCAGTATTGTTGAGGGGAACGGTCTCTGTGGTGATGGTCTCTGCATCATAGAACTTGTTCCTTGCATGTGCTGTTGTGATGGAAACTTCCTCTGCCATTGTTGAACTGGAACAGCACATTTGTATTTGCTGTTGTTGGTGTGTATTAATCGTCAAATAAGGGTGGGGTATATGTGCGCTTACAATTCGAAGGTGCTAACTAATTAACTGAAGATGGGAACTAGGGAGCGAAGTATTGGAGGGTGCAACTGATCGAGGAAACACTTCAACATGTACATGATTTTAAATGGTGGAGGGGTATCTGGTCAGCATATTGGCTCAGTCTTGTTTCAAACTAGCTTCTCCTTTGCCATTTCATCTCTCCCAAATATTCTCAATAGGCTGTGGCTGACCCTACATGGGTACAGTCAACTATAGCAACAAGACATGGCATGTGCTGATGTGTGTAGTGTACAACTACAATAGACATGGGTACAGTCAACTATAGCAACAAGACATGGCATGTGCTGATGTGTGTAGTGTACAACTACAATAGACAAGTCAGCAAAAGTGTTTAAGAGGCTTGGAGACCTGAAGCTCAGACTTGGTGTGGTCCTCCAATACTCTACTATAATATACAGAAACAACAATAGACAAGTCAGCAAAAGTGTTTAAGAGGCTTGGAGACCTGAAGCTCAGACTTGGTGTGGTCCTCCAATACTCTACTATACTATACAGAAATAACAATAGGCAAGTCAGCAAAAGTGTTTAAGAGGCTTGGAGACCTGAAGCTCAGACTTGGTGTGCTCCTCCAATACTCTACTATAATATACAGAAACAACAATAGACAAGTCATCAAAAGTGTTTAAGAGGCTTGGAGACCTGAAGCTCAGACTTGGTGTGGTCCTCCAATACTCTACTATAATATACAGAAACAACAATAGACAAGTCAGCAAAAGTGTTTAAGAGGCTTGGAGACCTGAAGCTCAGACTTGGTGTGGTCCTCCAATACTCTACTATAATATACAGAAACAACAATAGACAAGTCAGCAAAAGTGTTTAAGAGGCTTGGAGACCTGAAGCTCAGACTTGGTGTGGACCGCCAATACTCTACTATAATATACAGAAACAACAATAGGCAAGTCAGCAAAAGTGTTTAAGAGGCTTGGAGACCTGAAGCTCAGACTTGGTGTGGTGCTCCAATACTCTACTATAATATACAGAAACAACAATAGACAAGTTAACACACAACAAATTATTCATAAGCAAACAACTCCATATAGTTAGCTGTTAAAAAGGAGAGCAGACAAGACTGCACCTTGTAGAGCACTGCAGGTTTCTTTGCCATTTAAGATTATGCACACCAATATTATACTGCTTCTAGTACAGGGGTTGATAAGATATGGTAAAGGGTCGTCTACTGGTTGTGGTCCACATGGGTGTGCTCTTGTTTCCTTTCTTTATTCCAATAAGTATTTAAATATAGCATCCTTGTTCTTATATATAGTACATGTGGTCAACACACGTTATATATACATTAGGAAGACAGTTTTTGTCAACGTATGAACATGTCTCTCTCTCTCTCTCTCTGTCCAACCTGCCAACTCCATATCAGCATAGGACTTTACAATGCTAGAGTATTGCACATGCATACATGGCTCAATCAGAAGCCAAAATATTGGCACTGCTAGAATACTCTAATTGCACTTTTCCCCAAATGTATTATTTTTATACATAGCTTGTTTAATCTGTGATGTGCTGTGAAAGCTGGTTGCTAGGTGCATCTCCTGGTGAAGAGTCAGTGTCAGGCCCACTTGTACATGAGATGTCCATGTGGACACTCTCTAGCCAGTGCTCTGCTAGAATTCTATCACCTGTCATTCTTGGTGGACTGATTGGCCCACACCTGTGCAAGAATGATATGTGCATGAGTGTTGATTATTGGGTGCCTCATCTGTTGTTGCTAACTGATATAAGCATGTGCACTGAGCCACCAACTTCTCTGTATAAAGAGTGCATGCAATGACACTATGTCTTTCCTTTTTCTTGCTATTCCATGTCATTGGATGTGCACTGCCTCTCCTGTGGACATGCTGCCTCTCGTCATCCCTGCATGGTGAGTGTGTTAGAGCCAAGCAATATCCAGTTTGCTTATGAAGCAGAGCATCTTCAGACTTGCATATATATGACCATCATGTCTGTATGAGTATGTGTATTGTTCATACCTGAATGGTGGACAATACAAATACAGGAGCCCCCTTATCTAGACTCCTCCCACCACCAGCCACTCCCCTCCCTGGCAGCTGCCTAGAGCAACAAGAACAACATAATATGTTATTATTTTAAAAACAAGCGACCATATTGGATGGCCCTGCCCATAAAGAAAGGGAGCAAGAGTGTGCCCGTGCACTCTAGTTGGGTGGGCGGGGTCTATGCCGAGGCAGAGTTCTAAATGTCCAACCCATGCAGAGGGCTCTAAATCTCACTGATAATATTGACATAGCAGTGTTTCATACTAAGGGGAGATGTCCTGGAATACTCTGTGCCCCCAAGTCCCAGTTTTCAAATATCACCCTCTCCCTATTCCTAGCAGTCCTCTCCTACTCGTATTTTGGATGGCAATTATGTCTTCAGCATGCTGGAGCAAGTGTGCATTGCCATGTCTCCAGCATGATGTGGTGTGTGGGATATCTACTGGAGCAAGTGTGCATTGCCATGTCTCCAGCATGATGTGGTGTGTGGGATATCTACTGGAGCAAGTGTGCATTGCCATGTCTCCAGCATGATGTGGTGTGTGGGGTATCTACTGGAACAAGTGTGCATTGCCATGTCTCCAGCATGATGTGGTGTGTGATATATCTACTGGAGGAAGTATGCATTGCCATGTCTCCAGCATGATGTGGTATGTGGGGTATCTACTGGAGCAAGTGTGCATTGACATGTTTCCAGCATGATGTGGTGAGTGGGATATCTACTGTAGCAAGTGTGCATTGACATGTTTCCAGCATGTCTGGAATTATACAGAAATTGTCTTGAGACATCCGAGACATTAGTTTTAAAATCTTGTTTTGCATGCTTGGAGCATGTTTGTCAGAGTTCATGTCTGGGGCAGTATATTTGTCAGAGTTCATGTCTGGGAAGTATATTTGTCAGAGTTCATGCCTGGGACAGTATATTTGTCAGAGTTCATGTCTGGGGCAGTATATTTGTCAGAGTTCATGTCTGGGGCAGTATATTTGTCAGAGTTCATGTCTGGGGCAGTATATTTGTCAGAGTTCATGTCTGGGGCAGTATATTTGTCAGAGTTCATGTCTGGGGCAGTATATTTGTCAGAGTTCATGTCTGTGGCAGTATATTTGTCAGAGTTCATGTCTGGGGCAGTATATTTGTCAGAGTTCATGTCTGGGGCAGTATATTTGTCAGAGTTCATGTCTGGGGCAGTATATTTGTCAGAGTTCATGTCTGGGGCAGTATATTTGTCAGAGTTCATGTCTGGGGCAGTATATTTGTCAGAGTTCATGTCTGGGGCAGTATATTTGTCAGAGTTCATGTCTGGGGCAGTATATTTGTCAGAGTTCATGTCTGGGGTAGTATGTTTGTCAGAGTTCATGTCTGGGGCAGTATATTTGTCAGAGTTCATGTCAGGGGTAGTATATTTGCCAGAGTTCATGTCTGGGGCAGTATATTTGTCAGATTTCTTACTGATAATTTGTCTATCATCTTCACTTTTCAAAAGCTGAATGAAATTAGGGCTGGTTCACAATGTGCCACTCCCACTAGTGACATGTGAGTTTAGTGAAATTGTGAGCATAAAGTATCATCACTTCAATTCAATAGACTTCTATTCTCATTCCGGTCTGGATGCGTCGGTCGACATGTGTTGGTGTGCCGTTTCTCCAAGGAAGAGTTGAATGTGAATGTGGAAAGGTTAATGGCGGCAGTGAAGAATTGTCCTAGTATATGGCTGTGTTAGGCTAGCCTTCTTAACAACTTACCTCACAAGATGATGTAACATTGATCATGGTGATGATGACATCATAGTAGATAAGTAATTATTACATAACAGGGATAACAGGGCATTGAACAATTACTTGGCACAATCTGATTGTCATACTCAAACTGATCTGGCCCATATATGGATGGGCTCCTACCTATCAGGACATATACCCCTCCCCCTTCCACCACCTGGACAAATACCTGCCATCCAAATTACCCACTAGGACATGTACCCCACATAAAAAAAAAATGGAAATGGGAAATAAAATGTATATATAAGGTTTAGGGCTAGGGAAATGACATCCAATCTTTCATCCTAAAATCCTATATGTGATTAGGTGAAAATATTTATGGGGTGGGTAAATGTCCAGGAGTTATTTGGCATGGTATTTGTCCAGGTGATGATTTTTTAATCTTTTTATCCGGGTAACCAGATGTACTCCGTCAGTTGAAAGAGTAGTTAGTTCTGTGCAGTGTTGTTTACATCAGCTATTTTAATATATTCTAAAGTGTGTATTGGTCTGTTGCTTTACTTTCATGTGATTCAAGACTTTTACTTACCCTGACAATTGTAGCTCAGTGTGCTGTAGATAGTGTCAGTGCCAGGGAAGTATACGTGTAGCTAACTTAAGGTGGCAGTAGCTTCGACTTCAACCGTTGAACCAGTTATCATGAGCCCACCATCTCAAAACCTATATATACTATACTAGACCAGATCCGACCAAGACTGACGTCATGGCGGAAATGTTTCACTCACTCATCCTCCAACAAAGTGTAGAGGCAGATAGACGGGAGGAAGACGGACGTGTTAAGTTGGCGGAAGCTAAATTTTCCCGGCAGATAGAGGCAAGGGAAAGAGAAGACCACCGCAAGGACAAGGAGGAAGATAGACAGAGAAGGGAACAAGAAACTGAGCTTAACCCACACCTGCTCCAACTATTGGCTGCAGGCAGAGAACAACAGCACCATTAGATCAAGCCCCCCAAGCTGAGGTGCATTAAGGCTGGGGTGAACACATCCACACAGCACTTACTCATTTTGAGCAGCACATGCAGACCTTTGAAGTGGACCAGGATCAATGGCTGGCCCACCTTAAAGCTTTACTTGAGGATGATAGCTTAGCTTCTTTCCTAGCTCTGGCACCTGCTGAAGCTGCTGTCTGTGATACAGTAAAGACTGCTATACTACAGAGAAAGGGTATCACTCAGGAAACCTATAGAGATGGTGGGAAATCTGCCCTAAACCCAACGAAACCTGCACACAGTTAGCTGCCAGGCTGGATGACTTGTCTGCGAAATACATCAATACCTGCACCTCCTCCGAGGAAGCTGCAATGGTATTTGCCAAAGAACACCTTATTGCAAGCCTCCCTAACCACATTTCTTTGTGGATCAGAAACCAGAAGACTGCAACGACCAGGGAGGTTGGTCATCTTGTCAACCAGTACATCCGGGACACTGGGGTCTGCAATGGCTCTATCTGTTGGCATGCTTTGGGGTCAGGTGCCTCCCCGGAATCAGCCATTGCCCTCTCTTGAATTACTATGGTCATCAACCGGTCAAATGCCAGCATGTCCATCCCCAACAGCACTGCATCTCTGATGTTATCAGTCACTGCCACTCTGTGAGAAGGTCTTGCCATTGGTAGTAACGTTGACATTTGTAGTTGGCAAGGTGTCAGTGTATCGTCGGGCATAGGGATGGTGACATGTTCACTAGTAAATGCTGAATGGTCGATGAAGGGGGTCGTCACTATGGATATCTCAGCTCCGGAATACACGGTGAAATCCGATCCGTCAATAGCTCCTTGGAGGCTATAGCCTGGGTCTTTGCAATCAGCTCTGTTTCAGTAGAGCTGTTTGCTGTTGGGACAAGCAACACCAATGTGGCCCCACTCCTTGCAGGAGAGACACATTGGTCCCTTGTTGGCATCAAAATGTTGGGCAAGGTCTTCTTGTTCGGCTCAAATCCATGGTGGGTGGGCTGCTAGGTAGACTGATCGACAGCTTCCTTACTCCTTCATTTGTTAGTGGGTGTGTATCAACTGTATAAAAGTGTATCCTAACAATATTGGATCATGGCACTCGATCTTTGTCAGTGACTTGCTTTATACAAGATGGTGTGCATATATAGAGTGGTGAGCAGGTGTTGCCACTTCTGTGATTGGTTCTTATGATGTGGTGGTTAGTGGGAGTGATAGAGCAATGGAGGGTGGTATGGATGGCAGGGTGTGTGGTTGGTATGAGAGGCAGTGGAGTTGAGATAAACTATCCCTCATGTGGGGGGGGGGGGGGGGGAAGAATCCCTCATGTGGGGGGAAGAATTACACATGTGGGGAGAAGAATCCCTCATGTGGGGGGAAGAATCCCTCATGTGGGGGGAAGAATCCCTCATGTGGGGGGAAGAATCCCTTATGTGTAATGAAGAATCCCTCATGTGGGGGGAAGAATCCCTAAAACACTCGTAAAAAGAAGAGATGTCTACATAGTTCTGCAGCTCTTTATTTTGAATGGAATGTTGCTTGTGTATAGCATTTGCAGGATTCTTGGGAGTCTGTCCTGTGGAACTCTGTTCTTCCTGCCTTCCGCATTGTCTCCTCTTCTTGCTTGGGTCTGTCTTTTAGAGGGTGAAAGAATTGTGCAGTGTTAGTGTATGTTTGGGCCTAGGTCTAGGGCCCAGCCAAGCGGAATGTATGATGGGGCAGGGTTTGCTGTTTATGGTGTAGTGCAGATTCTTTCCCACGTGTGCAAGTGCCTCAGGGGAGGGGCAGACTATGAGAATTAGTGTGTGTTGCTTGGTAGTGGTGTTGTGTGTGTCTCATTATATATATTTGTTCCCACGTGTGCAAGTGCCTCAGAGGAGAGGCAGACTATGAGAATTAGTGTGTGTTGCTTGGTAGTGGTGTTGTGTGTGTCTCATTATATATATTTGTTCCCACATATGCAAGTGCCTCAGAGGAGGGGCAGACTATGAGAATTAGTGTGTGTTGCTTGGTAGTGGTGTTGTGTGTGTCTCATTATATATATTTGTTCCCACGTGAAGAGCCTCAGAGGAGAGGCAGACTATGAGAATTAGTGTGTGTTGCTTGGTAGTGGTGTTGTGTGTGTTCTTCTCCCTCCCTTGACGTGCATAAAGTCTGGCTGTGTGGGTGTGGCCTCCTGCTGCTAGGAGTTGGGCAGAGCTGAGGTGGGTGGCTTTGTGTGATGGTGTTCATGTCCTTTGCTGGTGTTTGCACTGTGGGGGGTATTGGTGGACTGTGTTTTGGGGGTATTGCCAGGGGAGTGGTGGGTTGTGTGAGGGGTGCTTGAGGGATGAATGGGGTGGATTTGTAGTTGGTGTATTTGATTGTGTGGTTGGGTGGGAGAGTTGCACTATCTGTAGAGTGAGGGTTGGAGTGTTGTTTTGGATTTGGTTGTGGTGGAGAGGATGTTGGGATTGCTTTGTGGAATTGATTGCTTCTGCAGGGAGGCTAGTTGTGATAGTAATGGCTTGGTGGCACAAACCTGTGGCTAAGGTTAGGTGTTGGGGGAGGGTTTGCAAGAAACTTTGTGGGCAATATTTTGATTATTTATGAAAGGTTCTATGTCAGTATATATTTGGTAGCAAATCTGTAGATCACTCACTTATGATCTGAAGTATCTCCTCACCAAATAATCACTAGGTTCCATGGCTTCCATAGACCCTTACTTCCTGATGGCTAAACTTTGTCACATCCTTACACACTGCAACTCATTTTCTTTACTAGGAGTAATGCAACACTCAATCCAACTTCCCTCAGATTAAGTAAGGCTCTCAGAGTTTCCAGGTGAGCATGTCTGCTCCCCCTGGCAGGCCTGAGGCTTGGCCCTTGCATCTCACTAGCCAGTCTCTCTAATGTGAGTGCACGCATGGAAAAGTGGGAGGTCAAATGTCATGTACATCTGATTGGCCACATTATAATGAGCATGACATCATATCTGTGAGGTCACGTGTGCAACTCCCGTAAGTTTGAAGATGCTGACTAGACACAAACAGAATTTTTTATACACGTACACTACACATTAGAGAACCTACATAATGGGACCACCCCCCCCTGATATACTGGTTCACACAGGAGCTTTACAATGGTTGGAAATGATGACTCATGAAGAAGGAAAGTTATAGCTATAAATTTGACCTCCATAGTGACTGCAGGCATGGTGGTTACTCTATGAGAGGTGGTTGCTATGCACAGTTGGGACTAAGCTACGAGGTTAGAAGTGGAGGGGTACGCACTATAATCTTAATTATGTTGCAAGCATGTGTGGTCTTCTAATATTAATCCCTTTCCTGAGTGTGTGCTGCAGTACATGTACATAGTTGCTGTAATTATGATTATGACATCATCTGCACCTATTTCTTGATGCACTTTTATATGTAGACACGATGTCACAGGGCTACAGCCAGGAACTGATTGAAAGGATGGAAAAGGTGGGTATTTGACATTATTGATGATAACTGTGTGACCATTCCCAGGCAAAATAGTGATGCAACACTATGCCATAGCTTGGGAGTATTTCAGTTTCCTAGGAGGAGTTAAGCTCAAGTTCCAACTAAGTTTTAAGTGTGTAGCTTCAAGATCTAGTTTTACAGCAGTGATGAGACTAACAGAGGTAGAGGAAGGCTCCCCAGTTTCTACGACAACCATGTGCTCACAATCTTAGCTGCACCTTGTACTAAAACAGAACTCTGGTGTTCCTGAAGTTTTAGTGATTCTAAATGATGCTCATCTGAACAAGTCATTCCCTTAATAAGTACAAAATTCAATTAGTTAATAATAGAATACTAAATATAGAACATGCACTACCAGCCTACACTAGCATGAATATAGCACATGAGTAGTTAAATACAGAAATGACTGGTAGCTAATAATAGAACACTAAATATAGAACATGCCCTACCAGCCTACACTAGCATGAATATAGCAAAGGAGTAGTTAAATACAGAAATGACTGGTAGCTAAAAACAGTTCAGCAGAGGCCAGTAACTAGTGCAGTTATTAGTTCAGTTAGTTCAGTTAGAGTATAACTCTTTCAAGCTCCAGAGCAAAATCAAACATCAATATCAAGTCACAAAATCTTTATTGCATTAGCAATTAAGTTATTAAGTTTCATGATTGCACCATTGTTGACAGACATTGTGGTACAAATAAACTCAACCACATAGTATGAATATAATTATAGATGTTTTAATGATGGAGGAATGCATTCATGACACAAGCAATTAGGTTATGTGGTAGTACAGAGACTGTTGTTAAAATAACAATCACAACTCAACCACAATCATCATTCATGCCACATATGCTAATTATCAACACTTTTTACCAACATTTCTTGTCTGCCATATTTAAGGCCAGTATGGCCTTTCCCCCCAATATTTGACCTTTTTTTGTGTGTGCTTATATCATTTCTAAACATCTGTACAAATTGTCTTTCAAATTTGAAAACACTTGGAAGCACAAGTCGTGGATTTTATCCAGGCCTACACTTACATTCAACTGAAAAATTGAAGGAGGGCATTTTTTTTTTAAATTATATTTTTACTTGTGGTTACAACTTTAGAGCTCTGTAGATTCTGCAAACTTTATGGTATGGATTTGATAAATAGCTTAAAAGATAGGTCTCTCTGTGTGCTCTCTTTTGATACTAAAATATGTTTCATAGGTATAACTATAGGCAAGTTATTAGATCTTAAAGTGGAGGGACATCAAAAACCTGCATCCCCAAAACTTCATCCAAAATAACTCAAGATTGCTAAGTGCTAATTGGTACCAGTGGCTAGAGGAAGCCCGCCTCTATTCAATGACCTTTTTCATTAGACGTGAAAATGTAAGTACGTGGTCAAGCGCGCGGGTGGAAAATTGATTACGTTGAAAATCAACGCCCTCAATTTTCCACCCGTGTGCTTGACCACGTACTTACATTTTAACGCCTAATGAAAAGGTCATTGAATAGCCTAAGCATCAGAGCATGCCAGGTTGAGAGCATGCCCAAACATGGTAAACAACATAACAAGCTCACGAGTTATGCACTTTACTGGCATTGGAATGGCCTCAGCCAAAATAGTCCAACCAATAAGTAGCGATTGTTGGCGGAGGACAGAGGCACACATCCAATACATCAACCACAACCATCTGCCATGGCCGAACAATGATGATCCACACCCACAGCCATATTAACCCTGTATGCCTCTTGGTGGAGTTGTTCTAATGTTTTCTCTGTGCCTTGGTGGGCCGCATGCAGGGCATTGTGGTTCAGGATTAGGGCGTGATGCTGGAGGCTGCTGGCAAGTACAGGAACAGTTATCACACCCAAACTTGGGCTGGGAGTGTATTGTCTACAAACAATGTCATCAACAAGTTTGAGTTGTGACCATAGTGTCCATAATGATGAAGTACTGAATGTTTCCATTTTGGAATAAATGGTGGTCGCTTCGACTTCAATGCTAGGGAATTTCCATGAGTAGTGAACCATTTTGCTGAGCGATACAAAACTCCTCCAGAGAGATATCAGGTATAGCAAGAGTGAGTGCACACGGAGAGCTTGTCATTTCACATTGTGAGAGAGCATCAGCATTCATGTTGTGGGATCCAGGGTAATGTACTATCTTGAAATCATACTCTTGGAGAGCGAGAGCTCAACGGCACAATAACCCCTCCATTTTCTGGGCAGATAACCATGGCAGGGCTTGTGATCAGTCATAAGTGTGAAGTGATGACCCAGTAGGTAGTGTTGAAGTTGTTTCACCAGTAGATAGCCCCTAGACATTCTTTCTGGATATAATTTTTCTCAGGCTTTGATAAAGAACTGCTAGCATAAGCAACAATCTGACCATCTTGTTCCAGTATCACACCTAAGCCAATGTCACTGGCATCTGTTTGCAACGTGAATGATTCTGCTGGACTGTTAAACTTTGGGTAAACTAGGACTTGGCTTGTAGTAGTTTATCCTTCAAGGATGAGAAGGCTTGTTGACACTCTACTGTCCAGGAAAATAGTTTTCCCTTCTGGGTGCGGGCATGAAGTGGGGACGCTATTTCTGGGAACTTGAAGATGTCACGTGGTAATAGCAAGCAAGGCCCAAGAAGTACCGCACTGCCGTGACATCAGTTAGCACTGGCCAATCTTGTCCTGTCTGCACCTTGCGTTTGTCAGGCCTCATTTATGCCCCAAGTAAGATCCCTGGGACACACCAATGTGACACTTTCCCCCCCCCCCCCCCCCCCCGAAGTCTTAGACTAGCTTCTCCTAACCATTCCAAAACTTGTTGCAAGTGACCTTTTTGCTCAATTGCATTAGCAGAATGGATGAGTATGTCATTAAGATATGTTGTGACAAGTGGAAGTTCCTGGAATATCTTATCCATGAGTCATTGGAATGTGCTTGGAGCACCAGTCAGTCCAAACGGCATTGCCTGAACTGAAAGAGGCGCATTTCTTAGCCTGGGAAGAATGCAGTTTTCTCGTAATCCTCTGGGCTAACTGGAATCTGCTGATACCCACTCTGGAGGTCGAGAGTTGAGAAAATAGTAGAGCCAGAAATTGAACCTCGTCAAGTAAGGGAAGGAGGTAGGCATCCTTGGCTGGCCTTTTATTTAGTTCACAATAGTCAACACACAACTGAATCTCTACAGATTTCTTCTTTACAAACACTGCCGAGGCCATCCAAGGGCTACTACTCTCCTCGACAATCCCTTGTCCAACATGTCCTGTATCTTTTGTTCATCTTCCTCTCTGTAGTGAGCTGGAATACATCTTACTGGTACCCTGGGGCCCCTATGATAGGAATATAGTGGTGGGCAGTATGGGTCATATCTGGGGACCCTATGGTAGGAATATAGTAGAAGGCAGTGTGGGTCATACCTGCGGTCATTCGAAACACATCTTTGCAATCCTGAATAACAGCTTGGAAGTGGGCCTTCCAGGAATTCAAAGCATATCTCATCTTTGAATCGTCATATGACACATACTTCTATACCCAGCATGGCATCTTCCACGACTGCAGCCATGTAAGACTTAGTTTAATTATCGAGTGTGGCCTCAAATATTGGCTGTCACACTTGTGCATGGGCAGTGGCATGTTCCAGCTGAACATCTATGTTGTCCTGCACTGCTGGAACCTGTACTGGTGTTCTAGTAAAGTCAAGTACTAGGTTATGTCTCTGCAGGAAATCAGCCCCCAATATTACAGGGGCTACCAGGCTATTCACTACCACAAAATTATGGTACATTTGCAACTAACAAAGATGTACTGGAGCCCGGATGTGATCCAAAATCTGCGTTGGCTCGCCAGATGCTGTAACAAGCTACCTGAAATACAGATTGTTATAGCATCTGGCGAGCCAATGCAGATTTGGATCGCATCTGGGCTCCAGTACATCTTTGTTAGTTTCAAATGTACCATAATTTTGCGGTTTGGATCTTTACACTCTCCTTGAGTCGGGCCACCACTTCTCTCTGCACCAGTGACCCTGAATCCAGTACTTAGCATCTCGGCTGGTTGACCTCCATTATTACAGCTGCATCCATTCCCACATTACTGTTCCTGGGCTTACTGTTGTATGGGTCTGTTGTCCTGGACCGTTGCCCTAGTTGTCGTTCCCCCACTGACACTCCCTTGCAACATGTCCTTGTCCAGCAAACACAAAACATCGATGACCATCTCTCACTCACACCATCCCAGCTGGCCACACCTGAAACAGTGGCTTAGCCTTTGCCACTGCAGCTGTTGAGATGTTGTGAGTGCAGCCTCCTGAGCTGTTGGTGCTGTGATTTTTTGTTTGAACTGTTGTAGCTCACTGGTCTGTGTTGGTATGAGTGCAGCCTGTTCTTGGACACTGACGACCATCAGCACGTTCCAATACTGTTCCAACGGTCTTAGTCTCAACTTTTGGTTGCAGTTATCTGCCAACTACTGGTGGCAAGCCTGACAAAAACTGATGCAATAGCAACTCTTCCTTTGCCCCGCCATCAATACTTGCTGTGGTCCTCCAATACTCTACTATAATATACAGAAACAACAATAGAGGCTTGGAGACCTGAAGCTCAGACTTGGTGTGGTCCTCCAATACTATAATATAATAATATACAGAAATAACAGTATAGACAACCTGTGCTCACAATCTTTGCTGGTCCTTGGTAGTCTTGCTAGCTATAATCACAAGCACATGCACCATTGGACGAGCATGAGTCTGGACAAGTTCCATAGAGCGTGTTGTTCTGGGATGCCACAATTTTCATGGCACATTGCCACACAAATAAACACTTTTTATTAGTCACATGACCTAGCTATTGGCTCATTCAACTTACATTTTTTATTCCGTGGCAATGTGCCCCAAAAATCCTGGAAATCAGAACAACACGCTCTATGGAACCTGACCCGACTCTCTTCTAACCTGCTCGCCCGTGCTTGCACGTTTGAGAGTCTGGCTAGCAAGACTAGGGCCTGGGTACTAAAACAGAACTTTACTGTTCCTGAACTAACAGATACTTAACTGAACAAGTCATTAGTACAAAATTCACCTAGTTGATAATAGTTAATAATAGAATAGTAAATATAGAACATGCCCTATCAGCCTACACTAGCATAAATATAGCACATGAGAAGTTAAATACAGAAATGACTGGTAGCTAATAATGGAACATTAAGTTTCATGATGTGCACCATTATTGACAGGCATTGTGGTATAAATAACTCAACCACATATGAATATGATTATATATTTCTCAGTAGCATTAATGAAACCAGGATTGCATTCATTAACCTAGCAATTAGGTTCTGTGGTACGACAGTTGTTTATAAGTTTATAAAGAGTGCAATCACAACTCACCAATCATCATTCATGCCATACTTACTTGGGTGTTTTAAATGTGCCAAACTCTTTATTATCTCCAGTACTCTTACTTAGACTGCTAATTAGGTTAGACTGCTAATTAGGTTGCTACAATTACAAGTTGCTAGGTTTACAGAGAGGAAACAACTTTAGAGGAAACAAGACTGCACTCTAGAGGACTACAGGTGTATCGACCCTTTACCAGTTAAGATTATGCACACCAATATTATACTGCTTCTAATATCAGTGAAGTGGTTGATTAGAATTGGTAAAGGGTCATGTACTGGTTGTGGTCCACAACGGTGGGCTTTTGTTTCCTTTCTAGTATTTAAATATACCATCTTTGTTCTTGTAGTACATGTGGTCAGTAGTACATGTGGTCAACACATATTATCACTAGGAAGACTGTTATTATCAACATAATGAACATGTCTCTCTCTCTCTCTGTCCAACCTGCCAACATAGCTGGTGAGATATTTACAGTGGAGTATTGTTATCACATGTGGACATGAACTTATCAAGAATGTGTCTTTCTTCCCGCTCTGTCCAACCTGCCTACTCCATATCAACATAGGTGAGATATTTATAATGTTAGAGTATTGTTATCATTAGGCACATGCATGCATGACTCAATCAGAAGCCATAATATTGGCACTGCTAGAATACTCTAATTGCACTTTTCCACAAATGTATTATATCTCTACATAGCTTGTTTAATCTGTGATGTGTTGTGAAAGCTGGTTGCTAGGTGCATCTCCTGGTGAATAGTCAGTGTCAGGCCCACTTGTACATGAGATGTCCATGTGGACACCCTCTAGCCAGTACTCTGCTAGAATTCTATCAACTGTCATTCTTGGTGGACTCATTGGCCCACACCTGTGCAAGAATGATATGTGCATGAGTGTTGATTATTGGGTGCTTCATCTGTTGTTGCTAACTGATATAAGCATGTGCACTGAGCCACCAGCTTCTCTGTATAAAGAGTGCATGCAATGACACTATGTCTTTCCTTCTTCTTGCTATTCCATGTCATTGGATGTGCACTGCCTCTCCTGTGGACGTGCTGCCTCTCGTCATCCCTGCATGGTGAGTGTGTTAGAGCCAAGCAATATCCAGTTTGCTTATGAAGCAGAGCATCTTCAGACTTGCATATATATGACCATCATGTCTGTATGAGTATGTGTATTGTTAATACCTGAATGGTGGACAATGCAAATACAGGAGACCCCTTATCTAGACTCCTCCCACCACCAGCCACTCCCCCTCCTTGGCAGCAGCCTAGAGCAACAAGAACAACATAATGTTATTATTTTAAAAACAAGCGACTATATTGGATGGCCCCGCCCATAAAGAAAGGGAGCAAGAGTGTGCCCGTGCACTCTAGTTGGGTGGGCGGGGTCTATGCCGAGACAGGGTTTTAAAATGTCCAACCCATGCAGAGGGCTCTAAATCTCACTGATAATATTGACATAGCAGTGTTTTATACTAAGGGGAGATGTCCTGGAATATTCTGCATCCCCAAGTCCAAGTTTTCAAATATCACCCTCTCCCTATTACTAGCAGTCCTCTCCTACTCCTATTTTGGATGGCAATTATGTCTTCAGCGTGCTGGAGCAAGTGTGCATTGCCATGTCTCCAGCATGATGTGGTGTGTGGGATATCTACTGGAGCAAGTGTGCATTGCCATGTCTCCAGCATGATGTGGTGTGTGGGATATCTACTGGAGCAAGTGTGCATTGCCATGTCTCCAGCATGATGTGGTGTGTGGGGTATCTACTGGAGCAAGTGTGCATTACCATGTCTCCAGCATGATGTGGTGTGTGGGGTATCTACTGGAGCAAGTGTGCATTGCCATGTCTCCAGCATGATGTGGTGTGTGGGGTATCTACTGGAGCAAGTGTGCATTGCCATGTCTCCAGCATGATGTGGTGTGTGGGGTATCTAGTGGAGCAAGTGTGCATTGCCATGTCTCCAGCATGATGTGGTGTGTGGGATATCTACTGGAGCAAGTGTGCATTGACATGTTTCCAGCATGTCTGGAGTCAGAAATTTCTCTTGAGACATCAGAGATATTAGTTTTAAAATCTTGTTTGACATGCTTGGAGTATATTTGTCAGAGTTCATGTCTGGGGCAGTATATTTGTCAGAGTTCATGTCTGGGGCAGTATATTTGTCAGAGTTCATGTCTGGGGCAGTATATTTGTCAGAGTTCATGTCTGGGGCAGTATATTTGTCAGATTTCTTACTGATAATTTGTCTATCATCTTCACTTTTCAAAAGCTGAATGAAGTTAGGGCTGGTTCACAATGTGCCACTCCCACTAGCGACATGTCAGTTTAGTGATATTGTGAGCATAAAGTCTCATCACTTCAATTCAATAGACTTTCTATTCTCGTTCCGGTGTGGATGCGTCGGTCGATATGTGTTGGTGTGCTTTATTTTGGTAATCAAATGTTTCTCCGAGGAAGAGATGAATATGGAAAGGTTAATGGCGGCAGTGAAGAATTGTCCTAGTATATGTCTGTGTTAGGCTAGCCTTCCTAACAACTCACCTCACAAGATGATGTAACATTGAACATGGTGATGATGACATCATAGTAGATAAGTAATTATTACATAACAGGGCATTGAACAATTACATGGCACAATCTGATTGTCATACTCAAACTGATGTGGCCTATATATGGATGGGCTCCTACATATCAGGACATATACCCTCCCCCCCCCCTTCCCCCACCTGGACAAATACCCACCATCCAAATCTTTTTTACTAGGACATAAAAATTTGGAAATGGGAAATAAAATGTGTAAGGTTTAGGGCTAGGGAAATGACATCCAATCTTTCATCCTAAAATCCTATATGTGATTAGGTGAATATATTTATGGGGTGGGTAAATGTCCAGGGGTTATTTGGCATGGGGGGTATTTGTCCAGGTGATGATTGTCTGGGTTTTTTTATCCGGGTAACCAGATGTTCTCCATCAGTTAAGGGAGTAGTTATTTCTGTGCAGTGTTGTTTACATCAGCTATTTTATTATATTCCAGTTCTCCTCAAGTGTGTATTGGTCTGTAGCTTTACTTGCATGTGATTCAAGACTTTTACTTACCCTGACAATTGTATCTCAGTGTGCTGTAGATAGTGTCAGTGCCAGGGAAGTATGCTAGTAGCTAACTTAAGGTGGCAGTAGCTTCGACTTCGACCATTGAACCAGTTATCATGAGACTACCATCTCGAAACCTCTATATACTATACTAGACCAGATCCTACCAAGACTGACGTCATGGCGGAAATGTTTCACTCACTCATCCTCCAACAAAGTGTAGAGGCAGATAGATGGGAAGACGACGGACGTATTAAGTTGGCGGAAGCTGCAAATTCCCGGCAGATAGAGGCAAGGGAAAGAGAAGATCACCGCAAGGACAAGCAGGAAGAGACACAGAGAAGGGAGCAAGAAACTGAGCTCAACCCACACCTGCTCCAACTATTGGCTGCAAGCAGAGAACAACAGCACCACCAGATCAAGCCCCCCAAGCTGAGGTGCATTAAGGCTGGGCTGAACACATCCACACAGCACTTACTCATTTTGAGCAGCACATGCAGACCTTTGAAGTGGACCAGGATCAATGGCTGGCCCACCTTAAAGCTTTACTTGAGGATGATACCTTAGCTACTTTCCTAGCTCTGGCACCTGCTGAAGCTGCTGTCTGTGATACAGTAAAGGCTGCTATACTACAGAGAATGGGTATCACTCAGGAAACCTATCTACAGAGATGGTGGGGTAAATGTGCCCTAAACCCAACGAAACCTGCACACAGTTAGCTGCCAGGCAGGATGACTAGTCTGCGAAAAGCATCAGTACTTGTCCGCCGAGGAAGCTGCAATGGTATTTGCCAAAGAACACCTTATTGGAAGCCTTCCTAACCACATTTCTTTGTGGATCAGAAACCAGAAGACTGCAACGATCAGGGAGGTTGGTCATCTTGTCGACCAGTACATCCGGGACACTGTGGTCTGCAATGGCTCTGTCTGTTGGCATGCTTTGGGGTCAGGCGCTTCCCGGGAATTAGCCATTACCCTCTCTTGAATTAATTTGGTCATCAACAGGTCAAATGCCAGCATGTCCATCGCCAACAGCACTGCATCTCTGATGTTATCAATCACTGCCACTCTGTGAGAAGGTCTTGCCATTGACAGTAACGTTGACATTTGCAGTTAGCAAGGTGTCAGTATATCCTCAGGCAGTAGGGATGGTGAGATGTTCACAAGTAAGTGCTGACTGGTCGATGAAGCGGGTCGTCACTATGGATATCTCAGCTCCGGAATCCAAGGTGCAATCCGATCCATCAATAGCTCCTTGGAGGCTATAGCCTGGGTCTTTGCAATCAGCTCTGTTTCAGTAGATGTTGGGACAAGTAGCACCAATGTGGCCCCATTCCTTGCAGGAGAGACACATTGGTCCCTAGTTGTCATCAAAATATTGGGTAAGGTCTTCTTCTTGCTCAGCGCAAATCCACTGTGGGTGGGCTGCTAGGTAGGCTGATCGACAGCTTCCTTACTCCTTCATTTGTTAGTGGGTGTGTATCAACTGTATAAAATATACCCTAACAATATTGGATCATGGCACTCAATCTTTGTCAGTGACTTGCTTTATGCAAGATGGTGTGCATATATAGAGTGGTGAGCAGGTGTTCCCACTTCTGTGATTGGTTCTTGTGATGTGGTGGTTAGTGGGAGTGATAGAGCAATGGAGGGTGGTATGGATGGCAGGGTGTGTGGTTGGTATGAGAGGCAGTGGAGTTGAGATAAACTATCCCTCTTGTGGGGGGAAGAATCCCTCATGTGGGGGGAAGAATCCCTCATGTGGGGGGAAGAATCCCTCTTGTGGGGGGAAGAATACCTCATGTGGGGGGAAGAATCCCTCATGTAGGGGGAAGAATATCTCATGTGGGGGGAAGAATCCCACCTATGAGAATTAGTGTGTGTTGCTTGGTAGTGGTGTTGTGTGTGTCTCATTATATATATTTGTTCCCACGTGTACAAGTGCCTCAGAGGAGTGGCAGACTATGAGAATTAGTGTGTGTTGCTTGGTAGTGGTGTTGTGTGTGTCTCATTATATATATTTGTTCCCACGTGTGCAAGTGCCTCAGAGGAGGGGTAGACTATGAGAATTAGTGTGTGTTGCTTGGTAGTGGTGTTGTGTGTGTCTCATTATATATATTTGTTCCCACGTGTGCAAGTGCCTCAGAGGAGAGGCAGACTATGAGAATTAGTGTGTGTTGCTTGGTAGTGGTGTTGTGTGTGTCTCATTATATATATTTGTTCCCACGTGTGCAAGTGCCTCAGAGGAGAGGCAGACTATGAGAATTAGTGTGTGTTGCTTGGTAGTGGTGTTGTGTGTGTCTCATTATATATATTTGTTCCCACGTATGCAAGTGCCTCAGAGGAGGGGCAGACTATGAGAATTAGTGTGTGTTGCTTGGTAGTGGTGTTGTGTGTGTCTCATTATATATATTTGTTCCCACGTGTGCAAGTGCCTCAGAGGAGGGGTAGACTATGAGAATTAGTGTGTGTTGCTTGGTAGTGGTGTTGTGTGTGTCTCATTATATATATTTGTTCCCACGTGTGCAAGTGCCTCAGAGGAGGGGTAGACTATGAGAATTAGTGTGTGTTGCTTGGTAGTGGTGTTGTGTGTGTCTCATTATATATATTTGTTCCCACGTGTGCAAGTGCCTCAGAGGAGAGGCAGACTATGAGAATTAGTGTGTGTTGCTTGGTAGTGGTGTTGTGTGTGTGTCATTATATATATTTGTTCCCACGTGTGCAAGTGCCTCAGAGGAGAGGCAGACTATGAGAATTAGTGTGTGTTGCTTGGTAGTGGTGTTGTGTGTGTCTCATTATATATATTTGTTCCCACGTGTGCAAGTGCCTCAGAGGAGGGGTAGACTATGAGAATTAGTGTGTGTTGCTTGGTAGTGGTGTTGTGTATGTCCCATTATATATATTTGTTCCCACGTGTGCAAGTGCCTCAGAGGAGGGCCAGACTATGAGAATTAGTGTGTGTTGCTTGGTAGTGGTGTTGTGTGTGTCTCATTATATATATTTGTTCACACGTGTGCAAGTGCCTCTGAGGAGAGGCAGACTATGAGAATTAGTGTGTGTTGCTTGGTAGTGGTGTTGTGTGTGTTCTTCTCCCTCCCTTGACTTGCATAAAGTCTGGCTGTGTGGGGTGTGGCCTCCTGCTGCTAGGAGTTGGGCAGAGCTGAGGTGGGTGGCTTTGTGTGATGGTGTGCATGTCCTTGCTGGTGTTTGTACTGTGGGGGGTATTGGTGGACTGTGTGTTGGGGGTTTAGCCTGGAGACTGTTGGGTTGTGTGAGGGGTGCTTGGGGAATGAATGGGGTGTGTTTGTAGTTATTGTGTGTTTGGGTGGGAGAGTTGCACTATCTGTAGGGAGGGTGGGAGTGTTGTTTTGGATTTGGTTGTGATGGAGAGGATGTTGGGATTGCTTTGTGGAATTGATTGCTTTTGTAGGGAGGTGGTAAGGGCTTAGTGGCACAACCCTCTGGCGTGTTGGGGGGTTTTGCAAGAAATTTGTGGGCAATATTTAGGTTCTTTATGAAAGGTTCTTGGTCAGTATCTATTTGGTAGCAAATCTGTAGTTCACTCACTTATGATCTGAAGTATCTCCGCACCAAATAATCACTAGGTTCCATGGCTTCCATAGCCCTACACTTCCTGATGGCTAAACTTTGTCAGATCCTTACACTCTGCAACTCGTGTTCTTTACTAGGAGTAATGCAACACTCAATCCAACTTCCCTCAGATTAAGGCTCTCAGAGTTTCCAGGTGAGCATGTCTGCTCCCCCTGGCAGGCCTGAGGCTTGGCCCTTGCATCTCACTAGCCAGTCTCTCTAATGTGAGTGCACGCATGGAAAAGTGTGAGGTCAAATGCCATGTACATCTGATTGGCCACATTATAATGAGCATGACATCATATCTGTGAAGTCACGTGTGTTACTCCGTAAGTTTGAAGATGCTGACTAGACACAAACAGCACCTTTTATACACGTACACTACACATTAGAGAACCTACATAACGGGACCATACCCCCTGATATACTGGTTCACACAGGAGCTTCACAATGGTTGGAAATGATGACTCCTGAAGAAGTTGTAGTTGTAGCTATAAATTTGACCTCCATAGTGACTGCAGGCATGGTGGTTACTCTATGAGAGGTGGTTGCTATGCACAGTTGGGACTAAGCTACGAGGTTAGAAGTGGAGGGGCACGCACTATAATCTTAATTATGTTGCAAGCATGTGTGATCTTCTAATATTAATCTCTTTCCTGAGTGTGTGCTGCAGTACATGTACATAGTGGCTGTAATTATGATTATGACATCATCTGCACCTATTTCTTGATGCACTTTTATATGTAGACACAATGCACAGGGCTGGAGCCAGGAAATGATTGAAAGATTTGAAAAGGTGGGTATTTGACATTATTGTTGATAACTCTGTTGACCATTCCCAGGTAAAATAGTAATTCAACACTATGCCATAGCTTGGGCATATTTCAGTTTCCTAGGAGGAGTTAAGCTCAAGTTCCTCCAACTAAGTTTTAAGTCTATAGCTTCAAGATCTAGTTTTACAGCAGTGATGAGACTAACAGAGGCAGAGGAAGGCTCCCCAGTTTCTACAGACAACCATGTGCTCACAATCTTAGCTGGACCTTGTACTAAGACAGAACTGTAGTGTTCCAGAAGTTTTAGTGATTCTAAAAGATGCTCATCTGAACAAGTCATTCCCTTAATATGTACAAAATTCACTTAGTTAATAATAGAACACTAAATATAGAACATGCCCTACCAGCCTACACTAGCATGAATATAGCACATGAGTAGTTATATACAGAAATGACTGGTAGCTAATAATAGAACACTTAAATATAGAACAATCACTACCAGCCTACACTAGCACATATATGAGTACTTAAATACAGAAATGACTGATAGCTAATAATAGAACACTAAATATAGTACATGCCTACACCAGACTACACTAGCATGAATATAGCAAAGGACTAGTTAAATACAGAAGTGACTGGTAGCTAAAAACAGTTCAGCAGTGGCCATTTACTAGTGCAGTTATTTGTTCAGTTAGAGGGTTCAGTTAGAGGGTAACTCTTTCAAGCTCCAGAGCTAAATCAAACATTAATATCAAGTCACAAAATCTTTATTGCCATTAGGCATTAGCAATTAAGTTTCATGGTTGCACCGTTGTTGACAGACATTGTGGTACAAATAAACTCAACCACATGGTATGAATATGATTATAGATGTTTTAATGATGGAGGAATGCATCATGACACTAGCAATTAGGTTATGTGGTAAAGAGAGTTGTTAAAATAACAATCACAACTCAACCACAATCATCAGTCATGCCACATCTGTTTATCAACACTTCTTACCAACATTTCTTGTCTGCCATATTTTAAAGGTACTAAACTGGTTTGTAAGAAGATTATCGCCGGTACTCTTTCTTGGTGTGGTATTCTAAAGAACAGTGCTGCTGCCTAGAACAGGAGGGGGAGTGGCAGGTGCATAGTATAGTAGGTGGAGCTGGCGCCTCATTGCCAATCAAGTCTGTCCAACTAATGACTTCAACTTTCAACACAAATTTCTGCGCGAGTCAAAGATGATAAATCTCACTAATAATCATATTTTTATTCTGGGCCATCTATCTATATGGGCTATCTATCTATATAATAATATAATAATAGAACATGGCAACGATCGCCAACAGGAAATATAGTTGGGTGGGGAGGACTAGAAGTTTGTGTGTTACAGTCCAATTAGTTTGCCAGGGCCAGCGGAAGGAAGAGCGTTGGTTTTGAGTATAGCGTTGGAAATGCAGCGATAACAGAGATCAAAAAGGAGGAAGCCAACTAACACACAACACATTATTTATAAGCAAACAACTTCACTTTGTTTGCTGTTAAAAAGGAGAGCAGACGAAACTGCACGGTGTTGGTGACCCTTTACCATTTAAGATTATGCACACCAATATTATATTGCTTCTAATATCAGTATGATTGGTTAGATATGGTAAAGGGTCATCATCTACTGGTTATGGTGCACATTGGTGGGGTCTTATTTCCTTTCTTTATTCCAATAAAGTTGTTAGTATTTAAATATGCATTTTGTTCTAGTATACTTGTCATTGCACTCCATGTATATGTGAAGCATCATGGCATTGTTCAGTCTAGATTGAGTCATTGTCGCTCGTAAATAAGCTCGTAAATAAGACTTGATGCGACACAATGAGCTGAAGGAGCGTTGGCTTGAGGCATTTGTAACCAGCATGATGAGTATCAATGAAGAAAGCTTGCACACTTCAGACAGAAGTATATACTCTTTGTGGAGCTGAAAGACTCCTTAGTACTTCAATACAGAACCAAGATCATTACTGGGAACTTCCGAGAGGTTGCTGGACATCACTTTCAGCTGCATTTCCAGTTGGGTAAGGTGAAAGTTATCCTTGTAGAGGTCTACAATTAACACCAATTCTTAGTTAAAATCTTCTTTGTTGGCACCTGTCACAAGAAGATCCTCTAGCTTGCAGTACACATTTTAACCAGTTTGTTCAAAGCGTGTTTTTAAGCTCGAAGTGGTAATCTCCAGAGCTTCAAAGTAGATTGCTTAGTAAAGCATCTAATGTCAGTGAGGATGTCTCCTACAGCATAGCCATCCAGTGGGGAGGTCTCCTAAAGCAGAGTCATCCAGTGGGGAAGACTCTACAACAGAACAATCCAGTGGGGAAGTCTCCTACGGCAGAACCATCCAGTGGGGAAGTCTCCTACAGCAGAGCCATCCAGTCAGGAAGTCTCCTACAGCAGAACCATCCAGTGGGGAACTCTCCTACAGCAGAGCCATCCAGTGGGGAAGTCTCCTACAGCAGAATCATCCAGTGGGGAAGTCTCCTACAGCAGAGCCATCCAGTGGAGAAGTCTCCTACAGCAGAGCCATTCAGTGGGAAAGTCTCCTACGGCAGAGCCATCCAGTGGGGAAGTCTTCTATACCAGAGCCAACCAGTGGGGAAGTCTCCTACAGCAGAGCCATCTTCGTATCATCTTGGTCTCTTTTGTCTCCGCGGTAGTACTGGATCCTCCACTTCACAATAAGCGGCAATTTTTGTGACTTTACATGAGTAGTGAATCATTTTGCTGAGCGATACAAAACTCCTCCAGAGAGATATCGTGCATAGCAAGAGTGAGTGCACACTGAGAGATTGTCATTTTACATCGTGAGAGAGCATCAGCATTCATGTTGTGGAATCCAGGGCCATGTACTATCTTTATATCATACTCTTGGAGAGCGAGCGCCCAATGGCTCAATAACTACTCCATTTTCTTGGCAGATAACCATGGCAGGGCTTGTGATCAGTCATAAGTGTGAAGTGGTCACCCAGTAGGTAGTGTTGAAGTTGTTTCACCAGTAGACAGCCCCTAGACATTCTTTCTGGATAAAACACTGTACATAGTTTTTCTCAGGCTTTCATAAAGAACTGCTAGCATAAACAACAACATGACCATCTTGTTCCAGTATCACACCAAAGCCAATGTCACAGGCATCTGTTTGCAACGTGAATGATTCTGCTTGACTGTTAAACTTTGGTAAACTAGGACTTGGCTTGTAGTAGTTTATCCTCAAGGATGAGAAGGCTTGTTGACACTCTACTGTGCAGGCAAATGGTATTCCCTTCTGTGTGCAGGCATGAAGTGGGGACGCTATTTCTGGAAACTTGAGGATGTCACGAGGTAATAGTAAGCAAGGCCCAAGAGGCACTGCACAGCCGTGACATCAGTTAGCACTTGTCCTGTCTGCACCTTGCGTTTGTCAGGCCTCATTTATGCCCCAAATAAGATCCCTGGGACACACCAATGTGACACTTTCTCCCCCGAAGTGTCAGGCTAGCTTCTCCTACCCATTTCAAAATCTTGCAAATGACCTTTGTGCTCAATTGCATTAGCAGAATGGATGAGTATGTCATCAAGATATGTTGTGACAAATGGAAGTCTCTGGAAAATCTTATCCACGAGTCATTGGAATGTGCTTGGAGCACCAGTTAGTCCAAATGGCATTGCCTGAACTAAAAGAGGCCCATTCCTTGGCCTGGGCAGAATGCAGTTTTCTCGTAATCCTCTGGGCTAACTGGAATCTGCCAATACCCACTTTGGAGGTCGAGAGTTGAGAAAATAGTAGAGCCAGAAATTGGACCTTGTCAGGTAAGGGAAGGAGGTATGCATCCTTGCCTGGCCTTTTATTTAGTTCACAATAGTCAACACACAACTGAATCTCTCCAGATTTCTTCTTTATGAACTCTGCCGGGGCCATCCAAGGGCTACTACTCTCCTCGACAATCCATTGTCCAACATGTCCTGTATCTTTTGTTCAACTTCCTCTCTGTAGTGAGCTGAAATTACATCTTGATGGTATCCTGGGGACACTATGGTAGGAATATAGTGGAAGGCAGTGTGGGTCATACCTGAGGTCCCTATGGTAGGAATATAGTGGAAGGCAGCATGGCTCATACCTGAGGTCCCTATGGTAGGAATATAGTGGAAGGTAACGTGGGTCATACCTGGGGTCCCTATGGTAGGAATATAGTGGAAGGTAGTGTGGGTCATATCTGGGGTCCCTATGGTAGGAATATAGTGGAAGGTAGCGTGGGTCATACCTGGTGTCCCTATGGTAGGAATATAGTGGAAGGTAGCGTGGGTCGTACCTGGGGTCCCTATGGTAGGAATATAGTGGAAGGTAGCGGGGGTCATACCTGGAGTCGTTCCAAAGACATATCTCGTCTTTGAATTGTCGTATGGTACATACCAGCCACAACTGCAGGCACATAAGGCTTTGTTTTATTATCGTGTATGGCCTCAAATATTGGCTGTCATACTTGTGCATGGGCAGTGGCATGTTCCAGCTGAGCATCTGTTTTGTCCTGCACTGCTGGAACCTGTACTGGTATTCTAGTAAGTCTAGTACTAGGTTATGTCTCTGCAGGAAATCAGCCCCCAATATTACAGGGGCTACCAGGCTATTCACTACCACAAAATTATGGTACATTTGCAACTCACAAAGATGCACTGGAGCCCGGATGTGGTCCAAATCTGCATTGGCTCGCCAGATGCTGTAACAAGCTGTACTTGTACCCCTGCGTTTGGATCTTTGCACTCTCCTTGAGTCGTATCACCACTTCTCTCCGCACCAGTGACCCTGATGACCTTGAATCCAGTAGTATCTCGGTTGGTTGACCTCCCACCTCCACCATTATTACAGCTGCTGCCACTCCCTCAGCTCCTATTCTTACTGTTGCTGGGCTCACTGTTGAATAGGTCAATAGCAATCCTTTGCCCCGGCATCAAGATTCAGCATTGCATGCTCCAATAACTTTGTCAAGTCATGAAGAAAGGGAGTCTGAACCATCACCAAGAGATGAGGGGGTTAAGCTGATAAGAAGAGCAGCACATTGTGGCCTTGTGCTCCACCTTATGCCACTTCAGAGGTGTATTGGATTTAATTGTCAAATAAGACTCCATATAGAGCACAACCACTTGTCAACTCTGAACCATTTAAAACCATTTAGGCATTTATCTAATAAAGTGTGTGCAAACTATTCATTTGGACCACGTAGAACCTGCTAGGACTATATGAAGGTGCAAAGGGATCGCAGGCATGCCATATTTAACTGAGCATGAGCACCAGCTTAGTGATACGGGCACATGCATCTTCAAGCTAAGTTGTTCTGATTGGATATGGGGCAGGCGCTGTATGTGGGCCTTAGTTTTTAGGGCATGCCCTCAGGCACAGTCGACTAGACTATTGAGCAGTGGAGCTTATTAGCAGTTTGAGCAAAACATGTTGAAAAGCAAAGACACCAGAGCTATTATTAGTGAGTGTGTAAAACTTAGCAGTTAGTCGTCCTCTATAGTCGTAGGTCCTCCTCAAACTCTCCCATACTCTCCCTCGCTGATGCTGGGGAAGGGATCATCTCCACTGTCATCAGTTTTTTTGAGGGGAACAGTCTCTGTGGCGATGGCCTCTGCATCATAGGACTTGTTCCTTCTGTTGCTTGTGTATTAATCATCAAATAAGGGTGGGGTATATGTGCACGGACAATTCTAAGGTGCTAACTAATTAACTGAAGATGGGAACTAGACAGGGAAGTATTGGAGGGTGTGAGAGGTCGAAGAAGTACTGCAACTACTACATGATTTTAAATGGTGGAGGGATATCTAATTGTTATGGTCAGCATATTGGCTCAGTCTTGTTTCAAACCAGCTTCTCTTCATCTCTCCCATATATTCTCAATTGGCTGTGGCTGACCCTACATGAGTACATTCAACTATAGCAACAAGACATGGCATGTGCTGATGTGTGTAGTGTACAACTACAATAAACAAGTCAGCAAAAGTGTTTAAGAGGCTTGGTGACCTGAAGCTCAGACTTGGTGTGGTCCTCCAATACTCTACTATAATATACAGAAACAACAATAGACAAGTCAGCAAAAGTGTTTAAGAGGCTTGGAGACCTGAAGCTCAGACTTGGTGTGGTGCTCCAATACTCTACTATAATATACAGAAACAATATTTGACAAGTTAACACACATATCAATTTTGTTAGCTGTGAGCCTGCTCTGTGTAGAGCTCTACAGGTTCATTGACCCTTTACCATTTAAGATTATGCACACCAATATTATACTGCTTCTAATATCAGTACAGTGGTTGGTACATATGATTAAAGATGGTAAAGGGTCATGTACTGGTTGTGGTCCACATGGGTGGGCTCCTGTTTCCTTTCTAGTATTTAAATAGATCTTGTACATGTGGTCAACACATATTATCACTAGGAAGACTGTTATTATCAACATATGAATATGTCTCCCTCTCTGTCCAACCTGCCTACTCCATATCAACATAGAGGGTGAGATATTTACAATGTTAGAGTATTGTTATCATTAGGCACATGCATGCATGACTCAATCAGAAGCCAAAATATTGGCACTGCTAGAATACTCTAATTGCACTTTCCCCCAAATGTATTATATCTCTACATAGCTTGTTTAATCTGTGATGTGCTGTGAAAGCTGGTTGCTATGTGCATCTCCTGGTCAGTGTCAGGCCCACTTGTACATGAGATGTCCATGTGGACACTCTCTAGCCAGTGCTCTGCTAGAATTCTATCACCTGTCATTCTTGGTGGACTGATTGGTCCATACCTGTGCAAGAATGATATGTGCATGAGTATTGATTATTGGGTGCCTCATCTGTTGTTGCTAACTGATATAAGCATGTGCATTGAGCCACCAGCTTCTCTGTATAAAGAGTGCATACAATGACACTATGTCTTTCCTTCTTCTTGCTATTCCATGTCATTGGATGTGCACTGCCTCTCCTGTGGACGTGCTGCCTCTCGTCATCCCTGCATGGTGAGTGTGTTAGAGCCAAGCAATATCCAGTTTGCTTATGAAGCAGAGCATCTTCAGACTTGCACATATATGACCTCATGTCTGTATGAGTATGTGTATTGTTCATACCTGAATGGTGGACAATACAAATACAGGAGCCCCCTTATCTAGACTCCTCCCACCACCAGCCACTCCCCCTCCCTGGCAGCTGCCTAGAGCACAAGAACAACATAATATGTTATTATTTTAAAAACAAGCGACCATATTGGATGGCCCCGTCCATAAAGAAAGGGAGCAAGAGTGTGCCCGTGCACTCTAGTTGGGTGGGTGGGGTCTATGCCGAGGCAGAGTTCTAAAATGTCCAGCCCATGCAGAGGGCTCTAAATCTCACTGATAATATTGACATAGCACTAAGGGGAGATATCCTGGGATATTCTGCGCCCCCAAGTCCCAGTTTTAAAATATCACCCTCTCCCTATTCCTGGCAGTCCTCTCCGTTTCGTATTTTAGATGGCAATGATGTCTTCAGCGTGCTGGAGCAAGTGTGCATTGTCATGTCTCCAGCATGATGTAGTGTGTGAGGTATCTACTGGAGCAAGTGTGCATTGCCATGTCTCCAGCATGATGTGGTGTGTGGGATATCTACTGGAGCAAGTGTGCATTGCCATGTATCCAGCATGATGTGGTGTGTGGAGTATTTACTGGAGCTAGTATGCATTGCCATGTCTCCAGCATGATGTGGTGTGTGGAGTATTTACTGGAGCTAGTATGCATTGCCATGTATCCAGCATGATGTGGTGTGTGAGGTATCTACTGGAGCAAGTGTGCATTGCCATGTCTCCAGCATGATGTGGTGTGTGGGGTATCTACTGGAGCTAGTGTGCATTGCCATGTTTCCCCCATGTCTGGAGTTATACAGAAATATCTCTTGAGACATCTGAGATATTACTTTTAAAATCTTGTTTTGCATGCTTGGAGCATGTTTTTCAGAGTTCATGTCTGGGGCAGTATATTTGTCAGAGTTCATGTCTGGGGCAGTATATTTGTCAGAGTTCATGTCTGGGGCAGTATATTTGTCAGAGTTCATGTCTGGGGCAGAATATTTGTCAGAGTTCATGTCTGGGGCAGTTTATTTGTCAGAGTTCATGTCTGGGGCAGTATATTTATCAGAGTTCATGTCTGGGGCAGTATATTAGTCAGAGTTCATGTCTGGGGCAGTATATTTATCAGAGTTCATGTCTGGGGCAGTATATTTGTCAGAGTTCATGTCTGGAGCAGTATATTTGTCAGAGTTCATGTCTGGGGCAGTATATTTGTCAGAGTTCATGTCTAGGGCAGTATATTTGTCAGAGTTCATGTCTGGGGCAGTATATTTGTCAGAGTTCATGCCTGGGGCAGTATATTTCACAGAGTTCATGTCTGGGGGAGTATATTTGTCAGAGTTCATGTCAGGGGCAGTATATTTGTCAGATTTCATGTCTGGGGGAGTATATTTGTCAGAGTTCATGTCAGGGGCAGTATATTTGTCAGAGTTCATGTCTGGGGGAGTATATTTGTCAGAGTTCATGTCTGGGGCAGTATATTTGTCAGAGTTCATGTCTGGGGCAGTATATTTGTCAGAGTTCATGTCTGGGGCAGTATATTTGTCAGATTTCTTACTGATAATTTGTCTATCATCTTCACTTTTCAAAAGCTGAATGCAGTTAGGACTGGTTCACAATGTGACACTCCCACTAGCTACATGTCAGTTTAGTGATATTGTGAGCATAAAGTCTCATCACTTCAATTCAATAGACTTTCTATTCTCATTCCGGTCTGGATGCATCGGTCGACACATGTTGGTGTGCTTTATTTTGAACATGGTGATGATGGCATCATAGTAGATTAGTAATTATTACATAACAGGGCATTGAACAATTACATGGCACAATCTGATTGTCATACTCAAACTGATCTGGCCCATATATGGATGGGCTCCTACCTATCAGGAGATATACCCCTCCCCCTTCCGCTACCTGGACAAATACCCGCCATCCCAATTACCCACTAGGACAAGTACCCACCATCAAAAAAAATCAAAAATTTGGAAATGGGAAATAAAATGTATGAGGTTTAGGGCTAGGGAAATGACATCCAATCTTTCATCCTAAAATCCTATATGTGATGGGTGAAAATATTTATGGGGTGGGTAAATGTCCAGTGGTTATTTGGCATGGGGGTATTTGTCCAGGTGATGATTGTCTGTGTTTTTTTTATCCGGGTAACCAGATGTACTCCGTCAGTTGAGGGAGTAGTTAGTTCTGTGCAGTATTGTTTACATCAGCTATTTTAATATATTCCAGTTCTCCTCAAGTGTGTTTTGGTCTGTAGCTTTACTTGCATGTGATTCAAGACTTTTACTTACCCTGACAATTGTATCTCAGTGTGCTGTAGATAGTGTCAGTGCCAGGGAAGTATACTAGTAGCTAACTTAAGGTGGCAGTAGCTTCAACTTTGACAGTTGAACCCGTTATCATGAGCCCACCATCTCGAAACCTATACTAGACAAGATCCGACCAAGACTGACGTCATGGCGGAAATGTTTCACTCACTCATCCTCCAACAAAGAGTAGAGGCATATAGATGGGAGGAAGACGGACATGTTAAGTTGGCGGAAGCTGAATTTTCCCGGCAGATAGAGGCAAGGGAAAGAGAAGATCACCGCAAGGACAAGGAGGAAGAGAGACAGAGAAGGGAGCAAGAAACTGAGCTTAACCCACACCTGCTCCAACTATTGGCTGCAGGCAGAGAACAATGGCACCACCAGATCAAGCCCCCCAAGCTGAGGTGCATTAAGGCTGGGGTGAACACATCCACACAGCACTTGCTCATTTTGAGCAGCACATGCAGACCTTTGAAGTGGACCAGGATCAATGGCTGGCCCACCTTAAAGCTTTACTTGAGGATGATACCTTAGCTGCTTTCCTAGCTCTGGCACCTGCTGAAGCTGCTGTCTGTGATACAGTAAAGGCTGCTACACTACAGAGAATGGGTATCACTCAGGAAACCTATCTACAGAGATGGTGGGAAATCTGCCCTAAACCCAACGAAACCTGCACACAGTTAGCTGCCAGGCTGGATGACTTGTCTGCAAAATGCATCAGTACCTGCACCTCTGCCGAGGAAGCTGCAATGGTATTTGCCAAAGAACACCTTATTAGAAGCCTCCCTAACCACATTCCTTTCTGGATCAGAAACCAGAAGACTGCAACGACCAGGGAGGTTGGTCATCTTGTCTACGAGTAGATCCGGGACACTGTGGTCTGCAATGGCTCTGTCTGTTGGCATGCTTTGGGGTCAGGTGCCTCCCGGGAATCAGCCATTGCCCTCTCTTGAATTACTTTGGTCATCAACACAGGTCAAATGCCAGCATGTCCATCGCCAACAGCACTGCATCTCTGATGTTATCAGTCACTGCCACTCTGTGAGAAGGTCTTGTCATTGATAGTAACGTTGACATTTGCAGTTGGCAAGGTGTCAGTGTTTCGTCGGGCATAGGGATGGTGACATGCTCACTAGTAAGTGCTGACTGGTCGATGAAGGGGGTCATCACTATGGATATCTCAGCTCCGGAATCCAAGGTGCAATCCAATCCGCCAATAGATCCTTGGAGGCTATAGCCTGGGTCTTTGCAATCAGCTCTGATTCAGTAGAGCTGTTTGCTATTGGGACAAGTAGCACCAATGTGGCCCCACTCCTTGCAGGAGAGACACATTGGTCGCTTGAACATTGTCATCAAAATATTGGGTATGGTCTTCTTCTTGCTCGGCTCAAATCCACGGTGGGTGGGCTGATAGGTAGTGCTGATCAACAGTTTTCTTACTCCTTCATTTGTTAGTGGGTGTGTATCAACTGTATAAAAGTATATCCTAACAATATTGGATCATGGCACTCGATCTTTGTCAGTGACTTGCTTTATACAAGATGGTGTGCATATATCGAGTGGTGAGCAGGTGTTCCCACTCTGTGATTGGTTCTTGTGATGTGGTGGTTAGTGTGATTGATAGAGCAATGGTGGGTGGTATGGATGGCAGGCTGTGTGGTTGGTATGAGAGGCAGTGGAGTTGAGATAAACTATCCCTCTTGTGGGTGGAAGAATCCCTCATGTGGGGGGAAGAATCCCTCATGTGGGGGGAAGAATCCCTCATGCGGGGGGGGGGGGGGGGGGGGGGAAGAATCCCTCATGTGGAGGGAAGGTGGAAGGAAGAATCCCTCATGTGGGGGGAAGAATCCCTCGTGTGGGGGGAAGAATCCCTCATATGGGGGGAAGAATATCTTATGTGGGGGTAGACTATGAGAATTAGTGTGTGTTGCTTGGTAGCACTTGGTGTTGTGTGTGTCTCATTATATATATTTGTTCCCACGTGTGCAAGTGCCTCAGAGGAGGGGCAGACTATGAGAATTAGTTGCTTGGTAGTGGTGTTGTGTGTGTGTCATTATATATATTTGTTCCCACGTGTGCAAGTGCCTCAGAGGAGGGGCAGACTATGAGAATTAGTGTGTGTTGCTTGGTAGTGGAGTTGTGTGTGGCTCATTATATATATTTGTTCCCACGTGTGCAAGTGCCTCAGAGGAGGGGCAGACTATGAGAATTAGTGTGTGTTGCTTGGTAGTGGTGTTGTGTGTGTGTCATTATATATATTTGTTCCCACGTGTGCAAGTGCCTCAGAGGAGAGGCAGACTATGAGAATTAGTGTGTGTTGCTTGGTAGTGGTGTTGTGTGTGTGTCATTATATATATTTGTTCCCACGTGTGCAAGTACCTCAGAGGAGGGGCAGACTATGAGAATTAGTGTCTGTTGCTTGGTAGTGGTGTTGTGTGTGTCTCATTATATATATTTGTTCCCACGAATTAGTGTGTGTTGCTTGGTAGTGGTGTTGTGTGTGTCTCATTATATATGTTTGTTCCCACATGTGCAAGTACCTCAGAGGAGGGGCAGACTATGAGAATTAGTGTGTGTTGCTTGGTAGTGGTGTTGTGTGTGTCTCATTATATATATTTGTTCCCACGTGTGCAAGTGCCTCAGAGGAGAGGCAGACTATGAGAATTAGTGTGTGTTGCTTGGTAGTGGTGTTGTGTGTGTCTCATTATATATATTTGTTCCCACGTGTGCAAGTACCTCAGAGGAGGGGCAGACTATGAGAATTAGTGTGTGTTGCTTGGTAGTGGTGTTGTGTGTGTCTCATTATATATATTTGTTCCCACGTGTGCAAGTACCTCAGAGGAGGGGCAGACTATGAGAATTAGTGTGTGTTGCTTGGTAGTGGTGTTGTGTGTGTCTCATTATATATATTTGTTCCCACGTATGCAAGTGCCTCAGAGGAGGGGCAGACTATGAGAATTAGTGTGTGTTGCTTGGTAGTGGTGTTGTGTGTGTCTCATTATATATATTTGTTCCCACGTGTGCAAGTACCTCAGAGGAGGGACAGACTATGAGAATTAGTGTGTGTTGCTTGGTAGTGGTGTTGTGTGTGTCTCATTATATATATTTGTTCCCACGTGTGCAAGTACCTCAGAGGAGGGGCAGTCTATGAGAATTAGTGTGTGTTGCTTGGTAGTGGTGTTGTGTGTGTCTCATTATATATATTTGTTCCCACGTGTGCAAGTGCCTCAGAGGAGGGGCAGACTATGAGAATTAGTGTGTGTTGCTTGGTAGTGGTGTTGTGTGTGTCTCATTATATATATTTGTTCCCACGTGTGCAAGTGCCTCAGAGGAGGGGCAGACTATGAGAATTAGTGTGTGTTGCTTGGTAGTGGTGTTGTGTGTGTCTCATTATATATATTTGTTCCCACGTGTGCAAGTGCCTCAGAGGAGGGGCAGATTATGAGAATTAGTGTGTGTTGCTTGGTAGTGGTGTTGTGTGTGTCTCATTATATATATTTGTTCCCACGTGTGCAAGTGCCTCAGAGGAGGGGCAGACTATGAGAATTAGTGTGTGTTGCTTGGTAGTGGTGTTGTGTGTGTCTCATTATATATATTTGTTCCCACGTGTGCAAGTGCCTCAGAGGAGGGGCAGACTATGAGAATTAGTGTGTGTTGCTTGGTAGTGGTGTTGTGTGTGTCTCATTATATATATTTGTTCCCACGTGTGCAAGTGCCTCAGAGGAGGGGTAGACTATGAGAATTAGTGTGTGTTGCTTGGTAGTGGTGTTGTGTGTCTCATTATATATATTTGTTCCCACGTGTGCAAGTGCCTCAGAGGAGAGGCAGACTATGAGAATTAGTGTGTGTTGCTTGGTAGTGGTGTTGTGTGTGTCTCATTATATATATTTGTTCCCACGTGTGCAAGTGCCTCAGAGGAGGGGCAGACTATGAGAATTAGTGTGTGTTGCTTGGTAGTGGTGTTGTGTGTGTCTCATTATATTATATTTGTTCCCACGTGTGCAGGTGCCTCAGAGGAGGGGCAGACTATGAGAATTAGTGTGTGTTGCTTGGTAGTGGTGTTGTGTGTGTCTCATTATATATATTTGTTCCCACGTGTGCAGGTGCCTCAGAGGAGGGGCAGACTATGAGAATTAGTGTGTGTTGCTTGGTAGTGGTGTTGTGTGTGTCTCATTATATATATTTGTTCCCACGTGTGCAAGTACCTCAGAGGAGGGGCAGACTATGAGAATTAGTGTGTGTTGCTTGGTAGTGGTGTTGTGTGTGTCTCATTATATATATTTGTTCCCACGTGTGCAAGTGCCTCAGAGGAGGTGCAGACTATGAGAATTAGTGTGTGTTGCTTGGTGGTGGTGTTGTGTGTGTCTCATTATATATATTTGTTCCCACGTGTGCAATAGCCTCAGAGGAGGGGCAGACTATGAGAATTAGTGTGTGTTGCTTGGTAGTGGTGTTGTGTGTGTCCCATTATATATATTTGTTCCCACGTGTGCAAGTACCTCAGAGGAGGGGCAGACTATGAGAATTAGTGTGTGTTGCTTGGTAATGGTGTTGCGTGTGTCATTATATATATTTGTTCCCACGTGTGCAAGTGCCTCAGAGGAGGGGTAGACTATGAGAATTAGTGTGTGTTGCTTGGTAGTGGTGTTGTGTGTGTCATTATATATATTTGTTCCCACGTGTGCAAGTACCTCAGAGGAGGGGCAGACTATGAGAATTAGTGTGTGTTGCTTGGTAGTGGTGTTGTGTGTGTCTCATTATATATATTTGTTCCCACGTGTGCAAGTGCCTCAGAGGAGGGGCAGACTATGAGAATTAGTGTGTGTTGCTTGGTAGTGGTGTTGTGTGTGTCTCATTATATATATTTGTTCCCACGTGTGCAAGTGCCTCAGAGGAGGGGTAGACTATGAGAATTAGTGTGTGTTGCTTGGTAGTGGTGTTGTGTGTGTCTCATTATATATATTTGTTCCCACGTGTGCAAGTACCTCAGAGGAGGGGCAGACTATGAGAATTAGTGTGTGTTGCTTGGTAGTGGTGTTGTGTGTGTCTCATTATATATATTCATTCCCACGTGTGCAAGTGCCTCAGAGGAGGGGAAGACTATGAGAATTAGTGTGTGTTGCTTGGTAGTGGTGTTGTGTGTGTCTCATTATATATATTTGTTCCCACATATGCAAGTGCCTCAGAGGAGAGGAAGACTATGAGAATTAGTGTGTGTTGCTTGGTAGTGGTGTTGTGTGTGTCTCATTATATATATTTGTTCCCACGTGTGCAAGTGCCTCAGAGGAGGGGCAGACTATGAGAATTAGTGTGTGTTGCTTGGTAGTGGTGTTGTGTGTGTGTCATTATATATATTTGTTCCCACATGTGCAAGTGCCTCAGAGGAGGGGCAGACTATGAGAATTAGTGTGTGTTGCTTGGTAGTGGTGTTGTGTGTGTCTCATTATATATATTTGTTCCCACGTGTGCAAGTGCCTCAGAGGAGAGGCAGACTATGAGAATTAGTGTGTGTTGCTTGGTAGTGGTGTTGTGTGTGTCTCATTATATATATTTGTTCCCACGTGTGCAAGTGCCTCAGAGGAGAGGCAGACTATGAGAATTAGTGTGTGTTGCTTGGTAGTGGTGTTGTGTGTGTCTCATTATATATATTTGTTCCCACGTGTGCAAGTGCCTCAGAGGAGGGGCAGACTATGAGAATTAGTGTGTGTTGCTTGGTAGTGGTGTTGTGTGTGTCTCATTATATATATTTGTTCCCACGTGTGCAAGTGCCTCAGAGGAGGGGCAGACTATGAGAATTAGTGTGTGTTGCTTGGTAGTGGTGTTGTGTGTGTCTCATTATATATATTTGTTCCCACGTGTGCAAGTACCTCAGAGGAGAGGCAGACTATGAGAATTAGTGTGTGTTGCTTGGTAGTGGTGTTGTGTGTGTCTCATTATATATATTTGTTCCCACGTGTGCAAGTGCCTCAGAGGAGGGGCAGACTATGAGAATTAGTGTGTGTTGCTTGGTAGTGGTGTTGTGTGTGTCTCATTATATATATTTGTTCCCACGTGTGCAAGTGCCTCAGAGGAGAGGCAGACTATGAGAATTAGTGTGTGTTGCTTGGTAGTGGTGTTGTGTGTGTCTCATTATATATATTTGTTCCCACGTGTGCAAGTGCCTCAGAGGAGGGGCAGACTATGAGAATTAGTGTGTGTTGCTTGGTAGTGGTGTTGTGTGTGTCTCATTATATATATTTGTTCCCACGTGTGCAAGTGCCTCAGAGGAGAGGCAGACTATGAGAATTAGTGTGTGTTGCTTGGTAGTGGTGTAGTGTGTGTCTCATTATATATATTTGTTCCCACGTGTGCAAGTGCCTCAGAGGAGGGGCAGACTATGAGAATTAGTGTGTGTTGCTTGGTAGTGGTGTTGTGTGTGTCTCATTATATATATTTGTTCCCACGTGTGCAAGTGCCTCAGAGGAGGGGCAGACTATGAGAATTAGTGTGTGTTGCTTGGTAGTGGTGTTGTGTGTGTCTCATTATATATATTTGTTCCCACGTGTGCAAGTGCCTCAGGGGAGGGGCAGACTATGAGAATTAGTGTGTGTTGCTTGGTAGTGGTGTTGTGTGTGTCTCATTATATATATTTGTTCCCACGTATGCAAGTGCCTCAGAGGAGGGGCAGACTATGAGAATTAGTGTGTGTTGCTTGGTAGTGGTGTTGTGTGTGTCATTATATATATTTGTTCCCACGTGTGGAAGTGCCTCAGAGGAGAGGCAGACTATGAGAATTAGTGTGTGTTGCTTGGTAGTGGTGTTGTGTGTGTCTCATTATATATATTTGTTCCCACGTGTGCAAGTACCTCAGAGGAGATGCAGACTATGAGAATTAGTGTGTGTTGCTTGGTAGTGGTGTTGTGTGTGTCTCATTATATATATTTGTTCCCACGTGTGCAAGTACGTCAGAGGAGGGGCAGACTATGAGAATTAGTGTGTGTTGCTTGGTATTGGTGTTGTGTGTGTCTCATTATATATATTTGTTCCCACTTGTGCAAGTGCCTCAGAGGAGGGGCAGACTATGAGAATTAGTGTGTGTTGCTTGGTAGTGGTGTTGTGTGTGTCTCATTATATATATTTGTTCCCACGTGTGCAAGTGCCTCAGAGGAGGGGCAGACTATGAGAATAAGTGTGTGTTGCTTGGTAGTGGTGTTGTGTGTGTCTCATTATATATATTTGTTCCCACGTGTGCAAGTGCCTCAGAGGAGAGGCAGACTATGAGAATTAGTGTGTGTTGCTTGGTAGTGGTGTTGTGTGTGTCTCATTATATATATTTGTTCCCACGTGTGCAAGTGCCTCAGAGGAGGGGCAGACTATGAGAATTAGTGTGTGTTGCTTGGTAGTGGTGTTGTGTGTGTCTCATTATATATATTTGTTCCCACGTGTGCCAGTGCCTCAGAGGAGGGGTAGACTATGAGAATTAGTGTGTGTTGCTTGGTAGTGGTGTTGTGTGTGTCATTATATATATTTGTTCCCACGTGTGCAAGTGCCTCAGAGGAGAGGCAGACTATGAGAATTAGTGTGTGTTGCTTGGTAGTGGTGTTGTGTGTGTCTCATTATATATATTTGTTCCCACGTGTGCAAGTACATCAGAGGAGGGGCAGACTATGAGAATTAGTGTGTGTTGCTTGGTAGTGGTGTTGTGTGTGTTTCATTATATATATTTGTTCCCACGTGTGCAAGTACCTCAGAGGAGGGGCAGACTATGAGAATTAGTGTGTGTTGCTTGGTAGTGCTGTTGTGTGTGTCTCATTATATATATTTGTTCCCACATGTGCAAGTGCCTCAGAGGAGAGGCAGACTATGAGAATTAGTGTGTGTTGCTTGGTAGTGGTGTTGTGTGTGTCTCATTATATATATTTGTTCCCACGTGTGCAAGTGCCTCAGAGGAGGGGCAGACTATGAGAATTAGTGTGTGTTGCTTGGTAGTGGTGTTGTGTGTGTCTCATTATATATATTTGTTCCCACGTGTGCAAGTGCCTCAGAGGAGGGGCAGACTATGAGAATTAGTGTGTGTTGCTTGGTAGTGGTGTTGTGTGTGTCTCATTATATATATTTGTTCCCACATGTACAAGTGCCTCAGAGGACGGGCAGACTATGAGAATTAGTGTGTGTTGCTTGGTAGTGGTGTTGTGTGTGTCTCATTATATATATTTGTTCCCACGTATGCAAGTGCCTCAGAGGAGGGACAGACTATGAGAATTAGTGTGTGTTGCTTGGTAGTGGTGTTGTGTGTGTCTCAATGTATATATTTGTTCCCACGTGTGCAAGTGCCTCAGAGGAGGGGCAGACTATGAGAATTAGTGTGTGTTGCTTGGTAGTGGTGTTGTGTGTGTCTTATTATATATATTTGTTCCCACGTATGCAAGTGCCTCAGAGGAGGGGCAGACTATGAGAATTAGTGTGTGTTGCTTGGTAGTGGTGTTGTGTGTGTCTCATTATATATATTTGTTCCCACGTGTGCAAGTGCCTCAGAGGAGAGGCAGACTATGAGAATTAGTGTGTGTTGCTTGGTAGTGGTGTTGTGTGTGTCTCATTATATATATTTGTTCCCACGTGTGCAAGTGCCTCAGAGGAGAGGCAGACTATGAGAATTAGTGTGTGTTGCTTGGTAGTGGTGTTGTGTGTGTCTCATTATATATATTTGTTCCCACGTGTGCAAGTGCCTCAGAGGAGAGGCAGACTATGAGAATTAGTGTGTGTTGCTTGGTAGTGGTGTTGTGTGTGTCTCATTATATATATTTGTTCCCACGTGTGCAAGTGCCTCAGAGGAGAGGCAGACTATGAAAATTAGTGTGTGTTGCTTGGTAGTGGTGTTGTGTGTCTCTCATTATATATATTTGTTCCCACGTGTGCAAGTGCCTCAGAGGATGGGCAGACTATGAGAATTAGTGTGTGTTGCTTGGTAGTGGTGTTGTGTGTGTCTCATTATATATATTTGTTCCCACGTGTGCAAGTACCTCAGAGGAGAGGCAGACTATGAGAATTAGTGTGTGTTGCTTGGTAGTGGTGTTGTGTGTGTCCCATTATATTTATTTGTTCCCACGTATGCAAGTGCCTCAGAGGAGAGGCAGACTATGAGAATTAGTGTGTGTTGCTTGGTAGTGGTGTTGTGTTTGTCTCATTATATATATTTGTTCCCACGTGTGCAAGTGCCTCAGAGGAGAGGCAGACTATGAGAATTAGTGTGTGTTGCTTGGTAGTGGTGTTGTGTGTGTCATTATATATATTTGTTCCCACGTGTGCAAGTGCCTCAGAGGAGGGGCAGACTATGAGAATTAGTGTGTGTTGCTTGGTAATGGTGTTGTGTGTGTCTCATTATATATATTTGTTCCCACGTGTGCAAGTGCCTCAGAGGAGGGGCAGACTATGAGAATTAGTGTGTGTTGCTTGGTAGTGGTGTTGTGTATGTCTCATTATATATATTTGTTCCCACGTGTGCAAGTGCCTCAGAGGAGGGGCAGACTATGAGAATTAGTGTGTGTTGCTTGGTAGTGGTGTTGTGTGTGTCTCATTATATATATTTGTTCCCACGTGTGCAAGTACCTCAGAGGAGAGGCAGACTATGAGAATTAGTGTGTGTTGCTTGGTAGTGGTGTTGTGTGTCTCATTATATATATTTGTTCCCATGTGAAGTGCCTCAGAGGAGAGGCAGACTATGAGAATTAGTGTGTGTTGCTTGGTAGTGGTGTTGTGTGTGTCTCATTATATATATTTGTTAAGTACGTCAGAGGAGAGGCAGACTATGAGAATTAGTGTGTGTTGCTTGGTAGTGGTGTTGTGTGTGTCTCATTATATATATTTGTTCCCACGTATGCAAGTGCCTCAGAGGAGGGGCAGACTATGAGAATTAGTGTGTGTTGCTTGGTAGTGGTGTTGTGTGTGTCTCATTATATATATTTGTTCCCACGTGTGCAAGTGCCTTAGAGGAGAGGCAGACTATGAGAATTAGTGTGTGTTGCTTGGTAGTGGTGTTGTGTGTGTCTCATTATATATATTTGTTCCCACGTGTGCAAGTACCTCAGAGGAGAGGCAGACTATGAGAATTAGTGTGTGTTGCTTGGTAGTGGTGTTGTGTGTGTCTCATTATATATATTTGTTCCCACGTGTGCAAGTGCCTCAGAGGAGGGGTAGACTATGAGAATTAGTGTGTGTTGCTTGGTAGTGGTGTTGTGTGTGTCTCATTATATATATTTGTTCCCACGTGTGCAAGTGCCTCAGAGGAGGGGCAGACTATGAGAATTAGTGTGTGTTGCTTGGTAGTGGTGTTGTGTGTGTCCCATTATATTTATTTGTTCCCACGTATGCAAGTGCCTCAGAGGAGAGGCAGACTATGAGAATTAGTGTGTGTTGCTTGGTAGTGGTGTTATGTGTGTCACATTATATATATTTGTTCCCACGTGTGCAAGTACCTCAGAGGAGGGGCAGACTATGAGAATTAGTGTGTGTTGCTTGGTAGTGGTGTTGTGTGTGTCCCATTATATTTATTTGTTCCCACGTATGCAAGTGCCTCAGAGGAGAGGCAGACTATGAGAATTAGTGTGTGTTGCTTGGTAGTGGTGTTGTGTGTGTCCCATTATATTTATTTGTTCCCACGTATGCAAGTGCCTCAGAGGAGAGGCAGACTATGAGAATTAGTGTGTGTTGCTTGGTAGTGGTGTTGTGTGTGTCTCATTATATATATTTGTTCCCACGTGTGCAAGTACCTCAGAGGAGAGGCAGACTATGAGAATTAGTGTGTGTTGCTTGGTAGTGGTGTTGTGTGTGTCTCATTATATATATTTGTTCCCACGTGTGCAAGTGCCTCAGAGGAGGGGCAGACTATGAGAATTAGTGTGTGTTGCTTGGTAGTGGTGTTGTGTGTGTCTCATTATATATATTTGTTCCCACGTGTGCAAGTGCCTCAGAGGAGGGGCAGACTATGAGAATTAGTGTGTGTTGCTTGGTAGTGGTGTTGTGTGTGTCTCATTATATATATTTGTTCCCACGTGTGCAAGTGCCTCAGGGAAGGGGCCGACTATGAGAATTAGTATGTGTTGCTTGGTAGTGGTGTTGTGTGTGTCTCATTATATATATTTGTTCCCACGTGTGCAAGTGCCTCAGAGGAGGGGCAGACTATGAGAATTAGTGTGTGTTGCTTGGTAGTGGTGTTGTGTGTGTCTCATTATATATATTTGTTCCCACGTGTGCAAGTACCTCAGAGGAGAGGCAGACTATGAGAATTAGTGTGTGTTGCTTGGTAGTGGTGTTGTGTGTGTCTCATTATATATATTTGTTCCCACGTGTGCAAGTGTCTCAGAGGAGAGGCAGACTATGAGAATTAGTGAGTGTTGCTTGGTAGTGGTGTTGTGTGTGTCTCATTATATATATTTGTTCCCACGTGTGCAAGTGCCTCAGAGGAGAGGCATACTATGAGAATTAGTGTGTGTTGCTTGGTAGTGGTGTTGTGTGTGTCTCATTATATATATTTGTTCCCACGTGTGCAAGTGCCTCAGAGGAGGGGCAGACTATGAGAATTAGTGTGTGTTGCTTGGTAGTGGTGTTGTGTGTGTCTCATTATATATATTTGTTCCCACGTGTGCAAGTACCTCAGAGGAGAGGCAGACTATGAGAATTAGTGTGTGTTGCTTGGTAGTGGTGTTGTGTGTGTCTCATTATATATATTTGTTCCCACGTGTGCAAGTGCCTCAGAGGAGGGGCAGACTATGAGAATTAGTGTGTGTTGCTTGGTAGTGGTGTTGTGTGTGTCTCATTATATATATTTGTTCCCACGTGTGCAAGTGCCTCAGAGGAGAGGCAGACTATGAGAATTAGTGTGTGTTGCTTGGTAGTGGTGTTGTGTGTGTCATTATATATATTTGTTCCCACGTGTGCAAGTGCCTCAGAGGAGAGGCAGACTATCAGAATTAGTGTGTGTTGCTTGGTAGTGGTGTTGTGTGTGTCTCATTATATATATTTGTTCCCACGTGTGCAAGTGCCTCAGAGGAGAGGCAGACTATGAGAATTAGTGTGTGTTGCTTGGTAGTGGTGTTGTGTGTGTCATTATATATATTTGTTCCCACGTGTGCAAGTGCCTCAGAGGAGGGGCAGACTATGAGAATTAGTGTGTGTTGCTTGGTAATGGTGTTGTGTGTGTCTCATTATATATATTTGTTCCCACGTGTGCAAGTGCCTCAGAGGAGGGGCAGACTATGAGAATTAGTGTGTGTTGCTTGGTAGTGGTGTTGTGTATGTCTCATTATATATATTTGTTCCCACGTGTGCAAGTGCCTCAGAGGAGGGGCAGACTATGAGAATTAGTGTGTGTTGCTTGGTAGTGGTGTTGTGTGTGTGTCATTATATATATTTGTTCCCACGTGTGCAAGTGCCTCAGAGGAGGGGCAGACTATGAGAATTAGTGTGTGTTGCTTGGTAGTGGTGTTGTGTGTGTACTCATTATATATATTTGTTCCCACGTGTGCAAGTGCCTCAGAGGAGGGGCAGACTATGAGAATTAGTGTGTGTTGCTTGGTAGTGGTGTTGTGTGTGTCTCATTATATATATTTGTTCCCACGTGTGCAAGTGACTCAGAGGAGAGGCAGACTATGAGAATTAGTGTGTGTTGCTTGGTAGTGGTGTTGTGTGTGTCCCATTATATATATTTGTTCCCACGTGTGCAAGTGCCTCAGAGGAGGGGCAGACTATGAGAATTAGTGTGTGTTGCTTGGTAGTGGTGTTGTGTGTGTCTCATTATATATATTTGTTCCCACGTGTGCAAGTGCCTCAGAGGAGAGGCAGACTATGAGAATTAGTGTGTGTTGCTTGGTAGTGGTGTTGTGTGTGTCTCATTATATATATTTGTTCCCACGTATGCAAGTGCCTCAGAGGAGGGGCAGACTATGAGAATTAGTGTGTGTTGCTTGGTAGTGGTGTTGTGTGTGTCTCATTATATATATTTGTTCCCACGTATGCAAGTACCTCAGAGGAGGGGCAGACTTTGAGAATTAGTGTGTGTTGCTTGGTAGTGGTGTTGTGTGTGTCTCATTATATATATATGTTCCCATGTGTGCAAGTACCTCAGAGGAGGGGCAGACTTTGAGAATTAGTGTGTGTTGCTTGGTAGTGGTGTTGTGTGTGTCTCATTATATATATTTGTTCCCACGTGTGCAAGTACCTCAGAGGAGGGGCAGACTATGAGAATTAGTGTGTGTTGCTTGGTAGTGGTGTTGTGTGTGTCTCATTATATATATTTGTTCCCACGTGTGCAAGTGCCTCAGAGGAGGGGCAGACTATGAGAATTAGTGTGTGTTGCTTGGTAGTGGTGTTGTGTGTGTCTCATTATATATATTTGTTCCCACGTGTGCAAGTGCCTCAGAGGAGAGGCAGACTATGAGAATTAGTGTGTGTTGCGTGGTAGTGGTGTTGTGTGTGTCTCATTATATATATTTGTTCCCACGTGTGCAAGTACCTCAGAGGAGAGGCAGACTATGAGAATTAGTGTGTGTTGCTTGGTAGTGGTGTTGTGTGCGTCTCATTATATATATTTGTTCCCACGTGTACAAGTGCCTCAGAGGAGAGGTAGACTATGAGAATTAGTGTGTGTTGCTTGGTAGTGGTGTTGTGTGTGTCTCATTATATATATTTGTTCCCACGTGTGCAAGTACCTCAGAGGAGAGGCAGACTATGAGAATTAGTGTGTGTTGCTTGGTAGTGGTGTTGTGTGTGTCTCATTATATATATTTGTTCCCACGTGTGCAAGTACCTCAGAGGAGAGGCAGACTATGAGAATTAGTGTGTGTTGCTTGGTAGTGGTGTTGTGTGTGTCTCATTATATATATTTGTTCCCACGTGTGCAAGTACCTCAGAGGAGGGGCAGACTATGAGAATTAGTGTGTGTTGCTTGGTAGTGGTGTTGTGTGTGTCTCATTATATATATTTGTTCCCACGTGTGCAAGTGCCTCAGAGGAGGGGCAGACTATGAGAATTAGTATGTGTTGCTTGGTAGTGGTGTTGTGTGTGTCCCTTTATATATATTTGTTCCCACGTGTGCAAGTGCCTCAGAGGAGAGGCAGACTATGAGAATTAGTGTGTGTTGCTTGGTAGTGGTGTTGTGTGTGTCTCATTATATATATTTGTTCCCACGTGTGCAAGTGCCTCAGAGGAGAGGCAGACTATGAGAATTAGTGTGTGTTGCTTGGTAGTGGTATTGTGTGTGTCTCATTATATATATTTGTTCCCACGTGTGCAAGTGCCTCAGAGGAGAGGCAGACTATGAGAATTAGTGTGTGTTGCTTGGTAGTGGTGTTGTGTGTGTCTCATTATATATATTTGTTCCCACGTGTGCAAGTACCTCAGAGGAGGGGCAGACTATGAGAATTAGTGTGTGTTGCTTGGTAGTGGTGTTGTGTGTGTCTCATTATATATATTTGTTCCCACGTGTGCAAGTACCTCAGAGGAGGGGCAGACTATGAGAATTAGTGTGTGTTGCTTGATAGTGGTGTTGTGTGTGTCTCATTATATATATTTGTTCCCACGTGTGCAAGTGCCTCAAAGGAGGGGCAGACTATGAGAATTAGTGTGTGTTGCTTGGTAGTGGTATTGTGTGTGTCTCATTATATATATTTGTTCCCACGTGTGCAAGTGCCTCAGGGGAGGGGCAGACTATGAGAATTAGTGTGTGTTGCTTGGTAGTGGTGTTGTGTGTGTCTCATTATATATATTTGTTCCTACATGTGCAAGTGCCTCAGAGGAGAGGCAGACTATGAGAATTAGTGTGTGTTGCTTGGTTGTGGTGTTGTGTGTGTCTCATTATATATATTTGTTCCCACGTGTGCAAGTTCCTCAGAGGAGGGGCAGACTATGAGAATTAGTGTGTGTTGCTTGGTAGTGGTGTTGTGTGTGTCTCATTATATATATTTGTTCCCACGTGTGCAAGTGCCTCAGAGGAGGGGCAGACTATGAGAATTAGTGTGTGTTGCTTGGTAGTGGTGTTGTGTGTGTCTCATTATATATATTTGTTCCCACGTGTGCAAGTGCCTCAGAGGAGGGGCAGACTATGAGAATTAGTATGTGTTGCTTGGTAGTGGTGTTGTGTGTGTCCCTTTATATATATTTGTTCCCACGTGTGCAAGTGCCTCAGAGGAGAGGCAGACTATGAGAATTAGTGTGTGTTGCTTGGTAGTGGTGTTGTGTGTGTCTCATTATATATATTTGTTCCCACGTGTGCAAGTGCCTCAGAGGAGAGGCAGACTATGAGAATTAGTGTGTGTTGCTTGGTAGTGGTATTGTGTGTGTCTCATTATATATATTTGTTCCCACGTGTGCAAGTGCCTCAGAGGAGAGGCAGACTATGAGAATTAGTGTGTGTTGCTTGGTAGTGGTGTTGTGTGTGTCTCATTATATATATTTGTTCCCACGTGTGCAAGTACCTCAGAGGAGGGGCAGACTATGAGAATTAGTGTGTGTTGCTTGGTAGTGGTGTTGTGTGAGTCTCATTATATATATTTGTTCCCACGTGTGCAAGTACCTCAGAGGAGGGGCAGACTATGAGAATTAGTGTGTGTTGCTTGATAGTGGTGTTGTGTGTGTCTCATTATATATATTTGTTCCCACGTGTGCAAGTGCCTCAGAGGAGGGGCAGACTATGAGAATTAGTGTGTGTTGCTAGGTAGTGGTATTGTGTGTGTCTCATTATATATATTTGTTCCCACGTGTGCAAGTGCCTCAGGGGAGGGGCAGACTATGAGAATTAGTGTGTGTTGCTTGGTAGTGGTGTTGTGTGTGTCTCATTATATATATTTGTTCCTACATGTGCAAGTGCCTCAGAGGAGAGGCAGACTATGAGAATTAGTGTGTGTTGCTTGGTAGTGGTGTTGTGTGTGTCTCATTATATATATTTGTTCCCACGTGTGCAAGTTCCTCAGAGGAGGGGCAGACTATGAGAATTAGTGTGTGTTGCTTGGTAGTGGTGTTGTGTGTGTCTCATTATATATATATGTTCCCACGTGTGCAAGTGCCTCAGAGGAGGGACAGACTATGAGAATTAGTGTGTGTTGCTTGGTAGTGGTGTTGTGCGTGTCTCATTATATATATTTGTTCCCACGTGTGCAAGTGCCTCAGAGGAGGGGCAGACTATGAGAATTAGTGTGTGTTGCTTGGTAGTGGTGTTGTGTGTGTGTCATTATATATATTTGTTCCCACGTGTGCAAGTACCTCAGAGGAGAGGCAGACTATGAGAATTAGTGTGTGTTGCTTGGTAGTGGTGTTGTGCGTGTCTCATTATATATATTTGTTCCCACGTGTGCAAGTACCTCAGAGGAGGGGCAGACTATGAGAATTAGTGTGTGTTGCTTGGTAGTGGTGTTGTGTGTGTCTCATTATATATATTTGTTCCCACGTGTACATGTGCCTCAGAGGAGGGGCAGACTATGAGAATTAGTGTGTGTTGCTTGGTAGTGGTGTTGTGTGTGTATAATTATATATATTTGTTCCCACGTGTTCAAGTGCCTCAGAGGAGAGGTAGTCTATGAGAATTAGTGTGTGTTGCTTGGTAGTGGTGTTGTGTGTGTCTCATTATATATATTTGTTCCCACGTGTGCAAGTGCCTCAGAGGAGGGGTAGACTATGAGAATTAGTGTGTGTTGCTTGGTAGTGGTGTTGTGTGTGTATAATTATATATATTTGTTCCCACGTGTTCAAGTGCCTCAGAGGAGAGGCAGACTATGAGAATTAGTGTGTGTTGCTTGGTAGTGGTGTTGTGTGTGTATAATTATATATATTTGTTCCCACGTGTTCAAGTGCCTCAGAGGAGAGGCAGACTATGAGAATTAGTGTGTGTTGCTTGGTAGTGGTGTTGTGTGTGTCTCATTATATGTATTTGTTCCCACGTGTGCAAGTGCCTCAGAGGAGGGGCAGACTATGAGAATTAGTGTGTGTTGCTTGGTAGTGGTGTTGTGTGTGTCTCATTATATATATTTGTTCCCACGTGTGCAAGTGCCTCAGAGGAGAGGCAGACTATGAGAATTAGTGTGTGTTGCTTGGTAGTGGTGTTGTGTGTGTCTCATTATATATATTTGTTCCCACGTGTGCAAGTGCCTCAGAGGAGGGGTAGACTATGAGAATTAGTGTGTGTTGCTTGGTAGTGGTGTTGTGTGTGTCTCATTATATATATTTGTTCCCACGTGAAGTGCCTCAGAGGAGAGGCAGACTATGAGAATTAGTGTGTGTTGCTTGGTAGTGGTGTTGTGTGTGTCTCATTATATATATTTGTTCCCACGTGTGCAAGTGCCTCAGAGGAGAGGCAGACTATGAGAATTAGTGTGTGTTGCTTGGTAGTGGTGTTGTGTGTGTCTCATTATATATATTTGTTCCCACGTGTGCAAGTGCCTCAGAGGAGAGGCAGACTATGAGAATTAGTGTGTGTTGCTTGGTAGTGGTGTTGTGTGTGTCTCATTATATGTATTTGTTCCCACGTGTGCAAGTGCCTCAGAGGAGGGGCAGACTATGAGAATTAGTGTGTGTTGCTTGGTAGTGGTGTTGTGTGTGTCTCATTATATATATTTGTTCCCACGTGTGCAAGTGCCTCAGAGGAGAGGCAGACTATGAGAATTAGTGTGTGTTGCTTGGTAGTGGTGTTGTGTGTGTCTCATTATATATATTTGTTCCCACGTGTGCAAGTGCCTCAGAGGAGGGGTAGACTATGAGAATTAGTGTGTGTTGCTTGGTAGTGGTGTTGTGTGTGTCTCATTATATATATTTGTTCCCACGTGAAGTGCCTCAGAGGAGAGGCAGACTATGAGAATTAGTGTGTGTTGCTTGGTAGTGGTGTTGTGTGTGTCTCATTATATATATTTGTTCCCACGTGTGCAAGTGCCTCAGAGCAGAGGCAGACTATGAGAATTAGTGTGTGTTGCTTGGTAGTGGTGTTGTGTGTGTCTCATTATATATATTTGTTCCCACGTGTGCAAGTGCCTCAGAGGAGAGGCAGACTATGAGAATTAGTGTGTGTTGCTTGGTAGTGGTGTTGTGTGTGTCTCATTATATATATTTGTTCCCACGTGTGCAAGTGCCTCAGAGGAGGGGCAGACTATGAGAATTAGTGTGTATTGCTTGGTAGTGGTGTTGTGTGTGTCTCATTATATATATTTGTTCCCACGTGTGCAAGTGCCTCAGAGGAGAGGCAGACTATGAGAATTAGTGTGTGTTGCTTGGTAGTGGTGTTGTGTGTGTCTCATTATATATATTTGTTCCCACGTGTGCAAGTGCCTCAGAGGAGAGGTGGACTATGAGAATTAGTGTGTGTTGCTTGGTAGTGGTGTTGTATGTGTCTCATTATATATATTTGTTCCCACGTGTGCAAGTACCTCAGAGGAGAGGCAGACTATGAGAATTAGTGTGTGTTGCTTGGTAGTGGTGTTGTGTGTGTCTCATTATATATATTTGTTCACACGTGTGCAAGTGCCTCAGAGGAGAGGTAGACTATGAGAATTAGTGTGTGTTGCTTGGTAGTGGTGTTGTGTATGTCTCATTATATATATTTGTTCCCACGTGTGCAAGTGCCTCAGAGGAGAGGTAGACTATGAGAATTAGTGTGTGTTGCTTGGTAGTGGTGTTGTGTGTGTCTCATTATATGTATTTGTTCCCACGTGTGCAAGTGCCGCAGAAGAGAGGCAGACTATGAGAATTAGTGTGTTGCTTGGTAGTGGTGTTGTGTGTGTCACATTATATATATTTGTTCCCACGTGTGCAAGTGCCTCAGAGGAGGGGCAGACTATGAGAATTAGTGTGTGTTGCTTGGTAGAGGTGTTGTGTGTGTCTCATTATATATATTTGTTCCCACGTATGCAAGTGCCTCAGAGGAGGGGCAGACTATGAGAATTAGTGTGTGTTGCTTGGTAGTGGTGTTGTGTGTGTTTCATTATATATATTTGTTCCCATGTATGCAAGTGCCTCAGAGGAGGGGCAGACTATGAGAATTAGTGTGTGTTGCTTGGTAGTGGTGTTGTGTGTGTCTCATTATATATATTTGTTCCCACGCATGCAAGTGCCTCAGAGGAGGGGCAGACTATGAGAATTAGTGTGTGTTGTTGCTTGGTAGTGGTGTTGTGTGTGTCTCATTATATATATTTGTTCCCACGTGTGCAAGTGCCTCAGAGGAGGGGTAGACTATGAGAATTAGTGTGTGTTGCTTGGTAGTGGTGTTGTGTGTGACTCATTATATATATTTGTTCCCACGTGTACAAGTGCCTCAGAGGAGGGGCAGACTATGAGAATTAGTGTGTGTTGCTTGGTAGTGGTGTTGTGTGTGTCTCATTATATATATTTGTTCCCACATGTGCAAGTGCCTCAGAGGAGGGGCAGACTATGAGAATTAGTGTGTGTTGCTTGGTAGTGGTGTTGTGTGTGTCTCATTATATATATTTGTTCCCACGTGTGCAAGTGCCTCAGAGGAGGGGCAGACTATGAGAATTAGTGTGTGTTGCTTGGTAGTGGTGTTGTGTGTGTCTCATTATATATATTTGTTCCCACGTGTGCAAGTGCCTCAGAGGAGGGGCAGACTATGAGAATTAGTGATTGTTGCTTGGTAGTGGTGTTGTATGCGTCTCATTATATATATTTGTTCCCACGTGTGCAAGTGCCTCAGTGGAGGGGCAGACTATGATAATTAGTGTGTGTTGCTTGGTAGTGGTGTTGTGTGTGTCTCATTATATATATAGTTGTTCCCACGTGTGCAAGTGCCTCAGAGGAGAGGCAGACTATGAGAATTAGTGATTGTTGCTTGGTAGTGGTGTTGTGTGCGTCTCATTATATATATTTGTTCCCACGTGCCTCAGTGGAGGGGCAGACTATGAGAATTAGTGTGTGTTGCTTGGTAGTGGTGTTGTGTGTGTCTCATTATATATATTTGTTCCCACGTGTGCAAGTGCCTCAGAGGAGAGGCAGACTATGATAATTAGTGTGTGTTGCTTGGTAGTGGTGTTGTGTGTGTCATTATATATATTTGTTCCCACGTGTGCAAGTGCCTCAGAGGAGAGGCAGACTATGAGAATTAGTGTGTGTTGCTTGGTAGTGGTGTTGTGTGTGTCATTATATATATTTGTTCCCACGTGTGCAAGTGCTTCAGAGGAGTGGCAGACTATGAGAATTAGTGTGTGTTGCTTGGTAGTGGTGTTGTGTGTGTCTCATTATATATATTTGTTCCCACGTGTGCAAGTGCCTCAGATGAGAGGCAGACTATGAGAATTAGTGTGTGTTGCTTGGTAGTGGTGTTTTGTGTGTCTCATTATATATATTTGTTCCCACGTGTCCAAGTGCCTCAGAGGAGAGGTAGACTATGAGAATTAGTGTGTGTTACTTGGTAGTGGTGTTGCAGGGGCGGATCCAGGGGGGGTGCTTAGGGGGCTCAAGCCCCCCCCCCCCTTATCCCCCCCACCCTTTTTTTAAAATGTGCACACCATCCATATGGGAACATGCCGTGATGGTGTTTCTGGCTGTACCACAAAGCGACTTAAACAGTGTGGAATAAAAGAGTACTTTTCGAGGACAAGGTAAGTGGTCAGCTATAGCTAGGTGGCTTGATTAGCTACGCTAAGCCTAAAGCCATCTTGAAATAGTTGCCTAATTTTCCAGTTTCTGTACTATGTAGCTAGCTAGCTATTAGCCTGCTGCAACATCTAGCTTAGTTAGTACTGTACCAGTAAAGCTGTCTATGGGAATGCAAGTGGAAAGGAGAACGCGAACTGGCTCTGACGCTAAATACTCGAGGACAAACTTTACTTCACACTGATCATGCCTAATTACATACTTTACCAGTTCCTTCCTGTGAGTGCGAAAGGTCTATCGGTCAGTGTGTTACGTTTTCTCAAGACTTCTCTTAGAAGTACGATATCTCGGGAGCGACTAAATGCACTTGCAATGCTACTTAATAGGTCACCGGTTGCCATCTAGACAAGCCCTGACGGCAGTTTTTCCCTCAATGGAAAACCACAAGTATCCAAACTGCTAGATGCTGCTGCAAAAGTGGCAATTTCGGCCTCTAGCCAACAATTTCTTGCGAGACTTGGAACTCTTCTCACCATTGTTATAACTATACATATATTCACTATTTATTATTGTGCTGTCATTATTTGTTTACTGTCTCACAAACCCCCCTTCTCTAGGTACTTCCTAGAACTAGGACTCCTTGTGTTCTGGGGTTATGATAGATTACTGCTGATGTGCTTTATTTGTATAATAAATTTGGTTTTCACACCACAAAGACATTAGTATTACACCATGGTTGAAGGATTTGTCATGTGTTGAACTCGCAAAATATTGGTATTATAAACCCTTACACTTCACTGATTATTGCTTTATAGCATCAAACTTCTGGTTCTCTGCACTTATTGTTATATTACCCTCTATTCAACATTTTTTAATCATCATGATAGTCTGATTATATCCACCTTCAATAATACCTGAAATGATTTAATAGTAATAATAATGTTAAAATAGTACATAATGTTTTAATGGTAAATGTGTTTACATTTATCCTAGCTATATGCTATCAATAATATACTGAATATGACATGGTAGGCCACTATGGTGGGTAGGTTTTATAGGGCTTTTGAGTGTACAGGACTGAGGTTAGCCATACCTGTTGGAGAAAATATACAGCATATATATCATTCACAACTGAAAGAGTGATCATGAGAAATTGTGGGTGGTCAAGCAAACTAATCTTTCAATTTAACCAGAAGTGAAGCCCTTAATAAAATCCTGGATCCGCCCCTGTGTTGTTTGTGTCTCATTATATATATTTGTTCCCACGTGTGCAAGTGCCTCAGAGGAGGGGCAGACTATGAGAATTAGTGTGTGTTGCTTGGTAGTGGTGTTGTGTGTGTCTCATTATATATATTTGTTCCCACGTGTGCAAGTGCCTCAGAGGAGAGGCAGACTATGAGAATTAGTGTGTGTTGCTTGGTAGTGGTGTTGTGTGTGTGTCATTATATATATTTGTTCCCACGTGTGCAAGTGCCTCAGAGGAGAGGTAGACTATGAGAATTAGTGTGTGTTGCTTGGTAGTGGTGTTGTGTGTGTCTCATTATATATATTTGTTCCCACGTGTGCAAGTGCCTCAGAGGAGAGGCAGACTATGAGAATTAGTGTGTGTTGCTTGGTAGTGGTGTTGTGTGTGTCTCATTATATATATTTGTTCCCACGTGTGCAAGTGCCTCAGAGGAGAGGCAGACTATGAGAATTAGTGTGTGTTGCTTGGTAGTGGTGTTGTGTGCGTCTCATTATATATATTTGTTCCCACGTGTGCAAGTGCCTCAGAGGAGAGGCAGACTATGAGAATTAGTGTGTGTTGCTTGGTAGTGGTGTTGTGTGTGTCTCATTATATATATTTGTTCCCACGTGTGCAAGTGCCTCAGAGGAGAGGCAGACTATGAGAATTAGTGTGTGTTGCTTGGTAGTGGTGTTGTGTGTGTCTCATTATATATATTTGTTCCCACGTGTGCAAGTGCCTCAGAGGAGAGGCAGACTATGAGAATTAGTGTGTGTTGCTTGGTAGTGGTGTTGTGTGTGTCTCATTATATATATTTGTTCCCACGTGTGCAAGTGCCTCTGAGGAGAGGCAGACTATGAGAATTAGTGTGTGTTGCTTGGTAGTGGTGTTGTGTGTGTCTCATTATATATATTTGTTCCCACATGTGCAAGTGCCTCAGAGGAGAGGTAGATTATGAGAATTAGTGTGTGTTGCTTGGTAGTGGTGTTGTGTGTGTCTAATTATATATATTTGTTCCCGCATGAAGTGCCTCAGAGGAGGGGCAGACTATGAGAATTAGTGTGTTGCTTGGTAGTGGTGTTGTGTGTGTTTCATTATATATATTTGTTCCCACGTGTGCAAGTGCCTCAGAGGAGGGGCAGACTATGAGAATTAGTGTGTGTTGCTTGGTAGTGGTGTTGTGTGTGTCTCATTATATATATTTGTTACCACGTGTGCAAGTGCCTCAGAGGAGAGGCAGACTATGAGAATTAGTGTGTGTTGCTTGGTAGTGGTGTTGTGTGTGTCTCATTATATATATTTGTTCCCACGTATGCAAGTGCCTCAGAGGAGAGGCAGACTATGAGAATTAGTGTGTGTTGCTTGGTAGTGGTGTTGTGTGTGTCTTATTATATATATTTGTTCCCACGTGTGCAAGTACCTCAGAGGAGGGGCAGACTATGAGAATTAGTGTGTGTTGCTTGGTAGTGGTGTTGTGTGTGTCTCATTATATATATTTGTTCCCACGTGTGCAAGTGCCTCAGAGGAGAGGCAGACTATGAGAATTAGTGTATGTTGCTTGGTAGTGGTGTTGTGTGTGTCTCATTATATATATTTGTTCCCATGTGAAGTTCCTCAGAGGAGAGGCAGACTATGAGAATTAGTGTGTGTTGCTTGGTAGTGGTGTTGTGTGTGTCTCATTATATATATTTGTTCCCACGTGTGCAAGTGCCTCAGAGGAGGGGTAGACTATGAGAATTAGTGTGTTGCTTGGTGGTGGTGTTGTGTGTGTTTTATTATATATATTTGTTCCCACGTGTGCAAGAGCCTCAGAGGAGGGGCAGACTATGAGAATTAGTGTGTGTTGCTTGGTAGTGGTGTTGTGTGTGTCTCATTATATATATTTGTTCCCACGTGTGCAAGTGCCTCAGAGGAGGGGTAGACTATGAGAATTAGTGTGTGTTGCTTGGTAGTGGTGTTGTGTGTGTCTCATTATAAATTATATATTTGTTCCAACGTGTGCAAGTGCCTCAGTGGAGATGCAGACTATGAGAATTAGTGTCTGTTGCTTGGTAGTGGTGTTGTGTGTGACTCATTATATATATTTGTTCCCACGTGTGCAAGTGCCTCAGAGGAGAGGCAGACTATGAGAATTAGTGTGTGTTGCTTGGTAGTGGTGTTGTGTGTGTCTCATTATATATATTTGTTCCCACGTGTGCAAGTGCCTCAGAGGAGGGGCAGACTATGAGAATTAGTGTGTGTTGCTTGGTAGTGGTGTTGTGTGTGTCTCATTATATATATTTGTTCCCACGTGTGCAAGTACCTCAGAGGAGAGGCAGACTATGAGAATTAGTGTGTGTTGCTTGGTAGTGGTGTTGTGTGTGTCTCATTATATATATTTGTTCCCACGTATGCAAGTGCCTCAGAGGAGAGGCAGACTATGAGAATTAGTGTGTGTTGCTGCTTGGTAGTGGTGTTGTGTGTGTCTCATTATATATATTTGTTCCCACGTGTGCAAGTGCCTCAGAGGAGGGACAGACTATGAGAATTAGTGTGTGTTGCTTGGTAGTGGTGTTGTGTGTGTCTCATTATATATATTTGTTCCCACGTGAGCAAGTGCCTCAGAGGAGAGGCAGACTATGAGAATTAGTGTGTGTTGCTTGGTAGTGGTGTTGTGTGTGTCTCATTATATATATTTGTTCCCACGTGTGCAAGTACCTCAGAGGAGAGGCAGACTATGAGAATTAGTGTGTGTTGCTTGGTAGTGGTGTTGTGTGTGTCTCATTATATATATTTCTTCCCACGTGTGCAAGTGCCTCAGATGAGAGGCAGACTATGAGAATTAGTGTGTGTTGCTTGGTAGTGATGTTGTGTGTGTCTAATTATATATATTTGTTCCCGCATGAAGTGCCTCAGAGGAGAGGCAGACTATGAGAATTAGTGTGTGTTGCTTGGTAGTAGTGTTGTGTGTGTCTCATTATATATATTTGTTCCCACGTGTGCAAGTGCCTCAGAGGAGATGCAGACTATGAGAATTAGTGTGTGTTGCTTGGTAGTGGTGTTGTGTATGTAATTATATATATTTGTTCCCACATGTGCAAGTGCCTCAGAGGAGAGGCAGACTATGAGAATTAGTGTGTGTTGCTTGGTAGTGGTGTTGTGTGTGTCTCATTATATATATTTGTTCCCACGTGTGCAAGTGCCTCAGAGGAGAGGCAGACTATGAGAATTAGTGTGTGTTGCTTGGTAGTGGTGTTGTGTGTGTCTCATTATATATAATTGTTCCCACGTGTGCAAGTGCCTCAGAGGAGGGGCAGACTATGAGAATTAGTGTGTGTTGCTTGGTAGTGGTGTTGTGTGTGTCTCATTATATATATTTGTTCCCACGTGTGCAATTGCCTCAGAGGAGGGGCAGACTATGAGAATTAGTGTGTGTTGCTTGGTAGTGGTGTTGTGTGTGTCATTATATATATTTGTTCCCACGTGTGCAAGTGCCTCAGAGGAGGGGTAGACTATGAGAATTAGTGTGTGTTGCTTGGTAGTGGTGTTGTGTGTGTCTCATTATATATATTTGTTCCCACGTATGCAAGTGCCTCAGAGGAGGGGCAGACTATGAGAATTAGTGTGTGTTGCTTGGTAGTGGTGTTGTGTGTGTCTCATTATATATATTTGTTCCCACGTATGCAAGTACCTCAGAGGAGTGGCAGACTATGAGAATTAGTGTGTGTTGCTTGGTAGTGGTGTTGTTTGTGTCTCATTATATATATTTGTTCCCACGTGTGCAAGTGCCACAGATGAGAGGTAGATTATGAGAATTAGTGTGTGTTGCTTGGTAGTGGTGTTGTGTGTGTTCTTCTCCCTCCCTTGATGTGCATAAAGTCTGGCTGTGTGGTGTGTGGCCACCTGCTGCTAGGAGTTGGGCAGAGCTGAGGTGGGTGGCGTTGTGTGATGGTGGGCATGTCCTTTGATGGTGTTTGCTCTGTGGCTGGTATTGGTGGACTGTGTTTTGGGGGTATTGCCTGGGGACTGGTGGGTTGTGTGAGGGGTGCTTGGGGATGAATGGGGTGGATTTTTAGTTGGTGTATTTGATTGTGTGGTTGGGTGGGAGAGTTGCACTATCTGTAGGGAGGGTGGGAGTGTTGTTTTGGATTAGGTTGTGGTGGAGAGGATGTTGGGATTGCTTTATGGAATTGATTGATTTGGCAGGGAGGCTGGTTGTGATGGTAAGGGCTTGGTGTCACAATCCTGTGTCTAAGGTTGGGTGTTGAGGGGTTTTGCAAGAAACTTTGTGGGCAATATTTTGGTTCTTTATGAAAGGTTCTTGGTCGGTATCTATTTGGTAGTTCACTCACTTATGATCTGAAGTATCTCCTCACCAAATAACCACTAGGTTCCATGGCTTCCATAGCCCTACACTTCCTGATGGCTAAACTTTGTCACATCCTTACACTCTTCAACTCGTGTTCTTTACTAGGAGTAGTGCAACACTCAATCCAACTTCCCTCAGATTAAGGCTCTCAGAGTTTCCAGGTGAGCATGTCTGCTCCCCCTGGCAGGCCTGAGGCTTGCCCCTTGCATCTCACTAGCCAGTCTCTCTAATGTGAGTGCACGCTTGGAAAAGAGTGAGGTCAAATGTCATGTACATCTGATTGGCCCCATTATAATGAGCATGACATCATATCTGTGAAGTCACGTGTGCTACTCCGTAAGTTTGAAGATGCTGACTAGACACAAACAGAACCTTTTACACTACACGTTAGAGAACCTACATAATGGGACCCCGCCCCCTGACATACTGGTTCACACAGGAGCTTCACAATGTTGGAAATGATGACTCCTGAAGAAGGAAAGTTATAGCTATAAATTTGACCTCCATAGTGACTGCAGGCATGGTGGTTACTCTATGAGAGGTGGTTGCTATGCATAGTTGGGACTAAGCTACGAGGTTAGAAGTGGAGGGGCACGCACTATAATCTTAATTATGTTGCAAGCATGTGTGGTCTTCTAATATTAATCCCTTTCCTGAGTGTGTGCTGCAGTACATGTACATAGTTGCTGTAATTATGATTATGACATCATCTGCACCTATTTCTTGATGCACTTTTATATGTAGACACAATGTCACAGGGCTTTAACCAGGAACAGATTGAAGAGCTGAATGAGGTGGGTATTTGAGATAACTGTGTTGACCATTCTCAGGTAAAATAGTGATGCAAAACTATGCCATAGCTTGGGAGTATTTCAGTTTCCTAGGAGGAGTTAGGCTCAAGTTTCAACTAAATTTTAAGTCTATAGCTTCAAGACCTAGTTTTACAGCAGTGATGAGACTAACAGAGGCAGAGGAAGGCTCCCCAGTTTCTACAGACAACCATGTGCTCACAATCTTTAGCTGCACCTTGTACTTAAACAGAACTGTTGTGTTCCTGAAGTTTTAGTGATTCTAAATGATGCTCATCTGAACAAGTCATTCCCTTAATAACTCCAAAATTCACTTAGTTCATAATAGAACACTAAATATAGAACATGCACTACCAGCCTCAGTAGCATGAATATACAAAGGACTAGTTAAATACAGAAGTGACTGGTAGCTAAAAACAGTTCAGCAGAGACCAGTTACTAGTGCAGTTATTAGTTCACTTAGTTCAGTTAGAGGGTAACTCTTTCAAGCCCCAGAGCAAAATCAAACATTAATATCAAGTCACAAAATATTTAATGGCATTAGCAATTAAGTTTCATGATTGCACCATTGTTGACAGACATTGTGGTACAAAGAAACTCAACCGCATGGCATGAATATGATTATAGATGTTTTAATGATGGAGAAATGCATTCACGACACTAGCAATTAGGTTAAGTGGTAGTACACAGAGTGTTGTTAAAATAACAATCACAACTCAACCACAATCATCATTCATGCCACATCTGCTTATCAACACTTCTTACCAATATTTCTTGTCTGCCATATTTGGGTATTTTAATGTGTTTGTAAGATGATTATCTCCAGTACTCTTCCTTGGTGTAGTATTCTAAAGAACAGTGGTGCTTCCTAGAACTGGATGGGGAGTGGCAGGTGCATAGTATAGTAGGTGTAGCTGGCGCCTCATTGCCAATCAAGTCTGTCCAACTAATGACTTCAACTTTCAACACAAATTTCTGCGCGAGTCAAAGATGATAAATCTCACATAAAATCATATTTTTATTCTAGGCTATCTATCTATCTATAATATAATAATAGAACATGGCAACGATCGCCAACAGGAAATATAGTTGGGTGGGGAGGGCTAGAAGTTTGTGTGTGACAGCCCAATTAGTTTGCCAGGGCCAGCGGAAGGAAGAGCGTTGGTTTTGAGTATAGCGTTGGAAATGCAGCGATAACAGAGATCAAAAAGGAGGAAGCCAAACTAACCACAACACATAATTTATAAGCTATTTTATAAGCAAATTGTTGTTTAATTTTTTTTGCTGTTAAAAAGAAGAGCAGACGAAACTGCAGTGTGTTGGTGACCCTTTACCATTTAAGATTATGCACACCAATATTATACTGCTTCTAATATCAGTATGATTGGTTAGATATGGTAAAGGGTCATCTACTGGTTATGGTGCACATTGGTGGGCTCTTATTTCCTTTCTTTATTCCAATAAAGTTGTTAGTATTTAAATATAGCATCTTTTGTGCCTGTATATATTGAGGGGTGTAGGATGAGTGCAGAAACTTGACCACACCTATTATGATTCAAATGTGTGTGGCCAAGTAATTAAGCTTTGTCCTATTAGTTGGAGCACTCAACAACACTAACATCAAACTTCTAAATTACTTGGCTAGAATTGATGATTGTTTCTCTGTGACCTGAACTCCTAAGGAAGGCCTTCCCAAGATTGATCAAGTTTAACTTGTCAGTGCACTCCATGTATATGTGAAGCAACATGGCATTGTCCAGTCTAGATTGAGTCATTGTTGCTCGTAAATAAATCTTGATGTGACGCAATGAGCTGAAGGAGTGTTGGCTTGAGGCATTTGTAGCAGGCATGACGAGTATCAATGAAGGATGCTTGCACACTTCAGACAGAAGTACTCTTTGTGGAGCTGAAAGACTCCTTAGTACTTCAATACAGAACCAAGATCATTACTGGGAACTTCCGAGAGGTTGCTGGACATCACTTTCAGCTGCATTTCCAGTTGGGTAAGGTGAAAGTCATCCTTGTAAAGGTCAGCAATGAACTTCAATTCTTAGTTAAATTCTTCTTTGGTGGCACCTGTCACAAAAAGATCCTCTAGCTTGCAGTACACATTTTAACCAGTTTGTTCAAAGCGTGTTTTATGCTCGATGTGGTAATCTCCAGAGCTTCAATTAGTAAAGCATCTAATGTCAGTGAGGAAGTCTCCTACAGCATAGCCATCCAGTGGGGAAGTCTCCTAAAGCAGAGCCATCCAGTGGGGAAGTCTCCTACAGCAGAGCCACCAGTGGGGATGTCTCCTACCGCAGAGTCATTGAGTGCCGAAGTCTCCTAGAGCAGAGCCATCCAGTAGGGAAGTCTCCTATAGCATAGCCATCCAGTGAGGAAGTCTCCTACTGCATAGCCATCCAGTGGGGAAGTCTCCTAAAGCAGAGCCATCCAGTGGGGAAGTCTCCTACAGCAGAGCCATCTAGTGGGGATGTCTCCTACAGCAGAGTCATCGAGTGCCGAAGTCTCCTAGAGCAGAGCCATCCAGTAGGGAAGTCTCTTATAGCATAGCCATCCAGTGAGGAATTCTCCTACTGCAGAGCCATCCAGTGAGGAAGTCTCCTACAGCAGAGCCGTCTATTGGGGAAGTTACCGACTGCAGAGCCATCCAGTGGGGAAGTCTCCTACAGCAGAGCCATCTTTGTATCATCTTGGTCTCTTTCATCTCCGTGGTAGTACTGGATCCTCCACTTCACAATCAGCGCCAAATTTTGTGACTTTGGACCAGAAAGGATTGGAGTCTGCCTCAGATAGAATTGACTGCAATGTGCTGATAGTCATACCTGTGACCATCTGCCCTTTAGCTGCAGACATTGAAGAGATTGGAGGGTCTTGCTGAGGTTGTTACTGTGTCTCGACTAATTCTCCTAATAACTAAATTGAAAAGGAAGTGAAAGTCCTCATGCCCATGATCCTAGCTCACATATCTGTCTGCTTGACTACTTCAAGTGATTCATCCCAAAACAATGTGACACTTTCTCCCCCGAAGTGTCAGGCTAGTTTCTCCTACCCATTTCAAAACCTGTTGCAAGTAACCTTTTTGCTCAATTGCATTAGCAGAATTGATGAGTATGTCATCAAGATATGTTGTGACAAATGGAAGTCCCTGGAACCTATGAGTCTCATTGGAATTTGCTTGGAGCACCAGTCAGTCCAAATGCATTGCCTGAACTAAAAGAGGCCCATTCCTTGGCCTGGGCAGAATGCAGTTTTCTCGTAAACCTCTGGGCTAACTGGAATCTGCCAATACACACTTTGGAGGTCGAGAGTTGAGAAAATAGTAGAGAAATTGGACCTTGTCAGGTAAGGGAAGGAGGTATGCATCCTTGCCTGGCCTTTTATTTAGTTCACAATAGTCAACACACAACTCAATCTCTCCAGATTTCTTCTTTACGAACACTGCCATGGCCATCCAAGGGCAACTACTCTCCTCAACAATCCATTGTCCAACATGTCCTGTATCTTTTGTTCAACTTCCTCTCTGTAGTGAGTTGGAATTACATCTTGATGGTATCCTGGGGGGCCTCTGGTAGGAATATAGTGGAAGGTAGCGTGGGTCATACCTGAGTTCCCTATGGTAGGAAAATAGTGGAAGGCAGCGTGGGTCATACCTGGGGTCCCTATGGTAGGAATATAGTTGAAGGCAGCGTGGGTCTTACCTGGGTTCCCTATGGTAGGAATATAGTGGAAGGCAGCGTGGGTCATACCTGGTCCCTATGGTAGGAATATAGTGAAAGGCAGCATGGGTCATACCTGCTTTGCAGTCCTGAATAACAGCTTGGAAGTTGTGTGCGGCAGCTGTCACACTTGTGCATGGGCAGTGGCATGTTCCAGCTGAACATCGTTTTGTTACTGCTTGAACCTGTACTGGTGTTCTAGTAAAGTCAAGTACTAAGTTAAGTCTCTGCAGCAAATCAGCCCCCAATATTACAGGGGCTACCAGGATATTCACTACCACAAAATTATGGTACATTTGCAACTAACAATTGCAACTAACAAAGATGTACTGGAGCCCGGATATGATCCAAATCTGCATTGGCTGTAACAAGCTGTACTTGGAGCCTTGCGGTTTGAATCTTTACACTGTGCTTGAGTCATACCACCACTTCTCTCCTCACCAGTGACACTGATGACCATGAATCCAGTAGCACCTTGGTTGGTTGACCTCCCACCTCCACCATTATTACAGCTGCTGCCACTCCCACATTACTGTTCCTGGACTGTTGTATGGGTCTGTTGTCCTGGACCGGTGCCCTGTTGTCATTCCCCCACTGACACTCTCTTGCAACATGTCCTTGGCCAGCAAACACAAAACATCGATGACCATCTCTCACTCCCCGATAGTTTGGACACTCACACCATCCCAGTTGGCCACACCTGAAACACTGGCTTAGCGTTTGCCACTGCAGCTGTTGAGATGTTGTGAGTGGAGCCTCCTGTGCTGTTAGTGCTGTGATTTTTGGTTTGAACTGTTGTAGCTCACTGGTCTGTGTTGGTATGAGTGCAGCCTGTTCTTGGCCACTGACGACCATCAGCACGTTCCAATGCTGATCCAAGGGTCTTAGTCTCACCTGTCGATTGCAGTTGTCGGCCCACTACTGGTGGCAAGTCTGACAAAAACTGATGCAATGGCAACTCTTCCTTTGCTCCGGCATCAAGATTCAGCATTGCATGCTCCAATAACTTTTGCGAGTCATGAAGAAAGGGAGTCTGAAACATCAGGGGTTAAGCTGATAAGAAGAGCAGCATATTGTGGCCTTGTGGTTCACATTATGCCACTTCAGCGGTGTATTGGATTTAATTGTCAAATAAGACTCCATATAGAGCACAACCACTTGTCAACTCTTGACCATAACCATTTATATATTTCCTCTTAGTCTAATAGAGTGTGTGCAAACTATTCATTTGGACTACGTAGAACCTGCTAGGACTATATGAAGGTGAAAAGGGATCACAGGCATCCCTATTTCACTGAGCATGAGCACCAGCTTAGTGATACAGGCACGTGCATCTTCAAGCTAATTTGTTCTGATTGGATATGGGGCAGGCGCTGTATGTGGGCCTTAGTTTTTAGGCCATGCCCTCAGGCACAGTTGACTAGACTATTGAGCAGTGGAGCTTATTGCAGTTGTTGGAGCAAAACATTGTGAAAAGCAACGACCCGAGCTATTATTAGTGAGTGTGTTTAGCAGTTAGTCGTCCTCTATAGTCGTAGGTCCTCCTCAAACTCTCCCATACTCTCCCTCGCTGATGCTGGGGAAGGGATCATCTCCACTGTCATCAGTATTGTTGAGGGGAACGAGGGGAACTACATGATTTTAAATGGTGGAGGGATATCTAATTGTTATGGTCAGCATATTGGCTCAGTCTTGTTTCAAACCAGCTTCTCCTTTGCCATTTCCTCCCAAATATTCTCAATAGGCTGTGGCTGACCCTACATGGGTACAGTCAACTATAGCAACAAGACATGGCATGTGCTGATGTGTGTAGTGTACAACTACAATAGACAAGTCAGCAAAAGTGTTTAAGAGGCTTGGAGACCTGAAGCTCAGACTTGGTGTGGTCCTCCAATACTCTACTATAATATACAGAAACAACAATAGGCAAGTCAGCAAAAGTGTTTAAGAGGCTTGGAGACCTGAAGCTCAGACTTGGTGAGGTCCTCCAATACTCTACTATAATATACAGAAACAACAATAGTCAAGTCAGCAAAAGTGTTTAAGAGGCTTGGAGACCTGAAGCTCAGACTTGGTGTGGTCCTCCAATACTCTACTATAATATACAGAAACAACAATAGGCAAGTCAGCAAAAGTGTTTAAGAGGCTTGGAGACCTGAAGCTCAGACTTGGTGTGGTCCTCCAATACTCTACTATAATATACAGAAACAACAATAGACAAGTCAGAAAAAGTGTTTAAGAGGCTTGGAGACCTGAAGCTCAGACTTGGTGTGGTCCTCCAATACTCTACTATAATATACAGAAACAACAATACACAAGTCAGCAAAAGTGTTTAAGAGGCTTGGAGACCTGAAGCTCAGACTTGGTGTGGTCCTCCAATACTCTACTATAATATACAGAAACAACAATAGACAAGTCAGCAAAAGTGTTTAAGAGGCTTGGAGACCTGAAGCTCAGACTTGGTGTGGTCCTCCAATACTCTACTATAATATACAGAAACAACAATAGGCAAGTCAGCAAAAGTGTTTAAGAGGCTTGGAGACCTGAAGCTCAGACTTGGTGTGGTCCTCCAATACTCTACTATAATATACAGAAACAACAATAGACAAGTCAGCAAAAGTGTTTAAGAGGCTTGGAGACCTGAAGCTCAGACTTGGTGTGGTCCTCCAATACTCTACTATAATATACAGAAACAACAATAGACAAGTCAGCAAAAGTGTTTAAGAGGCTTGGAGACCTGAAGCTCAGACTTGGTGTGGTCCTCCAATACTCTACTATAATATACAGAAACAACAATAGACAAGTCAGCAAAAGTGTTTTAAGAGGCTTGGAGACCTGAAGCTCAGACTTGGTGTGGTCCTCCAATACTCTACTATAATATACACAAACAACAATAGTCAAGTCAGCAAAAGTGTTTAAGAGGCTTGGAGACCTGAAGCTCAGACTTGGTGTGGTCCTCCAATACTCTACTATAATATACAGAAACAACAATACACAAGTCAGCAAAAGTGTTTAAGAGGCTTGGAGACCTGAAGCTCAGACTTGGTGTGGTCCTCCAATACTCTACTATAATATACAGAAACAACAATAGACAAGTCAGCAAAAGTGTTTAAGAGGCTTGGAGACCTGAAGCTCAGACTTGGTGTGGTCCTCCAATACTCTACTATAATATACAGAAACAACAATAGGCAAGTCAGCAAAAGTGTTTAAGAGGCTTGGAGACCTGAAGCTCAGACTTGGTGTGGTCCTCCAATACTCTACTACTATAATATACAGAAACAACAATAGACAAGTCAGCAAAAGTGTTTAAGAGGCTTGGAGACCTGAAGCTCAGACTTGGTGTGGTCCTCCAATACTCTACTATAATATACAGAAACAACAATACACAAGTCAGCAAAAGTGTTTAAGAGGCTTGGAGACCTGAAGCTCAGACTTGGTGTGGTCCTCCAATACTCTACTATAATATACAGAAACAACAATACACAAGTCAGCAAAAGTGTTTAAGAGGCTTGGAGACCTGAAGCTCAGACTTGGTGTGGTCCTCCAATACTCTACTATAATATACAGAAACAACAATAGACAAGTCAGCAAAAGTGTTTAAGAGGCTTGGAGACCTGAAGCTCAGACTTGGTGTGGTCCTCCAATACTCTACTATAATATACAGAAACAACAATAGACAAGTCAGCAAAAGTGTTTAAGAGGCTTGGAGACCTGAAGCTCAGACTTGGTGTGGTCCTCCAATACTCTACTATAATATACAGAAACAACAATAGACAAGTCAGCAAAAGTGTTTAAGAGGCTTGGAGACCTGAAGCTCAGACTTGGTGTGGTCCTCCAATACTCTACTATAATATACAGAAACAACAATAGGCAAGTCAGCAAAAGTGTTTAAGAGGCTTGGAGACCTGAAGCTCAGACTTGGTGTGGTCCTCCAATACTCTACTATAATATACAGAAACAACAATAGACAAGTCAGCAAAAGTGTTTAAGAGGCTTGGGGACCTGAAGCTCAGACTTGGTGTGGTCCTCCAATACTCTACTATAATATACAGAAACAACAATACACAAGTCAGCAAAAGTGTTTAAGAGGCTTGGAGACCTGAAGCTCAGACTTGGTGAGGTCCTCCAATACTCTACTATAATATACAGAAACAACAATAGACAAGTCAGCAAAAGTGTTTAAGAGGCTTGGAGACCTGAAGCTCAGACTTGGTGTGGTCCTCCAATACTCTACTATAATATACAGAAACAACAATAGACAAGTCAGCAAAAGTGTTTAAGAGGCTTGGAGACCTGAAGCTCAGACTTGGTGTGGTCCTCCAATACTCTACTATAATATACAGAAACAACAATACACAAGTCAGCAAAAGTGTTTAAGAGGCTTGGAGACCTGAAGCTCAGACTTGGTGAGGTCCTCCAATACTCTACTATAATATACAGAAACAACAATACACAAGCCAGCAAAAGTGTTTAAGAGGCTTGGAGACCTGAAGCTCAGACTTGGTGTGGTCCTCCAATACTCTACTATAATATACAGAAACAACAATAGTCAAGTCAGCAAAAGTGTTTAAGAGGCTTGGAGACCTGAAGCTCAGACTTGGTGTGGTCCTCCAATACTCTACTATAATATACAGAAACAACAATAGACAAGTCAGCAAAAGTGTTTAAGAGGCTTGGAGACCTGAAGCTCAGACTTGGTGTGGTCCTCCAATACTCTACTATAACATACAGAAATAACAATAGGCAAGTCAGCAAAAGTGTTTAAGAGGCTTGGAGACCTGAAGCTCAGACTTGGTGTGGTCCTCCAATACTCTACTATAATATACAGAAACAACAATAAGCAAGTCAGCAAAAGTGTTTAAGAGGCTTGGAGACCTGAAGCTCAGACTTGGTGTGGTCCTCCAATACTCTACTATAATATACAGAAACAACAATAGACAAGTCAGCAAAAGTGTTTAAGAGGCTTGGAGACCTGAAGCTCAGACTTGGTGTGGTCCTCCAATACTCTACTATAATATACAGAAACAACAATAGACAAGTTAGCAAAAGTATTTAAGAGGCTTGGAGACCTGAAGCTCAGACTTGGTGTGGTCCTCCAATACTCTACTATAATATACAGAAACAACAATAGACAAGTCAGCAAAAGTGTTTAAGAGGCTTGGAGACCTGAAGCTCAGACTTGGTGTGGTCCTCCAATACTCTACTATAATATACAGAAACAACAATACACAAGTCAGCAAAAGTGTTTAAGAGGCTTGGAGACCTGAAGCTCAGACTTGGTGTGCTCCTCCAATACTCTACTATAATATACAGAAACAACAATACACAAGTCAGCAAAAGTGTTTAAGAGGCTTGGAGACCTGAAGCTCAGACTTGGTGTGGTCCTCCAATACTCTACTATAATATACAGAAACAACAATAGACAAGTCAGCAAAAGTGTTTAAGAGGCTTGGAGACCTGAAGCTCAGACTTGGTGTGCTCCTCCAATACTCTACTATAATATACAGAAACAACAATAGACAAGCCAGCAAAAGTGTTTAAGATGCTTGGAGACCTGAAGCTCAGACTTGGTGTGGTCCTCCAATACTCTACTATAATATACAGAAACAACAATAGGCAAGTCAGCAAAAGTGTTTAAGAGGCTTGGAGACCTGAAGCTCAGACTTGGTGTGGTCCTCCAATACTCTACTATAATATACAGAAACAACAATAGACAAGTCAGCAAAAGTGTTTAAGAGGCTTGGAGACCTGAAGCTCAGACTTGGTGTGGTCCTCCAATACTCTACTATACTATACAGAAACAACAATAGACAAGTCAGCAAAAGTGTTTAAGAGGCTTGGAGACCTGAAGCTCAGACTTGGTGAGGTCCTCCAATACTCTACTCTAATATACAGAAACAACAATAGACAAGTCAGCAAAAGTGTTTAAGAGGCTTGGAGACCTGAAGCTCAGACTTGGTGTGGTCCTCCAATACTCTACTATAATATACAGAAACAACAATAGACAAGTCAGCAAAAGTGTTTAAGAGGCTTGGAGACCTGAAGCTCAGACTTGGTGAGGTCCTCCAATACTCTACTATAATATACAGAAACAACAATAGCAAAAGTGTTTAAGAGGCTTGGAGACCTGAAGCTCAGACTTGGTGTGGTCCTCCAATACTCTACTATAATATACAGAAACAACAATAGACAAGCCAGCAAAAGTGTTTAAGAGGCTTGGAGACCTGAAGCTCAGACTTGGTGAGGTCCTCCAATACTCTACTATAATATACAGAAACAACAATAGACAAGTCAGCAAAAGTGTTTAAGAGGCTTGGAGACCTGAAGCTCAGACTTGGTGAGGTCCTCCAATACTCTACTCTAATATACAGAAACAACAATAGTCAAGTCAGCAAAAGTGTTTAAGAGGCTTGGAGACCTGAAGCTCAGACTTGGTGTGGTCCTCCAATACTCTACTATAATATACAGAAACAACAATACACAAGTCAGCAAAAGTGTTTAAGAGGCTTGGAGACCTGAAGCTCAGACTTGGTGTGGTCCTCCAATACTCTACTATAATATACAGAAACAACAATAGACAAGTCAGCAAAAGTGTTTAAGAGGCTTGGAGACCTGAAGCTCAGACTTGGTGTGGTCCTCCAATACTCTACTATAATATACAGAAACAACAATAGACAAGTCAGCAAAAGTGTTTAAGAGGCTTGGAGACCTGAAGCTCAGACTTGGTGTGGTCCTCCAATACTCTACTATAATATACAGAAACAACAATAGACAAGTTAGCAAAAGTGTTTAAGAGGCTTGGAGACCTGAAGCTCAGACTTGGTGTGGTCCTCCAATACTCTACTATAATATACAGAAACAACAATAGGCAAGTCAGCAAAAGTGTTTAAGAGGCTTGGAGACCTGAAGCTCAGACTTGGTGTGGTCCTCCAATACTCTACTATAATATACAGAAACAACAATAGGCAAGTCAGCAAAAGTGTTTAAGAGGCTTGGAGACCTGAAGCTCAGACTTGGTGTGGTCCTCCAATACTCTACTATAATATACAGAAACAACAATAGACAAGCCAGCAAAAGTGTTTAAGAGGCTTGGAGACCTGAAGCTCAGACTTGGTGTGGTCCTCCAATACTCTACTATAATATACAGAAACAACAATACACAAGTCAGCAAAAGTGTTTAAGAGGCTTGGAGACCTGAAGCCAGACTTGGTGTGGTCCTCCAATACTCTACTATAATATACAGAAACAACAATAGACAAGTCAGCAAAAGTGTTTAAGAGGCTTGGAGACCTGAAGCTCAGACTTGGTGAGGTCCTCCAATACTCTACTCTAATATACAGAAACAACAATAGTCAAGTCAGCAAAAGTGTTTAAGAGGCTTGGAGACCTGAAGCTCAGACTTGGTGTGGTCCTCCAATACTCTACTATAATATACAGAAACAACAATACACAAGTCAGCAAAAGTGTTTAAGAGGCTTGGAGACCTGAAGCTCAGACTTGGTGTGGTCCTCCAATACTCTACTATACTATACAGAAACAACAATACACAAGTCAGCAAAAGTGTTTAAGAGGCTTGGAGACCTGAAGCTCAGACTTGGTGTGGTCCTCCAATACTCTACTATAATATACAGAAACAACAATAGTCAAGTCAGCAAAAGTGTTTAAGAGGCTTGGAGACCTGAAGCTCAGACTTGGTGAGGTCCTCCAATACTCTACTATAATATACAGAAACAACAATACACAAGTCAGCAAAAGTGTTTAAGAGGCTTGGAGACCTGAAGCTCAGACTTGGTGTGGTCCTCCAATACTCTACTATAATATACAGAAACAACAATAGTCAAGTCAGCAAAAGTGTTTAAGAGGCTTGGAGACCTGAAGCTCAGACTTGGTGTGGTCCTCCAATACTCTAATATAATATACAGAAACAACAATAGACAAGTCAGCAAAAGTGTTTAAGAGGCTTGGAGACCTGAAGCTCAGACTTGGTGTGGTCCTCCAATACTCTACTATAATATACAGAAACAACAATAGTCAAGTCAGCAAAAGTGTTTAAGAGGCTTGGAGACCTGAAGCTCAGACTTGGTGTGGTCCTCCAATACTCTACTATAATATACAGAAACAACAATACACAAGTCAGCAAAAGTGTTTAAGAGGCTTGGAGACCTGAAGCTCAGACTTGGTGTGGTCCTCCAATACTCTACTATAATATACAGAAATAACAGTATAGACAACCATGTGCTCACAATCTTAGCTGATCCTTGGTAGTCTTGCTAGCTATAATCTCAAGCACGCACCATTGGATGAGCATGTTAGAAGAGAGTCTGGACAAGTTCGATAGAGCGTGTTGTTCTGGGATGCCACAATTTTCATGGCACATTGCCACACTTTTTATTGGTCACATGACCTGGCTATTGGCTCATTCAACTTACGTTTTTTATCCCGTGGTAATGTGCCCCGAAAATCCTGGAAATCAGAACATGTTCTATGGAACTTGACCAGACTCTCTTCTAACCTGCTCGCCCGTGCATGCACGTTTGAGTCTGGCTAGCAAGACTAGGACCTTGGTACTAAAACAGAACTTTACTGTTCCCTAAGTAGCAGTTACTTAACTGAACAAGTCATTAATACAAAATTCACCTAGTTGATAATAGTTAATAATAGAACACTAAATATAGAACATGCACTACCAGCCTACACTAGCATGAATATAGCACATGAGTATATAGTTAAATACAGAAATGACTGGTAGCTAATAATAGAACACTAAAATATATTAAGTTCCATGATGTGCACCATTGTTGGCAGACATTGTGGTATAAAGAACTCAACTACATAGGAATATGATTATAGATTTCTCAGTAGCAATAATGAAAGCAGGATTACATTCATTAACCTAGCAATTAGGTTCTGTGATACCACAGTTGTTTACAAACAGTGTTTAAATAACAATCACAACTCAACCAATCATCATTCATGCCAGACTTTTTGGGTTTAAGATTATGCACACCAATATTATACTGCTTCTAATATCATTGCAGTGGTTGATTAGAATTGGTAAAGGGTCATCTACTGGTTGTAGTCCACAAGGGTGGGCTCTTGTTTCCTTTCTAGTATTTAAATATAGCATCTTTGTTCTTGTATATAGTACATGTGGTCAACACATATTATCACTAGGAAGACTATTATTATCAACATATGAATATGTCTCTCTCTCTCTCTCTCTGTCCAACATGCCAACTCCATATCAACATAGGTGAGATATTTATAATGTTGAGTATTGTTATCATTAGGCACATGCATGCATGACTCAATCAGCTTCTAAAATATTGGCACTGCTAGAATACTCTAATTGCACTTTTCCACAAATGTATTATATTATATCTCTACATAGCTTGTGTAATCTGTGATGTGCTGTGAAAGCTGGTTGCTAGGTGCATCTCCTGGTGAAGAGTCAGTGTCAGGCCCACTTGTACATGAGATGTCCATGTGGACACTCTCTAGCCAGTGCTCTGCTATAATTCTATCACCTGTCATTCTTGGTGGACTGATTGGCCCACACCTGTGCAAGAATGATATGTGCATGAGTGTTGATTATTGGGTGCCTCATCTGTTGTTGCTAACTGATATAAGCATGTGCACTAAGCCACCAGCTTCTCTGTATAAAGAGTGCATGCAATGACACTATGTCTTTCCTTCTTCTTGCTATTCCATGTCATTGGATGTGCACTGCCTCTCCTGTGGACGTGCTGCCTCTCGTCATCCCTGCATGGTGAGTGTGTTAGAGCCAAGCAATACCCAGTTTGCTTATGAAGCAGAGCATCTTCAGACTTGCATATATATGACCATCATGTCTGTATGAGTATGTGTATTGTTCATACCTGAATGGTGGACAATACAAATACAGGAGCCCCCTTATCTAGACTCCTCCCACCACCAGCCACACACCCTCTCTGGTAGCTGCGTAGAGCAACAAGAACAACCTAATATACAACAAGCGACCATATTGTATGGCCCTGCCGATAAAGAAAGGGAGCAAGAGCGTGCCCGTGCCTCTAGTTAGGTGGGTGTGGTCTATGCCGTGGCAGAGTTCTATAATGTCCAACCGATGCAGAGGGCTCTAAATCTCACTGATAATATTGACATAGCAGTGTTTCATACTAAGGGGAGATGTCCTGGAATATTCTGCGCCCCCAAGTCCCAGTTTTCAAATATCACCCTCTCCCTATTCCTAGAAGTCCTCTCCTACTCTTATTTTGGATGGCAATTATGTCTTCAACGTGCTGGAGCAAGTGTGCATTGCCATGTCTCCAGCATGATGTGGTGTGTGGGGTATCTACTGGAGCAAGTATGCATTGCCATGTCTCCAGCATGATGTGGTGTGTGGGGTATCTACTGGAGTAAGTGTGCATTGCCATGTCTTCAGCATGATGTGGTGTGTGGGGTATCTACTGGAGCAAGTGTACATTGCCATGTTTCCAGCATGATGTGGTGTGTGGGGTATCTACTGGAGCAAGTGTGCATTGCCATGTTTCCAGCATGATGTGGTATGTGGGGTATCTACTGGAGTGTGCATTGCCATGTCCCCAGCATGATGTGGTGTGTGGGGTATCTACTGGAGCAAGTGTGCATTGCCATGTCTCCAGCATGATGTGGTGTGTGGGGTATCTACTGGAGCAAGTGTGCATTGCCATGTCTCCATCATGATGTGGTGTGTGGGATATCTACTGTAGCAAGTGTGCATTGACATGTTTCCAGCATGTCTGGAGTTATACAGAAATATATCTTGAGACATCCGAGACATTAGTTTTAAAATCTTGTTTTGCATGCCAGGAGCATGTTTGTCAGAGTTCATGTCTGGGGCAGTATATTTGTCAGAGTTCATGTCTGGGGCAGTATATTTGTCAGAGTTCATGTCTGGGCCAGTATATTTGTCAGAGTTCATGTCTGTGGTAGTATATTTGTCAGAGTTCATGTCTGGGTCAGTATATTTGTCAGAGTTCATGTCTGGGGGAGTATATTTGTCAGAGTTCATGTCTGGGGCAGTATATTTGTCAGAGTTCATGTCTGGGGCAGTATATTTGTCAGAGTTCATGTCTGGGGCAGTATATTTGTCAGAGTTCATGTCTGGGGCAGTATATTTGTCAGAGTTCATGTCTGGGGCAGTATATTTGTCAGAGTTCATGTCTGGGGCAGTATATTTGTCAGAGTTCATGTCTGGGCAGTATATTTGTCAGAGTTCATGTCTGGGGCAGTATATTTGTCAGAGTTCATGTCTGGGGCAGTATATTTGTCAGAGTTCATGTCTGGGGCAGTATATTTGTCAGAGTTCATGTCTGGGGCAGTATATTTGTCAGAGTTCATGTCTGGGGCAGTATATTTGTCAGAGTTCATGTCTGGGTCAGTATATTTGTCAGAGTTCATGTCTGGGGCAGTATATTTGTCAGAGTTCATGTCTGGGGCAGTATATTTGTCAGAGTTCATGTCTGGGGCAGTATATTTGTCAGAGTTCATGTCTGGGGCAGTATATTTGTCAGAGTTCATGTCTGGGGCAGTATATTTGTCAGAGTTCATGTCTGGGGCAGTATATTTGTCAGAGTTCATGTCTGTGGCAGTATATTTGTCAGAGTTCATGTCTGGGGCAGTATATTTGTCAGAGTTCATGTCTGGGGCAGTATATTTGTCAGAGTTCATGTCTGGGGCAGTATATTTGTCAGAGTTCATGTCTGGGGGAGTATATTTGTCAGAGTTCATGTCTGGGGCAGTATATTTGTCAGAGTTCATGTCTGGGGCAGTATATTTGTCAGAGTTCATGTCTGAGGCAGTATATTTGTCAGAGTTCATGTCTGGGGCAGTATATTTGTCAGAGTTCATGTCTGAGGCAGTATATTTGTCAGAGTTCATGTCTGAGGCAGTATATTTGTCAGAGTTCATGTCTGGGGTAGTATATTTGTCAGAGTTCATGTCTGGGGCAGTATATTTGTCAGAGTTCATGTCTGGGGCAGTATATTTGTCAGAGTTCATGCCTGGGGCAGTATATTTGTCAGAGTTCATGTCTGGGGTAGTATATTTGTCAGAGTACATGTCTGGGGTAGTATATTTGTCAGAGTTCATGTCTGGGGCAGTATATTTGTCAGAGTTCATGTCTGGGGCAGTATATTTGTCAGAGTTCATGTCTGGGGCAGTATATTTGTCAGAGTTCATGTCTGGGGTAGTATATTTGTCAGAGTTCATGTCTGGGCAGTATATTTGTCAGAGTTCATGTCTGGAGTAGTATATTTGTCAGAGTTCATGTCTGGGGCAGTATATTTGTCAGAGTTCATGTCTGGGGTAGTATATTTGTCAGAGTTCATGTCTGGGGCAGTATATTTGTCAGAGTTCATGTCTGGGGCAGTATATTTGTCAGAGTTCATGTCTGGGCTAGTATATTTGTCAGAGTTCATGTCTGGGGCAGTATATTTGTCAGAGTTCATGTCTGGGGCAGTATATTTGTCAGAGTTCATGTCTGGGCAGTATATTTGTCAGAGTTCATGTCTGGGGCAGTATATTTGTCAGAGTTCATGCCTGGGGCAGTATATTTGTCAGATTTCTTACTGATAATTTGTCTATCATCTTCACTTTTCAAAAGCTGAATAAAGTTAGGGCTAGTTCACAATGTGCCACTCCCACTAGTGACATGTCAAGTTTAGTGATATTGTGAGCATAAAGTCTCATCACTTCAATTCAATAGACTTTCTTTTCTCGTTCCGGTCTGGATGCGTCGGTCGACACATGTTGGTGTGCTTTATTTGGGTAATAAAACATTTCTCCGAGGAAGAGATGAATATAGAAAGGTTAATGGCGGCAGTGAAGAATTGTCCTAGTATATGGCTGTGTTAGGCTAGCCTTCTTAACAACTCACCTCACAAGATGATGTAACATTGGACATGGTGATGATGACATCATAGTAGATAAGTAATTATTACATAACAGGGTATTGAACATATACTCCTTCCCCTTCCGCCACCTGGACAAATACCCGCCAACCCAATTACCCACTAGGACCCATCAAAAATTTGGAAATGGGAAATAAAATGTATAAGGTTTAGGGCTAGGGCTAGGGAAATGACATCCAATCTTTCATCCTAAAATCCGATATGTGATTGGTTAAAATATTTATAGGGTGGGTAAATATCCCAGGCTTATTTTGCATTGGGGGGGGGGGATTTGTCCAGGTGATGATTGTCTGGGTTTTTTTATCCGGGTAACCAGATGTACTCCGTCAGTTGAGGGAGTAGTTAGTTCTGTGCAGTGTTATTTACATCAGCTATTTTAATATATTCCAGTTCTCCTCAAGTGTGTATTGGTCTGTAGCTTTACTTGCATGTGATTCAAGACTTTTACTTACCCTGATAATTGTAGCTGTAGATAGGATCAGTGCCAGGGAAGTATACTAGTAGCTAACTTAAGGTGGCAGTAGCTTCAATTCGACCGTTGAACCAGTTATCATGAGCCCACCATCTCAAAACCTATATATACTATACTAGACCAGATCCGACCAAGACTGACGTCATGGCGGAAATGTTGCGCTCACTCATCCTCCAACAAAGTGTAGAGGCAGATAGATGGGAGGAAGACGGATGTGTTAAGTTGGCGGAAGCTGAATTTTCCCAGCAGATAGAGGCAAGGGAAAGAGAAGATCACCGCAAGGACAAGGAGGAAGAGAGACAGAGAAGGGAGCAAGAAACTGAGCTTAACCCACACCTGCTCCAACTATTGGCTGCAGGCAGAGAACAACAGCACCACCAGATCAAGCCCCCCAAGCTGAGGTGCATTAGGGGGGACTCTATGTCAAAAATTAGACATTCCTTCTTTTTTTCCTTCTTCTTTCAAACAATTTTTTTATCCATGTAACAGATCAAGAAACTACAAAGAGAACACATCTTGCATGATATTTGCCGTAACTTGGTCTATATTTTTCTCATTTTTCCCCAAAAATCTTGTTTCCCCCCCGTAAAGCTCATAACTTTTCTACACTTTACCAAAAAATCATAATTTTTATATCACTGGATAGCCCTTCTAATTATCTGTCTAATGTATGTGCCAAATATTAGTGATTTGAAGTGGTGAGGTTTGGGATTTTTCTTGGTGTTTTCCAGTTGCCAAAGGGGTCGCCTGCCACTCAAAAACCACTACATTTATTGATAATCTGTTCACATGTTGCAGATTAGGGCCTCCTATCAGCTGACCAAATCTGGGACTTTGGTCTTGATAATTAGGGCAGTTATGAACTTTACTGCTAGATAGGTCAACTTATTTAGGGATCTTGATGTATCCACCGAAAAAATAAGTCTGCAGAGACATTCAACATATCATTAGGAAGCACAAAGCATAAGGAAATAGGGAATAAAATTACCTGCATAGAGTGTATACAACAAAAGTTATGGCGATTTATAATACTTGGGTGGTGCTGACGTACAGTCCCTTTCCCCCCCCCCCCCCCCCCCACACACACACACCCCGGGAGACTACACATGAAAATTTTATTTTATGATTATTATATTTTAAGTTCAAATTGTTGTTGCATCTATCTACTTGCTATTTCCAAAGTTTTAGAGACATAGGATCCTTCTTTTCAAAGTTATGGTGGATCTACATCATCATACATTTCTTTGACATGTACAAACATTCAGCTGTAAAGGAAAATTCCACATATACATCTAACAATTTTCATCATATTTTTCTTTGTTACATGTAGATATAGGCACAGAAACACTCAAGAGTCACGGAAGTAAAAAAAACAGATCAAGGAATTGCTAAAACTTGTGAAAGAACATATTTTGTCAAGTTATTTCACTGCTAACTCAAACATTTCGTTTTCCAAACTTGGAATGCTTATTCCCACAATTAATGGAAATATTTCTTGTGGCGAGAATAACTTTAAAACCGTTTGCTCATTTTTTGGGCTATGTATATATGTCATTTGAGAGCACTTTTAGTACTCTGTGATATCCATGAATCAGATTTTTGGTTACTGCAAGGATTGCCAAGAGATGGTGGTTAGAAGAGGTGACCTCTAGTTTTTACCAGTTTTTCAGACTCTGTAGTGTGTAACTAATCAACATGACAACATATGGTAACTTTGGTCCATGGAAATCACTGAGACACTCCTTAGCAAGCCACACACCAATTATGACTATATGACTTCAAATCGTTAGGCAGATAGGTCTGCCACAAATATCTTGAAGTCACCGCGATGTTTCTGCATGTATCTTGTGTATATACAGATATTTAACACTTTATAAAAACAAACACACAGAATAATAAAGACTTTGGTACTATATATAAATACCTGTGTAGATGAAAGAGGGAAAAAGTTATGGCAATTAGAAATAGGCACAACTATTTTGTGGTTTTGACGTATAGTCCCCCCTTAGGGCTGGGGTGAACACATCCACACAGCACTTACCTATTTTGAGCAGCACATGCAGACCTTTGAAGTGGACCAGGATCAATGGCTTGCCCACCTTAAAGCTTTACTTGAGGATGATACCTTAGCTGCTTTCCTAGCTGTGGCACCTGCTGAAGCTGCTGTCTGTGATACAGTAAAGGCTGCTATACTACAGAGAATGGGTATCACTCGGGAAACCTCTCTACAGAGATGGTGGGAAATCTGCCCTGAAAACGAAACCTGCACACAGTTAGCTGATGACTTGTCTGCGAAATGCATCAGTACCTGCACCTCTGCTGAGGAAGCTGCAATGGTATTTGCCAAAGAACACCTTATTAGAAGCCTCCCTAACCACATTTCTTTCTGGATCAGAAACCAGAAGACTGCAACGACCAGGGAGGTTGGGCATCTTGTCAACCAGTACATCCGGGACCCTGGGGTCTGCAATGGCTCTGTCTGTTGGCATGCTTTGGGGTCAGGCGCTTCCCGGGAATCAGCCATTGCCCTCTCTTGAATTACTTTGGTCATCAACAGGTCAAATACCAGCATGTCCACCCCCAACAGCACTGCATCTCTGATGTTATCAGTCACTGCCACTCTGTGAGAAGGTCTTGTCATTGATAGTAACGTTGACATTTGCAGTTGGCAAGGTGTCGGTGTATCGTCGGGCAGTAGGGATGGTGACATGTTCACTAGTAAGTGCGGACTGGTCGATGAAGGGGGTCATCACTATGGATATCTCAGCTCCGGAATCCAAGGTGCAATCCAATCCGTCAATAGATCCTTGGAGGCTATAGCCTGGGTCTTTGCAATCAGCTCTGATTCAGTAGAGCTGTTTGCTGTTGGGACAAGTAGCACAAATGTGGCCCCACTCCTTGCAGGAGAGACACATTGGTCGCTTGTTGGTATCAAAATATTGGGTAAGGTCTTCTTCTTGCTCGGCTCAAATCCACGGTGGGTGGGCTGCTAGGTAGGCTGATCGACAGTTTTCTTACTCCTTCATTTGTTAGTGGGTGTGTATCAACTGTATAAAAGTATATCCTAACAATATTGGATCATGGCACTCGATCTTTGTCAGTGACTTGCTTTATGAAAGATGGTGTGCATATATAGCGTGGTGAGCAGGTGTTCCCACTTCTGTGATTGGTTCTTGTGATGTGGTGGTTAGTGGGAGTGATAGAGCAATGTTGGGTGGTATGGATGGCAGGGTGTGTGGTTGGTATGAGAGGCAGTGGAGTTCAGATAAACTATCCCTCCTGTGGGTGGAAGAATCCCTCATGTGGGGGGAAGAAACCCTCAGGTGGGGGAAGAATCCCTCATGTGGGGGAAGAATCCCACATGTGGGTGGAAGAATCCCTCACGTGGGGAATCCCTCATATGGGGGGAAGAATCCCTCAGGTGGGGGAAGAATCCCTCATGTGGGGGAAGAATCCCACATGTGGGTGGAAGAATCCCTCACGTGGGTGGAAGAATATTCATGTGGGGGGAAGAATCGCTCAGCAGAGGAGAGGTAGACTGAGAATTAGTGTGTGTTGCTTGGTAGTGGTGTTGTGTGTGTGTCATTATATATATTTGTTCCCACGTGTGCAAGTGCCTCAGGGGAGGGGCAGACTATGAGAATTAGTGTGTGTTGCTTGGTAGTGGTGTTGTGTGTGTCTCATTATATATATTTGTTCCCACGTGTACAAGTGCCTCAGAGGAGAGGCAGACTATGAGAATTAGTGTGTGTTGCTTGGTAGTGGTGTTGTGTGTGTGTCATTATATATATTTGTTCCCACGTGTGCAAGTGCCTCAGATGAGAGGCAGACTATGAGAATTAGTGTGTGTTGCTTGGTAGTGGTGTTGTGTGTGTCTCATTATATATATTTGTTCCCACGTGTACAAGTGCCTCAGAGGAGGGGCAGACTATGAGAATTAGTGTGTGTTGCTTGGTAGTGGTGTTGTGTGTGTGTCATTATATATATTTGTTCCCACGTGTGCAAGTGCCTCAGAGGAGGGGCAGACTATGAGAATTAGTGTGTGTTGCTTGGTAGTGGTGTTGTGTGTGTCTCATTATATATATTTGTTCCCACGTGTGCAAGTGCCTCAGAGGAGGGGCAGACTATGAGAATTAGTGTGTGTTGCTTGGTAGTGGTGTTGTGTGTGTCTCATTATATATATTTGTTCCCACGTGTGCAAGTGCCTCAGAGGAGGGGCAGACTATGAGAATTAGTGTGTGTTGCTTGGTAGTGGTGTTGTGTGTGTCTCATTATATATATTTGTTCCCACGTGTGCAAGTACCTCAGAGGAGGGGCAGACTATGAGAATTAGTGTGTGTTGCTTGGTAGTGGTGTTGTGTGTGTCTCATTATATATATTTGTTCCCACGTGTGCAAGTACCTCAGAGGAGGGGCAGACTATGAGAATTAGTGTGTGTTGCTTGGTAGTGGTGTTGTGTGTGTCTCATTATATATATTTGTTCCCACGTGTACAAGTACCTCAGAGGAGGGACAGACTATGAGAATTAGTGTGTGTTGCTTGGTAGTGGTGTTGTGTGTGTTCTTCTCCCTCCCTTGACGTGCATAAAGTCTGGCTGTGTGGGGTGTGGCCTCCTGTTGCTAGGAGTTGGGCAGAGCTGAGGTGGGTGGCTTTGTGTGATGGTGTGCATGTCCTTAGCTGGTGTTTGCACTGTGGGGGGTATTGGTGGACTGTGTGTTGGGGTTATTACCTGGGGACTGGTGGGTTGTGTGAGGGGTGCTTGGGGATGAATGGGGTGGGTTTGTAGTTGGTGTATTTGATTGTGTGGTTGGGTGGGAGAGTTGCAATATCTGTAGGGAGGGTGGGAGTGTTGTTTCGGATTTGGTTGTGGTGGAGAGGATGTTGGGATTGCTTTGTGGAATTGATTGCTTTGTGGAATTGATTGCTTTTGCTGGGAGGCTGGTTGTGATGGTAATGGCTTGGTGGCCACAACCCTGTGGCTAAGGTTGGGTGTTGGTTTTTTTTGCAAAGAACTTTGTGGGCAATATTTAGGTTCTTTATGAAAGGTTCTTGGTCAGTATCTATTTGGTAGCAGTTCACTTACTTATGATCTGTAGAGTATCTCCTCACCACTAGGCTCCATGGCTTCCATAGCCCTACACTTCCTGATGGCTAAACTTTGTCACATCCTCACACTCTGCAACTCATGTTCTTTACTAGGAGTAATGCAACACTCAATCCAACTTCCCTCAGATTAAGGCTCTCAGAGTTTCCAGGTGAGCATATCTGCTCTCCCTGGCAGGCCTGAGGCTTGGCCCTTGCATCTCACTAGCCAGTCTCTCTAGTGAGTGCACGCTTGGAAAAGTGTGAGGTCAAATGTCATGTACATCTGATTGGCCCCATTATAATGAGCATGACATCATATCTGTGAAGTCACGTGTGCTACTCCGTAAGTTTGAAGATGCTGACTAGACACAAACAGAATCTTTTATACACGTACACTACACATAAGAGAACCTACATAATGGGACCACCCCCCCTGATATACTGGTTCACACAGGAGCTTCACAATGGTTGGAAAATGATGACTCCTGAAGAAGGAAAGTTGTAGCTATAAATTTGACCTCCATAGTGACTGCAGGCATGGTGGTTACTCTATGAGAGGTGGTTGCTATGCACAGTTGGGACTAAGCTACGAGGTTAGAAGTGGAGGGGCACGCACTATAATCTTAATTATGTTGCAAGCATGTGTGGTCTTCTAATATTAATCCCTTTCCTGAAGTGTGTGCTGCAGTACATGTACATAGTTGCTGTAATTATGATTATGACATCATCTGCACCTATTTCTTGATGCACTTTTATATGTAGACACAATGTCACAGGGCTACAGTCAGGAAGACTTTGAAAGGGTGGCAAAGGTGGGTATTGTTGATAACTGTGTTGACCATTCCCAGGAAAAATAGTGATGCAACACTATGCCATAGCTTGGGAGTATTTCAGTTTCCTAGGAGGAGTTAAGCTCAAGTTCCTCCAACTAAGTTTTAAGTGTGTAGCCTTCAAGATCTAGTTTTACAGCAGTGATGAGACTAACAGAGGCAGAGGAAGGCTCCCCAGTTTCTACAGACAACCATGTGCTCACAATCTTAGCTGATCCTTGTACTAAAACAGAACTGTAGTGTTCCAGAAGTTTCATTGATTCTAAAAAATGCTCATCTGAGCAAGTCATTTCCTTAAAATTTGCCTAGTTAAACTAAATAATTATAGAACATGCACTACCAGCCTACACTAGCATGAATATAGCACATGAGTAGTTAAATACAGAAATGACTGGTAGCTAATAATAACACTAAAACATATTAAAACATATTAAGTTCCATGATGTGCACCATTGTTGACAGACATTGTGGTATAAAAAACTCAACCACATATGAATATGATTATATATTTCTCAGTAGCATTAATGAAACCAGGATTGCATTCATTAACCTAGCAATTAGGTTCTGTGACACCACAGTTGTTTACAAAGAGTGTTTAAATAACAATCACAACTCAACCAATCATCATTCATGCCAGACTTACTTGGTGTTTTAAATGTACCAAACTATTTGTTATCTCCAGTACTCTTACTTGGACTGGAGGGGGGAGAGGGAGGGGGGGGTGCTAATTAGGTTGCTACAATTACAAGTTGTTTACAGAGAGCAAACAACTTTAGAGGAAACAAGACTGCATCCTAGAGGACTACAGGTGTATCGACCCTTTACCATTTAAGATTATGCACACCAATATTATACTGCTTCTAATATCAGTGCAGTGGTTGATTAGAATTGGTAAAAGGTCATCTACTGGTTGTGGTCCACATACAGAGAGCAAACAACTTTAGAGGAAACAAGACTGCATCCTAGAGGACTACAGGTGTATCGACCCTTTACCATTTAAGATTATGCACACCAATATTATACTGCTTCTAATATCAGTGCAGTGGTTGATTAGAATTGGTAAAAGGTCATCTACTGGTTGTGGTCCACATGGGTGGGCTCTTGTTTCATTTCTAGTATTTAAATATAGCATCTTTGTTCTTGTATATGGTACATGTGGTCAACACATATTATCACTAGGAAGACTGTTATTATCAACATATTAACATGTCTCTCTCTCTCTCTCTCTGTCCAACCTGCCAACTCCATATCAACATAGATGGTGAGTTATTTACAGTGGAGTATTGTTATCACATGTGGACATGAACTTATCAAGAATGTGTCTCTCTTCCCTCTCTGTCCAACCTGCCTACTCCATATCAACATAGGTGAGATATTTAAAATGTTAGAGTATTGTTATCATTAGGCACATGCATGCATGACTCAATCAGAAGCCAAAATATTGGCACTGCTAGAATACTTTAATTGCACTTTTCCACAAATGTATTATATCATCTATACATAATCTATACATAACTTGTTTAATCTGTGACGTGCTGTGAAAGCTGGTTGGCAATGACACTATGTCTTTCCTTCTTCTTGCTATTCCATGTCATTGGATGTGCACTGCCTCTCCTGTGGACGTGCTGCCTCTCGTCATCCCTGCATGGTGAGTGTGTTAGAGCCAAGCAATATCCAGTTTGCTTATGAAGCAGAGTATCTTCAGACTTGCATATATATGACCTCATGTCTGTATGAGTATGTGTATTGTTCATACCTGAATGGTGGACAATACAAATACAGGAGCCCCCTTATCTAGACTCCTCCCACCACCAGCCACTCCCCCTCCTTGGCAGCTGCCTAGAGCAACAAGAACAACATAATATGTTATTATTTTAAAAACAAGCGACCATATTGGATGGCCCCGCCCAAGAGAGCAAGAGTTTGCCCGTGCACTCTAGTTCGGTGGGCGGGGTCTATGCCGAGGCAGAGTTCTATAATGTCCAGCCCATGCAGAGGGCTCTAAATCTCACCGATAATATTGACATAGCAGTGTTTCATACTAAGGGGAGATGTCCTGGAATATTCTGCACCCCCAAGTCCCAGTTTTCAAATATCACCCTCTCCCTATTCCTAGCAGTCCTCTCCTACTCCTATTTTGGATGGCAATTATGTCTTCAGCGTGCTGGAGCAAGTGTGCATTGCCATGTTTCCAGCATGATGTGGTGTGTGGGGTATCTACTGGAGCAAGTGTGCATTGCCATGTCTCCAGCATGATGTGGTGTGTGGGGTATCTACTGGAGCAAGTGTGCATTGCCATGTCTCCAGCATGATGTGGTGTGTGGGGTATCTACTGGAGCAAGTGTGCATTGCCATGTCTCCAGCATGATGTCGTGTGTGGGGTATCTACTGGAGCAAGTGTGCATTGACATGTTTCCAGCATGTCTGGAGTTATACAGAAATTTATCTTGAGACATCTGAGACATTAGTTTTAAAATCTTGTTTTGCATGCTTGGAGTATGTTTGTCAGAGTTCATGTCTGGGGCAGTGTATTTGTCAGAGTTCATGTCTTGGTCAGTATATTTGTCAGAGTTCATGTCTGGGGCAGTATATTTGTCAGAGTTCATGTCTGGGGCAGTATATTTGTCAGAGTTCATGTCTGGGGCAGTATATTTGTCAGAGTTCATGTCTGGGGCAGTATATTTGTCAGAGTTCATGTCTGGGGCAGTATATTTGTCAGAGTTCATGTCTGGGGCAGTATATTTGTCAGAGTTCATGTCTGGGGCAGTATATTTGTCAGAGTTCATGTCTGGGGCAGTATATTTGTCAGAGTTCATGTCTGGGGCAGTATATTTGTCAGAGTTCATGTCTGGGGCAGTATATTTGTCAGAGTTCATGTCTGGGGCAGTATATTTGTCAGAGTTCATGTCTGGGGCAGTATATTTGTCAGAGTTCATGTCTGAGGCAGTATATTTGTCAGAGTTCATGTCTGAGGCAGTATATTTGTCAGAGTTCATGTCTGGGGTAGTATATTTGTCAGAGTTCATGTATGGGGTAGTATATTTGTCAGAGTTCATGTCTGAGGCAGTATATTTGTCAGAGTTCATGTCTGAGGCAGTATATTTGTCAGAGTTCATGTCTGGGGTAGTATATTTGTCAGAGTTCATGTCTGCGGCAGTATATTTGTCAGAGTTCATGTCTGGGGTAGTATATTTGTCAGAGTTCATGTCTGGGGTAGTATATTTGTCGGAGTTCATGTCTGAGGCAGTATATTTGTCAGAGTTCATGTCTGAGGCAGTATATTTGTCAGAGTTCATGTCTGGGGCAGTATATTTGTCAGAGTTCATGTCTGGGGGAGTATATTTGTCAGAGTTCATGTCTGGGGCAGTATATTTGTCAGAGTTCATGTCTGGGGCAGTATATTTGTCAGAGTTCATGTCTGAGGCAGTATATTTGTCAGAGTTCATGTCTGAGGCAGTATATTTGTCAGAGTTCATGTCTGGGGCAGTATATTTGTCAGAGTTCATGTCTGGGGCAGTATATTTGTCAGAGTTCATGTCTGGGGCAGTATATTTGTCAGAGTTCATGTCTGGGGCAGTATATTTGTCAGAGTTCATGTCTGGGGCAGTATATTTGTCAGAGTTCATGTCTGGGACAGTATATTTGTCAGAGTTCATGTCTGGGGCAGTATATTTGTCAGAGTTCATGTCTGGGGCAGTATATTTGTCAGAGTTCATGTCTGGGGCAGTATATTTGTCAGAGTTCATGTCTGGGGTAATATATTTGTCAGAGTTCATGTCTGGGGCAGTATATTTGTCAGAGTTCATGTCTGAGGCAGTATATTTGTCAGAGTTCATGTCTGGGGCAGTATATTTGTCAGAGTTCATGTCTGGGGGAGTATATTTGTCAGAGTTCATGTTTGGGGTAGTATATTTGTCAGAGTTCATGTCTGGGGCAGTATATTTGTCAGAGTTCATGTCTGGGGTAGTATATTTGTCAGAGTTCATGTCTGGGGTAGTATATTTGTCAGAGTTCATGTCTGGGGCAGTATATTTGTCAGAGTTCATGTCTGGGGCAGTATATTTGTCAGAGTTCATGTCTGGGGCAGTATATTTGTCAGAGTTCATGTCTGGGTCAGTATATTTGTCAGAGTTCATGTCTGGGGTAGTATATTTGTCAGAGTTCATGTCTGGGGCAGTATAATTATTTGTCAGAGTTCATGTCTGAGGCAGTATATTTGTCAGAGTTCATGTCTGGGGGAGTATATTTGTCAGAGTTCATGTCTGGGGCAGTATATTTGTCAGAGTTCATGTCTGGGGCAGTATATTTGTCAGAGTTCATGTCTGGGGAGTATATTTGTCAGAGTTCATGTCTGAGGCAGTATATTTGTCAGAGTTCATGTCTGGGGCAGTATATTTGTCAGAGTTCATGTCTGGGGCAGTATAATTATTTGTCAGAGTTCATGTCTGGGGCAGTATATTTGTCAGAGTTCATGTCTGGGGCAGTATATTTGTCAGAGTTCATGTCTGGGGCAGTATATTTGTCAGAGTTCATGTCTGGGGCAGTATATTTGTCAGAGTTCATGTCTGGGGCAGTATATTTGTCAGAGTTCATGTCTGGGGCAGTATATTTGTCAGAGTTCATGTCTGAGGCAGTATATTTGTCAGAGTTCATGTCTGGGGCAGTATATTTGTCAGAGTTCATGTCTGGGGCAGTATATTTGTCAGAGTTCATGTCTGGGGCAGTATATTTGTCAGAGTTCATGTCTGGGGCAGTATATTTGTCAGAGTTCATGTCTGGGGGAGTATATTTGTCAGAGTTCATGTTTGGGGTAGTATATTTGTCAGAGTTCATGTCTGGGGTAGTATATTTGTCAGAGTTCATGTCTGAAGCAGTATATTTGTCAGAGTTCATGTCTGGGGCAGTATATTTGTCAGAGTTCATGTCTGGGGTAGTATATTTGTCAGAGTTCATGTCTGGGGCAGTATATTTGTCAGAGTTCATGTCTGGGTCAGTATATTTGTCAGAGTTCATGTCTGGGGTAGTATATTTGTCAGAGTTCATGTCTGAGGCAGTATATTTGTCAGAGTTCATGTCTGGGGCAGTATATTTGTCAGAGTTCATGTCTGGGGCAGTATATTTGTCAGAGTTCATGTCTGGGGCAGTATATTTGTCAGAGTTCATGTCTGGGGCAGTATATTTGTCAGAGTTCATGTCTGGGGCAGTATATTTGTCAGAGTTCATGTCTGGGGTAGTATATTTGTCAGAGTTCATGTCTGTGGCAGTATATTTGTCAGAGTTCATGTCTGGGTCAGTATATTTGTCAGAGTTCATGTCTGGGGTAGTATATTTGTCAGAGTTCATGTCTGAGGCAGTATATTTGTCAGAGTTCATGTCTGGGGCAGTATATTTGTCATAGTTCATGTCTGGGGCAGTATATTTGTCAGAGTTCATGTCTGGGGCAGTATATTTGTCAGAGTTCATGTCTGGGGCAGTATATTTGTCAAAGTTCATGTCTGGGGCAGTATATTTGTCAGAGTTCATGTCTGGGGCAGTATATTTGTCAGAGTTCATGTCTGGGGCAGTATATTTGTCAGAGTTCATGTCTGGGGCAGTATATTTGTCAGAGTTCATGTCTGGGGTAGTATATTTGTCAGAGTTCATGTCTGGGGCAGTATATTTCTCAGAGTTCATGTCTGGGGCAGTATATTTGTCAGAGTTCATGTCTGGGGCAGTATATTTGTCAGAGTTCATGTCTGGGGCAGTATATTTGTCAGAGTTCATGTCTGGGGCAGTATATTTGTCAGAGTTCATGTCTGGGGCAGTATATTTGTCAGAGTTCATGTCTGGGGCAGTATATTTGTCAGAGTTCATGTCTGAGGCAGTATATTTGTCAGAGTTCATGTCTGGGGCAGTATATTTGTCAGAGTTCATGTCTGGGGCAGTATATTTGTCAAAGTTCATGTCTGGGGCAGTATATTTGTCAGAGTTCATGTCTGGGGCAGTATATTTGTCAGAGTTCATGTCTGGGGCAGTATATTTGTCAGAGTTCATGTCTGGGGCAGTATATTTGTCAGAGTTCATGTCTGGGGCAGTATATTTGTCAGAGTTCATGTCTGGGGCAGTATATTTGTCAGAGTTCATGTCTGGGGCAGTATATTTGTCAGAGTTCATGTCTGGGGTAGTATATTTGTCAGAGTTCATGTCTGGGGTAGTATATTTGTCAGAGTTCATGTCTGGGGCAGTATATTTGTCAGAGTTCATGTCTGAGACAGTATATTTGTCAGAGTTCATGTCTGGGGCAGTATATTTGTCAGAGTTCATGTCTGGGGCAGTATATTTGTCAGAGTTCATGTCTGGGGCAGTATATTTGTCAGAGTTCATGTCTGGGGCAGTATATTTGTCAGAGTTCATGTCTGGGGCAGTATATTTGTCAGAGTTCATGTCTGGGGCAGTATATTTGTCAGAGTTCATGTCTGGGGCAGTATATTTGTCAGATTTCATGTCTGGGGCAGTATATTTGTCAGAGTTCATGTCTGGGGCAGTATATTTGTCAGAGTTCATGTCTGGGGCAGTATATTTGTCAGAGTTCATGTCTGGGGCAGTATATTTGTCAGAGTTCATGTCTGGGGTAGTATATTTGTCAGATTTAAAATCTGGGGCAGTATTTTTGTCAGAGTTCATGTCTGGGGCAGTATATTTGTCAGAGTTCATGTCTGAGGCAGTATAATTATTTGTCAGAGTTCATGTCTGGGGCAGTATATTTGTCAGAGTTCATGTCTGGGGCAGTATATTTGTCAGAGTTCATGTCTGGGGCAGTATATTTGTCAGAGTTCATGTCTGGGGTAGTATATTTGTCAGAGTTCATGTCTGGGGCAGTATATTTGTCAGAGTTCATGTCTGGGGCAGTATATTTGTCAGAGTTCATGTCTGGGGCAGTATATTTGTCAGAGTTCATGTCTGGGGCAGTATATTTGTCAGAGTTCATGTCTGGGGCAGTATATTTGTCAGAGTTCATGTCTGGGGTAGTATATTTGTCAGAGTTCATGTCTGGGGCAGTATATTTGTCAGAGTTCATGTCTGGGGCAGTATATTTGTCAGAGTTCATGTCTGGGGCAGTATATTTGTCAGAGTTCATGTCTGGGGTAGTATATTTGTCAGAGTTCATGTCTGGGACAGTATATTTGTCAGAGTTCATGTCTGGGCCAGTATATTTGTCAGAGTTCATGTCTGGGGCAGTATATTTGTCAGAGTTCATGTCTGGGGCAGTATATTTGTCAGAGTTCATGTCTGGGGCAGTATATTTGTCAGAGTTCATGTCTGGGGCAGTATATTTGTCAGAGTTCATGTCTGGGGCAGTATATTTGTCAGAGTTCATGTCTGGGGCAGTATATTTGTCAGAGTTCATGTCTGGGGCAGTATATTTGTCAGAGTTCATGTCTGGGGTAGTATATTTGTCAGAGTTCATGTCTGGGACAGTATATTTGTCAGAGTTCATGTCTGGGGCAGTATATTTGTCAGAGTTCATGTCTGGGGCAGTATATTTGTCAGAGTTCATGTCTGGGGGAGTATATTTGTCAGAGTTCATGTCTGGGGCAGTATATTTGTCAGAGTTCATGTCTGGGGCAGTATATTTGTCAGAGTTCATGTCTGGGGCAGTATATTTGTCAGAGTTCATGTCTGGGGCAGTATATTTGTCAGAGTTCATGTCTGGCACAGTATATTTGTCAGAGTTCATGTCTGGGGCAGTATATTTGTCAGAGTTCATGTCTGGGGTAGTATATTTGTCAGAGTTCATGTCTGGGGCAGTATATTTGTCAGAGTTCATGTCTGGGGCAGTATATTTGTCAGAGTTCATGTCTGGGGCAGTATATTTGTCAGAGTTCATGTCTGGGGTAGTATATTTGTCAGAGTTCATGTCTGAGGCAGTATATTTGTCAGAGTTCATGTCTGGGGCACTATATTTGTCAGAGTTCATGTCTGGGGCAGTATATTTGTCAGAGTTCATGTCTGGGGCAGTATATTTGTCAGAGTTCATGTCTGGGGCAGTATATTTGTCAGAGTTCATGTCTGGGGCAGTATATTTGTCAGAGTTCATGTCTGGGGCAGTATATTTGTCAGAGTCATGTCTGGGGCAGTATATTTGTCAGAGTTCATGTCTGGGGCAGTATATTTGTCAGAGTTCATGTCTGAGGCAGTATATTTGTCAGAGTTCATGTCTGGGACAGTATATTTGTCAGAGTTCATGTCTGGGACAGTATATTTGTCAGAGTTCATGTCTGGGACAGTATATTTGTCAGAGTTCATGTCTGGGGCAGTATATTTGTCAGAGTTCATGTCTGGGGCAGTATATTTGTCAGAGTTCATGTCTGGGGCAGTATATTTGTCAGAGTTCATGTCTGGGGCAGTATATTTGTCAGAGTTCATGTCTGGGGCAATATATTTGTCAGAGTTCATGTCTGGGGCAGTATATTTGTCAGAGTTCATGTCTGGGGCAGTATATTTGTCAGAGTTCATGTCTGGGGGAGTATATTTGTCAGAGTTCATGTCTGGGGCAGTATATTTGTCAGAGTTCATGTCTGGGGCAGTATATTTGTCAGAGTTCATGTCTGGGGCAGTATATTTGTCAGAGTTTATGTCTGGGGCAGTATATTTGTCAGAGTTCATGTCTGAGGCAGTATATTTGTCAGAGTTCATGTCTGGGGGAGTATATTTGTCAGAGTTCATGTCTGGGACAGTATATTTGTCAGAGTTCATGTCTGGGGCAGTATATTTGTCAGAGTTCATGTCTGGGGCAGTATATTTGTCAGAGTTCATGTCTGGGGCAGTATATTTGTCGGAGTTCATGTCTGGGGCAGTATATTTGTCAGAGTTCATGTCAGAGGCAGTATATTTGTCAGAGTTCATGTCTGGGGTAGTATATTTGTCAGAGTTCATGTCTGAGGCAATATATTTGTCAGAGTTCATGTCTGGGGTAGTATATTTGTCAGAGTTCATGTCTGGGGCAGTATATTTGTCAGAGTTCATGTCAGGGGCAGTATATTTGTCAGAGTTCATGTCTGGGGCAGTATATTTGTCAGAGTTCATGTCTGGGGCAGTATATTTGTCAGAGTTCATGTCTGGGGCAGTATATTTGTCAGAGTTCATGTCTGGGGCAGTATATTTGTCAGAGTTCATGTCTGGGGCAGTATATTTGTCAGAGTTCATGTCTGGGGTAGTATATTTGTCAGAGTTCATGTCTGGGGCAGTATATTTGTCAGAGTTCATGTCTGGGGCAGTATATTTGTCAGAGTTCATGTCTGGGGCAGTATATTTGTCAGAGTTCATGTCTGGGGCAGTATATTTGTCAGAGTTCATGTCTGGGGGAGTATATTTGTCAGAGTTCATGTCTGGGGCAGTATATTTGTCAGAGTTCATGTCTGGGGCAGTATATTTGTCAGAGTTCATGTCTGGGGTAGTATATTTGTCAGAGTTCATGTCTGGGGCAGTATATTTGTCAGAGTTCATGTCTGGGGCAGTATATTTGTCAGAGTTCATGTCTGGGGCAGTATACTTGTCAGAGTTCATGTCTGGGGCAGTATATTTGTCAGAGTTCATGTCTGGGGTAGTATATTTGTCAGAGTTCATGTCTGGGAGAGTATATTTGTCAGAGTTCATGTCTGGGGCAGTATATTTGTCAGAGTTCATGTCTGGGGCAGTATATTTGTCAGAGTTCATGTCTGGGGCAGTATATTTGTCAGAGTTCATGTCTGGGGGAGTATATTTGTCAGAGTTCATGTCTGGGCAGTATATTTGTCAGAGTTCATGTCTGGGGCAGTATATTTGTCAGAGTTCATGTCTGGGGCAGTATATTTGTCAGAGTTCATGTCTGGGGCAGTATATTTGTCAGAGTCATGTCTGGGGTAGTATATTTGTCAGAGTTCATGTCTGGGGCAGTATATTTGTCAGAGTTCATGTCTGGGGCAGTATATTTGTCAGAGGTCATGTCTGGGTCAGTATATTTATCAGAGTTCATGTCTGGGGCAGTATATTTGTCAGAGTTCATGTCTGGGGCAGTATATTTGTCAGAGTTCATGTCTGGGGCAGTATATTTGTCAGAGTTCATGTCTGGGACAGTATATTTGTCAGAGTTCATGTCTGGGACAGTATATTTGTCAGAGTTCATGTCTGGGGCAGTATATTTGTCAAGAGTTCATGTCTGGGGCAGTATATTTGTCAGAGTTCATGTCTGAGGCAGTATATTTGTCAGAGTTCATGTCTGGGACAGTATATTTGTCAGAGTTCATGTCTGGGGCAGTATATTTGTCAGAGTTCATGTCTGGGGCAGTATATTTGTCAGAGTTCATGTCTGGGGCAGTATATTTGTCAGAGTTCATGTCTGGGGCAGTATATTTGTCAGAGTTCATGTCTGGGGCAATATATTTGTCAGAGTTCATGTCTGGGGGAGTATATTTGTCAGAGTTTATGTCTGGGGCAGTATATTTGTCAGAGTTCATGTCTGAGGCAGTATATTTGTCAGAGTTCATGTCTGGGGCAGTATATTTGTCAGAGTTCATGTCAGGGGCAGTATATTTGTCAGAGTTCATGTCTGGGGCAGTATATTTGTCAGAGTTCATGTCTGGGGTAGTATATTTGTCAGAGTTCATGTCTGGGGGAGTATATTTGTCAGAGTTCATGTCTGGGGCAGTATATTTGTCAGAGTTCATGTCTGGGGTAGTATATTTGTCAGAGTTCATGTCTGGGGTAGTATATTTGTCAGAGTTCATGTCTGGGGCAGTATATTTGTCAGAGTTCATGTCTGGGGGAGTATATTTGTCAGAGTTCATGTCTGGGGGAGTATATTTGTCAGAGTTCATGTCTGGGGCAGTATATTTGTCAGAGTTCATGTCTGGGGGAGTATATTTGTCAGAGTTCATGTCTGGGGCAGTATATTTGTCAGAGTTCATGTCTGAGGCAGTATATTTGTCAGAGTTCATGTCTGGGGCAGTATATTTGTCAGAGTTCATGTCTGGGGCAGTATATTTGTCAGAGTTCATGTCTGGGGCAGTATATTTGTCAGAGTTCATGTCTGGGGCAGTATATTTGTCAGAGTTCATGTCTGGGGCAGTATATTTGTCAGAGTTCATGTCTGGGGCAGTATATTTGTCAGAGTTCATGTCTGGGGTAGTATATTTGTCAGAGTTCATGTCTGGGGCAGTATATTTGTCAGAGTTCATGTCTGGGGGAGTATATTTGTCAGAGTTCATGTCTGGGGCAGTATACTTGTCAGAGTTCATGTCTGGGGCAGTATATTTGTCAGAGTTCATGTCTGGGGTAGTATATTTGTCAGAGTTCATGTCTGGGGGAGTATATTTGTCAGAGTTCATGTCTGGGGCAGTATATTTGTCAGAGTTCATGTCTGGGGCAGTATATTTGTCAGAGTTCATGTCTGGGGCAGTATATTTGTCAGAGTTCATGTCTGGGGGAGTATATTTGTCAGAGTTCATGTCTGGGGCAGTATATTTGTCAGAGTTCATGTCTGGGGCAGTATATTTGTCAGAGTTCATGTCTGAGGCAGTATATTTGTCAGAGTTCATGTCTGGGGCAGTATATTTGTCAGAGTTCATGTCTGGGGCAGTATATTTGTCGGAGTTCATGTCTGGGGCAGTATATTTGTCAGAGTTCATGTCTGGGGCAGTATATTTGTCAGAGTTCATGTCTGGGGCAGTATATTTGTCAGAGTTCATGTCTGGGGCAGTATATTTGTCAGAGTTCATGTCTGGGGCAGTATATTTGTCAGAGTTCATGTCTGGGGGAGTATATTTGTCAGAGTTCATGTCTGGGGCAGTATATTTGTCAGAGTTCATGTCTGGGCTAGTATATTTGTCAGAGTTCATGTCTGGGGCAGTATATTTGTCAGAGTTCATGTCTGGGGCAGTATATTTGTCAGAGTTCATGTCTGGCACAGTATATTTGTCAGAGTTCATGTCTGGGATAGTACATTTGTCAGAGTTCATGTCTGGGGCAGTATATTTGTCAGAGTTCATGTCTGGGGCAGTATATTTGTCAGAGTTCATGTCTGGGGCAGTATATTTGTCAGAGTTCATGTCTGGGGGAGTATATTTGTCAGAGTTCATGTCTGGGGCAGTATATTTGTCAGAGTTCATGTCTGGGGCAGTATATTTGTCAGAGTTCATGTCTGGGGCAGTATATTTGTCAGAGTTCATGTCTGGGGCAGTATATTTGTCAGAGTTCATGTCTGGGGGAGTATATTTGTCAGAGTTCATGTCTGGGGCAGTATATTTGTCAGAGTTCATGTCTGGGGCAGTATATTTGTCAGAGTTCATGTCTGGGGCAGTATATTTGTCAGAGTTCATGTCTGGGGCAGTATATTTGTCAGAGTTCATGTCTGGGGCAGTATATTTGTCAGAGTTCATGTTTGGGGTAGTATATTTGTCAGAGTTCATGTCTGAAGCAGTATATTTGTCAGAGTTCATGTCTGGGGCAGTATATTTGTCAGAGTTCATGTCTGGGGTAGTATATTTGTCAGAGTTCATGTCTGGGGGAGTATATTTGTCAGAGTTCATGTCTGGGGCAGTATATTTGTCAGAGTTCATGTCTGGGGCAGTATATTTGTCAGAGTTCATGTCTGGGGCAGTATATTTGTCAGAGTTCATGTCTGGGGCAGTATATTTGTCAGAGTTCATGTCTGGGGCAGTATATTTGTCAGAGTTCATGTCTGGGGCAGTATATTTGTCAGAGTTCATGTCTGGGGCAGTATATTTGTCAGAGTTCATGTCTGGGGCAGTATATTTGTCAGAGTTCATGTCTGGGGCAGTATATTTGTCAGAGTTCATGTCTGGGGCAGTATATTTGTCAGAGTTCATGTTTGGGGTAGTATATTTGTCAGAGTTCATGTCTGAAGCAGTATATTTGTCAGAGTTCATGTCTGGGGTAGTATATTTGTCAGAGTTCATGTCTGAGGCAGTATATTTGTCAGAGTTCATGTCTGGGGCAGTATATTTGTCAGAGTTCATGTCTGGGGGAGTATATTTGTCAGAGTTCATGTCTGGGGCAGTATATTTGTCAGAGTTCATGTCTGGGGCAGTATATTTGTCAGAGTTCATGTCTGGGCCAGTATATTTGTCAGAGTTCATGTCTGGAGCAGTATATTTGTCAGAGTTCATGTCTGGGGCAGTATATTTGTCAGAGTTCATGTCTGGGGCAGTATATTTGTCAGAGTTCATGTCTGAGGCAGTATATTTGTCAGAGTTCATGTCTGGGGCAGTATATTTGTCAGAGTTCATGTCTGGGGGAGTATATTTGTCAGAGTTCATGTCTGGGGCAGTATATTTGTCAGAGTTCATGTCTGGGGCAGTATATTTGTCAGAGTTCATGTCTGGGGCAGTATATTTGTCAGAGTTCATATCTGGGGCAGTATATTTGTCAGAGTTCATGTCTGGGGGAGTATATTTGTCAGAGTTCATATCTGGGGCAGTATATTTGTCAGAGTTCATGTCTGGGGCAGTATATTTGTCAGAGTTCATGTCTGGGGCAGTATATTTGTCAGAGTTCATGTCTGGGGGAGTATATTTGTCAGAGTTCATGTCTGGGCCAGTATATTTGTCAGAGTTCATGTCTGGGGGAGTATATTTGTCAGAGTTCATGTCTGGGGCAGTATATTTGTCAGAGTTCATGTCTGGTGCAGTATATTTGTCAGAGTTCATGTCTGGGGCAGTATATTTGTCAGAGTTCATGTCTGGGGTAGTATATTTGTCAGAGTTCATGTCTGAGGCAGTATATTTGTCATACATAGTTCATGTCTGGGGCAGTATATTTGTCAGAGTTCATGTCTGGGGGAGTATATTTGTCAGAGTTCATGTCTGGGGCAGTATATTTGTCAGAGTTCATGTCTGGGGCAGTATATTTGTCAGAGTTCATGTCTGGGACAGTATATTTGTCAGAGTTCATGTCTGGGGCAGTATATTTGTCAGAGTTCATGTCTGGGGCAGTATATTTGTCAGAGTTCATGTCTGGGGCAGTATATTTGTCAGAGTTCATGTCTGGAGCAGTATATTTGTCAGAGTTCATGTCTGGGGCAGTATATTTGTCAGAGTTCATGTCTGGGGTAGTATATTTGTCAGAGTTCATGTCTGGGGCAGTATATTTGTCAGAGTTCATGTCTGAGGCAGTATATTTGTCAGAGTTCATGTCTGGGGCAGTATATTTGTCAGAGTTCATGTCTGGGGCAGTATATTTGTCAGAGTTCATGTCTGAGGCAGTATATTTGTCAGAGTTCATGTCTGGGGCAGTATATTTGTCAGAGTTCATGTCTGGGGCAGTATATTTGTCAGAGTTCATGTCTGGGGCAGTATATTTGTCAGAGTTCATGTCTGGGGCAGTATATTTGTCAGAGTTCATGTCTGGGCAGTATATTTGTCAGAGTTCATGTCTGGGGCAGTATATTTGTCAGAGTTCATGTCTGGGGGAGTATATTTGTCAGAGTTCATGTCTGGGGCAGTATATTTGTCAGAGTTCATGTCTGGGGCAGTATATTTGTCAGAGTTCATGTCTGGGGCAGTATATTTGTCAGAGTTCATGTCTGGGTCAGTATATTTGTCAGAGTTCATGTCTGGGGTAGTATATTTGTCAGAGTTCATGTCTGAGGCAGTATATTTGTCAGAGTTCATGTCTGGGGCAGTATATTTGTCAGAGTTCATGTCTGAGGCAGTATATTTGTCAGAGTTCATGTCTGGGGCAGTATATTTGTCAGAGTTCATGTCTGGGGCAGTATATTTGTCAGAGTTCATGTCTGGGGCAGTATATTTGTCAGAGTTCATGTCTGGGGCAGTATATTTGTCAGAGTTCATGTCTGGGGCAGTATATTTGTCAGAGTTCATGTCTGGGGCAGTATATTTGTCAGAGTTCATGTCTGGGGCAGTATATTTGTCAGAGTTCATGTCTGGGGCAGTATATTTGTCAGAGTTCATGTCTGGGGTAGTATATTTGTCAGAGTTCATGTCTGGGGTAGTATATTTGTCAGAGTTCATGTCTGGGGCAGTATATTTGTCAGAGTTCATGTCTGAGGCAGTATATTTGTCAGAGTTCATGTCTGGGGCAGTATATTTGTCAGAGTTCATGTATGGGGCAGTATATTTGTCAGAGTTCATGTCTGGGGTAGTATATTTGTCAGAGTTCATGTCTGGGGCAGTATATTTGTCAGAGTTCATGTCTGGGGCAGTATATTTGTCAGAGTTCATGTCTGGGGCAGTATATTTGTCAGAGTTCATGTCTGGGGCAGTATATTTGTCAGAGTTCATGTCTGGGGCAGTATATTTGTCAGAGTTCATGTCTGGGGCAGTATATTTGTCAGAGTTCATGTCTGGGGCAGTATATTTGTCAGAGTTCATGTCTGGGGCAGTATATTTGTCAGAGTTCATGTCTGGGGCAGTATATTTGTCAGAGTTCATGTCTGGGGCAGTATATTTGTCAGAGTTCATGTCTGGGGCAGTATATTTGTCAGAGTTCATGTCTGGGGCAGTATATTTGTCAGAGTTCATGTCTGGGGCAGTATATTTGTCAGAGTTCATGTCTGGGGCAGTATATTTGTCAGAGTTCATGTCTGGGGCAGTATATTTGTCAGAGTTCATGTCTGGGGCAGTATATTTGTCAGAGTTCATGTCTGGGGCAGTATATTTGTCAGAGTTCATGTCTGGGGCAGTATATTTGTCAGAGTTCATGTCTGGGGCAGTATATTTGTCAGAGTTCATGTCTGGGGCAGTATATTTGTCAGAGTTCATGTCTGGGGCAGTATATTTGTCAGAGTTCATGTCTGGGGCAGTATATTTGTCAGAGTTCATGTCTGAGGCAGTATATTTGTCAGAGTTCATGTCTGGGGCAGTATATTTGTCAGAGTTCATGTCTGGGGCAGTATATTTGTCAGAGTTCATGTCTGGGGCAGTATATTTGTCAGAGTTCATGTCTGGGGCAGTATATTTGTCAAAGTTCATGTCTGGGGCAGTATATTTGTCAGAGTTCATGTCTGGGGCAGTATATTTGTCAGAGTTCATGTCTGGGGCAGTATATTTGTCAGAGTTCATGTCTGGGGCAGTATATTTGTCAGAGTTCATGTCTGAGGCAGTATAATTATTTGTCAGAGTTCATGTCTGGGGCAGTATATTTGTCAGAGTTCATGTCTGGGGTAGTATATTTGTCAGAGTTCATGTCTGGGGCAGTATATTTGTCAGAGTTCATGTCTGGGGCAGTATATTTGTCAGAGTTCATGTCTGGGGCAGTATATTTGTCAGAGTTCATGTCTGGGGCAGTATATTTGTCAGAGTTCATGTCTGGGGCAGTATATTTGTCAGAGTTCATGTCTGGGGCAGTATATTTGTCAGAGTTCATGTCTGGGGCAGTATATTTGTCAGAGTTCATGTCTGGGGCAGTATATTTGTCAGAGTTCATGTCTGGGGTAGTATATTTGTCAGAGTTCATGTCTGGGGCAGTATATTTGTCAGAGTTCATGTCTGGGGCAGTATATTTGTCAGAGTTCATGTCTGGGGCAGTATATTTGTCAGAGTTCATGTCTGGGGCAGTATATTTGTCAGAGTTCATGTCTGGGGCAGTATATTTGTCAGAGTTCATGTCTGGGGTAGTATATTTGTCAGAGTTCATGTCTGGGGCAGTATGTTTGTCAGAGTTCATGTCTGGGGCAGTATATTTGTCAGAGTTCATGTCTGGGGCAGTATATTTGTCAGAGTTCATGTCTGGGGCAGTATATTTGTCAGAGTTCATGTCTGGGGCAGTATATTTGTCAGAGTTCATGTCTGGGGCAGTATATTTGTCAGAGTTCATGTCTGGGGTAGTATATTTGTCAGAGTTCATGTCTGGGGGAGTATATTTGTCAGAGTTCATGTCTGGGGCAGTATATTTGTCAGAGTTCATGTCTGGGGTAGTATATTTGTCAGAGTTCATGTCTGGGGCAGTATATTTGTCAGAGTTCATGTCTGGGGCAGTATATTTGTCAGAGTTCATGTCTGGGCAGTATATTTGTCAGAGTTCATGTCTGGGGCAGTATATTTGTCAGAGTTCATGTCTGGGGTAGTATATTTGTCAGAGTTCATGTCTGGGGCAGTATATTTGTCAGAGTTCATGTCTGGGGCAGTATATTTGTCAGAGTTCATGTCTGGGGCAGTATATTTGTCAGAGTTCATGTCTGGGGCAGTATATTTGTCAGAGTTCATGTCTGGGGTAGTATATTTGTCAGAGTTCATGTCTGGGGTAGTATATTTGTCAGAGTTCATGTCTGGGACAGTATATTTGTCAGAGTTCATGTCTGGGGCAGTATATTTGTCAGAGTTCATGTCTGAGGCAGTATATTTGTCAGAGTTCATGTCTGGGGCAGTATATTTGTCAGAGTTCATGTCTGGGGCAGTATATTTGTCAGAGTTCATGTCTGGGGCAGTATATTTGTCAGAGTTCATGTCTGGGGCAGTATATTTGTCAGAGTTCATGTCTGGGGCAATATATTTGTCAGAGTTCATGTCTGGGGGAGTATATTTGTCAGAGTTCATGTCTGGGGCAGTATATTTGTCAGAGTTCATGTCTGGGGCAGTATATTTGTCAGAGTTTATGTCTGGGGCAGTATATTTGTCAGAGTTCATGTCTGAGGCAGTATATTTGTCAGAGTTCATGTCTGGGGCAGTATATTTGTCAGAGTTCATGTCAGAGGCAGTATATTTGTCAGAGTTCATGTCTGGGGCAGTATATTTGTCAGAGTTCATGTCTGGGGCAGTATATTTGTCAGAGTTCATGTCTGGGGCAGTATATTTGTCAGAGTTCATGTCTGGGGCAGTATATTTGTCAGAGTTCATGTCTGGGGCAGTATATTTGTCAGAGTTCATGTCTGGGGCAGTATATTTGTCAGAGTTCATGTCTGGGGCAGTATATTTGTCAGAGTTCATGTCTGGGGTAGTATATTTGTCAGAGTTCATGTCTGGGGCAGTATATTTGTCAGAGTTCATGTCTGGGGTAGTATATTTGTCAGAGTTCATGTCTGGGGTAGTATATTTGTCAGAGTTCATGTCTGGGGCAGTATATTTGTCAGAGTTCATGTCTGGGGGAGTATATTTGTCAGAGTTCATGTCTGGGGGAGTATATTTGTCAGAGTTCATGTCTGGGGCAGTATATTTGTCAGAGTTCATGTCTGGGTGAGTATATTTGTCAGAGTTCATGTCTGGGGCAGTATACTTGTCAGAGTTCATGTCTGGGGCAGTATATTTGTCAGAGTTCATGTCTGGGGCAGTATATTTGTCAGAGTTCATGTCTGGGGCACTATATTTGTCAGAGTTCATGTCTGGGGCAGTATATTTGTCAGAGTTCATGTCTGGGGCAGTATATTTGTCAGAGTTCATGTCTGGGGCAGTATATTTGTCAGAGTTCATGTCTGGGGCAGTATATTTGTTAAGGTTCATGTCTGGGACAGTATATTTGTCAGAGTTCATGTCTGAGGCAGTATATTTGTCAGAGTTCATGTCTGGGGCAGTATATTTGTCAGAGTTCATGTCTGGGGCAGTATATTTGTCAGAGTTCATGTCTGGGGCACTATATTTGTCAGAGTTCATGTCTGGGGCAGTATATTTGTCAGAGTTCATGTCTGGGGCAGTATATTTGTCAGAGTTCATGTCTGGGGGAGTATATTTGTCAGAGTTCATGTCTGGGGTAGTATATTTGTCAGAGTTCATGTCTGAGACAGTATATTTGTCAGAGTTCATATCTGAGGCAGTATATTTGTCAGAGTTCATGTCTGGGGCAGTATATTTGTCAGAGTTCATGTCTGGGGCACTATATTTGTCAGAGTTCATGTCTGGGGCAGTATATTTGTCAGAGTTCATGTCTGGGGCAGTATATTTGTCAGAGTTCATGTCTGGGGCAGTATATTTGTCAGAGTTCATGTCTGAGGCAGTTTATTTGTTAAGGTTCATGTCTGGGGCAGTATATTTGTCAGAGTTCATGTCTGGGGCAGTATATTTGTCAGAGTTCATGTCTGGGGCAGTATATTTGTCAGAGTTCATGTCTGGGGCAGTATATTTGTCAGAGTTCATGTCTGGGGCAGTATATTTGTCAGAGTTCATGTCTGAAGAGTATATTTGTCAGAGTTCATGTCTGGGGTAGTATATTTGTCAGAGTTCATGTCTGGGGAAGTATATTTGTCAGAGTTCATGTCTGGGGAAGTATATTTGTCAGAGTTCATGTCTGAGGAGTATATTTGTCAGAGTTCATGTCTGGGGTAGTATATTTGTCAGAGTTCATGTCTGGGGAAGTATATTTGTCAGAGTTCATGTCTGGGGCAGTATATTTGTCAGAGTTCATGTCTGGGGCAGTATATTTGTCAGAGTTCATGTCTGAGGCAGTTTATTTGTTAAGGTTCATGTCTGGGGCAGTATATTTGTCAGAGTTCATGTCTGGGGCAGTATATTTGTCAGAGTTCATGTCTGGGGCAGTATATTTGTCAGAGTTCATGTCTGGGGCAGTATATTTGTCAGAGTTCATGTCTGGGGCAGTATATTTGTCAGAGTTCATGTCTGAAGAGTATATTTGTCAGAGTTCATGTCTGGGGTAGTATATTTGTCAGAGTTCATGTCTGGGGAAGTATATTTGTCAGAGTTCATGTCTGGGGAAGTATATTTGTCAGAGTTCATGTCTGAGGAGTATATTTGTCAGAGTTCATGTCTGGGGTAGTATATTTGTCAGAGTTCATGTCTGGGGAAGTATATTTGTCAGAGTTCATGTCTGGGGCAGTATATTTGTCAGAGTTCATGTCTGGGGTAGTATATTTGTCAGAGTTCATGTCTGGGGTAGTATATTTGTCAGAGTTCATGTCTGGGGCAGTATATTTGTCAGAGTTCATGTCTGGGGCAGTATATTTGTCAGAGTTCATGTCTGGGGTAGTATATTTGTCAGAGTTCATGTCTGGGGCAGTATATTTGTCAGAGTTCATGTCTGGGGTAGTATATTTGTCAGAGTTCATGTCTGGGGTAGTATATTTGTCAGAGTTCATGTCTGGAGTAGTATATTTGTCAGAGTTCATGTCTGGGGCAGTATATTTGTCAGAGTTCATGTCTGGGGCAGTATATTTGTCAGAGTTCATGTCTGGGGCAGTATATTTGTCAGAGTTCATGTCTGGGGCAGTATATTTGTCAGAGTTCATGTCTGGGGCAGTATATTTGTCAGAGTTCATGTCTGGGGCAGTATATTTGTCAGAGTTCATGTCTGGGGCAGTATATTTGTCAGAGTTCATGTCTGAGGCAGTTTATTTGTTAAGGTTCATGTCTGGGGCAGTATATTTGTCAGAGTTCATGTCTGGGGCAGTATATTTGTCAGAGTTCATGTCTGGGGCAGTATATTTGTCAGAGTTCATGTCTGGGGCAGTATATTTGTCAGAGTTCATGTCTGGGGCAGTATATTTGTCAGAGTTCATGTCTGAAGAGTATATTTGTCAGAGTTCATGTCTGGGGTAGTATATTTGTCAGAGTTCATGTCTGGGGAAGTATATTTGTCAGAGTTCATGTCTGGGGAAGTATATTTGTCAGAGTTCATGTCTGAGGAGTATATTTGTCAGAGTTCATGTCTGGGGTAGTATATTTGTCAGAGTTCATGTCTGGGGAAGTATATTTGTCAGAGTTCATGTCTGGGGCAGTATATTTGTCAGAGTTCATGTCTGGGGTAGTATATTTGTCAGAGTTCATGTCTGGGGTAGTATATTTGTCAGAGTTCATGTCTGGGGCAGTATATTTGTCAGAGTTCATGTCTGGGGCAGTATATTTGTCAGAGTTCATGTCTGGGGTAGTATATTTGTCAGAGTTCATGTCTGGGGCAGTATATTTGTCAGAGTTCATGTCTGGGGTAGTATATTTGTCAGAGTTCATGTCTGGGGTAGTATATTTGTCAGAGTTCATGTCTGGAGTAGTATATTTGTCAGAGTTCATGTCTGGGGCAGTATATTTGTCAGAGTTCATGTCTGGGGCAGTATATTTGTCAGAGTTCATGTCTGGGGCAGTATATTTGTCAGAGTTCATGTCTGGGGCAGTATATTTGTCAGAGTTCATGTCTGGGGCAGTATATTTGTCAGAGTTCATGTCTGGGGCAGTATATTTGTCAGAGTTCATGTCTGGGGCATATAATTATTTGTCAGAGTTCATGTCTGGGGCAGTATATTTGTCAGATTTCTTACTGATAATTTGTCTATCATCTTCAGTTTTCAAAAGCTGAATGAAGTTAGGGCTGGTTCACAATGTGCCACTCCCACTAGCGACATGTCGAGTTTAGTGATATTGTGAGCATAAAGTCTCATCACTTCAATTCAATAGACTTTCTATTCTCGTTCCAGTCTGGATGCGTCGGTCGACATTTGTTGGTGTGCTTTATTTTGGTAATCAAACGTTTCTCCGAGGAAGAGATGAATGTGGAAAGGTTAATGGCGGCAGTGAAGAATTGTCCTAGTATATGGCTGTGTTAGGCTAACCTTCCTAACAACTCACCTCACAAGATGATGAATCCCTCATGCGGGGGGAAGAATCGCTCATGTTGAGGGAAGAATCTCTCATGTGTGGGGAAGAATCCCTCATGTGGGGTGAAGAATCCCTCATGTGTGGCCTAGTGTGTGGGGAAGAATCCCTCATGTGGGGGGAAGAATTCCTCATGTGGGGGGTAGAATCCAGACAATCCCTCATGTGGGGGGAAGAATTCCTCATGTGGGGGGTAGAATCCGGAGAATCCCTCATGTGGGTGGAAGAATTCCTCATGTGGCAGGTCCGATCCAGGAATATTGGAGGGATGGGTCCATATTGAGGTAGCTATCATTGAAAATCATATATACTGTGCTTTTTAAAATCTAGGAACTGATTGTATGTGTGTGTATGTGGGGGGTGGGGGGGGGGTGTTGTTCTTTTTTAACAAAATTTTTAATGGATAGGATTAGCTAGGAGAAGAGAAGTCAGCGTGGTGGCTGAATAGAAGATTCTTTGATCACCTCCATGGGCTCAAGAGGAATATATCGATGAAAATACATCATTGCTAGCCCATTTAAACGCTCCTGTCCCATTGTTCTTCTGAGGGAAAAGTTTTTAATTAGCCGTAGCATGCATATTGACCTCTCACATTCGTAAGAGTTGCCATGATACAAAATAGCACATAAATGTTGGGGAAGTAGTCTTGGTCAATATGCTGGATAACCTTTTCGGGAGTATTCAGCTCTTTAGTGACAGACTTTTCTTGACTCGTCCATTTGGTCTTCCACAAATCCAACTCACTGTCAAAGGCAACATAAGAAGGCAGGTCATCCTCATAACACCTCAACAAGTTCCTGAAATTGCTATGCTGTAAATCAAATTGAGGGTGATCAATAATCACTGAGAGGGCAACAATTCCATAAATTCCACCGCTATCTCAGTAGAATCAGCTCCTAATCGATTGTCAAGCTCTGAAATCAGATGGTCCAGCATTGGAATAGTAAGAACATGCTTGTAGTATTCCTTGGAATTTTCTGCAGGCATGTTTTGTCGATGTTGTTGTCTGTTCGCAATTCTTGGACATGATTCTTCAATGCCAACACTCTGGCTTATGGTAAGGGCATCTTCATATAGACAATTATGAAATGCATCAATATTAGAGAGACTTGCTCTTCAGTGAAGATTTTACCACTTCTACATCTGTAGGCTCGAACAACATCAACATAACGACCATGCAGCTTAACACTCAGCCCCTTTGTACATGCAAGAATCTTCTGTGTCTACCACAAACAAGAAGCGACACATTCCAATAAGCAATGAATGGGCATTGGAAAGAGATTGTCTGTTCCATTCATTTTGCTGGCTATTTCCTATTGCTCCCCAACAACTTAGAGTAGGTAGCATCATGTTGTTTAACGGTCACATTCAATGAAAGCAAGGAATTTCTCACTTGGAACTCGTCATCTTCTAGATATCTGATGCTAATTGCCAGCTGTTCATCATTAGCAGTATCTCTAGCTTCATCGGCAATAACTGAAAAAAGCGTGCTTCCTGAACTTTTGCTAAGATTTTTTTTCCTGATGAGATCACCACATATGGAGATAAGCTCATTTTGCACTGTTTTGCTGGTGTATAATGCATTGCCTCCTGCAGTTTCCATGTGTTTTTTGAGAACATCATCTCCTGCCTAGATACGAAACTCAAGTTAGGCCAGAAAGTTACCAGGATTAGCTAATGGATTACTTTGAACTTCAGGTCTATCATCCCTGTGTCCTCTCAAGGCAATGCCCTGCTGTCCACAATATATAACAGTTTCCACGATAGATCTAAGCTTCAATTGATTTTCTGTGATTCGGTTGCTGCTTTCAGTGTGTATGCGGTTGTCTATCCTCAGTTCACGATGTTCCATCCCAGAACATAATGCAATAGCTTTTTCTACTGCAGATTGCTGATATCTCTTACCTTTAGCAGCTGTACTTGTGGTCGTGCCAAGAAAATGTTCACCAATTTTCACTGGCTTTTTTAAAATTAATAAATGGCTTGTTTACAAGAACCCCTAATTGACTTACTGAAGGTTCGCATTGGCCAAACAAAACACAGAATCCGCCATCTTCTGATTTGGAATATACTAAACCATTATACTTTTAAGCCAACTTAACTGGAAAGAACGCTGTTTTCCATTGATTGTACAGTGAGGAAATTTAAAGCTTGCTGAAGAAATGAAATGCTTCTTGAGAGCTAAATAATTTTTGTGGTCAGAAAGGTTATGTTGGCTCTTTAATGACACTATTACTCCAAAATCACCTCAATTGATTGCTGGACGAACCTCTTGCATAGATGTAGCATCATTGCCTGAAAGTGACTGATCCTCTTGTAAAGGAGCTGAGGCAGCAGTGGTTTCAATTTCATCAATTGAGTAAGTTCCAGAAGATTGATTGTGAGACTGTCCTACCACAGACTCCTGTTCCATAGAGTTAGACATGTACTGTCTCACACAATCATTGCCAGCAGACTTTCATCAACTTCAGGGTTGATTCACAGGTAAAGTAATATGGTGTGTGATTACTAATACTTCAGCAGCGCCGATATACTATTAGTTGCTTACCTTTTTCTCTGAAAAAACTGCCTCAAATCCATGCCATGATCCAATCTTCTCTTCATTCTCAGACTTCAAAAGCAGCTGGCAAACTGACTTGGACCATGTGCTTGGGCTTAATTATCTTTTGCTATCAGTTATATCTGTCTTGTCATTAAAAAGTAATGCATGTGGTCTGTGGTCATGTTGTCACTAGTGAAGTGTGAACAGTTTTGTAAAAACCAGAATAAGTAAAAAGATAAAGGACACAGGACCCCCCCCCCCCCCAATTACTACTGGATCAGCCCTTGGGTATATCAGCCTTACAGGAGCTGGAGGGCCACTACTAGGACAGTTATAGTCAGCCTTACAGGAGCTGGAGGGCCACTACTAGGACAGGTATAGTCAGCCTTACAGGAGCTAGAGGGCCACTACTAGGACAGGTATAGTCAGCCTTACAGGAGCTGGAGGACCTCTACTAGGACAGGTATAGTCAGCCTTACAGGAGCCACTACTAGGACAGGTATAGTCAGCCTTACAGGAGCTGGAGGACCTCTACTAGGACAGGTATAGTCAGCCTTATAGTACCTGGAGGGCCACTACTAGGGCAGGTATAGTCAGCCTTACAGGAGCTGGAGGGCCACTACTAGGACAGGTATAGTCAGCCTTACAGGAGCTGGAGGGTCACTACTAGGACAGGTATAGTCAGCCTTACAGGAGCTGGAGGGCCACTACTAGGACAGGTATAGTCAGCCTTACAGGAGCTGGAGGGCCACTACTAGGACAGGTATAGTCAGCCTTACAGGAGCTGGAGGGCCACTACTAGGACAGGTATAGTCAGTCTTACAGGAGCTGGAGGGCCACTACTAGGACAGGTATAGTCAGCCTTACAGGAGCTGAAGGACCACTACTAGGACAGGTATAGTCAGTCTTACAGGAGCTGGAGGACCTCTACCAGGGGCTGAGACACCACTTTCAAATTGGGGGGGGCTAACAATTTAGGGGGGTATGAACCTGATGCAGCTGCAGGGAGTGGATGTGGGATGTAATAATGTAGAGGATCTGTATATTTTGTTGAAATGAACATTGAAAAATAATTTTAATCGTAATTACCAAAATACTTTTTGCGCTCATCATATGCTGACACAAATATCTTGGCTACAGAAATCAAATCTAATGAGTCTGTAAATTCTTTGTGCACATGAAGCATCAAACAGTTATTCAATCGTTTTTCAGTCATGGTTGAACGTAAGTAGGTGAAGAGACGCTTGAGGGCGGAAAATGTTCTTTCAGCTGTAGCAGATGTGATGGGTATGGTCAGATAGAGTCGAAGCAATTTGTGTACAGGAGGTAACATTTCTTTGAATAGTTCATTGCTGTTCATGGCTTCACACACAGTGTGTATTGAAGTGACGGTCTTTACTTCTGGTGTACCTTTCTTGATGACGGGAAGAAGTGCTAACTGCACCTTTAACTCTTGGTCTAATCATTTTTGAAGCAAAACTCCCCGATTTTTGTTACATCATTCTTGAAATCTTTCTTGTTTGCTGCCTTCATAAGTGCTTGCTCCATTGATACCACTGATGGAATCTGTTTTGTTTCAAAGCAATTTTGAAGTTCACCAGAGAGTTGATCACAGGCTTCAAAGTAGAATTTTCTGTAGTAGACCTTAACTGAATTGAACTGATAGGGTTCACTTCCACTGTCATAACGTGCAGGTTGTTGTTTCCTACTCCTAGGTAGCACTGGTTGTCCAAATGGAATCTGTTTTGTTTCAAAGCGATTTTGAAGTTCACCAGAGAGTCGATCACAGGCTTCAAAGTAGAATTTTCTGTAGTAGACCTTGAACTGATAGGGTTCACTTCCACTGTCATAACGTGCAGGTTGTTTCCTACTCCTAGGTAGCACTGGTTGTCCAAATGGAATCTGTTTTGTTTCAAAGCGATTTTGAAGTTCACCAGAGAGTCGATCACAGGCTTCAAAGTAGAATTTTCTGTAGTAGACCTTGAACTGATAGGGTTCACTTCCACTGTCATAACGTGCAGGTTGTTTCCTACTCCTAGGTAGCACTGGTTGTCCAAATGGAATCTGTTTTGTTTCAAAGCGATTTTGAAGTTCACCAGAGAGTCGATCACAGGCTTCAAAGTAGAATTTTCTGTAGTAGACCTTGAACTGATAGGGTTCACTTCCACTGTCATAACGTGCAGGTTGTTTCCTACTCCTAGGTAGGACTGGTTGTCCAATTCCCTCCTTCTCAGAAAATTGAATACACTCTTCGTAGAATCGATTGAACTCTTCCTCAGATCGGATACGTTTGAAAAAATTCTTTGCTGTTTCAACAGCAGCTAGAGCATCTTGAATTGCTATGTTTTTCTTTTGTAGAATAAGTGGTACTTGTTCGGCTGCACTGAACAATCGGTGGCTGAGCATGAGGCCGAATAGTGTATTGAACTTTTCCAGTGACTGCAGCAAACCATTTGCTTTCATGCCATACTCATCATGGGTGGTTGCATGAATTTCTTCTAATGTCTGTAGAAGCACACCATAATCTTTGAGAATAGCATTAATTGCTGAGGTTCAAGCAGTCCACCTTGTCGGGCAAAACAACTTTAGGCTCACTGTGTCATCACATGCTTGCTGGAGCTTTGAAGAGAATAGATGAGATCTTTTGGGAGAAAATAAAATTAGTTTGCCAATTTCTTTCACTGTGTCCAAAGCATCTCTTATGCATACTATCTGCCTTCCAGTTCCCTGAAGACACAAATTCAAAGAATGGGCGAAACAGTGCACAGGTATGGCTGCCGGATTTTCCCTTAAAAATCGTGCCACTACTCCTGTTCATTTCCCTTGCATATTGGCTGCACCATCATATGCTTGCCCCCGACATAAATCTAATGAAAGGCTACATCTTATAAGGAGATCTTTGATCACCGTAAATAAGGTCTCGGCTTTTGTATCAGGTACTCGGAATAAGCCTATGGGATCTTCAAGAACTTCATACTGATCATTCTCCCAGCGTATTGATAAGTTCAGCTGTTCAGTAGGGAAAACATCAGTTGCTTCATCTGCAATAACTGAAAACAATGCAGGGCTTCCTTCTTTAATTTTTTTCAATATGTTGCATAGCAAATTTTGACCCATAATTGAAAGAAGCTCATTTATGGTTTGGTTACAAGTGTATCGATTTTCCTTGACCCAGGTTTTAACCACTTCATCTTCATGGCTGCACATTAGCATTAGTTGCTTCAGATTTCCTTCAGACTCAGTATGGCCTAGAAGGGCTATTCCTTGCCGAGTAAGAAATTGTATTCCCTTCATTTGCTTTAAAAGACCTGCTCTTCGCATTTGTTGCTGATCTTTCAATTGTGCACTTAACTGGCTCCCAATTGTATGTCTTCATTGAGCTATCCATTTCATTTTGGCCTCCGTATGGGAGAGGGATCCTTCGTGAGATTTAAACTTCTCTATGGCTTTTTTCCAATTTTGGAAACCATTTTCAATGAACACATTATCTGCAGACTTACTGAATGTAAGCAATTTGTGCCTGGCAGCATATCGACAGTAAAAGCAATTTGTGCCTGGCAGCATATCGACAGTAAAAGCAAAATACCTTCTTACGAGATGTACACACACTAAGCCATGGAAATTGTTTATACCAACTCGATTTAAAGTTTCTTTGTTTCATGCTCAATGTTTTCAGTATAATTTTACCATTAGGCTGAAATGCTTTCTCTTCACTGGTACAACACTGTGATGAACAGCCTACATCTTCTGGTGTGGTATTCTGTCCTTCTGATAAACTTATGGCATCGGATTCGAATGGGGTGTCATCTTGCTCAGATGCAATCACTGGAACAGGGTCTAACTCATCTTCCGAGTCCAACTCTCCTTGGTGATTTGATTCAATCCTTCTTGCTTTCTTGGGTGCTGACAAAAAGCTCAATAGGGATACCTGAGGCTGTGACTGTCTTTTTGCCATCTTTAAAATGGAGAGCAGCTGGAACTATCACATGATATAGTACTGTAGATGGTAATGATTAAATGTAGGTGTCAATTGTCATGTCAAACCACAATACAGGTTTGCTAATCAGCTGGTCAATCACAGCATTCCCAAATTCATTCCCAAATTTTAGAGAGTGGGGGGGCTCTGCCCCTCTACTTCAAAATGTGGGGGGGCTGGAGCCCCCCCCCCCAGTATCTTAGCCACTGTCTACTAGGACAGGTATAGTTGGCCTCACAGGAGCTGGAGGACCTCTACTAGGACAGGCATAGTCAGCCTTACAGGAGCTGGAGGGCCACTACTAGGACAGGTATAGTCAGCCTTACAGGAGCTGGAGGGCCACTACTAGGACGTGTATAGTCAGCCTTACAGGAGCTGGAGGGCCACTACTAGGACAGGTATAGTCAGCCTTACAGGAGCTGGAGGGCCACTACTAGGACAGGTATAGTCAGCCTCACAGGAGCTGGAGGGCCACTACTAGGACAGGCATAGTCAGCCTTACAGGAGCTGGAGGGCCACTACTAGGACAGGTATAGTCAGCCTTACAGGAGCTGGAGGGTTACTACTAGGACAGGTATAGTCAGCCTTACAGGAGCTGGAGGGCCACTACTAGGACAGGTATAGTCAGCATTTAAGGGCTAGGAAGGGACTTAAAAAGACAGCAGAACAGAGCTCTGTATTTCTTCAATGTTCCAGTCACACAAGATAGAATGGCTATGTGAGGCATGTGTTTTGCTAGACATGTACTAACACTGTTTTTGTTGGGGTGTGGCTGAGGATCCAAAGCTGAATGGCTACCATCCTTTGCAGCAGGGACATGGCCGGAAAATTGAAATGTTTGACTGGGGTAGTGGAGCTGAGGATGGTGTGTGTATGTGGATTAAGGTGAGGGAACTTAATGTGGGAAAGTTGAGGTTTGTTGTGCAGTGCTCTGGTGAGTGTGTGTGTGTGCGTGTGCCTGTGTGAGGATGTCAGGGTGGAGGAGGCACAGATGCAGGGTGATCCTAGTTGCCATTCTTGCCACTAATCTAATGTAGCGGCTCTTCCTGGCTCACACTTGCTCTCTGGGTTCCACTCGGCTTCTCAGTCCTCAGGGAGAGACTGGTTCTCTTTGAAGTGTCATGCTGGGAATTTTGTCTCATTATATATATAGTCACAGTAGATAATGGACTTGATAGTGTGATAATAAACTCTTATTGCAAAGGTAACGACATGGTGGTATCTTTGTCTGTGCTAAGAATGAGTTGCTCTATGCAAGATGGTGCATATATGGAGTGGTGAGCAGGTGTTCCCACTTCTTAACCAAGCACAGCAAGGCTGGGATTGATTAAAAAAATATGCAAGTTGAACTTTCCCTGGATGTTAGAGTTGGAGGCTGGACATGAAGGTGGCATGTTTGCTCTGCTGATAATATAATCGGTTTCTAAGGAAGGTCGCCATCGCTGAGCGACATGTATCGACTTGCCTCGCACGACTCATGGAAGGAGGAGCCTAGTGAAGCATGTGAAGGGCAATGGTAGGTTGAGTTGGGTTTGGGGAGACTGTGCAGTGTCTAGGAGAGTACAGTAGAGGTCATAGAAACATGCTGGTTGCATTTATTTTGAACGCACGTAGACACTCACCATTTCCAACCCTCTCACTAAAATGGAGCAACTGACGCTAACAAACAAACCAAAAAGTTAACATTTACGCGACTTTTAGCTGCAGTGACGCTGACCTTAGAGGCGCTGACTGAAAGGTCAGCGCATCCACACCCAGCCTTCCTAAGGTAATCAAAGCGCACCAGATTTGTGCCACGAGGCAAATTATTTTTTTGATGCTGGGACTCTTCTTTGCTTTGAGCTTTTGAGAGGACAGACCATCTTTGTTCTACAGCTCCTGTTCCACCTGCATAAGGTGTTGAAAATCTATCATGAAGCACATGGTGAAAAACAGTGAGTAGATTCTGTATATGAAGTGACATCGCCAAGACCTCTTTTCAGCTAGTAGCTGGGTCTTCACAGGTTGGTAAGTTATAGCTTCTGTACTAGCTGGCATTTGCAAGCCTTACTACAGTGTAGTTGTTCCATAAGAAAGGCTTGGCAAAACTTAGATAAAGTGTCTGTAGCTGAACTTTATCTAGACTAGTTGGTAGTTTGTGCATCAGCATTCTCTAACTGCAATTATTGCAGCATAGAGTTTGTTTTGTCTAGTTTGATTTGGGATGTTAGTGGGAGAGGAAAAAAGTAGACGGCCTTTTCATAAGATTATTTGAACATGCTCATTGGGAACAAATAAAAGTAGGTAGTATTTTGGTGATGAGCCTAGGCCACCAATTAACCCTTCCAAGTCTCCAAGTCTCCATCAACATGTGTCCAAATTATCCAGACATCTATCCCACGCTCCACCAATCTGTTGACACATTCTTATTTGGAGATGGAATTTAAAAAATGGTTCTGCCTCAAAAGTGAGTAACTTTATTGGACAATGTGTTTGTGTGTTTGTTTCTTCTCCTCAGCATATATACTAATAGAATGTTCTTCATTGGAGAAGAACCAGAGGAAGCTAACCCACTGTGTGCCACTTCTGGAGAACAGGTTGGCTCCAGTAACTCCCCCAGTGCCTCAGCCTTCTCCAGTGCCTACTCAAGGTTCAAAGAAGTATTGGCATCCCATTGCTCCACCTGCTTTAGTGCCACAACTTTCAGACCGTTGATTTAGAGGTGGTCACTCAAAAGTGGGACTACTACTATTTTTTTAAACATTTTCCTCAATTAAGAGGGAATATGTTCTTTGTTGTTGCTACAACGAAGTACACAACAATTGAGTTGAAACCACATCTTATATCATGTAATTGAGGAGTCGTCCAGGCAGCAATCAGAGACAGCAATTATAATATATGTAAGATATGCTGGCTCAGGTAACTCCTCCAGTGTCTTGAGCTTCAATATGGAGTTCATTGCTCCACCCACCTTAGTGCCAGATCAGTGGTTGATTGTAGATTTGAATGAGGTCGCTCAATTATACTGCCAACACATTTCCCACAGAAGGGCTAGGATTGTCTTTTCTTAGTTCCAGAGCCTTCATTCTCCACACCTGAAGTACTGCAGTGTAGTGCTAGTCTCGTGTTCCAAACTTCAATCGAGCATCGGCCCCAGCGAGAGCACAGCAGTGTAGTCAAGCATGTCTTCAACCAAGCACTTTTGTTCTACTATCGAGCATAGATCTCCACACCTCTAGCTTGCTATAAATCAGTGTTTATAGCAAGCAAGAGGTGTGGAGACCTATGCTCGACTGTGGAAGTAAAGTGCTTCAGGTGGGAGATGTTCGACTACTTCATGGGGCTGACCCTCGATTGGAGTACAGAACAGGAGGCTAAGACTAAACTTTACCTCAAGTGGGAAGAATGAAGTCTTTGGAGTGAAGAGAAGTCTTGTAAATGCTCAATTACACAGTTTATTTCTGCTTGCCACCATTTGTTTCCTGCGTTGTTTAATGTTTACGGTGTGCGTTTATGGCCTGTGTTTTTTAACTCTGTATGCAATGCAACCACCATCTTTTCTTGGCTCGTACTGTATGTAGCTCAGCCCTCACTCTTCCCCTAGAGAGGCCCCTGTGTTTCCTCTCTTTGTGTGTATGGAACCATTTCTTCCAGGATCATCATTGTCACCCATGAAATATTTATATTAACTATAATATGAGCATTCAGGCTTCAGTGTAATTTGTAGAATATGTATGCCAATCTTATTTTGTAATGCATGTTGCATGATACTGTACTGATTCATAGCTCTTTTACATAATGCACATCCAGCAACATGTAAAGACAGTAATGAATACAAGACCAAAAAACACAGACCATTATTGTTTATTAGTCCGCTATTCTACTGGTACGCTAATACCCCTTACCAAAATCCTGGGGAGAACATGGGGCGTGGCAGGCAGGGTGTTCTATTTTGTGTAATGCCAAATTTAACCCCCTCATTATATATATTTGTTGCCACGTGTGCAAGTGCCTCAGAGGAGAGGCAGACTATGAGAATTAGTGTGTGTTGCTTGGTAGTGGTGTTGTGTGTGTCCCATTATATATATTTGTTCCCACGTGTGCAAGTGCCTCAGAGGAGAGACAGACTATGAGAATTAGTGTGTGTTGCTTGGTAGTGGTGTTGTGTGTGTCTCATTATATATATTTGTTTCCACGTGTGCAAGTGCCTCAGAGGAGAGGCAGACTATGAGAATTAGTGTGTGTTGCTTGGTAGTGGTGTTGTGTGTGTCTCATTATATATATTTGTTCCCACGTGTGCAAGTGCCTCAGAGGAGGGGCAGACTATGAGAATTAGTGTGTGTTGCTTGGTAGTGGTGTTGTGTGTGTCTCATTATATATATTTGTTCCCACGTGTGCAAGTGCCTCAGAGGAGGGTCAGACTATGAGAATTAGTGTGTGTTGCTTGGTAGTGGTGTTGTGTGTGTCTCATTATATATATTTGTTCCCACGTGTGCAAGTGCCTCAGAGGAGGGGCAGACTATGAGAATTAGTGTGTGTTGCTTGGTAGTGGTGTTGTGTGTGTCTCATTATATATATTTGTTCCCACGTGTGCAAGTGCCTCAGAGGAGGGGCAGACTATGAGAATTAGTGTGTGTTGCTTGGTAGTGGTGTTGTGTGTGTCTCATTATATATATTTGTTCCCACGTGTACAAGTGCCTCAGAGGAGAGGTTGACTATGAGAATTAGTGTGTGTTGCTTGGTAGTGGTGTTGTGTGTGTCTCATTATATATATTTGTTCCCACGTATACAAGTGCCTCAGAGGAGAGGCAGACTATGAGAATTAGTGTGTGTTGCTTGGTAGTGGTGTTGTGTGTGTCGCATTATATATATTTGTTCCCACGTGTGCAAGTGCCTCAGAGGAGAGGCAGACTATGAGAATTAGTGTGTGTTGCTTGGTAGTGGTGTTGTGTGTGTCGCATTATATATATTTGTTCCCACGTGTGCAAGTGCCTCAGAGGAGGGGCAGACTATGAGAATTAGTGTGTGTTGCTTGGTAGTGGTGTTGTGTGTGTCTCATTATATATATTTGTTCCCACGTGTGCAAGTGCCTCAGAGGAGGGGCAGACTATGAGAATTAGTGTGTGTTGCTTGGTAGTGGTGTTGTGTGTGTCTCATTATATATATTTGTTCCCACGTGTGCAAGTGCCTCAGAGGAGGGGCAGACTATGAGAATTAGTGTGTGTTGCTTGGTAGTGGTGTTGTGTGTGTCTCATTATATATATTTGTTCCCACGTGTACAAGTGCCTCAGAGGAGAGGTGGACTATGAGAATTAGTGTGTGTTGCTTGGTAGTGGTGTTGTGTGTGTCTCATTATATATATTTGTTCCCACGTGTGCAAGTGCCTCAGAGGAGGGGCAGACTATGAGAATTAGTGTGTGTTGCTTGGTAGTGGTGTTGTGTGTGTCTCATTATATATATTTGTTCCCACGTGTGCAAGTACCTCAGAGGAGAGGCAGACTATGAGAATTAGTGTGTGTTGCTTGGTAGTGGTGTTGTGTGTGTCTAATTATATATATTTGTTCCCACGTGTACAAGTGCCTCAGAGGAGGGGCAGACTATGAGAATTAGTGTGTGTTGCTTGGTAGTGGTGTTGTGTGTGTCTCATTATATATATTTGTTCCCACGTGTGCAAGTGCCTCAGAGGAGCGGCAGACTATGAGAATTAGTGTGTGTTGCTTGGTAGTGGTGTTGTGTGTGTCTCATTATATATATTTGTTCCCACGTGTGCAAGTGCCTCAGAGGAGGGGTATACTATGAGAATTAGTGTGTGTTGCTTGGTAGTGGTGTTGTATGTGTCTCATTATATATATTTGTTCCCACGTGTGCACGTGCCTCAGAGGAGGGGCAGACTATGAGAATTAGTGTGTGTTGCTTGGTAGTGGTGTTGTGTGTGTCTCATTATATATATTTGTTCCCACGTGTGCACGTGCCTCAGAGGAGGGGCAGACTATGAGAATTAGTGTGTGTTGCTTGGTAGTGGTGTTGTGTGTGTCTCATTATATATATTTGTTCCCACGTGTGCAAGTGCCTCAGAGGAGGGGCAGACTATGAGAATTAGTGTGTGCTGCTTGGTAGTGGTGTTGTGTGTGTCTCATTATATATATTTGTTCCCACGTGTGCACGTGCCTCAGAGGAGGGGCAGACTATGAGAATTAGTGTGTGTTGCTTGGTAGTGGTGTTGTGTGTGTCTCATTATATATATTTGTTCCCACGTGTGCACGTGCTTCAGAGGAGGGGCAGACTATGAGAATTAGTGTGTGTTGCTTGGTAGTGGTGTTGTGTGTGTCTCATTATATATATTTGTTCCCGCATGAAGTGCCTCAGAGGAGGGGTAGACTATGAGAATTAGTGTGTGTTGCTTGGTAGTGGTGTTGTGTGTGTCTCATTATATATATTTGTTCCCACGTATGCAAGTGCCTTAGAGGAGGGGTAGACTATGAGAATTAGTGTGTGTTGCTTGGTAGTGGTGTTGTGTGTGTCTCATTATATATATTTGTTCCCACGTGTGCAAGTGCCTCAGAGGAGGGGTAGACTATGAGAATTAGTGTGTGTTGCTTGGTAGTGGTGTTGTGTGTGTCTCATTATATATATTTGTTCCCACGTGTGCAAGTGCCTCAGAGGAGAGGCAGACTATGAGAATTAGTGTGTGTTGCTTGGTAGTGGTGTTGTGTGTGTCTCATTATATATATTTGTTCCCATGTGTGCAAGTGCCTCAGAGGAGGGGCAGACTATGAGAATTAGTGTGTGTTGCTTGGTAGTGGTGTTGTGTGTGTCTCATTATATATATTTGTTCCCATGTGTGCAAGTGCCTCAGAGGAGGGGCAGACTATGAGAATTAGTGTGTGTTGCTTGGTAGTGGTGTTGTGTGTGTCTCATTATATATATTTGTTCCCACGTGTACAAGTGCCTCAGAGGAGGGGCAGACTATGAGAATTAGTGTGTGTTGCTTGGTAGTGGTGTTGTGTGCGTCTCATTATATATATCTGTTACCACGTGTGCAAGTGCCTCAGAGGAGAGGCAGACTATGAGAATTAGTGTGTGTTGCTTGGTAGTGGTGTTGTGTGTGTCTCATTATATATATTTGTTCCCACGTGTGCAAGTGCCTCAGAGGTGGGGCAGACTATGAGAATTAGTGTGTGTTGCTTGGTAGTGGTGTTGTGTGTGTCTCATTATATATATTTGTTCCCACGTGTGCAAGTGCCTCAGAGGAGGGGCAGACTATGAGAATTAGTGTGTGTTGCTTGGTAGTGGTGTTGTGTGTGTCTCATTATATATATTTGTTCCCACGTGTGCAAGTACCTCAGAGGACAGGCAGACTATGAGAATTAGTGTGTGTTGCTTGGTAGTGGTGTTGTGTGTGTCTCATTATATATATTTGTTCCCACGTATGCAAGTGCCTCAGAGGAGGGGCAGACTATGAGAATTAGTGTGTGTTGCTTGGTAGTGGTGTTGTGTGTGTCTCATTATATATATTTGTTCCCACGTGTGCAAGTACCTCAGAGGAGGGGTATACTATGAGAATTAGTGTGTGTTGCTTGGTAGTGGTGTTGTGTGTGTCTCATTATATATATTTGTTCCCACGTGTGCAAGTGCCTCAGAGGAGGGGTAGACTATGAGAATTAGTGTGTGTTGCTTGGTAGTGGTGTTGTGTGTGTCTCATTATATATATTTGTTCCCACGTGTGCAAGTGCCTCAGGGGAGGGGCAGACTATGAGAATTAGTGTGTGTTGCTTGGTAGTGGTGTTGTGTGTGTCATTATATATATTTGTTCCCACGTGTGCAAGTGCCTCAGAGGAGGGGTAGACTATGAGAATTAGTGTGTGTTGCTTGGTAGTGGTGTTGTGTGTGTCTCATTATATATATTTGTTCCCACGTGTGCAAGTGCCTCAGAGGAGGGGCAGACTATGAGAATTAGTGTGTGTTGCTTGGTAGTGGTGTTGTGTGTGTCTCATTATATATATTTGTTCCCACGTGTGCAAGTGCCTCAGAGGAGGGGTAGACTATGAGAATTAGTGTGTGTTGCTTGGTAGTGGTGTTGTGTGTGTCTCATTATATATATTTGTTCCCACGTGTGCAAGTACCTCAGAGGAGAGGCAGACTATGAGAATTAGTGTGTGTTGCTTGGTAGTGGTGTTGTGTGTGTCTCATTATATATATTTGTTCCCACGTGTGCAAGTGCCTCAGAGGAGGGGCAGACTATGAGAATTAGTGTGTGTTGCTTGGTACTGGTGTTGTGTGTGTCTCATTATATATATTTGTTCCCACGTATGCAAGTGCCTTAGAGGAGAGGCAGACTATGAGAATTAGTGTGTGTTGCTTGGTAGTGGTGTTGTGTGTGTCTCATTATATATATTTGTTCCCACGTGTGCAAGTGCCTCAGAGGAGGGGTAGACTATGAGAATTAGTGTGTGTTGCTTGGTAGTGGTGTTGTGTGTGTCTCATTATATATATTTGTTCCCACGTGTGCAAGTGCCTCAGAGGAGGGGCAGACTATGAGAATTAGTGTGTGTTGCTTGGTAGTGGTGTTGTGTGTGTCTCATTATATATATTTGTTCCCACGTATGCAAGTGCCTTAGAGGAGGGGTAGACTTTGAGAATTAGTGTGTGTTGCTTGGTAGTGGTGTTGTGTGTGTCTCATTATATATATTTGTTCCCACGTGTGCAAGTGCCTCAGAGGAGGGGCAGACTATGAGAATTAGTGTGTGTTGCTTGGTAGTGGTGTTGTGTGTGTCTCATTATATATATTTGTTCCCACGTGTGCAAGTGCCTCAGAGGAGAGACAGACTATGAGAATTAGTGTGTGTTGCTTGGTAGTGGTGTTGTGTGTGTTCTTCTCCCTCCCTTGATGTGCATAAAGTCTGGCTGTGTGGGGTGTGGCCTCCTGTTGCTAGTGGTTGGGCAGAGCTGAGGTGGGTGGCTTTGTGTGATGGTGTGCATGTCCTTTGCTGGTGTTTGCACTGTGGGGGGTATTGGTGGACTGTGTGTTGGTGGTATTGCCTGGGGACTGGTGGGGTGTGTGAGGTGTGCTTGGGTATGAATGGGGTGGGTTTATAGTTGGTGTATTTGATTGTGTGGTTGGGTGGGAGAGTTGCACTATCTGTAGGGAGGGTGGGAGTGTTGTTTTGGATTTGGTTGTGGTGGAGAGGATGTTGGGATTGCTTTGTGGAATTGATTGCTTTTGCAGGGAGGCTGGTTGTGATGGTAAGGGCTTGGTGGCACAGCCCTGTGGCTAAGGTTAGGTGTTGGGGGGGTTTGCAAGAAACTTTGTGGGCAATATTTTGGTTCTTTATGAAAGGTTCTTGGTCAGTATATATTTGGTAGCACACTCACTTATGATCTGAAGTATCTCCTCACACGAAATAATCACTAGGTTCCATGGCTCTACACTTCCTGATGGCTAAACTTTGTCACATCCTTACACTCTGCAACTCGTGTTCTTCACTAGGAGTAATGCAACACTCAATCCAACTTCCCTCAGATTAAGTAAGGCTCTCAGAGTTTCCAGGTGAGCATATCTGCTCCCCCTGGCAGGCCTGAGGCATTGCCCTTGCATCTCACTATCCAGTCTCTCTAATGTGAGTGCACGCTTGGAAAAGTGTGAGGTCAAATGTCATGTACATCTGATTGGCCACATTATAATGAGCATGACATCATATCTGTGAGGTCACGTGTGCAACTCCCGTAAGTTTGAAGATGCTGACTAGACACAAACAGAATCTTTTATACACGTACACTACACATTAGAGAACCTACATAACGAGACCACACACACCTGATATACTGGTTCACACAGGAGCTTCACAATGGTTGGAAATGATGACTACTGAAGAAGGAAAGTTGTAGCTATAAATTTGACCTCCATAGTGACTGCAGGCATGGTGGTTACTCTATGAGAGGTGGTTGCTATGCACAGTTGGGACTAAGCTACGAGGTTAGAAGTGGAGGGGCACGCACTATAATCTTAATTATGTTGCAAGCATGTGTGGTCTTCTAATATTAATCCCTTTCCTGAGTGTGTGCTGCAGTACATGTACATAGTTGCTGTAATTATGATTATGACATCATCTGCAACTATTTCTTGATGCACTTTTATATGTAGACACGATGTCACAGGGCTTGAGCCAGGAAGACATTGAAAGGCTGAAAGAGGTGCGTATTTGACATTATTGTTGATAACTGTGTTGACCATTCCCAGGCAAAATAGTGATGCAACACTATGCCATAGCTTGGGAGTATTTCAGTTTCCTAGGAGGAGTTAAGCTCAAGTTCCTCCAACTAAGTTTTAAGTCTATAGCTTCAAGATCTAGTTTTACAGCAGTGATGAGACTAACAGAGGCAGAAGAAGGTTCCCCAGTTTCTACGACAACCATGTGCTCACAATCTTAGCTGGTCCTTGTACTAAAACAGAACTGTAGTGTTCCTGAAGTTTTAGTGATTCTAAATGATGCTTATCTGAACAAGTCATTCCCTTAATTAGTTAATAATAGAACAGAACATGCCCTACCAGCTTACACTAGCATGAATATAGCAAAGGAGTAGTTAAATACAGAAGTGACTGGTAGCTAAAAACAGTTCAGCAGTAGCCAGTTACTAGTGCAGTTATTAGTTCAACAGGATGAACTCTTTCAAGCTCCAGAGCTAAATCAAACATTAATATCAAGTCACAAAATCTTGATTGCCATTAGCAATTAAGTTTCATGTTGCACCATTGTTAACAGACATTGTGGTACAAAGAAACTCAACCACATGGTATGAATATGATTATAGATGTTTTAATGATGGAGGAATGCATTCATGACACTAGCAATTAGGTCATGTGGTAGTACACAGAGTGTTGTTAAAATAACAATCACAACTTAACCACAATCATCATTCATGCCACATCTGCTTATCAACAACATTTCTTGTCTGCCATATTTGGGTATTTTAAAGGTACTAAACTGGTTTGTAAGAAGATTATCTCCAGTACTCTTCCTTGGTGTAGTATTCTAAAGAACAGTGCTGCTGCCTAGAACTGGAGTGGGAGTGGCAGGTGCATAGTATAGTAGGTGGAGCTGGCGCCTCATTGCCCATCAAGTCTGTCCAACTAATGACTTCACTTTCAACACAAATTTCTGCACGAGTCAAAGATGATAAATCTCACAAAAAATTTATTCTGGGATATCTATCTATAATATAATAGAACATGGCTACGATCGTCAACAGGAAATATAGTTGGGTGGGGAGGGCTACAAGTTTGAGTGTGACAGCCCAATTAGTATGCCAGGGCCAGCGGAAGGAAGAGCATTGGTTTTGAGTATGACGTTGGAAATGCAGCGATAACAGAGATCAAAAAGGAGGAAGCCAAACTAACCACAACACATTATTTAACTTCATTTGGTTTGCTGTTAAAAAGGAGAGCAGACGAAACTGCACGGTGTTGGTGACCCTTTACCATTTAAGATTATGCACACCAATATTATACTGCTTCTAATATCAGTAGGTGGTTGGTTAGATATGGTAAAGGGTCATCTACTGGTTGTGGTTGGGCTCTTATTTGCTTTCTTTGTTCCAATAAAGTTGTTATTATTTAAATATGCATTATGTTGTAGTATATATTCAGGGGTGTAGGATGGCACTGCTAAAGTGCAGAGGCCCAACTTGACCACACCTATTTTGATTGGAATAGGTGTGGCTAAGTCATAGGGTTTTGACCTATAGTTTTCAGTTGAAGCACTCAACAAACTAACATCAAACTTCTACATCACTTGGCAAAATTTTGGCTGATGATTGTTTCTCTGTGACCTGAACTCCTAAGGAAGGCCTTCCCAAGATTGATCGAGTTTAACTTGTCAGTGCACTCCATGTATATGTGAAGCATCATGGCATTGTCCAGTCTAGATTGAGTTATTGCCGCTCAAAAATAAGTCTTGATGCGACGCAATGAGCTGAAGGAGCATTGTCTTGAGGCATTTGTAGCAGGCATGACGAGTATAAATGAAGCAAGCTTGCTCCTGGGCATGGGCAAAACCTGTATTAAGTTATCTTTGTGCTCAATTGTATATCATCAAGATATTCTGTGACAAATGGAAGTCCCCGGAAAATCTTAACCACAAGTTTTTGGAATGTGCTTGGGGCGCCAGTCAGTCCAAATGGCATTCGCCTGAATTGAAAGAGCCCATACCTGGGCCTGGGCAGAATGTAGTTTTCTCGTAATCCTCTAGGCTAACTGGAATCTGTCACCCATTTTGGAGGTCGAGGGTTGAGAAAATAGTAGAGCCAGAAATTGAGCCTGGTCAGGTAAGGGAAGGAGGTAGGCATCCTTGGCTGGCCTTTTATTTAGTTCACAATAGTCAACACACAACTGAATCTCTACAGATTTCTTCTTTACGAACACTGCCGGGGCCATCCAAGGGCTACTACTCTCCTCGACAATCCCTTGTCCAACGTGTGTCCTGTATCTTTTGTTCAACTTCCTCTCTGTAGTGAGCTGGAATATGTCTTGTTGGTACCCTGGGGACCCAATGGTAGGAATATAGTGGAAGCGTGGGTCATACCTGGGGTCCCTATGGTAGGAATATAGTGGAAGCGTGGGTCATACCTGGGGTCCCTATGGTAGGAATATAGTGGAAGGCAGCGTGGGTCATACCTGGGGTCCCTATGGTAGGAATATAGTGGAAGGTAGCGTGGGTCATTACTGGGGCCCCTATGGTAGGAATATAGTGGAAGGTAGCGTGGGTCATACCTGGGGTCATTCGAAACACAACTTTGCAGTCCTGAATAACAGCTTGGAAGTGGGCCTTCCAGGAATTCAAAACATATCTCATCTTTGAATTGTCGTATGGTACATACTTCTATACCCAGCATGGCATCTTCCACAACTGCAGCCACGTAAGGCTTTGTTTTATTATCGTGTGCGCCCTCAAATATTGGCTGTCACACTTGTGTATGTATTGGAGCCCGGATGTGATCCGAAATCTGCATTGACTCACCAGATGCTGTAACAAGCTGTATTTGTAGCTTTGCGGTTTGGATCTTTACACTCTCCTTGAGTCGGGCCACCACTTCTCTCCGCACCAGTGACCCCGAATCTAGTAGCATCTCGGCTGGTTGACCTCCCACCTCCCCCATTATTACAGCTGCTGCCACTCCCACATTACTGTTCCTGGGCTTACTGTTGGATGGGTCTGGTAAGGATCTGTTGTCCTGGACCGGTGCCCTGTTGTCGTTCCCCCACTGACACTCCCTTGCAACATGTCCTTGTCCAGCAAACAAAAAACATCGATGACCATCTCTCACTCACACCATCCCAGTTGGCCACACCTGAAACAATGGCTTAGCCTTTGCCACTGCAGCTGTTGAGATGTTGTGAGTGCAGCCTCCTGTACTGTTGTCTTAGTCTCACCTGTTGATTGCAGTTGTCTGCCCACTACTGGTGGGAAACCTGACAAAAACTGATGCAATAGCAACTCTTCCTTTGCTCCGGCATCAAGATTCAGCATTGCATGCTCCAATAACTTTTTCAAGTCACCAAGAAAGGGAGTCTGAACCATCACCAAGAGATGAGGGGGTTAAGCTGATAAGAAGAGCAGCACATTGTGGCCTTGTGCTTCACCTTATGCAACTTCAGAGGTGTATTGGATTTAATTGGCAAATAAGACTCCATATAGAGCACAACCACTTGTCAACTCTGGACCGTTTAAAACCATTTTGCTATTTCCTCTAATAGAGTGTGTGCAAACTATTCATTTGGACCACGTAGAACCTGCTAGGTCTATATGAAAGTGCAAAGGGATCGCAGGCATGCCATATTTAACTGAGCATGAGCACCAGCTTTAGTGATACAGGCACGTGCATTTTCAAGCTAATTTGCTGATTGGATATGGGGCAGGGCACTATATATCGGTCTTATTTTTAGGCCATGCCCTCAGGCACAGTCGACTACTAGACTATTGAGCAGTGGAGCTTATTAGCAGTTGTTGGAGCAAAACATTGTGACACCCGAGCTATTATTAGTGAGTGTGTTTAGCAGTTAGTCGTCCTCTATAGTCGTAGGTCCTCCTCAACTCTCCCATACTCTCCCACGCTGATGCTGGTGAAGGGATCATCTCCACTGTCATCAGTATTGTTGAGGGGAACGGTCTCTGTGGTGATGGTCTCTGCATCATAGGACTTGTTCCTTGCAGGTGCTGTTGTTGCTTGTGTATTAATCATCAAATAAGGGTAGGGTATATGTGCGCGGACAATTCTAAGGTGCTAACTAATTTACTGAAGATGAGAACTAGGCAGGTAAGTATTGGAGGGTGCGAGATGTCGAGGAAGTATGCAACTATGTACTAATGATTTTAAATGGTGGAGGGATATCTAATTGTTATGGTCAGCATATTGGCTCAGTCTTGTTTCAAACCAGCTTCTCCTTTGCCATTTCATCTCTCCCAAATATTCTCAATAAGCTGTGGCTGACCCTACATGGGGACAGTCAACTATAGCAACAAGACATGGCATGTGCTGATGTGTGTAGTGTACAACTACAATACACAAGTCAGCAAAAGTGTTTAAGAGGCTTGGAGACCTGAAGCTCAGACTTGATGTGGTCCTCCAATACTCTACTATAATATACAGAAACAACAATAGGCAAGTCAGCAAAAGTGTTTAAGAGGCTTGGAGACCTGAAGCTCAGACTTGGTGTGGTCCTCCAATACTCTACTATAATATACAGAAACAACAATAGACAAGTCAGCAAAAGTGTTTAAGAGGCTTGGAGACCTGAAGCTCAGACTTGGTGTGGTCCTCCAATACTCTACTATAATATACAGAAACAACAATACACAAGTCAGCAAAAGTGTTTAAGAGGCTTGGAGACCTGAAGCTCAGACTTGGTGTGGTCCTCCAATACTCTACTATAATATACAGAAACAACAATAGTCAAGTCAGCAAAAGTGTTTAAGAGGCTTGGAGACCTGAAGCTCAGACTTGGTGTGGTCCTCCAATACTCTACTATAATATACAGAAACAACAATAGTCAAGCCAGCAAAAGTGTTTAAGAGGCTTGGAGACCTGAAGCTCAGACTTGGTGTGCTCCTCCAATACTCTACTATAATATACAGAAACAACAATAGGCAAGTCAGCAAAAGTGTTTAAGAGGCTTGGAGACCTGAAGCTCAGACTTGGTGTGGTCCTCCAATACTCTACTATACTATACAGAAACAACAATAGGCAAGTCAGCAAAAGTGTTTAAGAGGCTTGGAGACCTGAAGCTCAGACTTGGTGTGGTCCTCCAATACTCTACTATAATATACAGAAACAACAATAGGCAAGTCAGCAAAAGTGTTTAAGAGGCTTGGAGACCTGAAGCTCAGACTTGGTGTGGTCCTCCAATACTCTACTATAATATACAGAAACAACAATAGAGAAGTCAGCAAAAGTGTTTAAGAGGCTTGGAGACCTGAAGCTCAGACTTGGTGTGGTCCTCCAATACTCTACTATAATATACAGAACAACAATAGACAAGTCAGCAAAAGTGTTTAAGAGGCTTGGAGACCTGAAGCTCAGACTTGGCGTGGTCCTCCAATACTCTACTATAATATACAGAAACAACAATAGACAAGTCAGCAAAAGTGTTTAAGAGGCTTGGAGACCTGAAGCTCAGACTTGGTGAGGTCCTCCAATACTCTACTATAATATACAGAAACAACAATACACAAGTCAGCAAAAGTGTTTAAGAGGGTTGGAGACCTGAAGCTCAGACTTGGTGTGGTCCTCCAATACTCTACTATAATATACAGAAACAACAATAGACAAGTCAGCAAAAGTGTTTAAGAGGCTTGGAGACCTGAAGCTCAGACTTGGTGAGGTCCTCCAATACTCTACTATAATATACAGAAACAACAATAGACAAGTTAGCAAAAGTGTTTAAGAGGCTTGGAGACCTGAAGCTCAGACTTGGTGTGGTCCTCCAATACTCTACTATAATATACAGAAACAACAATAGACAAGTCAGCAAAAGTGTTTAAGATGCTTGGGGACCTGAAGCTCAGACTTGGTGTGGTCCTCCAATACTCTACTATAATATACAGAAACAACAATAGGCAAGTCAGCAAAAGTGTTTAAGAGGCTTGGAGACCTGAAGCTCAGACTTGGTGTGGTCCTCCAATACTCTACTATAATATACAGAAACAACAATAGTCAAGTCAGCAAAAGTGTTTAAGATGCTTGGGGACCTGAAGCTCAGACTTGGTGTGGTCCTCCAATACTCTACTATAATATACAGAAACAACAATACACAAGTCAGCAAAAGTGTTTAAGAGGCTTGGAGACCTGAAGCTCAGACTTGGTGTGGTCCTCCAATACTCTACTATAATATACAGAAACAACAATAGGCAAGTCAGCAAAAGTGTTTAAGAGGCTTGGAGACCTGAAGCTCAGACTTGGTGTGGTCCTCCAATACTCTACTATACTATACAGAAACAACAATAGACAAGTCAGCAAAAGTGTTTAAGAGGCTTGGAGACCTGAAGCTCAGACTTGGTGTGGTCCTCCAATACTCTACTATAATATACAGAAACAACAATAGTCAAGTCAGCAAAAGTGTTTAAGAGGCTTGGAGACCTGAAGCTCAGACTTGGTGTGGTCCTCCAATACTCTACTATAATATACAGAAACAACAATAGACAAGTCAGCAAAAGTGTTTAAGAGGCTTGGAGACCTGAAGCTCAGACTTGGTGTGGTCCTCCAATACTCTACTATAATATACAGAAACAACAATAGACAAGTCAGCAAAAGTGTTTAAGAGGCTTGGAGACCTGAAGCTCAGACTTGGTGTGGTCCTCCAATACTCTACTATAATATACAGAAACAACAATAGTCAAGTCAGCAAAAGTGTTTAAGAGGCTTGGAGACCTGAAGCTCAGACTTGGTGTGGTCCTCCAATACTCTACTATAATATACAGAAACAACAATACACAAGTCAGCAAAAGTGTTTAAGAGGCTTGGAGACCTGAAGCTCAGACTTGGTGTGGTCCTCCAATACTCTACTATAATATACAGAAACTACAATAGACAAGTCAGCAAAAGTGTTTAAGAGGCTTGGAGACCTGAAGCTCAGACTTGATGTGGTCCTCCAATACTCTACTATAATATACAGAAACAACAATACACAAGTCAGCAAAAGTGTTTAAGAGGCTTGGATACCTGAAGCTCAGACTTGGTGTGGTCCTCTAATACTCTACTATAATATACAGAAACAACAATAGACAAGTCAGCAAAAGTGTTTAAGAGGCTTGGAGACCTGAAGCTCAGACTTGGTGAGGTCCTCCAATACTCTACTATAATATACAGAAACAACAATAGGCAAGTCAGCAAAAGTGTTTAAGAGGCTTGGAGACCTGAAGCTCAGACTTGGTGTGGTCCTCCAATACTCTACTATAATATACAGAAACAACAATAGGCAAGTCAGCAAAAGTGTTTAAGAGGCTTGGAGACCTGAAGCTCAGACTTGGTGTGGTCCTCCAATACTCTACTATAATATACAGAAACAACAATAGACAAGTCAGCAAAAGTGTTTAAGAGACTTGGAGACCTGAAGCTCAGACTTGGTGTGGTCCTCCAATACTCTACTATAATATACAGAAACAACAATAGAGAAGTCAGCAAAAGTGTTTAAGAGGCTTGGAGACCTGAAGCTCAGACTTGGTATGGTCCTCCAATACTCTACTATAATATACAGAAACAACAATAGAGAAGTCAGCAAAAGTGTTTAAGAGGCTTGGAGACCTGAAGCTCAGACTTGGTGTGGTCCTCCAATAATCTACTATAATATACAGAAACAACAATAGAGAAGTCAGCAAAAGTGTTTAAGAGGCTTGGAGACCTGAAGCTCAGACTTGGTGTGGTCCTCCAATACTCTACTATAATATACAGAAACAACAATAGAGAAGTCAGCAAAAGTGTTTAAGAGGCTTGGAGACCTGAAGCTCAGACTTGGTGTGGTCCTCCAATACTCTACTATAATATACAGAAACAACAATAGAGAAGTCAGCAAAAGTGTTTAAGAGGCTTGGAGACCTGAAGCTCAGACTTGGTGTGGTCCTCCAATAATCTACTATAATATACAGAAACAACAATAGAGAAGTCAGCAAAAGTGTTTAAGAGGCTTGGAGACCTGAAGCTCAGACTTGGTGTGGTCCTCCAATACTCTACTATAATATACAGAAACAACAATAGAGAAGTCAGCAAAAGTGTTTAAGAGGCTTGGAGACCTGAAGCTCAGACTTGGTGTGGTCCTCCAATACTCTACTATAATATACAGAAACAACAATAGGCAAGTCAGCAAAAGTGTTTAAGAGGCTTGGAGACCTGAAGCTCAGACTTGGTGTGGTCCTCCAATACTCTACTATAATATACAGAAACAACAATAGTCAAGTCAGCAAAAGTGTTTAAGAGGCTTGGAGACCTGAAGCTCAGACTTGGTGTGGTCCTCCAATACTCGACTATAATATACAGAAACAACAATAGTCAAGTCAGCAAAAGTGTTTAAGAGGCTTGGAGACCTGAAGCTCAGACTTGGTGTGGTCCTCCAATACTCTACTATAATATACAGAAACAACAATAGGCAAGTCAGCAAAAGTGTTTAAGAGGCTTGGAGACCTGAAGCTCAGACTTGGTGTGGTCCTCCAATACTCTACTATACTATACAGAAACAACAATAGACAAGTCAGCAAAAGTGTTTAAGAGGCTTGGAGACCTGAAGCTCAGACTTGGTGTGGTCCTCCAATACTCTACTATAACAGTATAGACAACCATGTGCTCACAATCTTAGCTGGTCCTTGGTAGTCTTGCTAGCACCATTGGAGGAGCATGTTAGAAGAGAGTCTGAACAAGTTCCATAGAGCGTGTTGTTCTGGGATGCCACAATTTTCATGGCATATTGCCACACTTTTTATTTGTCACATGACCTGGCTATTGGCTCATTCAACTTACGTTTTTTATCCCGTGGTAATGTGCCCCGAAAACCCTGGAAATCAGAACAACATGTTCTATGGAACTTGACCAGACTCTCTTGTAACCTACTCGCCCATGCACGTTTGAGTCTGGCTAGTGAGACTAGGACCTTGGTACTAAAACAGAACTTTACTGTTCCCTAAGTAGCAGTTACTTAACTGAACAAGTCATTAATACAAAATTCACCTAGTTGATAATAGAACACTAAATATAGAACATGCCTTCCCAACCTACACTAGCATAAATATAGCACATGAGTAGTTATATACAGAAGTAACTGGTAGCTAATAATAGAACACTAAAATATATTAAGTTCCATGATGTGCACCATTGTTGGCAGACATTGTGGTATAAAGAACTCAACCATATATGAATATTAATATATATTTCTCAGTAGCATTAATGAAACCAGGATTACATTCATTAACCTAGCAATTAGGTTCTGTGATACCACAGTTGTTTACAAAGAGTGTTTAAATAACAATCACAACTCAACCAATCATCATTCATGCCAGACTTCTTGGGTTTAAGATTATGCACACCAATATTATACTGCTTCTAATAATCAGTGCAGTGATTGATTAGAATTGGTAAAGGGTCATCTACTGGTTGTGGTCCACATGGGTGGGCTCTTGTTTCCTTTCTGGCATCTATATAGTACATGTGGCCAACACATATTATCACTAGGAAGACTGTTATTATCAACGTATGAACATCTCTCTCTCTCTCTCTCTCTGTCCAACCTGCCAACTCCATATCAACATAGAGGGTGAGTTATTTACAGTGGAGTAGTGTTATCACATGTGGACATGAACTTATCAAGAATGTGTCTCTCTTCCCTCTCTGTCCAACCTGCCTACTCCATATCAACATAGGTGAGATATTTACAATGTTAGAGTATTGTTATCATTAGGCACATGCATGCATGACTCAATCAGAAGCCAAAATATTGGCACTGCTAGAATACTCTAATTGCAATTTTCCCCAAATGTATTATATCTCTACATAGCTAGTTTAATCTTGTGATGTGCTGTGAAAGCTGGTTGCTAGGTGCATCTCCTGGTGAAGAGTCGGTGTCAGGCCCACTTGTACATGAGATGTCCATGTGGACACTCTCTAGCCAGTGCTCTGCTACAATTCTATCACCTGTCATTCTTGGTGGACTCATTGGCCCACACCTGTGCAAGAATGATATGTGCATGAGTGTTGATTATTGGGTGCCTCATCTGTTGTTGCTAACTGATATAAGCATGTGCACTGAGTCACCAGCTTCTCTGTATAAAGAGTGCATGCAATGACACTATGTCTTTCCTTCTTCTTGCTATTCCATGTCATTGGATGTGCACTGCCTCTCCTGTGGACGTGCTGCCTCTCGTCATCCCTGCATGGTGAGTGTGTTAGAGCCAAGCAATATCCAGTTTGCTTATGAAGCAGAGCATCTTCAGACCTGCATATATATGACCAGCATGTCTGTATGAGTATGTGTATTGAATGGTGGACAATACAAATACAGGAGCCCCCTTATCTAGACTCCTCCCACCACCAGCCACACACCCTCTCTGGCAGCTGCCTAGAGCAACAAGAACAAAATATGTTATTATTTTAAAAACAAGCGACCATATTGGATGGCCCCCGCCAATGAAGAAAGTGAGCAAGAGTGTGCCCGTGCACTCTAGTTGGGTGGGTGGGGTCTATGCCGAGGCAGAGTTCTACGATGTCCAGTGCAGCCCATGCAGAGAGTGCCAAATCTCACTGATAATATTGACATAGCAGTGTTTCATACTTAAGGGGAGATGCCTGGAATATCCTCCTCCCTCTCCCAACGTCATCTCCCCAGATTTCAAATATCGCCCTCTTCCATGTATTTTTGTTGACAACCTCTTCTGCCTACTGGGATAAGTGTGCATTGCAATGTTTGCACCCAATGTGGTGTGTCTGGGTTTCTTCACTCTTGAGCGAGGAGGCGCTCCTGGATACATTATTCTGCTGAAAGTTTTGTTGTCGATATGGAGCACTACGTATGCTTACTTTGAGGGAGCTGGTTCTTCGAAACTGCTGCTTGTAGTATTTCCCTTCTAATGAGTTTGCAAAGTTCGTGCTTAATAATTATAACAAATCAAAAATATAGTCGGCATTCAGTTGGTTAACTGTAACTCACTCACTCATTTCCTTTCTTTACCCGCCATCATGCATCATCATAATACTACAACATCAGCGGTGTATGAGAACCACACCCCACAACCACCTGGTGTCACACATATGGGAGCTATACTAGACAATAATTATAGAATTTCTCTACACTAATAGTCACGCACCAGGAACTCGTTGTTAGACCTCCTCATCCCATCAGGACTAGTTGGTAGATCCCCTCATCCCACCAGGACTAGTTGCTAGATCTCCTGATCCCACCAGGACTAGTTGCTAGACCTCCTCATCCCACCAGGACTAGTTGCTAAATCTCCTCATCACACCAGGACTAGTTGCTAGATCTTCTTATCCCACCAGGACTAGTTGCTAGACCTTCTAATCCCATCAGGACTAGTTGCAGATCCCCTCATCCCACCAGGACTAGTTGCTATATCACCAGGACTAGTTGCTAGACCTTCTAATCCCATCAGGACTAGTTGCAGATCCCCTCATCCCACCAGGACTAGTTGCTATATCTCCTCATCCCACCAGGACTAGTTGCTAGATCTCCTCATCTCACCAGGACTAGTTGCTAGATCTCCTCATCCCACCAGGCTAGACCTCCTCATCCCACCAGGACTAGTTGCTATATCTCCTCATCCCACCAGGACTAGTTGCTATACCTCATCCCATCGGAACTAGTTGCTAGACCTCCTCATCCCACCAGGACTAGTTGCTAGACCTCCTCATCCCACCAGGACTAGTTGCTAGATCTTCTTATCCCACCAGGACTAGTTGCTAGACCTCCTCATCCCATCAGGACTAGTTGCAGATCCCCTCATCCCACCAGGACTAGTTGCTATATCTCCTCATCCCACCAGGACTAGTTGCTAGATCTCCTCATCCCACCAGGACTAGTTGCTAGATCTCCTCATCCCACCAGGACTAGTTGCTAGACCTCCTCATCCCACCAGGACTAGTTGCTATATCTCGTCATCCCACCAGGACTAGAACTTTGCTATACCTCATCCCACCGGGACTAGTTGCTAGACCTCCTCATCCCACCAGGACTAGTTGCAGATCCCCTCATCCCACCAGGACTAGTTGCTAGATCTCCTCATCCCACCAGGACTAGTTTGCTAGACCTCCTCATCCCACCAGGACTAGTTGCAGATCCCCTTATCCCACCAGGACTAGTTGCTAGACCTCCTCATCCCACCAGGACTAGTTGCAGATCCCCTCATCCCACCAGGACTAGTTGCTATATCTCCTCATCCCACCAGGACTAGTTGCTAGATCTCCTCATCCCACCAGGACTAGTTGCTAGATCTCCTCATCCCACCAGGACTAGTTGCTAGACCTCCTCATCCCACCAGGACTAGTTGCTATATCTCCTCATCCCACCAGGACTAGTTGCTATACCTCATCCCACCGGGACTAGTTGCTAGACCTGCTCATCCCACCAGGACTAGTTGCAGATCCCCTCATCCCACCAGGACTAGTTGCTAGATCTCCTCATCCCACCAGGACTAGTTGCTAGACCTCCTCATCCCACCAGGACTAGTTGCTAGATCTCCTCATCCCACCAGGACTAGTTGCTATACCTCATCCCACCGGGACTAGTTGCTAGACCTCCTCATCCCACCAGGACTAGTTGCAGATCCCCTTATCCCACCAGGACTAGTTGCTAGACCTCCTCATCCCACCAAGACTAGTTACTAGATCCCATCATCCCACCAGGACTAGTTGCTAGATCTCCTCATCCCACCAGGACTAGTTGCTATACCTCATCCCACCGGGACTAGTTGCTAGACCTCCTCATCCCACCAGGACTAGTTGCAGATCCCCTCATCCCACCAGGACTAGTTGCTAGACCTCCTCATCCCACCAGGACTAGTTGCTAGACCTCCTCATCCCACCAGGCTAGACCTCCTCATCCCACCAGGACTAGTTGCTAGACCTCCTCATCCCACCAGGACTAGTTGCTAGATCTTCTTATCCCACCAGGACTAGTTGCTAGACCTCCTCATCCCATCAGGACTAGTTGCAGATCCCCTCATCCCACCAGGACTAGTTGCTATATCTCCTCATCCCACCAGAACTAGTTGCTAGATCTCCTCATCCCACCAGGACTAGTTGCTAGATCTCCTCATCCCACCAGGCTAGACCTCCTCATCCCACCAGGACGAGTTGCTATATCTCCTCATCCCACCAGGACTAGTTGCTATACCTCATCCCACCGGGACTAGTTGCTAGACCTCCTCATCCCACCAGGACTAGTTGCAGATCCCCTCATCCCACCAGGACTAGTTGCTAGATCTCCTCATCCCACCAGGACTAGTTGCTAGACCTCCTCATCCCACCAGGACTAGTTGCTAGATCTTCTTATCCCACCAGGACTAGTTCCTAGACCTCCTCATCCCATCAGGACTAGTTGCAGATCCCCTCATCCCACCAGGACTAGTTGCTAGATCTCCTCATCCCACCAGGACTAGTTTGCTAGACCTCCTCATCCCACCAGGACTAGTTGCAGATCCCCTTATCCCACCAGGACTAGTTGCTAGACCTCCTCATCCCACCAGGACTAGTTGCAGATCCCCTTATCCCATCAGGACTAGTTGCTAGACCTCCTCATCCCACCAGGACTAGTTGCTAGACCTCCTCATCCCACCAGGACTAGTTGCTAGATCTCCTCATCCCACCAGGACTAGTTGCTATACCTCATCCCACCAGGACTTGTTGCTAGATCTCCTCATCCCACCAGGACTAGTTGCTAGACCTTCTCATCCCACCAGGACTAGTTGCTAGACCTCATCCCACCAGGACTAGTTGCAGATCCCCTTATCCCATCAGGACTAGTTGCTAGACCTCCTCATCCCACCAGGACTAGTTGCAGATCCCCTTATCCCATCAGGACTAGTTGCTAGACCTCCTCATCCCACCAGGACTAGTTGCTAGACCTCCTCATCCAACCAGGTCTAGTTACTAGACCTCCTCATCCCACCAAGACTATTTACTAGATCCCATCATCCCACCAGGACTAGTTGCTAGATCTCCTCATCCCACCAGGACTAGTTGCTATATCTCCTCATCCCACCAGGACTAGTTGCTATACCTCATCCCACCGGGACTAGTTGCTAGACCTCCTCATCCCATCAGGACTAGTTGCAGATCCCCTCATCCCACCAGGACTAGTTGCTAGACCTCCTCATCCCACCAGGACTAGTTGCTAGACCTCCTCATCCCACCAGGACTAGTTGCTAGACCTCCTCATCCAACCAGGTCTAGTTACTAGACCTCCTCATCCCACCAAGACTAGTTACTAGATCCCATCATCCCACCAGGACTAGTTGCTAGACCTCCTCGTCCAACCAGGTCTAGTTGCTAGACCTCCTCATCCCACCAGGACTAGTTGCTAGACCTCCTCATCCCACCAGGACTAGTTGCTAGACCTCCTCATCCAACCAGGACTAGTTGCTAGACCTCCTCATCCCACAGCTACTAGATCACATCATCCCACCAGGACTAGTTGCTAGACCTCTTCATCCCACCAGGACTAGTTGCAGATCCCCTCATCCCACCAGGACTAGTTGCAGATCTCCTCATCCCACCAGGACTAGTTGCAGATCTCCTCATTCCACCAGGACTAGTTGCTAGATATCTTTCCACCTGGACTAGTTGCTTGACGTCCTCATCCACCACACAATATCAGGCCTCAGGTTAATGGGACTGATATGAGTGGGGAAGATGAAGCTACAACTTAAATCAGCAGACAAGGTAGTGATCTAAGTTATGGCTTGCTACCCACAATGACCACCAGCACTTTGAGGTGCCATTATTAAGTCTGTGTTGGACTCTCACCCCTTTGCTGTTGCTGCAGTTCAGCATGCATCAGCTTCTGCTTCTAACCACACAGGGTACAGGAACTCTGTTCTTCCACACAGGGGACAGGAACTCTGTCCTTCCACACAGCGGACAGGAACTCTCCTTCCACAAGTTGAAATAGGCATTGTGAGGAAAATGCCAATCTCTGCATTTAGATCAAACTTGGCTTGCTTTGATGGTAAACTGGCTTAAGACCTGTTAACTGCAGCATCTGAAGGGTATCATCTGACCTTCAGTTCAGCTGCAGCAAGTAGCAACATAACTCAGTCATCTTTACTTCTGACATTCTCCTTGGCTGCAGTGTGCAGGACACTCTGTCTTCATCGAATGTCCTTATCCATGGCCTTCTTCAGTAATGGTCAGCTTGAACTTCCCTGTCTTCAACCGCCAGAAGCTTCTCTGCAATATACCTGACACAGGAATCAGGTGAGGCAAGATGCTGGCACTGCATGCATGCCACTTGCGGGCTCTTGAAGAGGATGTGAGTGCTGGGAGATAGAGCTCACCTTTGCTGCTGAAAAGTAGAGGAGGTCTGTCAAAGCTCATCTCAACATGCCAGCCCACTTCTTGAGGAAGTGATTTCTTCCAAGTTCCTTTGCAACCATGTGAAGAGTAGATACTCTACCATTAGCAACCAAGACGGTGGAGAGATAGCAGCCTCACCTGTGGAGAGAGAGCAGCCTTGTAGACCCTCACCTGTGGAGAGAGAGCAGCCTTGTAGACCCTCACCTGTGGAGAGATAGCAGCCTTGTAGATCCTCACCTGTGGAGAGATGGCAGCCTTGTAGACCCTCACCTAATATGGAGAGATAGCAGCCTTGTAGACTCTCACCTGTGGAGAGATGGCAGCCTTGTAGACTATCACCTGTGGAGAGATAGCAGCCTTGTAGACCGTCACCTGTGGAGAGATAGCAGCCTTGTAGACCCTCACCTTCTGGTGCATTATCAGTGGACTTGAATCCACAGTCAGGAGCATGTGATTTGGCTCGGATGTGATGACTTTCCTAATTGTGTTGGAGTTGTATTGGACTGGATGTTTAGCCCAAGCCAGGAGTTCGATGTTGCTTCCATCATTGTAGGAGCTAGGATATCCAATGATCTCCAGCTTTGTGTTGAACAGACGACCTGTGGACCTCATCAAGGCCATGTGTGGCACTTGCTAGGATTTGCCGCTTGTGTAACTCTTCAAGGACATGTCGTGGCACTTCCTAAGCTTTGGTTGTATGTGAGCCCCCCATGTGTGGAACTCTTTAAGGCCATGCTGTGGCTCTTACAAGGTTTTGCTTGTATATGAGCCCGCTTGAACCAAGGGCTGGTTGGGCTAAGGAAATGTGTTGCCACAGGGCTGTTACCAAAATGCACGTGTTATAAATGCTGATTCAAACATTCCTGAGTGGTATGAAGCAAAGTAACGATATTCACTTGAATACACTAAATTTCTATTCTAGCTCTGGTCGTGTCAGTCAACACATGTTGGTGTGCTTTATTTGTGCTAAAAGGAAAAGTTGATGGAGACAGCCAGGAACTTTCCTAACATATAAGTAGTACAACTAGGACGTGTATTGTCAGCCTTACAGTATTAGTGGGTCTCTACTAGGACAGGGACAGTGAGCCTTACGGTAGCTGGGTGATTACTAGGATAGGTACAATCATCCTTATAGTAGCTGGAGGGTCACTACTAGAACAGGTATAGTAACCCTTCTAGGGTTGATATTCACACTTGGCTTTAAATACATAGCTACCAGGCCACTACTAGGACAGGTAGAGTCGGCCTTATAGTGGCTGGAGTGTCAATACTAGGACATGTACAGTCAACCTTACAGCAGACCTCTCAAGTCACATGATTTCAGATCTTTTCTCACCCTCTCAAGACCACTTACCTATTTCTCATGCTGCGCCCAACCGAGATTTGGCGCTACCAAACAATGACAGAAGATCTTCCTCAAACTCTAAAAGACACAGTTGGCTTCAATGCTGAAGAACCGTATCATGTGGACATGTTTTGGGGGCATCTGAGAGAAATGAAGAAACCTGGTTTGAGCTGTTTTGAATATGATCTTTTGTTTAAAGTTGCAAATGTTGTATTGACCATACAGCATTAAAATGCAGGGGAAGAACGATTTTTTCCCCTTATCAACAAGAATAAGACACCAAGTAGAAGTTCCCTAAGTCTGGATGGTACACTTTCATTCCTTATTACAGTGAAGACGCATACCGAGAACCCACTTAGCTGGATTCAATCAGAAGTTCTTTTAAAGAAACTAAGAAGGCTACAACTTTTTATAACCAGCAGCGCTAATAGACAATAAACTGTGCATCTTGCATGCAATATATGAATGTAACTATATTAAAAACTTCTTTCTTTACCTTACAGTATAATATAAGCAGTTCAATGACAAGTCAATGTAATAATATTATTATAATACCAGTTGACACTCCCAGGGGATTGATGAGTGACAAAATGAATGTTTTGCATAAGAAATGTTTTATACCTCTTTCTTATATATAGCAGAGGATACATAATTCCTTATAATATATAACTGCTAATCTAGTGTGTGCTATATATATACCCAGGGGATTGATGATTGACAAAAATGGAAATGATGGAGCAGAAAAGAACAAACATATTAGTATAGTTATGACTGAGAGAAATAAAAATTTGATTATGGAAGGTTATTTGCAGATGCTTTCTCTTCCTTGGTCCACACAGCTGCCGATCAATGATAGACATTACATATATATATATCAATTAGAATTGGTGAATTCAGTAGGCCATGTAATGGTTATATTGAAGCTGCAGTATCAGCTCTGAATGATCAATACAAATGTGCATCTCCCATGTCTCACTCCAACCAGAGCATTTCTCACTCCACTTTAGCATGAAATCTCACACTAAGTAGCAATATAAGTTGAGAGGTCTGTTAAGGCCTGTCCACACTGCACACTGAATGCGCGTTAGATCTCAACGAATGCGCGTTCGTTGCGTCCACACTGAATGCGAATTAGATTTCTTGGACCTAACGCGCATTAGGTCCAGTCCACCTCGATAGGTGGTTAAGTCGAGCCAGACCAACAAATCTAAGCGTAAAATTAATTACGCGGGTGTGCGTTAAAAGATAAACCACGCTGGCGATATGGCTGCAGGCTGGAGTTATGAAGAGACAAGAGCGCTGATCAGTGTGTGGAGCCATGCCAGTGTCCAGGAGCTACTCGACGGAGTACAAAGGAACCGAATCATATATGAAGTAGTAGCTAAAGATTTGCTAGCTGCAGGATATGAGAGGACCTGGCAGCAGTGCAGAACCAAAGTGAAAAATCTGACACGGAAGTATAGGAAGGTATTACCTATAATTATATGTAGAACTCAGTTGGCTCAGTGGCTAAGTGATATATATATATATATAGCCAACATATAACTAACTGTTTATCCCGGGCCAAGGACAACAACCGCATTAGTGGAAAAGGCAGAATTGTCTGTCCTTTCTACGAAGAACTAGATTCTATTCTGGGGACAAGGGCAGCATCCTCTCCAGCTATTCTGCTGGATAGTGGATCCTCCCATAGCTGCAGTACTATAGTGGAGCCAGAACCAGAAGAATTAGGAAGTAATAGTTTTTAAAAAGTAACTTTTTCCCCAGCAATGACTGCATTTCTGTTGTGTATAATTTTTATATACATGCAGCTTGTAGTACACACCACCCAGTTCTGGGACATGTGGACCTGAACCTCAACCTCTAGACCATGAAGATGTCGAGGATGGTGATCCACAAAGATAGAGATTATACATGATGATAATATATTTTGCTATTCATTGCAGGTGAGGACAGTATGTGTCCTGTGCGTACCAGTGTGGGTACTAGGGATGATGGTGCTTCTGGTCCAAGTTGTGTGAGTCCAGCTAGCAGTGGTACTGTTATATACACAGCTGGGAGACGTGGTAAACTTCATTTAATATATATCAGCATTCTGTAGTAATATACCTTACTTTTTATCTAGGTACAAAAAGAAAAAGAAGCGACGACAACCTCCCCTCTGAAATCCTGGCAATAATTATTAAGCTGGACGAGGCAGCTGATGCCAGGATGGAGGAGCGGGAGAAGAAGAGGATGCTCCTTCAGGCGGAGATAGAGCGTGAGGAAGAGAGGAAGCACGAGGTGAACATGCAGAGGATGCTGTTCAGCTTCATCCATAAAATGGTACCACCTCGTGTGGTCACTCCTCCTCACCCGGCATCCCCTCAACCCATTCCTCGATTCCCTCGTGTGGTCACTCCTCCTCACCCGGCATCCCCTCAACCCATTCCTCGATTCTCCACCCCAACTCGGTACCCTTTCCCAAACTATCCAGACCCCTATCCTTCTCCCTCTGGTACTTATCACCTTCCTGACTCCTTTGCTCCCCCCTCTGATAGCTATCCTCCTCATTCAGACATTGATGATTAACACATTTACACATTTACTTATAAATATTACAATATATATTGCATTATGGCGTTACGTATGTCTGACCCATCTGTTAAATTGTTGGTGGTTGTGTTTGGTGGTGGTGTCAAGGAATCTGGGCAGTCTGTGCTCTCGGTCCAAAGATCCAGATATTGGTTCCCATACATTTCGCATATGTTCAGGAGGACCACACAAGAAGCAACAACATGGGGGACATTGGACAGCCTAAAATCCATGCGCTTAAGTAGACACAGCCACCTTCCTTTCAGTCTACCAAATGCATTCTCCACCACCATCCTCGCTCTACTCTGGCGGTAGTTGTAGTTCTTTTGGCTTGGTGTGGTGGAAGTGTTTTCCTGGTATGGCTTCATCAGCCATGGAAGAGCTGGGTAGGCAGGATCACTAAAGGTACCTATATAATAACACGAAGAAGAAATGTGTCATCCAACATTAGTTAATCACAGCCTGCATGTACCTGCACTCCACAAAGACTTCTTTTCCAGTCTGGAAAAAGGGTGCCATCCATGCCCTTGCAGTAAAGGGAGGAGTTGACAAAGACCGGAGCATCATGAACCTTCCCAGGCCACCCAATGTATACGTCCATAAACAAGCCACGGAACTCTACCATGGCTTGCATGATGATCGAGTAGTACCCCTTTCGATTATAATAATCGGATGCACTCTCATCTGGACGTAATATAGGTATGTGGGAACCATCAATAGCCCCTGCAACTTGTGGGAAGCCCCAGTATGTTTCAAATCCATCAACTATTTCCTTCAACTTTTCTCCTTGTGGAATGTGAACATACTGCGGCAGCAAGTGAGTGGCTATAGCATGGCAAGTGTCTATAACTATTTTCCCAACTGTTGACCTCCCCAAACCAAACAGAGCTGCCAATGTCCGATACTCAATGTTCGTTGCCAGTTTCCAGATCATTACAGCAACCCTCTCCTCAACTCCAACTGGTGATCTAAACTGTGTCACCTGCATTGAGACAAGTAATTATACACTAGCTATGTACCTGCAGCTACTTGCCTTACCTTTCTTTCAATGTAGGGCTGAAGCTTGCTGCATAGCAGCACAAAAGTGGCATGGGATATGCGTAGATTTTCCTTCCACCAGTTATCTCCAAATGCCCCACTCTTCACCGACTCCCACCAGTGCTTACTGCGTGGCTTGCACCACACAGATGGATGCTGGTAGCCAGCCATCATTGCCACAATCAAGGACCTATAGCAGGCAAAGATTAAGCTAAATACTAAAATAGATCTTCGAAAATTTTACCTCCTCAGCTTTCTTTTATGGAGTTCATGGAGCGCCATCCGTCTACTGTATTGACATTTTCTTTTATTGATCCTTCTTCTCCTCTGCAGCATATGCTTCCTTCGCGTCTGTAGGTATTTAGTCCATAACAGAAGAAAACCAACAACGTATCCATTGCAAAGGTGACTCACGTAACGTGGGTGCAGTTTTCTTGGGGAGTGGTTTTTATGCGCGTTTGGTTTATTGTCATGTCAGTGTGGACGCGACGCCCGTGACTGGACGCGCATTGAGACTCTCTGGTAACTAGTGTGTCTCAATGCGCATCCAGTTATTGTGCAGTGTGGACAGGCCTTTACAGTAGCTGGATGATCACTACTAGGATAAGTATTGTCTGCTGACACTAGATGGAGGGTCACTATTAGGACAACCTTAGGTCAGATACAGTCATAGCTGGAATGTCACTACTAACTAGTACAGTTACAGTCAATATCAAAGAAGCCAAAGAAAATATTCTTTCCACCCTGTCACCAATGATGCAACTGTTCCACTGCTGCAAGCATAAGTAAAGCCAGCTTCTCTATCCCAAGATTTATCTCATCATCTAAGACTCTATCTTTGAATCCTCCATATATATTTGGAACAATTATCTTTTGATCTTACTCTGATGATTTTGTGCCTTACACTGCTGGAGGCTTCAACCAGTATAATCAGCCTTACACTAGCTGTGGAGACTACAACTAGGACAGCTATAGTCAGCCTTACACTAGCTGGAGGGCTACAACTAGGACAGTATAGTCAGCCTTACACTAGCTGTGGAGACTACAACTAGGACAGCTATAGTCAGCCTTACACTAGCTGGAGGCTATAACTAGGACAGCTATAGTCAGCCTTACACTAGGTGGAGGCTACAACTAAGACAGCTATAGTCAGCCTTACACTAGCTGGAGGCTACAACTAGGACAGCTATAGTCAGCCTTACAGTAGCTGGATGCTACAACTAGGACAGCTATAGTCAGCCTTACACTAGCTGGAGACTACAACTAGGACAGCTATAGTCAGCCTTACACTAGCTAGAGGCTACAACTAGGACAGCTATAGTCAGCAGCTGGAGGGCTACAACTAGAACAGCTATAGTCAGCCTTACACTAGCTGGAGGCTACAACTAGGAGAGCTATAGTCAGCCTTACCACTAGCTGGAGGATACAACTGGGACAGCTATAGTCAACCTTACACTAGCTGGAGGCTACAACACTTTCAATAACCAAACAAGTTCACCAAATATCGACAATTTTTAATGGCTATTGTTGCAAGAGTGTAGAGTGTTTGGATTATCAAGAGTCTATTGTGTTGTACTCTGAGTCTAGACTTAGTGTAGATACTTACAAATGCTTGATCTGGCCTGGTAGCAGTGCTAGCTATTGGTACAAGAGTATTGGGAGCTACTGTGCTGTACTCTGAGTCTAGACTTAGTGTAGATACTTACAAATGTTTGATCTGGCCTGGGAGCAGTCCTAGCTTTCTAAACATGCACAGACATGAGTGGCACTACAACCAAATTACGACTCATTGTACTGTAGAAAAGTCGACTTGGAAACCATGAGTGCTGGATTACAGCGATGTACATTAGTTTCCTTCCCGAAGGAATGCTTTGGAAACTCACGTCTTGGATCCAACAAGTGCGCAGGGGATCTGAAATATCCTCAGATACTGCAAAACTATCTGAGCTGCTCTGTTTTAGGATAACGCTGGGAACCCTGATTCATGTGGGGGAAGCCTTGAGCATGCCGATTGTAATTTGGACACACCCACATTTGCTAAATATCGGTCTGGCCATAGCCTGACTGTCCTGAGTGGTTGCCACGCCCCTTATTGAGGCAGCTAAGAAGTTGCCAGTGTGAGTTATAGTTGAGATATGGGCTTTGTTGTTTTAGGTAAATAAATAAGTACAAACTAAATAGATGAGCCTTGCATCTTCTTCTCATTGCTGGAATATAATGTAGTTCAGGTCTAGATACACGTATGCAATGTTATGCAATGTGACATATTGTGAACCAGCCTTAAGCAGAGTTGTAGAGTATCAGGTCTGTTGATTTCTAAATGATGGGTAATTTCTGAGTTGTATTGTCCACAAGCTGCCGGGATGAGGGAGGTTTCACTGTACGTATCAATGACATGCATCAGTCTGACTAATAAACCATAACTATGATGGTCTGTGTATTTTTGGTCTTGTATCCATTAATGTGTTTACATGCAACAGGCAGTGCATAATATGATTGGCATACATATTCTACACTGAAGCCTAAACACTCATATAATAGTGAATATAATTTTCCTGGAATATTTCATGGGTGAAGTACCTGTTGTGCTACTGTGTTCGTGATGATTCTGGAAGAAATGGTTCCATACATACCAAGAGTGAAATAGAAGAGCCTTTTTAGGTGGAAAGTGGGGACTGAGCTACAATCTCTCCTACACCCCCAAAACCAAGTCACCCTGCTGTGATGTAAGACTCTCTCTTCACATGCTTCGCTAAGCTCTGCCTTGCTTGAATTGTGCGAGGCAAGCCGAGCGAACACGCAACACCTTGCCCATCCATCAAGTCTAACATCCAGGGAAAGTTCAACTTCCATTTTTAATCAATCCCAGCCTTCCTGTGCTTGTTTGAGCTCTGCTAGGAACACCCTTGTCTGGACTTCTATGCTTTGGAAGTCTCATTCCGAGACGGCAGCTACTATGGAACTAGAACTGCTGCAAATATTTTGCCAACCAAACCCACAATTGGAATAGCATCATCAATTTGACAAAAATAAACATTGAACTCTTGTAATACAACAGTGAGACGTGTCAGTCCATACTTCATTTATGAAAGCATATTGAACTGACACGCTTAATTGCTCTAGGGAGAATACTGTATAGATAATAGCATGAACTTGCTGTGCAATGTTACTGTTCATTTATATTTGTTTGTCTTTAATACAGGAATTGATTATACCAACATGACAATCCGGGTAAGAGTATAGAGTGTGCTAATGACTGTGTAGTATGACATTGTCCATTAATATCATGTAAAGTATAATAGTCAGTGTAATGTTGAGAGGTTTCTTATTTGCCTAGCTCGTTTCCGTGATAAGAGGGACTATGAAGCTGCCATGAAGGTGGAGGTGCTGTTGAAGCGCAAGCCAGCCCTGATAGCTGGGTTCGCTGGATCTGGGAAAACTCACACCATGGCGCTACTGTTAGGCAAGAAGCCTCCATCTACATGTGCTAGCACATCCTGCGCCAAGACCCCCGTACGTACCGTGAGCCTCAATAGGATCAAACCAAAGTCTGATACATCCGATGAGTATTTGGAATTGAGCAGCAATGAGTACTCCAAGATGATGTTGAAGCGTGGCAGAGAACTTGCACGCTCCATCAGTGTCCCATATTTTGATATGTACATCGATAACAAGGAGATTGAAGAGATAAACGATGGGCTAATGCAGTGCATGCTTGACAGCAAGTCTGTAGATTATCTTGACGACTCACTTGTAATAGAAATAATAGATAGCGGAGGACAGCCCCAGTTTCTCGAGCTGCTTCCGAGATTTATAAGTGGTCTTGCCTTCGCTATACTGGTCATCGACCTCAGCAAGCCTCTGGATGAATATCCAGTGAGTCACTTCATTGAGGATGGGAAGTCTGTCGGGAGAGGAATGCAGTCCAAACTTACCAATCTTGAGTTTTTGCGCCATACACTATGTATGGTAGCGACTCATTCTCTGGCTAGCGAGAGCTTCAGTTTCATTATAGTGGGCACGCACAGGGATGAGATGGGCACATGCAGGGAGACAATCCAGCAAAAAGAGGTGAAGCTGAAGGAGATGGTGAGGTCGTTTGGTCTCGAAGATAACAGCATCTCTGCATCACCATCAGAGCTGATATTTGCCATCAATGCCAAGGTCCCTACTGCGAAAGATCTGCAAAAAGCAAAGGAGATAATGGAGGCGATGATGGCTGAGCGTGGTGCAAAAACTGTCTCAATTCCTGTCAAAGACCTGGTATTGGAGCAGTTCATGAAGGAGATGTCGGAGACAAAGATTGCAATTCCAGTCTATGACATCCAGCAAGCTGTCAAGAAGCGCTTCAGAACCACAGAGGCCTTGGATGCAGGTCTGGATCGCCTCCAATGTTCACACCGCATCTTTTTCTTCAGTGATTTGTCTCCTCGGCTGGTATTCTGAGATCCTCAAAAATTGCTGGACACCTTAACAAATATCGTTGTGGAACACATCCGGCAGACCACCAATGACAGTGCATCAGAGCATGGCTTCTTCAAGGGCTTCAGAGAGAAAGGGGTCATCAATGAGAGCGTCCTGAAGGAAATCCTCCCAACATCTTTCAATGATGTGTTCACTGCAAAGTACCTGCTGTCTGTGTTGGTGGTAATGCTGATCGTGTTCCAGAAGGAAGATGGGGAGTACCTCATGCCATGTTTGCTGACTACAGCAGTTGTCGACCCCGTGGTGCACAACTCCATGATGCTGCACTTCCCCGAAGGCACGACAAGATTTGGCATCTTCAGTGCTACCGTCTGTAAGCTTATCTCTAAAGAGCATTGGATACTCAATGACAAGTATGATGTAGCCAGAAATAGCTTCCACTTGCGTCATGCAGACAACCGTGGCATCACGGTCTCTCTTTACGAGTCTTTTGACTCCTTCCAGGTCTCCCTTCACTTTAGTCCAGGTTGCTCATTTACTGAAGAACTAGCATCTGAGGTACGTGGCACAGTCATCCATGCAATCAATGAAGTCACACATGAGCTTGGATACAAACCGAGCCAACCTATGCTTGCCTTCCCCTGCGAGGGGCAGCGAAGTACCATGTCCTTCCTGAGCGCTGCGCAAGCATTCATGTGTCCATGGAAGCACAACACCAACAGCCCATTCCATGCTGCTGTGCATGAGAAGGGTGGCTCTCTTCGCTGCACCAGAGACCCAGACATCACAAGCAAGGTGACGGGTCAACAGAGACGCTGGCTAGCAGGTATGTGCCTGCAGTGAAGCAGTGCATGTTGGGTCAAAGTTAATCATGCACCTTTCTTCACTTGCAGGTCCTCCCACTCCTTCACAGCATCCATCACCTGGTAAGGCCCCACCTTGTCTAATAAGGTGTACACTACTTTCATTATAAAATAATGGGGTTGATGTATCCTAGTGAGATGATTGCACTCCAGAGCCCATAACTCTAGAATTTCATGCTCTGGAATTGGTTTTCCCATACAGCTTTTCCTGTGTGTGGGTAATGTTGAAGTGTAAACTTCTCAGTTCTCATACCAGATTCTGCCTAATCCCAGATACCAGATTCTGCCTAATCTCAGATACCAGATTCTGCCTAATCTCAGATACCTGATTCTGCCTAATCTCAGATACCAGATTCTGCCTAATCTCAGATACCAGATTCTGCCTAATCTCAGATACCAGATTCTGCCTAATCTCAGATACCAGATTCTGCCTAATCTCAGATACCAGATTCTGCTTAATCTCAGATACCTGATTCTGCCTAATCTCAGATACCAGATTAAGAGAATGATGCTAAGGACATGTGCCTGGTTGGTATTTGCATATGATGTGCTATGATTAGAGCTAACACATGCCTAAACTATGAAACATGATCAGTGACCACCTAACACAAAACAAATGGGAAGTCCTACCTCATGCTACTACTGGATGGGTAATAATGTGTTAGTTTGGGTAATAATGTTAGTTTGCTGAGGTGACCTCTTAATCTGTTGCAGTGGTCCCTCTTATGAGAGACTGCCTTCAAATCCACCCTAAATGGTCTCTCCAAGGAGGTGGTCTTTCACTAGAAGTGGGTGGAGAAATGGGAGGAGCCAACTTTATACTACACTGTGCATTACTGTGTGGTGAACATGAATATTCAAGCAAGACTTGACAATCATGAATCTTTGAAATACCAACCCTCTTCCAAGTTAGAATTTTTCTTCTTCCTAGCAGTCAAGGTGGAAGCACAATTGTAGAAGATGAATGAATGTCTACCTGCCTAGATCTACTCTGCACAACTATGTCTTACCACTACCAGCTGCCAGCGATGGTTGTCTACACTATGTTGTTCTATGGCTCAGTGTACTGGCTAGGGCAGTATCAAGTGGTGCATGTTGTCTGTAGAAGTTGCTTTTGGTCGAGGTACTGGAGTTGGTCTGTGGCTAGAGTTATGAGTGCATTCATCTAACCTGGATGTGGTCCTTGGTGAGAGCAGTCTCTCAAGCAGTCTGGTATCAGAGAATACAGGGGGCTACACTTGCCTCATTGCACAGCATACAGCAAGAGCTGCATTTTGGTGGCAAATTCAACCTCCTAGCATACGACACTCTAGAGTACGACCATCTCTGGTGTGCAGCAGGAGAAGAAGGATCTGCATGAGGTGCACTGCATTGTAACCTGATAAGCAAGGGAGGGAGATGTCTTCTGTGCAACAGATAAAATCACTCATCACCTTTAAACTGGAGGAAAGGGAAAAAATCACACTATTGCTATGTGATTAATGACTTTCTCCTTAGGGAACTTGACCATTACTATCTCAATGTTCTAGCTAGGTGCTCTACCCTTCACCAGGTTGCAAAACTGTAGATGAAGGCTAGAGCATCTAGTGAACTTGACCATTACTATCTCAATGTTCCAGCTAGTTGCTCTACCTTCACCAGGATGCAAAACTGTAGATGAAGGCTAGAGCATGTAACTGAAACAATGAGGCAGACATTTAAATTCAATATTGACCAAGTCATTTTGTTCTATGTCCCTCAGAGTTTGTTCAGAGTACATGCAGTACATGCAGTACATGCAGTACATCATTTAATCTTTCTATTATATTCCCTGTTGGCATTAATAGCACTGGGCCACAGCATGAATTCATTAATGATTTGGCTTGAGTTGGGAATGGTTGGATAGTCACGCGTGCCATGAATAAGTAAAGTGTGGTAGGCTTCTCATTCTAATGAGCAGTCCATTGCTTGTCATAATTGTTGGTTGTTCTGCTGTTAGATGCAAGGTGTGATGGTACACGAGTGCAGAGTGCAGCTACTGAACAGCCAAAAAGAAGATTGCGCAGTAAGATGATGTCATAAATGTCTCAATACAGTGTCACTTAAGAGTGGGAGGAGTAGCATAAGTGGATTGGTGCTCTGTGTTTAGAAATTAGGCAGTGATGTTCCACTTTCTTTTAAGTATCATCAAATTGCTAACTGACCACTGATAGCACTGAATATTTATATGTATAAGAGCCACCTAAACCTCCTGCAGTAATTCAGAACAGAAACTAGGCACTGCTAATATTTAAATGTATAAGAGCCACCTAAACCTCCTGCCGTAATTCAGAACAGAAACTAGGCACTGCTAATATTTATATGTATAAGAGCCACCTAAACCTCCTGCAGTAATTCAGAACAGAAACTAGGCACTGCTAATATTTATATGTATAAGAGCCACCTAAACCTGCGGTAATTCAGAACAGAAACTATAGGCACTGCTAATATTATAAGAGCCACCCAAACCACCTGCTATAATTCAGAACACAAACTAGGCACTGCTAATATTTATATGTATAAGAGCAGTCTAAACCTCCTGCGGTAATTCAGAACAGAAACTAGGCACTGCTAATATTTATATGTATAAGAGCCACCTAAACCACCTGCTATAATTCAGAACAGAAACTAGGCACTGCTAATATTTATATGTATAAGAGCCACCCAAACCACCTGCTATAATTCAGAACAGAAACTAGGCACTGCTTATATTTATATGTATAAGAGCAGCCTAAACCTCCTGCAGTAATTCAGAACACAAACTAGGCACTGCTAATATTTATATGTATAAGAGCAGCCTAAACCTCCTGCAGTAATTCAGAACAGAAACTAATATTTATATGTATAAGAGCCACCCAAACCTCCTGCAGTAATTCAGAACAGAAACTAGGCACTGCTAGTATTTATATGTATAAGAGCAGCCTAAACCTCCTGCAGTAATTCAGAACACAAACTAGGCACTGCTAATATTTATATGTATAAGAGCAGCCTAAACCTCCTGCAGTAATTCAGAACAGAAACTAATATTTATATGTATAAGAGCCACCCAAACCTCCTGCAGTAATTCAGAACACAAACTAGGCACTGCTAATATTTATATGTATAAGAGCAGCCTAAACCTCCTGCAGTAATTCAGAACAGAAACTAATATTTATATGTATAAGAGCCACCTAAACCTCCTGCAGTAATTCACAACAGAAACTAGGCACTTATATGCATAAGAGCAGCCTAAACCTCCTGCAGTAATTCACAACAGAAACTAGGCACTGCTTATATTTATATGTATAAGAGCCACCCAAACCTCCTGCAGTAATTCAGAACACAATCTAGGCACTGCTAATATTTATATGTATAAGAGCAGCCTAAACCTCCTGCAGTAATTCAGAACACAAACTAGGCACTGCTAATATTTAAATGTATAAGAGCAGCCTAAACCTCCTGCGGTAATTCAGAACAGAATCTAGGCACTGCTAATATTTATATGTATAAGAGCTACCTAAACCACCTGCAGTAATTCAGAACAGAAACTAATATTTATATGTATAAGAGCCACCTAAACTATCTGCAGTAATTCAGAACAGAAACTAGGCACTGCTAATATTTATATGTATAAGAGCCACCTAAACCTCCTGCGGTAATTCAGAACAGAAACTAGGCACTGCTAATATTTATATGAATAAGAGCCACCTAAACTACCTGCTATAATTCAGAACAGAAACTAGGCACTGCTAATATTTATATGTATAAGAGCCACCTAAACCTCCTGCATTAATTCGGAACAGAAACTAGGCACTGCTAATATTTATATGCATAAGAGCCACCTAAACCTCCTGCAGTAATTCAGAACAGAATCTAGGCACTGCTAATATTTATATGTATAAGAGCTACCTAAACCACCTGCAGTAATTCAGAGGGAATGTGGTGCCGTGAGGACTCTCTCCCCTTGGGCTAAATGTGGTGTGGTAGCAGTGCTAGCGGTGATGTGCATCCTCTTCTTCACCATCAGTTCCTTGGTCATCTCCTCCTTCATGCACAGTAAGTACACTATTCTGTCCCAGATCCTCATAGAGGGTCCGAGGACTCCGCATCATCAGCTTGCCAATGCATTCTACAGGTATATACAGTTAGCTACTTATTTTCAGATAGTGGAAGTCCAGACATGCACTGTATGGGAATGAGCATCAGATGTTTCATGGATATTTTGGTTCTGATTTTTCATTAATGATAATAGCAAATATAAACTCCTAATATTCTTATAGAGCCACCTGGACTAATTCAGAGGCAGTGTGGAGCTGTGAAGGCACTTTCACCTTCACTGTGAACAGTGTATTAGTAATATATAGTGACTGTAGCTATGACTGGGAAGATGGTCTTGTTCTTATAGTGAAAGGGTCACCTTGTAAGGAGTCATTTGCCTTATCCTGGGTCATGTTTTATCCTGGTACCTTATCCTGGGTCATGTTTTATCCTGCCCTGTGTGGTACCTTATCCTGGGTCATGTTTTATCCTGCCCTGTGTGGTACCTTATCCTGAGTCATGTTTTATCCTGCCCTGTGTGGTACCTTATCCTGGGTCATGTTTTATCCTGCCCTGTGTGGTACCTTATCCTGAGTCATGTTTTATCCTGCCCTGTGTGGTACCTTATCCTGGGTCATGTTTTATCCTGCCCTGTGTGGTACCTTATCCTGGGTCATGTTTTATCCTGCCATGGGTTGTGCAATAGGTCATCAAGCAGAAGTGGTTGCCACACCCTCTAGAGGATCCGGTAGTATTGGAACAGGAACTTCATCTACCAATAGATTTGGTGAGGCCATTTATTCTTCTGCAGTGTGGACCACATCTCCTACCCAGGAGACTCCATCACTATCATCACCAGGACAGCATGGTATGAGTTCTTAATTAATTATCTTCAAAATCTCTTCTTTGTGTCTTCTAATTATTATTATAAGTGGTGTGAACCCAACTCCCATAAGACCTGGTTTATGCCAGTGTTTTAGGGGGACACATATTATTATCTATCTCTGTGTCTTCTAATTTATTATAAGTGGTGTGAACCCAACTCCCATAAGACCCCTGGTTTATCCAGTGTTTTAGGGGGACACATATTATTCTATGTTCAAAGGGCTTTTATTATTGCTGTTCACAAGATTAGGGAGAGGTGGGAAACCCAAATAAAGCACACCAATACATGTCGAGCAACATGTCACCACCGTAGCTAGAATACAATTGATTTATTTTCATACTACCTCCACACTGTTTAATCACAGACCACAGTCTACTCAAGCGATGGGACTTCATGTTCAAATATCACAAATTGATGTGTTGTGTCACTAGTACGAGTGGCATATTCTGGACGAGCCTTTAGAGCAGCTCTATGGAATAAAGAACTCATTTTCTTCTGGTGTAGTGCACGCAGTACACCAATGCTAGCAGAGCTTCAGTAGCTGGCTCAGTGTTTGTGGACATTTCCAACACATGTGCATGGTTCCTTGCCACAGAAATTAGTCGGCAGTGAAAAGTAGGAAAAATACCTAATTAGCTACCTATGTGAACTTTACCTTTAGCAGAAGTTTGAAAGGTTTGTTCATATGGCGATGAGATTAGCTAGCGAGCAAGCTAACTTCCCCATGGCTGTGGTAGCCCCCACAGAGAAAAGGTTCACCAGGTTCAATGCAGAAACAAACAATTATGGACACCATGTATTTGCTGCCTAGCCGGGCCGTAGAGCCGGAGTGACCTGAATGGCTTTGGCCGTTTGGGTTTTTAATTGACAAAAGGTTGTGGTCAATATCATTCATGTGCAGTACAATTTCAAATTGGTCGTTGCGACTTTTATTTGTTGGCCATAGCTAGTAGTTCTGACTAGCAGATGTCGTTCTTGACTGGTGTGGCTTTTATTTGTTGGCCATGGCTAGTAGTTCAGACTAGCAGATGTCGTTCTTCAGTTGACTTGTGTGGCTTTTATTTGTTGGCCATGGCTAGTAGTTCAGACTGGCAGATGCTGTTCTTCAGTTGACTTGTGTGGCTTTTATTTGTTGGCCATGGCTAGTAGTTCAGACTAGCAGATGTCGTTCTTCAGTTGACTGGTGTGGCTGGCCATGGGTAGTAGTTCAGACTGGCAGATGCTGTTCTTCAGTTGACTGGTGTGGCTTTTATTTGTTGGCCATGGCTAGTAGTTCAGACTGGCAGATGTCGTTCTTCAGTTGACTGGTGTGGCTTTTATTTGTTGGCCATGGCTAATAGTTCAGACTAGCAGATGTCGTTCTTCAGTTGACTGGTGTGGCTTTTATTTGTTGGCCATGGGTAGTAGTTCAGACTGGCAGATGTTGTTCTTCAGTTGACTGGTGTGGCTTTTATTTGTTGGCCATGGGTAGTAGTTCAGACTGACTGGCAGATGCTGTTATTCAGTTGACTGGTGTGGCTTTTATTTGTTGGCCATGGCTAGTAGTTAAGACTGGCAGATGTCGTTCTTCAGTTGACTGGTGTAGCTTTTATTTGTTGACGTTGGATAGTACAGTAGTTCAGACTGGCAGATGTTGTTCTTCACTTGACTGGTGTGGCTTTTATTTGTTGGCCATGGCTAGTAGTTCAGACTAGCAGATGTCGGTTTCAGTTGACTGGTGTGGCTTTCATGGCTAGTAGTTCAGACTAGCAGATGTCGTTCTTCAGTTGACTGGTGTGGCTTTTATTTGTTAGTAGTTCAGACTGGAATATGTTGTTCTTCAGTTGACTGGTGTGGCTTTTATTTGTTGGTCATGGCTAGTATAGTTCAGACTGGCAGATGTTGTTCTTCAGTTGGTTTGCCTGACATTCCTGAACGTACCTACGGATGAGCATGTGGTACAAGCAGTGGGAGTGGCCAATACAATGCAACAAGCGTTGAAGCTGATTATTTTACATGTCTGAAGCTTGGCATCATTATCACTCTGTTGCAGGAAGTGAGCACAGCAGTGGCCATGTTTGAACAATTTTAGGCTACACACCATCTGCCATTACCATTTTCCTTATATATTTTCTAGTGGCTATTTGATGGTTTGGCAAGTTTCTTTCACATTATAAGATGTACAGTAGGCGCCATAAAAAACTTGGCGTTGCGTTTAAACCGAGCGTTGGTTCAGCGTTAAACGCATGCGATTTCCTACCGGTTAAAAGGAACGCATGAAACGTTCAGACGCTAAACATTTTAAACGCACGACAGTTTAGACGCACGGAACGTTTATTGTTTTTTAGCCGGAATAGATCGTATGGAGTGGAGTTGCACGTGGCGATTTTTAGCGAATGGTGTAACAAGAAACAGATTGAAGGCACCGACTGTGTCAGGACTTAGTCTGGCGGTTTGATAGAGGGAGACCTACAAAGATAACGGCAGCCATCTGAGAGGTGTAGTGGAACAGAAGATGCGAATTAATGACTGCCTTCCAGCTGCACGAGCACCTCAAGAACAATGGCTACCCAATGACCATTCTTCGTGTAGAGCCTCACTCGGATGGTAGCTCCTACTGTCAGTTGGCAAGAGAATTAACTAGGTTCGTGTTAGTCTTTGTTTGCTTGGGATTCTTAAGGCTGTATGCTGACTTAATTTAGCTGATATAAGGAGACTGGCTTAAAAGCTCCTACATGCTTGCTATGGGTGGGATCTAGCTTTTGTTTGTAGTTTATGCTGAAGCTTGAATGCCCACCCTGTTGGTTTAGTGACTGTTATTGCCATTCCCCTTGCACTGAAATAAACATTATTTTACAGAGATGTTGCCTTGATGATTTGTTGCCTTGATGTGAATAAAATTATAATCCCCAATTGCATCATTTAGGTTGGTGTGGCCAAGACAATTCATGGGTATCAAGGATTTGAGAAGGTGGACAGACACGAATGCAGTCCTAGTTTGAAACCCACTGAAGCTCATCATAAGAAAATTGGTCAACCTGAAAAGAACAATATCCTGTGTTTTTTTGTCATTGCATTTTAATGTTAGCAAATTCTATATATATACAAATTATAGAAATGGGAGTTGTAGGGAGTTATAAATTAAAAAATATATAAAAAAAATTTTAACATAATGTTTGTTACAGAAGAGAAGTTACAGAAGTCTACAAAAATTACCCAGTCTATTAAAGACTTGTGAACAAACACAAATAATTATATATCACATGAACAGTAAATCATTTCTTGGTTTGTAGTCGCATCTGGTTTGATGCCAGTTGAATTGCCTCCAGACATATTCTGGGATGTGTAAGTCCCTACCTTCACTCTGTGTAGGCATCCCCCAGCAAGGTGCCCCAGAGCTTTGCCTTGTGGGACAGAGACCAGTCCAACTCCACGGGCTAAAACAAACCAATAACACAACATGAATCAATTCTTGATGACATGTAGCTACAACAATAGCTAGAGAAGTACCATCCATTCCATTTGTTCTAGCTACCAAAAAAACAACTAAAACTGAAACTCAAGTACTGGCTTGTATGGATCAAGCGGATTCCAGTTACACCAAAGTTATATTATACAGTAAGAGGAGGAAACTTACTGGCTTATAGACTCTTAAAGCTTACAGGCCCTTAAACTAGTACTGAAATAATAATTTATTGGACAACAACTCCAGCGGACGATCTCTAAAGAACAAGTAACTGTAGTTCTAGCTTTTTTTCTTCAGTTCACGTGGTAGTCGCTTCTCGTTGTGTTTGCATAAAACGCAGCGCGAGCGTTTAAACGCAGCGAGTGTTCAACGCAGCAAGCGTCGAAACGCTCTGTACTGTACGTTTCGTTAACGTTTCTTTGGCCAACGGTCATGCGTTGCACGTACGTTGGGTTTAAACGCAACGCCAAGTTTTTTATGGCGCCTACTGTAGTCTGAGAAAGTGAATCTTGTGAGTCAATATGGCCTGAGGCAGCATTCTTCCAGCCTGCATGGTACCTATAAGAACAGTAATTGTTGTTATGGTGACAATTATGACATCATCATCATTGAAAAGTAGTGCACTTTGTTTAAAAGTGTGACAGATGTGGGTGTGGATAGTAGAGTGGGTGTTGTTTTGTTGTGTGTTCCAGTTCAGATTAGTTTCCTACGTGCCTGCACAGCTGCAATGCTAATTAGAGATCTACTCTCAACTTGGCCACGTGCTTGCTGGCGTGAACTTCTGGCGGTGAAGCACCAAAAAAAATGGTGTTAAAAAATTATAATTAAAAATAATTAAGAATTGGAGAGGGTGCCAGCCAAGATTTAATGGTTCTGTGAGCTCAGAATTCATTGCACAATATGTGCAATTGTTAGAGTTCATGTAAAAGACAATTATATTAATCATAAAAAGGAACCACAAGACTGCATGTTGACCACACCAGTTAGATGACCCTTCACCATGTATAATCATGGACATTGTAAATGTACTTGCATGCTGACTGGTCAGTGGTGCAGTATGATACTGGTGTGCATGATATTAAATGGTAAAGGGTCATCCAAATGGTTGTGGTTGTGGTCTACAAGGGGACAGTCTTGCTGCTTTTTTTTTTTTTTTTAACGGATGTAGTCGTCAGTTTTTTATTCAAGAAACAACATTTTTGTTCTGTTTTCAGGTTGTGTGTGTTTAATTTATGGTTTCTGGTTGAGTGGTGGGAGGACTACACAGAGTTCTTCACAGGCCAACTCAGAGCTTGATTGTCATTGCACACTACACATACCAACCCATGGCCATGTGTTTTTGGCTATTGTGGAGTGTAATATATACACCATGTTGTACACTGCACATACCAGCCCATATTTTGGCTATTGTTGAGTGTAATATATACACCATGTTCTACACTACACATAACAGTTGAGAAAAATGACTTTCCCTGTGATGTACTTTAAAATGTGTTTCTTAATGTTGTGGCTAGATGTAGCTATACCCCTGGGTATATACTAATTATTGACTGAGATGCATCCCATATGTTTTATCCTTCAAGATGTGTTGTTCCCACAGAGTATGTGACAGAACCTTTGCCCTCCACGCCCTTTCCTTCCTTTTAAACCTCATGCTGAGATGGACACTATTGGATTATGTTCCTTCCTCTCTCTGTCTTGTTTGGTGTGTTGGTGTTATTGACTGTACGTATAGACATACCCATTCACAAGAAGGCCAAACCTTCCCCTGGATCCAGAAGCCTTGGTTCTTTTCCAATAGCAAACAAAAAAGATCTCTTTGCAGCAACAAGTGAAGTTGGGAACTGGAAAAGCCTATGTCATAAACTCGAAGTCAGTGATTCACTCATGAACGGTTTGCAATTCGACCCAATGCCATCCATATCCAAGAAAGAAGAATGTTTGACGTTTTACTTCAACAACAACGAACCAGATTGGAAAGACGTCGTCAGAAGTATTGCAGAGTATCCAATCTATAATCTTCGCCTTGCCTGCAAGATTGCAAAGAAGTACATGCTCATGGATAAGGAAAGATGCAACTCCTTATATAGACCAAAAGATGAATTGTAAATCTTATGATAGACATGTAGTGTAATCAATTTTTAATTTTGTGTGTATAAGTTCACTTATTAAATGTATTAAAATATGTATTGAGCTCATATTTACTTAGTTGCATAATTATATGTATTTACTATTTTTATAAACATATTCTTGAGTTGTGCAGCAAAGAATCAACTTGCTTTCATTGCTGAAGGATTGAGTAAAGGTAGGCGTCTATCTGATATTCCTATCATGTAGTTCACAAGTCTAGGCTTGGTGAGCTTTCTGCATAATTATTCTCTCATCACTGCTTTTTTTGAGTGGCAATCGTAATCGACCACAAAACCATGCAGCTTGACTTTGTCCAGGCGTGCCGGCCTGGCTAGATAGTGATTCTCCAACAGGTTTTTGTCAAACATACTCTTGCTCTCCAGCAGCATCTTTTCTATCTCTTTGGGAACATGTAGTTTCTCAACCTTTGACTAACTTCAATCCACAAGATGGAAGACTTTTTGCAAAGGTGACCCTTGAGTATATATTAGTACATGTCAGGTTTTGTACAGTCGGCATTCATGCATTTTCAGGCATCACATGCCAAAGCTCCAGATAACCATGGAGACTGACTTCTTCACACATGCCTTGCATGCTGCTCTTTACTATTGACATAGTGTGCCAGGACCAATGCCAGATCAGCCACAAACTAGATGTCAGTGCGAGAGACAGCAGGAGAGGATTGTAGCGTCCTGTATTATATATCTACTCCACCCACACATAACTATCTCCTCACCCACACATAACTATATTATATATCTACACACACATATAACTATATTATCTATCGACTCCCCCATACATAACTATATTATATATCTACACACACATATAACTATATTATCTATCGACTCCCCCACACATAACTATATTATCTATCTACTCTCCCGCACATAACTATATTATCTATCTACTCTCACACACATAACTATATTATATATCTACTCCCCCACACATAACTATATATATTATCTCCCACACATAACTATATTATCCATCTACTCTCCCACACATAACTATATCATCTATCTACTCTGCCACATAACTATATTATCTATCTACTCATAACTATATTATCTATGTACTTGTGATAACTTGACCTTATATGGATGAAATAGTCGGAGAGATAAGATAACTGATTATATATCTAGCCTGTATTGGCATTAAGTAGCTTGCACATGTCATGACATCATGTATTTATCTGTAGTCTTAGTGATACTGATTGTTAGATACCCATGTCAGATTATGGTAGTCTTAGGGACGAATAGTCTGGTTTGAACCTTGTATTTGAGTTTTGACTATTATTCAGAGTGTCAAAGTTACTGTTGTGATATTGTAATTGTTTTCCCATTATAACATTTTGGCGACGAGGATAAAAGCACCAATGGCCTCTCATGGAACATTAAGTGAATTTGACTCAGGTAGAGAGGATTGGACTTTATATACAGAACGTCTCGAACAATATTTTGAAGTTAATGAGGTGGTATCAGCAACAAAGCAACGCGCAATATTACTCGGCATTTGTGGTGCGTCGACGTACCAGTTGATACGGGATTTAATGGCTCCTGCTAGACCTATATCTAAGTTTTTTGCTGAACTTGTCAAACTAGTGAAGGACCATCATCAACCTTCACCCTCCTTCATCGTACAGCGATTTAATTTCAACATGCGATATCAGAAGGAAGGGGAAACTGTGTCTGCATTTGTAGCTGGTCTGCGATGACTCTCAGAACATTGCAAGTTTGAAGCTACCTTAGATGACATGCTGAGGGATAGGCTAGTCTGTGGGGTTCAGGACAAGCGGCTCCAACAACGCTTTTTGGCAGAGGCAGACCTACCTGACTTTCCAAAAAAAATGGAAATCACTCGGGCAGTAGAAGCTGCCGAACGTAATACAAGGGACCTTCAAGCAAAGTAAACCCCCAAAACAGAAACTGTTCTGGCACTGAATAAGCCCAGAGCTGCAAATTTTTCAAGCCCTCCTGTTAGTGGAGCCAAGTGGTGGAGGTACACATCTGCCGAAGGACTGTTACTTCAAAGATGCAGAATGTCATTTCTGCAAGAAAAGAGGACATCTTGCCAAAGTATGTCGTTCAAAGATCAAAACGAAGGTCAAAGAACACATCTGAAAATGAAGATGAAAATTCTGACGAAACAGAAACTGTGACAGAAACCTATTCCCTTTACAAAATGGTTAACAAAAAAGTTAATGAGCCAATCACAGTCACAGTATTGCAAACCAAGCATCACTCACAATGGAAGTGGGTACAGGGGAATCTGTCATCAGTGAAGCAACCTACCAGCAATTGTGGCCTGAATCACCACCACCATTACACCCATCTGCGATTGAATTGAGTACCTATACAGGGGAAGTTCTCAAGATCCTTGGATCTACCACTGTTGCTGTTGAGTACCAAGATCAAACTGTAAAGCTACCATTGCTCATTATCAAGGGAACTGGACCCAGTTTGCTAGGAAAGGACAGGTTATCCACAATCCGTCTTTCCTGGCAACAGTTGTTACATACGATTCAGGTTGATTCTACCGACCTCCAACAACTTCTTAAGAAGTATACAACCGTGTTCAACGATGAACTAGGTTTGGTGAAAGGAATTACAGCAAAAATTCACGTGGAAGAGAAGGCCAAACCACTATTCTATAAGGCCAGACCAGTTCCCTATATCTTAAAAGAAAAAGTCAATACTGAAATTTACCGTCTCGCTCGAGAGGGAATCATTGAACCTGTGGAGTTTGCTGATTGGGCTGCTCCAATCGTTCCTGTATAATCAAAATGGATGGCTCGGTTCGTCTGTGTGGAGACTATAAAGTCACTGTGAACCAAGTAGCAAAGTTGGATAAATATCCAATACCCCATATTGAAGATCTCTGGAAGGAGGCAAGACATTCTCAAAACTAGACCTGGCCCATGCATATCAGCAGATCCCTCTGGATAATGACTCAAAGAAGTTCACAATTATTAACACAGCCAAGGGACTCTACCAATATAACCGACTTCCTTTTGGTATTTCCATAGAGAATTTTGGAAGGAATTCTTCAAGGTATTTCAGGGGTGTCAGTCTACATTGTTGACATTTTGGTCACTGGGAAAACGGAACAGGATCATTTGGGAAACCTAGAGAAAGTTCTCCGATGTTTAGATCGAGATGGACTTCACCTAAAACGGAGCATTCATGCTCTCTTCAGTGGAGTATCTGGGGCATCAGATTTCAGCAGAAGGAATTCAACCAACCCAAGAGAAGGTGAGGGCAATAGCTGAAGCCCTGCCCCTACTAATGTATCTCAATTGAGGTCCTTTTTGGGGTTTGTGAATTATTATGCAAAGTTTCTACCTAACCTTTCAACTTCACTAGCACCATTGCACAGTTTACTAAATAAAAAAGCTAAGTGGATTTGAGGTGCTGACCAGAAGGAAGCATTCTTAAAGGCTAAGACTAGTTTGACTTCCTCATGTGTCTTGATGCACTATGATTCAGAACAGGAACTGGTGTTGTCATGTGATGCCTCAGCATATGGACTAGGTTCAGTGCTATCTCACCGGCTTGAAGATGGTACTGAAAACCCCATGACATTCGCTAGTCGTTCTCTAGCCCCTGCAGAAAAGAATTATGCTCAGTTAGATAAAGAGGCTCTAGCTATTATTTTTGGGGTGAAGAAGATTAACCACTACTTACTGCGCAGGCCATTCACAATTCTCATATCACAAACCTCTTCAGCATTTGCTTGGTGAGAGCAAACCAATTCCTTTGTTAGCATCAGCAAGGATTAAACGTTGGGCTCTCATATTGAGTGCTTATGACTATCGAGTCAAATACAAACCTGGGTTTCAACACGGCAATGCAGATGGGCTCAGTCGTCTTCCTCTTCCAGAATCAGTAAACAAGATACCAACACCAGGCGAGACTATTCTTTTGTTGGAGAATTTGCAGACCACACCAGTTAACATCAAGCACGTCAGGCAATGGACTGATAGAGACCCAGTACCCTCCAAAGTACGTCGACTAGTCCAGCAAGGCTGGGAAACTACAGATGAGCAGCAGTTGCAAATTCGAAAAGAAGAGCTCAGTGTCCAAGATTTCTGTGTTCTCTGGGCAGTCGAGTAATCATCCCTGATGCAGGTCAGGAGAAAGTCTTGGATATTCTTCATGATGGTCATCCAGGAATAACTAAGATGAAACAGTTGGCCAGAAGCCTAGTTTGGTGGCCAAAGATTTATGCTCACATTGAAACAAAGGTGAAACATTGTGAAAAGTGTGCCATGCTTCAAAGATCACCTTCTCCAATACCCTTACATCCATGGGAATGGTCAAATCGTCCTTGGACGAGAATTCATATAGATTATGCCCGGCCTTTCATGGGAAAGATGTTCTTGGTAGTAATAGATGCCCACACCAAGTGGATGGAAGTACACCCTGTACATTCAGCTACATCAAGTAACACCATCTCTGCTTTGCGAACAATATTTGCAACATTTGGTTTGCCAGAGATACTTGTCTCAGATAATGGAAGTGTTTTTACCAGTGAAGAGTTCTGAATTTTTATGAAACGCAATAGAATCAGACATTTAACTTCAGCTCCATATCATCCCGCAACAAATGGATTGGCAGAACGAGCTGTACAAATTTTAAAAAGGGCTTTAAAAAAAGCAGACCTGATGATGCCAAGACCCAACTGGCAAGATTCCTCTTTCACTACCACTCTACTCCTCAGGCATCCACAGGTGTCACTCCTGCAGAGTTACTTATGGGTCGCCCACTCCGAACACACTTAGAACTTCTTAAACCTGATCTTGCTGGGAAAGTACGCTGTTCGCAGACATAACTAAAGATGGCCAGGACCCTTTACCAGTGAACAGGGATGGCAGATCGAAACAAAGAGATTTTTTCACATCAGAAACCGTTTATATTCGGAAGTCAGATAATGAGTCTCAATGGATACCTGGTATTGTTGAATCCAAGCTAGGTAACTATACTTACCTTATATGCCTGGACAACGATCAAATAGTGCGCCGTCACATTGACCAGATTCAATCACGGTTCAGTGAAGTGGTTCCAGATATGATTGACAATGACTTACCTGATCTCTTTTTTCCCTTTGTGGGTGATTCCGAAGACAACTCAGGTTATGATACAGCACCTATTGTTGCTACAGAAGGACTTCGCCGATCTAATCGTGTTAGGAATCCTCCAGATCGTTGGATGTATGGCTTATGTTAGTTTTTGCCAATTGTGGAGGAATGTGATAACTTGACCTTATATGGATGAAACAGTCAGAGAGATAAGATAACTGATTATATATCTAGCCTGTATGGGCATGTACATATTCATGTAATAAGTAATTAAGTAGCTGTACATGTCATGACATCATGTATTTATCTGTAGTCTTAGTGATACTGATTGTTAGATATGCATGTCAGATTATGGTAGTCTTAGGGATGAATAGTCTGGTTTGAACCTTGTTCACTGTAGTCTCTTGTATTTGAGTTTTGACTATTATTCAGAGTGTTAAAGTTACTGTTGTGATATTGTAATTGTTTTCTCTAATTGAAATATAACTACACGTAAACTATATTATCATCTCCCCCCCCACACATAACTATATTAATCTATCTACTCTCCCCACACGTAACTATATTATATATCTACTCTCCCCACACATAACTATCTACTCCCCCACACATAACTATATTATACTGATCCTTTTTTTTTTTTTTTACTCTCTACGAACTTTCAGAACATTCAGTAGATAATGCGGACGCAATGACTTTCTCCACAATCAACTTAAATTTGCTCACTCGATGTTTGCACTCATCAGCATTGCTCACTGCCTTGTAAATGTCTGCAGTGTTTACTGGTAAAGGGTCTGTAAATGTCTGTGTATTCACTGGTAAAGGGTCCTGTAAATGTTGGTCCTGTAAATGTTGACTGGTAAAGAGTGCTGTAAATGTGTGTGTTCACTGTTAAAGGGTCCTGTTTATTATTGAGTGGTAAATTATTGAGTGGTAAAGGGTAGTGTAAACGTCTGTGTTAACTGGTAAAGGGTCCTGGTGTTCACTGGTACTTAGGGTCCCTGTTTTCACTGGTAAAGGGTCCTGTAAATATCTGGTGTGCACTGTAAATGTGTAAATGTCTATTCTCTGGTTTAGGATCTTGTAAATGTCTGCAGTGTTCATTGGTAAAGGGTTCTCCAAAAGCCTGTGGTGTTCACTGGTAAAGAGAATGTCTGTGTGTTCACTGGTAGAGTCCAATGGTAGAGTCTTGTAAATGTCTGCAGTCTTCACTGGTAAAGGTTCCTGTAAATGTCTGTGTTTACTGAAAATGTCTGTGGTGTTCACTGGTAAAGAGTCTTGTAAATGTCTGTGGTGTTCACTGGCAAAGGTTCCTCCAAATGTCTGCAGTGTTCACTGGTAAAGGGTCCTGTAGATGTCTGTGTGCTCACTGGTAAAGGGTCCTGTAAATGTCTGTGGTGTTCACTGGTAAAGGGTCCTTCAAAAGTTTGTGGTGTTCACTGGTAAAGGGTCTTGTAAATGTCTGCAGTGTTCACTGGTAAAGAATCCTCTAAATGTCTTTGTGTTCACTGGTAAAGGGTCTTGTAAATATATATGTATTCGCCAGTAAAGGGTCGTGTAAATGTCTGTGGTGTTTGGTAAAGGATCATGTAAATGTCTGTGTTCACTGGTAAAGGGTCCTCCAAATCTCTGTTGTGTTCACTGATAAAGGATGTCTGTGTTCACTAGTAAAGGATGTCTGTGTGTTCACTGGTAAAGGGTCCTCCAAATGTCTGTTGTGTTCACTGGTATATGATGTCTGTGTGTTCACTGGTAAAGGGTCCTCCAAATGTCTGTTGATAAAGGATGTCTGTGTTCACTGGTAAAGGGTCCTCCAAATGTCTGTTGTGTTCACTGGTAAAGGATGTCTGTGTGTTCACTGGTAAAGGATGTCTGTGTGTTCACTGGTAAAGGGTCCTCCAAATGTCTGTTGTGTTCACTGGTAAAGGATGTCTGTGTGTTCACTGGTAAAGGATGTCTCAGCATGCCCGTACACAGGGGGGGTGCCCAGGGGTGCACAGGCACCCCCCTTTCAAAATAATTATATTCATGACAGTACTTGGTGTACATGTATGTATGTATGCATGAAATACCTAGCTGACATTTTTATTGTTAATCATCAGTTCAACTTCCGTTATACACATCAAACCATAAAGCCTGCTAATGGCAATTAATTACTATTCAGATTGTCAACACCTTCACCAGAAAACTTTAATTATTTCCTGTTATGTTGTACTTTGGACTGCACTCACATGCAGCTGCAAGCTAAAGTCAGTGTGCATAATTTATGAGTGTAAGTTTCCCTTGAAATAAAGTTATGAAAAGACAGCATCAATCTCAAGACATCCGGTCCTTTTTTAACAAAAAAATTTCCGGTGATGAAGGAGGTAAGTAAAACAATGGTTAGGCTCTAGCTACAATTGAGATTTGAGATTTTTGTAACTTTAAGACTCCCCAGTTCAGGCACCCAGAATGAAGCTCCAAGAAGCCCTTCTCTACCAACGATTCATCCACCATCAGGTGATAGTGTTAATGTTGACGTGAATGTCAACCTGCCATCCAAATTTCAAGTCAGCAGTCTTCATCAGGTCTTGAACCACCCCCTTTTGATGATTTTGGGACCTTCTTGGATCCAAAGAAGGCATTATTTGCAGAGTTAGTAGTCTTTCTATTGATGAAAAGTATTTTCTACTTTATCATCATATAAACCCACCTAGTGTTTTGCCATGTACATGTGTTTATATAGTTTATGATGACACAATTTCGTGGTAAAAACCGAAAGTTTAATATTTCTTGGCTCGAAAAAAATATCCCTGGCTGTTGTATAGCCCAAAGTGGGATGCTGTATTTTGTGGACCATGTTCACTTCTTCTTTCTAGTATTAATAGAAGGGATAAAGGTTATCTTGTGAATAAACCTTACCCTAATTGGGCAAAAATAAGTAAGACTTTAAGTAACCACTCTTCATTTCAATATCATTGTGTCTTCAAGATGCTGATGTTTTGAAAGCCACAATTGATGATCCTTCTTCCCGTATTGATGTGATGGCAAATAGTGCTCTTCAGATACGAATGAATGAGAACAAACATATTATATGTCAAATTGTTCGTGCCATACTGTTTCTGGCTAAGCAGGGGCTTCCTTTTCGAGGTGATAGAGAAGATGTTTGCCTAAGTACGAATCCAGGAAATTTCCTAGCTTTGCTTAAAGATTATGCTGAGACTGATACTATTTTATATAAGCATCTCACCAATCCAATAGCTAGAAATGCAACTTACATATCTCCAAGATCGCAGAACGACATTATTAATGTTATTGGCTTTGATATGATTCTATCTGTATTGTTGCTGAGGTGAAGACTGCCCAATTTTTTTCTGTGCTAGCAGATGAAGTGAGTTGTCACAATATTGAGCATTTGCCCATTTTTGGGGGGTTCATTGATAGTGAATGTAATATTCGTGAAGAATTTATTGCATTTGTAAAATTAGAGAGGGTTAGGGCAGTTGACATTGCTGGTGCAATCAGAACATCCTTGGACAATCGGGTTATCTGAGTGTGGCCAGGGTTATGATGGTGCATCTATATACAATGAGTGGAACAAAAGCTGGTGTTCAAGCTAGAATACTCGAAAAGCAACCCAAAGCACTCTACACTCACTGTGCCAGTCATTCACTCAATCTGGCTACTGTGAGTTCTTGCTCTGTTCCACCCATCAGAAATTGTATAGATCAAATTAAGAGTCTCGTCCTTTGGATAAAGCATTCTCCCAAAAGAGAAGGGCTGTTAAAAGCAATTGTGGCACGAAACACACACAGGTCAAGTCGAGCCCCTCTTCTTAATGTCTGCATAACCAGATGGGTTGAGAACATAGATGGTTGGGAGCGCTCTTCCTTAGCTCATCCATTCTTAATCCATGTATGTGAAGTGATGCTTTATGGGGACATTGATTTTCCTCTGTTTAATGATCGGTGGTCACCAGAAGATAAAAAGAATGCACTTGCCCATATGAAAACCTTGGAATCTTTTGAGTTTCTTTACTCAATGGTAACGATCTATTGTTCCTTAATTTACCTGAAAGAAGCAGTTGTTAAAATTCAGGGGGGGAAACAAGATATAGTTTCTGGTGTATCCACAGTCATGCTGTGAGGAGTTGAAGATAGTGAGGGAAGATATTGACAGCTATTCCAAGCATATTTATGATCACAGCAGTAGAATTGCAGAACAATCTGGCATATCTGTATCAATGCCTCGTATAAGTCAACGGCAGCAACATCGTTCAGACCCACAATTTACATCAGTTGAAGAGTATTTCAAGATAGCTGTTGCAATTCCATTCCTTGACCAACTAATAACTGATATTTGTTCGAGATTTACAGCTCACAGTAAGCGAGCAGCTTGCCTTCAAGGGCTTTTACCTGCAAACATCAATGCTAATTCTTCTTTAAGTGAAATTAAAGAGGCAATAGATTTTTACTTCTGATGACCTTCCCAATCCAAATATAATCGATGAAGAACGCTGTCGGTGGAAGTCAAAGTGGTTGCTAGTTGCAGAAAAAGATCGTCCTGAAACTTTAAGTGACTCTAAAGCAGTGTCCTCAATCTCTTCCAAATATCTGCATATTATTGAAGATCTTTGCTACCATCCCTTTGAGCTCTTGTTCATGCGAAAGATCGGCATCAGCTCTCCGACGACTACACAATTATTTAAGGTGTGCACAGACAGAAGAACGTTTAACTGCCTTAGCATTAATACATATGAACTATGAAACCATGATATAAGTATAGAGCAAGTTTTTTCTGCAGAAGCACCCTCGAAAATTACAGAAGGCTAACTTGCTATTTGAGTGACATGATGATATTATTATTTACCATTTGAGTGATATTGTGATATTGTTTTTTTGTGGTAATGATTAATTATTTGAGGACCAAATCGACTCTCGGAGCACCTAAAATACAGGCCTGGGGAACATACCCCTAGACCCCTGCAACACGATTTCTTGAATCACATACCAAATTGTGCACCCCCTTTACAAAAGTCTGTGTACGGGCCTGATGTCTGTGTGTTCACTAGTAAATGGTCCTCCAAATGTCTGTTGTGTTCACTGGTAAAGGGTCCTCCAAATGTCTGTTGTGTCTGGTAAAGTATGTCTGTGTGTTCACTGGTAAAGGATGTCTGTGTGTTCACTGGTAAAGGATGTCTGTGTGTCCACTGGTAAAGGATATCTGTGTGTTCACTGTGTTCACTGGTAAAGGATGTCTGTGTGCTCACTGGTAAAGGATGTCTGTGTTCACTGAGATGTCTGTGTTTACACTGGTAAAGGGTGTCTGTGTGGTTCACTGGTATCTGTGTGTTCACTGGTAAAGGGTGTCTGTATGTTAACTGGTAAAGGGTCTGTGTGTCCACTTGTTAAGGATGTCTGTGTGTTCACTGGTAAAGGGTCTGTGTGTTCACTGGTAAAGGGTGTCTGTGTGTTAACTGGTAAAGGATCTGTGTGTTCACTGGTAAAGGGTGTCTATGTGTCCACTTGTTAAGAGAGTTAAGGATGTCTGTGTTCACCGGTAAAATGTGTCTGTGTGTCCACTTGTTAAGGATGTCTGTGTGTTCACTGGTAAAGGATGTCGGTGTGTTCACTGGTAAAGGGTGTCTGTGTGTTAACTGGTAAAGGGTGTCTGTGTGTTCACTGTTAAATGGTCTGTGTGTTCACTGGTAAAGGGTGTCTGTGTGTTCACTGGTAAAGGGTCTGTGTGTTCACTGGTAAAGGGTGTCTGTGTGTTAACTGGTAAAGGATCTGTGTGTTCACTGGTAAAGGGTGTCTATGTGTCCACTTGTTAAGAGGGTTAAGGATGTCTGTGTGTTCACCGGTAAAATGTGTCTGTGTGTCCACTTGTTAAAGATGTCTGTGTGTTCACTGGTAAAGGATGTCGGTGTGTTCACTGGTAAAGGGTGTCTGTGTGTTAACTGGTAAAGGGTGTCTGTGTATTCACTGTTAAATGGTCTGTGTGTTCACTGGTAAAGGGCGTCTGTGTGTTCACTGGTAAAGGGTGTCTGTGTGTTCACTGGTAAATTCTTGTTTCTTCTCTTTTTTTGATTCTTCTCTTTTTTTGACTTTTTTGACTAATGCATTTTTGTCTTGTGTACTTACAAGTAAGCCAGAGAAGTCTAGTACACACATACACACACACATGTGCACGCACACACACACACACACACACAAGTATAAAGTAACAGACACCATGAACACAAGTTCTAATGAGTTAAAAAGCAACAACATTATCAAGTCATGATTTTCCGATTTGCAGCAAGTCCATGTTTGATTTCTCTATGCGGATTCTGTCTTTCACAATGTCATAGGATTCTGACATGAGTCTGCGTGGAGGCACATCCTTGCATGCCACAAACATCTCATACAATACCTATTGATATATATATATATATATATAGGAAGTGACAAACATCTCATACAATACCTATTGATATATATATTATATATATATAGGAAGTGACAAACATCTCGTACAATACATATTGATATTTATATATAATATATAGATAGATATATAAACACCTCCATACCCCCATACCCATAATTGAAAATACCCATACCCCTAATTGAAAAGACTCCCGTATCTCTGATTGGCCATACCGCTCATTGAATATACCCTCATACGTACCCCTCATTGAAAATACTCCCATACGTACCCCTGATTGAAAATACCCCCATACGTACCACCCCTCATTGTGATTGGGAAATCCTCCCAATACCTGTCATTGAAGAAATGCTAACAGGTGTGTGCAGGGTATTCCTAGGTGAGGTGGCAACACACCCACCAAGCATAGATATGATGCAGCACATGTATATTAGTATCAGGTGATTCAACCAACTTGGCTTCACTGACTGAGTATGCATAGCAATAATACACATAATGTATTTTTATACCTGGAAGATCTCCTCCACAGAGGATTGTTGCGTGGGGTGTAGAGAGAACTCAGGCCTCTTTCCCAGCCACAGACTAAGCAGCTGCATCTGACTTTCATACCAGTCCTGCAATAGCAGAGGAGAAGCAAGAGGAGAGAGGTTTAGCTTGCACAGTATAGGACTGTGCAGGGATGCCACAAGGTAGGAAATGCACAAATTAGCTATGTCTTATGAATGGAGTAATTCCTGGCTTACTGCAAGGTTTACACAGAGTAATGCCCTGAGAAGAGATTGTTCTTTATTTTACACTATTTTACACTTAGCAACTTGAAAAAGATGTTTCTAATGCAAGGGTCAATTTACCTCCTGAATTTCTGTGATCTTGGAAGTCTGTTTCTGGCATATTATAAGAATAGGAGGTGCAGGGCTCTTATAAGAATAGGAGGTGCTGGGCTCTTATAAGAATAGGAAGTGCAGGGCTCTTATTAGGAGGTGCAGGGCTCTTATAAGAATAGGAGGTGCTGGGCTCTTATAAGAATAGAAGGTGCAGGGCTCAATGAGGCGCCCCAGAGTGGTAATGTCAGGGTCATCTGTGCACGTCCAACTCCCACACCTAATGTAAGACCGCCTAATGCTAGCCCTCCTAATGCTAGCCCTCCTAATGCTAGCCCTCCTAATGCTAGCCCTCCTAATGCTAGCCCTCCTAATGCTAGCCCTCCTAATGCTAGCCCTCCTAATGCTAGCCCTCCTAATGCTAGCCCTCCTAATGCTAGCCCTCCTAATGCTAGCCCTCCTAATGCTAGCCCTCCTAATGCTAGCCCTCCTAATGCTAGCCCTCCTAATGCTAGCCCTCCTAATGCTAGCCCTCCTAATGCTAGCCCTCCTAATGCTAGCCCTCCTAATGCTAGCCCTCCTAATGCTAGCCCTCCTAATGCTAGCCCTCCTAATGCTAGCCCTCCTAATGCTAGCCCTCCTAATGCTAGCCCTCCTAATGCTAGCCCTCCTAATGCTAGCCCTCCTAATGTTGGTTCACCTAACCACCTAATACTAAATGCTGGCCCACTTAATGCTGGCCGAACTAATTCTAGCCCACCTACTGCTGACCCACCCAATGCTAGCCTACATGTATAATAGCGCTTATTGGACTGGCAAGAACTTTTAACATCAAGAGTTGTCATGGCATCAGTACCTGTAATATGTAACATTGTATTGTCTAATAGGAACCATGACCTCTAACCAATCTACCTATAGTAGCACTGGAAGGACAGTTGCTATTAGAAGGACAGTTGCTATTGGAAGGAGAGTTGCTATTGGAAGGACAGTTGCTATTGGAAGGAGAGTTGCTATTGGAAGGACAGTTGCTATTCATTGGAAGGAGAGTTGCTATTGGAAGGACAGTTGCTATTGGCAGGACAGTTACTATTGGAAGGAGAGTTGCTATTGGAAGGACAGTTGCTATTGGAAGGACAGTTGCTATTGGAAGGAGAGTTGCTATTGGAAGGACAGTTGCTATTGGAAGGAGAGTTGCTATTGGCAGGACAGTTACTATTGGAAGGAGAGTTGCTATTGGAAGGACAGTTGCTATTGGAAGGAGAGTTGCTATTGGAAGGACAGTTGCTATTCATTGGAAGGAGAGTTGCTATTGGAAGGACAGTTGCTATTGGCAGGACAGTTACTATTGGAAGGAGAGTTGCTATTGGAAGGACAGCTGCTATTGGAAGGACAGTTGCTATTGGAAGGACAGTTGCTATTGGAAGGAGAGTTGCTATTGGAAGGACAGTTACTATTGGAAGGACAGTTACTATTGGAAGGACAGTTACTATTGGAAGGAGAGTTGCTATTAGAAGGACAGTTACTATTGGCAGGACAACAGTTAATATTATGAGATTCCAACTGCAAGGGCTATATGACATAGCTCTGGCATCTCTTGTGCTGAGGAAAGCTGGACACACCTGTGGCTCATTGAAACACCTCATCCCTTCGCGCAAGGAGGCACTTCTGGAGGGATTTCTTTACTGTAAGTTTTGCTACAGATCTAGTCTGAGGTAGATCCGTTTACTTCTTTAATGGAGCAAGATGGCACAGGAAAAAAGTTCTACCTCTAAAGAATTAATATCGTCACAACTTCACTCAACCATTCCATGAATACTCTCAGCCATTCTTCTCAGCCATTCCATGAATACTCTCAGCCATTACCATGAATACTCTCAGTCATTGCACATGAATACTCTCAGCCATTACCATGAATACTCTCAGTCATTGCACGAATACTCTGTCATTGCATGAATACTCTCAGCCATTCCATGAATACTCTCAACCATTCCATGAATATTCTCAGCCATTATCAACACTCTCAGCGATTGCACGAATACTCTCAGCGATTGCACGAATACTCTCAGCCAATCCATGAATACTCTCGGCCATTATATGAATACTTTCAGACATTCCATGAATACTCACAAATATTCCATGAAGTAAGGAGAGTTGACAGAATTGGTAACTTACAATGACAAAGTTATGAAAGATCGTGTCCACCAAATACTCATTGATAAGCTCGAGGTTGTTGGAGAGGAAGATGGAATATCCCTCAATTGGAATGTTGGTGGGGATCTGAAAGGAAGGAGGAAGATAGATAACCAAAACTACCACACCAAGGCAGAGCATACCAAACCAAGGCAGAGCATACCACACCAATGCAGAGCATACCACACCAAGGTAGAGCATACCACACCAAGGCAGAGCATACCACACCAAGGCAGAGCATACCACACCAAGGCAGAGCATACCACACCAAGGCAGAGCATACCACACCAAGGTACAGTAGAGCATACCACACCAAGGCAGAGCATACCACACCAATGCAGAGCATACCACACCAAGGTAGAGCATACCACACCAAGGTAGAGCATACCACACCAATGCAGAGTATACCACACCAATGCAGAGCATACCACACCAAGGTAGAGCATACCACACCAAGGCAGAGCATACCACACCAAGGCAGAGCATACCACACCAATGCAGAGCATACCACACCAAGGTAGAGCATACCACACCAATGCAGAGCATACCACACCAAGGTAGAGAGAACATACCACACCAAGGCAGAGTATACCACACCAAGGCAGAGCATACCACACCAAGGTAGAGCACACCACACCAAGGTAGAGCATACCACACCAAGGCAGAGCATACCACACCAATGCAGAGCATACCACACCAAGGTAGAGCATACCACACCAAGGTAGAGCATACCACACCAATGCAGAGCATACCACACCAAGGTAGAGCATACCACACCAATGCAGAGCATACCACACCAAGGCAGAACATACCACACCAAGGCAGAGTATAACACACCAAGGCAGAGCATACCACACCAAGGTAGAGCATACCACACCAAGGCAGAGCATACCACACCAAGGCAGAGCATACCACACCAGGGCAGAGCATACCACACCAGGGCGGAGCATACCACACCAAGGCAGAACATACTACACCAGGGTAGAGCATACCACACCAAGGCAGAGCATACCACACCAAGGCAGAGCATACCATACCAAGGCAGAGCATACCACACCAAGGTAGAGCATACCACACTAGGGCAGAGCATACCACACCAAGGCAGAGCATACAACACCAAGGTAGAGCATACCACACCAAGGTGCATCAAACCTCTCCATTCTCACACATGCTAGTAACTACTTTGTGCATACCATCTTCCTGAGAGAGGCAAGGAAACCTTCACTGGGGTCAAATTTAGTTAGGCGTTCAAGCAGACTTTGCACTGGAGTACAGAGTTTGTCAATCGCCATGGAGATAGTGGTGTTGAGGATGCCTGAAAGGTGTTCCTCAATGCTCTGCCTATCAGCGTGTTCCAGGGATGAACTCTGAAGAGAGAAGGAGGGTTGAGAGAGAAGGAAGAGGATGAGGAGAGAGAGAAGGGAAGAAGGAGGAAAGGGAGAGAGGAGAGAAGGAAAAAGAGAGGGAGAGGAGAGAAGGAAGAAGAGAGAGGAGAGAAGGAAGAAGAGAGAGAGGAGAGATGGAAGAAGAGAGAGAGGAGAGATGAAAGAAGAGAGAGAGGAGAGAAGGAAGAAGAGAGAGAGAGGAGGAAGAAGAGAGAGAGGAGAGAAGGAAGAAGAGAGAGGAGAGAAGGAAGAAGAGAGAGAGGAGAGAAGGAAGAAGAGAGAGAGGAGAGAAGGAAGAAGAGAGAGAGGAGAGAAGGAAGAAGAGAGAGAGGAGAGAAGGAAGAAGAGAGAGAGGAGAGAAGGAAGAAGAGAGAGGAGAGAAGGAAGAAGAGAGAGAGAGGAGAAGAAGAGAGAGAGGAGAGAAGGAAGAAGAGAGAGAGGAGAGAAGGAAGAAGAGAGAGAGGAGAGAAGGAAGAAGAGAGAGAGGAGAGAAGGAAGAAGAGAGAGAGGAGAGAAGGAAGAAGAGAGAGAGGAGAGAAGGAAGAAGAGAGAGAGGAGAGAAGGAAGAAGAGAGAGAGGAGGAAGAAGAGAGAGAGGAGAGGAGGAAGAAGAGAGAGAGGAGAGAAGGAAGAAGAGAGAGAGGAGAGAAGGAAGAAGAGAGAGAGGAGAGGAGGAAAAAGAGAGAGGAGAGGAGGAAAAAGAGAGAGAGGAGGAAGAAGAGAGAGAGGAGAGAAGGAAGAAGAGAGAGGAGAGAAGGAAGAAGAGAGAGGAGAGAAGGAAGAAGAGAGAGAGAGAGGAGGAAGAAGAGAGAGAGGAGAGGAGGAAAAAGAGAGAGGAGAGGAGGAAAAAGAGAGAGAGGAGGAAGAAGAGAGAGAGATGAGAAGGAAGAAGAGAGAGAGGAGAGGAGGAAAAAGAGAGAGAGGAGGAAGAAGAGAGAGAGGAGGAAGAAGAGAGAGAGGAGAGAAGGAAGAGGAGGAAAAAGAGATGACAGAGAGAGGAGTGAGTGGAGAGGAGAGCAGCTAATGTTGTCATGTTTATGGTGAGAAAGAAGATGGGAGTAAAATAGAGTAAGGAGGTGAGCAAGAAACAGGCTAAGGAGAATTACTAGGGAGGATGGAGACACAGGTACTGTAGATAGAGGGCAGAGGAGGAAGAGATGGTCGTGCCAGAGTTTATTTCTCCTTATTATTCCTCACATTAGGATCCTTAGCTTGAGTCAGCTGTATTCTCTGCGAAGCACACACTTGCATTACCTGATCCAGCATATGACATCACATGATTGATAAGATCACACATCATTTGTAATCGTACAGTATTGTAATGTGTCACACCTACTTACACATAGTTACACTGATGACTAACCTGTGAGTTGAGGTAGACCAGAGTATTCATCATGGTGAAGAATTCCAAGGGCAGGGAGTAAGTAAGAGGGAGTGACCCTTTACCAGACATAACCACACTCGAAAATTGAGTTTGAATTCTGAATGAGAGGAAAATTGAAATGGCTTATTGATCTTTCTCTGAAGTTATTGAACTTTCTCTATGCAGATATTGACCTTACCCTATGCGGATATTGACCTTTCTCTATGTGGATATTGACCTTTCTCTGTGTGGATATTGACCTTTCTCTATGTGGATATTGACCTTTCTCTGTGTGGATATTGACCTTTCTCTATGTGGATATTGACCTTTCTCTATGTGGATATTGACCTTTCTCTGTGTGGATATTGACCTTTCTCTGTGCGGATATTGACCTTTCTCTGTGCGGATATTGACCTTTCTCTGTGCGGATATTGACCTTTCTCTATGTGGATATTGACCTTTCTCTATGCGGATATTGACCTTTCTCTATGCGGATATTGACCTTTCTCTATGCGGATATTGACCTTTCTCTGTGTGGATATTGACCTTTCTCTGTGTGGATATTGACCTTTCTCTATGTGGATGTTGACCTTTCTCTGTGTGGATATTGACCTTTCTCTGTGGATATTGACCTTTCTCTGTGTGGATATTGACCTTTCTCTGTGTGGATATTGACCTTTCTCTGTGTGGATATTGACCTTTCTCTCTGTGGATATTGACCTTTCTCTGTGTGGATATTGACCTTTCTCTGTGGATATTGACCTTTCTCTATGTGGATATTGACCTTTCTCTATGTGGATATTGACCTTTCTCTATGTGGATATTGACCTTTCTCTATGTGGAGTCCAGACCTCAACAATTTAACTGACTTCTGAATGACATGTATTTTATTTCCACCAAATCAAGGGTTCCTCTTTGATGGTGAGTAACACATCCAGCATGCATGCTAATCCCGGTTATTTGGCAGTAAATCTGTTTATGTGTAAGCAGCTCCCTCTTCATTGACCTTTGTACTATGAATTAGGCATAAATAGAGTACCGCTTGATTCAGATTTTTTGCTGGAGGACTTCGGCAGCTCCAAGTGACAACTCTGACAACGACCTCTAGGGCTATGTTGAACGTGGTCATTCTTAGGAACACATGAGCAGTCGACGCTTCACTTGATATTTGTGTCCACCAGTAGCCCAGTGGCAGTAGAGCTTCTTTGACCTTCCAAAGAACAAACTACCTCTCCTCAACAGTTTTCAGCTCCCCTCCTGTCGCACTTGTCCAGCCACTCCCCCCCCCCCCCCCAAATACATCACTTCCATCCCGTTCCACTAGATTCAATCCTCTAAATAGGTTCCTGATTTCACATGCTATTCATTATAAAAGAGTTCTGAACATTAATATCAAATATTCATAGAAGAACTGTCTTTTACAGCTTCCTTGTCCAGAGACAAGATGAAGATTTTCATAGAAATCAATTCTATTATGAACTCTCAGTTGACACAATTTAGACACAATGACTGTAGCTTCATTAGCTCTAGCTATACCAACAACTAGTTAATTAGCACTAGCTTTGTCATGAAGAGCAAAGTAACTTCTGATTCCAATCTGAGCTTCCACAAGCAATAGCTGGGTAGTTTGTTTGCCCGAGCTTTTAGTCAGTTAGGTTGATCAGTTAGTTGGCTACCTAACACTGGACAGCTAGATCATCTTACCTTCTGTGACGCCTCTGCTTCTTAGAAGACCAGGATGCAACAAGGACCTTGTGCTGGTTAACACTCGCTTCTGGGCACTGCTTTGCTGGCAGAAGAATGGGCATGACATAATATGCACTAAGTTGCCTGCAAACTAGCATTTAGTACTAGCACAGCCTAGATTGCTATTCGCTGACCATCTAATTAAAAACCCACTAATCAACACTAGGACAAGTAGCTAAAGCCTAGAAGCGCCATTGATCTGTTACTCTGCCAATCATTACCTAGCTATATAGCAGCATATTGTCTGCATAACTTATAACTGTTTCCTCTAAAGGCTATAGACAATATAGAAACGCTTCGAGTGTCTGGTATCCTCTAGAATACTATTTTATGTGATCTTAGCAAAATCGATTATGTCATATCGATTATGTCATAGACACCACAAGTCACCTTAATCTCAATATGCTCACTCACTAACTCTCCCACCCGCCCTCCCATGCCACTTTTTGTGGTCTAGGAGTGGGTGGGGCTCACATAGCAAGCACCCACTATGCTGCTTGCTGCGGTCTAGGAGTGGGTGTGGCACATAGCAAGCACCCACTATGCTGCTTACTGTGGCCTAGGAGTGGGTGGGGCTCACATAGTAAGCACCCACTATGCTGCTTGCTGTGGTCTAGGAGTGGGTGTGGCACATAGCAAGCACCCACTATGCTGCTTGCTGTGGTCTAGGAGTGGGTGGGGCTCACATAGCAAGAATGTGGTCTAGGAGTGGGTGGGGCTCACATAGCAATCACCCACTATGCTGATGATTGTTGTGGTCTAGGAGTGGGTGTGGCTCACATAGCAAGCACCCACTATGCTGCTTGCTGTGGTCTAGGAGTGGGTGTGGCACATAGCAAGCACCCACTATGCTGCTTGCTGTGGTCTAGGAGTGGGTGTGGCTCACAGAGCAAGCACCCACTATGCTGCTTGCTGTGGTCTAGGAGTGGGTGTGGTTACATATGTAGCAAGGACCTGCAGTGTATGGAATGGTGTGTGAAGCAGATGAGGATGAGGTAGGATAGAGATGAAGATGCACTCACAGACTTGGATGAAGTTGAAGCACACAACTTGGAATTTCAGTGCACACAATAACTAGAAGCTAAAGCAGAAGCACCAGCTGGACATTAAAAAGCAAATTTTTCTCCTAGAGCAACAGAGCTAGTCTTATTGCAGCCACCACACAACCCGCCATGAAGATGAATAATGGAGACTCGCATCATTCAGAATCACATGTGGCAACCAATCACTCATGATTTCTACAGTGCGTTACCAAGCGTCTTGGACGATGACTATGCGTAGATACATACATATTTGATGGGATGAAGTCCCCCAAGGGACCTCCACTAGACAAGACAACAATATTTTTACGTACACTTCAGCAGTTTCTTGGAAGCGATCAGCACATATGGCAGCCACCTTCTGCTCCAGGAAAGCAGCGAAGTCCTCCTCCGGCCAACACAGTTCATGCAAGAAGTGCTTGAAGGTGAGCAACGATTTCATAGCTCCCTCCATAGCAGTGCAACACGTGTGACTATACGAGGAGAGGAGGTGTGGTGGAGGTGTGGTGGAGGGGAGGTGCAGTGGAGGGGAGGTGCAGTGGAGGGGAGGTGTGGTGGAGGGGAGGTGTGGTGGAGGGGAGGTGCAGTGGAGGGGAGGTGCAGTGGAGGGGAGGTGCAGTGGAGGAGAGGTGCAGTGGAGGGGAGGTGTGGTGGAGGGGAGGTGCAGTGGAGGGGAGGTGTGTTGGAGGGGAGGTGCAGTGGAGGGGAGGTGCAGTGGAGGGGAGGTGCAGTGGAGGGGAGGTGCAGTGGAGGGGAGGTGCAGTGGAGGGGAGGTGCAGTGGAGGGGAGGTGCAGTGGAGGGGAGGTGTGGTGGAGGGGAGGTGCAGTGGAGGGGAGGTGCAGTGGAGGGGAGGTGCAGTGGAGGGGAGGTGCAGTGGAGGGGAGGTGCGGTGGAGGGGAGGTGCAGTGGAGGATAAGGATCATGGCAGAGATCCAAGGAGGTGAAGAGCAGAAGAGAAGTTGGAAGAGAAAGAGCACAGGGAAGAAAGAGGCCAGACAAGGAAGGAAGGGCCAGAGAATGGGAGTCAACGTGTTTGTGATGTCTAGCAAGAGTGAGTCTCTCACGTGACAGGAAGCCATGTTTCCTGGAGCAGAGAGGCTGCAAGGTCTTGCTTGAGAGACAGCTCCAGCGTGTCGATATACGTCAATACCACTTGAGTGAACTCCTTCAGAAACTCTGACGTGAAGTCATTCAACTTCAGAGTGTCTGCCAAGAGAGTGGATGTGTATGGTTCAAAAGAAGGGAGAGAGGAGTAAGAGAGGGGAGAGGAAGTGGGAAAGGAAATAGGAAGTAGGAGTAAGATTGGGAAGAGGAAGTTATATAGGAAGTGAGGGGAGAGAGGAAGTAAGATACAAAGGAAGTATGGTCGGGAGTGAGAGGAAGTGCAGGGAATAGGCACAAGTAAGAGAAAGGAAGTGAATTGGAGAAGATAGGAAGCAAGTATGCCAGGAAGTGAGTGAGGAAGTGAAGTAAGAGAAGTAAGATAGGCAGCAAGTTGACAGGAAGTGAGAGAGGAAGTGAAGGAAGAGAATTAAGATGGGAAGCAAGTACATGGCAGGAAGTGAAGGGAGAGAAGACAGGAAGCAAGTATGACGTGAAGGGAGAGAAAACAGGAAGCAAGTATGACAGGAAGTGAAGGGAGAGAGCAACTATGACAGGAAGTGAAGGGAAAGATGATAGCAAGTATGACAGGAAGTGAAGGGAAAGATGATAGCAAGTATGACAGGAAGTCAAGGGAAAGATGATGGCAAGTATGACAGGAAGTAAAGGGAGAGAAGACAGGAAGCAAGTATGACAGGAAGTGAGAGAAGAAGTGAAGGGGGGAGATAGAGTTCCACAATAAGCCTTGCTCACGCTGGGACATCATGTATTGATTCACAACATAAAACAGCCGCAGCTTGAGGACAGTGTTGTTGCCTTTGACGAAGGCCTCCCGCACATCCACCAGGAAGAAGAGCCAGAAGGCATTGATGTGTTGCTGTACGACATTGGTCTGCTGGAGTTCCTCCAAGTAGAAATCCTGCAGCTCGTACATGAACTCAATACACTGATTGGCCAGGTCAAAGGTCAAATCCAAGGTGAGTGGCATACCTTCTGGCACTTCAGAAACTACACGTATAAAAACCAACTGTGATGGTGAGGTCGACGATGAAGAAAGAAACACAAACATGTGTGTGCATTCTGATAACATGGTTCACCATATTATCATCAGTACACATGTCCCACTGCTTCAAGCTGTTCGCAATGTAAGTGTTGACCCGCACTGGGTACAGTACAGTATTGACTTCAGGTGGAATTACGAACTCTACACATTGCTTTCTTTATGAACCATTAACCCCGAAATCCCTATTCAAGCACCCGCCAGCATTGGGCAATGAACTTTTAACCCTGATATCACTATTCAAGCGCCAGAAGTGGGCAGTGAACAGAACAGTCCCCAGGACCTCACCTGTTTTTACTCTTAGCTATAATGAGGAGGAGGATGAAAGTGTTAGCTAATTACAATAGGACTACCACAAAATTACTTCACAAGAACTTGTTCGACACCTCCATATAAGGAAGTTTCTCAACCCAAATAAAGCACACCAACATGTTGCTAGCCTTTACAAGGCCACCATCAACATCCAGGGTTGACACACCTCTGCTAATCACACAATTCATTTCCTAACCTGTAAACTCTCTGCAAACCCAGTAATCCCCTATAAACTGTCTGTTACCCCTCCCCCCCCCCCCCCCCCCCCCACCCGTAAACTCTTGGTAAACTCTCCGTAAACCCGAACTTCTTTGTTGTTGGTAATTTTTCATCTCACTTAATAATTAGGGGAAGCTATCTACCGCTTGTGTTCTCCCTCACATACACATCATGCAGCACAGAGAAGAAGAGAGCTAACTTTAAAGAAGTGCTAGAAATATCTCTTAAAAGTCCTTTCAAGTTCAGAGAAGTGAACACAGCCTTGACATTTTCCTGGCTACATGTCCTATAGTCATGAATCTTTTTTCTACTTGCCCCTTGGGCCAGTGTGCTTTCTTTTGTAGTGAGCAATCCCTCTAATCTTGCTTCAGATATAGCTCTATAAGCACGATATTCTCCAACCCCTGCTTCAGATACAGCTCTATAAGCACGATATTCCCCAACCCCTGCTTCAGATACAGCTCTATAAGCACGATATTCCCCAACCCCTGCTTCAGATACAGCTCTATAAGCACGATATTCCCCAACCCTTGCTTCAGATACAGCTCTATAAGCACGATATTCTCCAACCCCTGCTTCAGATACAGCTCTATAAGCACGATATTCCCCAACCCTGCTTCAGATACAGCTCTATAAGCACGATATTCCCCAACCCCTGCTTCAGATACAGCTCTATAAGCACGATATTCCCCAACCCTGCTTCAGATACAGCTCTATAAGCATGATATTCTCCAACCCCTGCTTCAGATACAGCTCTATAAGCACGATATTCCCCAACCCTGCTTCAGATACAGCTCTATAAGCACGATATTCCCCAACCCCTGCTTCAGATACAGCTCTATAAGCACGATATTCCCCAACCCTGCTTCAGATACAGCTCTATAAGCACGATATACCCCAACCCCTGCTTCAGATACAGCTCTATAAGCACGATATTCCCCAACCCTTGCTTCAGATATAGCTCTATAAGCACGATATTCTCCAACCCTTGCTTCAGATACAGCTCTATAAGCACAATATTCCCCAACCCCTGCTTCATATATAGCTCTATAAGCACGATATAACCCAACCCCTGCTTCAGATACAGCTCTATAAGCACGATATTCTCTAACCCTTGCCAGGATTTCATTTAGAAAATTGTCCAAGGGGGGGGCAACTGGAGGAATCTGGATTTTAAGGGGGGGCATGAGGCAAAAAGATTCCAAGGGGGGGCAGCCACCCCCCTAAATGAAACCCTGCTTGCTTCAGATATAGCTCTATAAGCACGATATTCTCCAACCTTTGCTTCAGATATAGCTCTATAAGCACGATATTCCCCAACCCCTGCTTCAGATACAGCTCTATATGCACGATATTTTCTTCCTCTATAAGCATGATAATCTCTTGCACAGCATAGCCTACAAGCAACCTCCCCAAAGCCTTCCAGCTGTTTCTCTTCGGAGGCCATCAAATCACTGTCTTGTCGTTGGGTCCCGTCAGAATGTAAAACAAACACTTTATGTTCTTACAATTTAAGCGCAGTACATATTTACAGTATTAACATTAGGTATGTAGTATAGATTTACAGTATTAACATGCCGTAGTACAGATTTACAGTATTAACATGTTGTACATATTTACAGTATTAACATGCTGTAGTACATATCTGCAGTATTAACATGCTGTAGTACAGATTATTAACATTCTGTAGTACAGATTTACAGTATTACGGAAATTTCTAGTATACTGTAGTAATCTCTCAATATCTCTGATGCACAACAACATTATAGTGCTACAGTAGGTCACGTGACTTACGGTCCAGCTTCCCATAGACATGTCGGTAGTTGTTAAGGGCTGCCTTCTCAAGCATGTTGATGAGTATCTTCTGGGAGGTGGGGTTAGACGCTTGTCTGTTGGAATAGTTCATAGTGGCCACCTGCCATATGGACGAGGAGGAGGAGGCAGAAGAGGAGGAGTAGGAGGAGGGGGAAAGGAGGGAGAGGAGTGGGAGGAGGAAGAGTGGGAAATAGGAGGATGGGGAAAGGAGGGAGAGGAGTGAGAGGAGGAGGGGAAGGAGTGGGAGGAGGAGGGAGAGGAGGAGTGGGAGGAGGAGGGAGAGGAGTGGGAGGAGGAGGAGTGGGAGGAGGGAGAGGAGTGGGAGGAGGCGGGGAAGGAGGGGAGGAGTGATAGGAGGAGGAGGGAGAGGAGTGAGGGGAGGAGGGAGAGGAGTGGGAGGAGGAGGGGAAGGAGGGGAGGAGTGATAGGAGGGGGTTAGGAGGGAGAGGAAGGGGATGAAGAGGGGGAAAGAAGGGAGGAGTGAGAGGAGGAGGAGGTTAGGAGGGAGAGGAAGGGGAGGAGGAGGGGGGGAGGGAGGAGTGGGAGGAAGAGGAGTGGGAGGAAGAGGAGGAAGTAGGGAGAGGAGTGGGAGGAAGAGGAGGAAGGAGGGAGAGGAGTGGGGGAGGACGGAGAGGATTGGGAGGAGGAGGGGGAAGGAGGGAGAGGAGTGGGAGGGGGAGGGATGAGTCATGGAGGTATTCCCTCCATAGTCATGTGTGGAGATGGCTAGTAGGACACTCACCATGTCAAACAGTTTGAGAGTGGTCTTGAGATCCCCTTTAGGGCAGCAGAAGGGAAAGAATGTCCTGAAGTTCTGTATCTGGTAGGTCACCACGTGCTCAATTCTCCTACATATGTCCACAAACTCCCTGCGCTCCTCCGTGGTCACAATAACCGCCTTGTCTTGGGGGCTGAATATTCAGAGAGGGGGCAGAAGATAGGAAGGAGTGGCAATATTATGAGGTAATTTCTGTTAAATAAGAGGGCTGACTCACTTCATTCCTCCTACATGCATCTGGCAGAAACGGAAGGAGGACTGTACCATGATCGGCCAGATGGAGATCCCTTTCTCCATGCACCCCAGCCAATCCTTGAGGCAGGTGAGGTGTCTAAATGGGTCACGGACACCGTAACGAGCACAAAACTCGTCCAACACGTACATCTGGGTGGGGGAAAAGAGACCGCGGCTGAAGAGGTCTTCGTCCAATCTGTAGTCCAACGTGGCTCTGAAGAGCTTCACAAAAACCTTGTGGGGCTGCAGAGATGTGATGTCATTAACCTCTCCAACAACTTTTGAGAGACCATAAGACTCCAGGTCTGTGGAGCCAGCTGGTGGGTGGAGCAGATAGGGGAGGAACATGGAGAAAGGAAGAGAGAAGTAAGTGTGCCATTTATTGCATGTTCATGTTCTCTATTAACTTCAAAATTCTTACTTCTCGCAACCTCTTTGACCTTGAGTTGCTGTGGGAGTGAACTTTGACCTGTCCCTCTCACTATCCATTCTATCCAGCTCTGGCGCTCCATGTCGTCACGACAACCAAAGTGAATGCGTCCCATCTCAGACTCGTCGAAGACCAAGTCAAACAGAGACTTAGCATCCGAGTCTCCTTGAAGTTTACCTAGAGGAAGGAGAGGGTTGAACCAAGAGAGGGAGTAATACCGACTGTCCTGTTCTAATTGCAGACAGGTAAAATGCATGAGTTCTGTGTAAACATCTCTTTGTATAGCTTTCATGGCCAATATGCGACTGAAACAATTCAGTCTTCATCAGGGTGAAATACTTAGTCTTCATCACATCAGGTGAAATACTTTAGTCTTCATCAAGGTGAAATACTTAGTCTTCATCAAGGTGAAATACTTAGTCTCCATCAGGGTGAAATACTTAGTCTTCATCAGGTGAAATACTTAGTCTTCATCAGGTGAAATACTTAGTGTTCATCAGGTGAAATACTTAGTCTTCATCAGGTGAAATACTTAGTCTTCATCAGGTGAAATACTTAGTCTTCATCAGGTGAAATAATTAGTCTTCATCAGGGTGAAATAATTAGTCTTCATCAGGTGAAATACTTAGTCTTCATCAGGGTGAAATACTTAGTCTTCATCAGGTGAAATACTTAGTCTTCATCAGGGTGAAATACCTTCATCAGGGTGAAATACTTAGTCTTCATCAGGTGAAATACTTAGTCTTCATCAGGTGAAATACTTAGTCTTCATCAGGTGAAATACTTAGTCTTCATCAGGTGAAATACTTAGTCTTCATCAAGGTGAAATACTTAGTCTTCATTAGGTGAAATACTTAGTCTTCATCAGGTGAAATACTTAGTCTTCATCAGGTGAAATACTTAGTCTTCATCAGGTGAAATACTTAGTCTTCATCAGGTGAAATACTTAGTCTTCATCAGGTGAAATACTTAGTCTTCATCAGGTGAAATACTTAGTCTTCATCAGGTGAAATACTTAGTCTTCATCAGGGTGAAATACTTAGTCTTCATCAGGTGAAATACTTAGTTTTCATCAGGTGAAATACTTAGTCTTCATCAGGTGAAATACTTAGTCTTCATCAGGTGAAATACTTAGTCTTCATCAGGTGAAATACCTAGTCTTCATTAGGGTGAAATAATTAGTTGAAATACTTAGTCTTCATCAGGTGAAATACTTAGTCTTCATCAGGGTGAATAATTAGTCTTCATCAGGGTGAAATACTTGGTCTTCATCAGGTACTTAGTCTTCATCAGGTGAAATACTTAGTTTTCATCAGGTGAAATACTTAGTCTTCATCAGGTGAAATACTTAGTCTTCATCAGGTGAAATACTTAGTTTTCATCAGGTGAAATAATTAGTCTTCATCAGGTGAAATACTTAGTCTTCAGGGTTCATCTCAGGTGAAATACCTAGTCTTCATTAGGGTGAAATAATTAGTTGAAATACTTAGTCTTCATCAGGGTGAAGTGCCTCTGTCTTCATCAGGGTGAAATGCTTCTGTCTTCATCAGGGTGAAATGCCTCTGTCTTGAAGTGCCTCTGTCTTCATCAGGGTGAAATACCTCTGTCTTCATCAGGGTGAAATGCCTCTGTCTTCGCCAGGGTGAAATGCCTCTGTCTTCACCAGGGCAAAGAGAAATCTAGAGACCATTTTGATGATGTCGATTGAAAACAACCGTCCAATGACGTTGTGTACCGAAGGTCAGCGGCCGTGCCAGCAGGGTTCTTATAGGCTTGCACACATGAGCTCAAACAACTGCAGGAAGTCACTGATTACAGGCACACAAGCAAGGAAAGACAAGGACATGGATAGATAGATAGATATAGAGATAGATATACAGTAGATAGATAGATAGATAGATACTGCCTTCATTGAGATATTTGCTGCAATACCAACTTGTTGTTGACCTGGCCACTGTGTGGCTCTCATGGTGCACACTAATCAGAGTAAAACTAGGCCAGATAAAATCAGGGTGGCTGAATTAACACCAGTGGCTGTTAGTAACAGTCTCGCAGTTAAATACCGTGTTGCTTAGATGTCTTCACGTTATCAATCTGTAAAACTGTGAAGTGATTGTCTCTTTGTTTTTGAAAAAGTATCGGCTGTATGTGTATGTGTAGTAGCTTCATCATCAAGGCAAACATATTTTCACAAAGCGTTGAGGCAAGAATTGTTACTAACTTGCCTACTCTAACTTGCCTACTACAAGATTGCCTACTACAAGATTGTCCGTAGTTTAAGGAAGAGCTTCTTGTTGCCCCTGCAAGGCACCTGTAGTATTTGACCCACTCTTCTAGCAGCTCCACAGACAACCCCTCCTCCATGACCCACTCTTCTAGCAGCTGTTACTTCACAGACAACTCATCCTCCATCCACTCTTCTAGCTCCTCAGACAAATCCTCCTCCATAGCCAACTCTTCTAGCAGCTGTACTTCACAGACAACTCATCCTCCATCCACTCTTCTAGCTCCTCAGACAAATCCTCCTCCATAGCCAACTCTTCTAGCAGCTGTACTTCACAGACAACTCCTCCTCCATGGCCAACTCTTCTAGTACATGTAGCTGTTACTTCATAGACAACTCATCCTCCATGACCCACTCTTCTAGCAGCTGCTACTTCACAGACAACTCCTCCTCCTTGACCCACTCTTCTCTCCACAGACAAATCCTCCTCCAGGGCCAACTCTTCTAGCAGCTCCACAGACAACTCCTCCCATGGCCCACTCTTCTAGCAGCTGTTACTTCACAGGCAACTCCTCCTCCATGGCCTATGAAGTCCCCAAATTTCCCACCAACAAGAATGAACTCCCGTCTCTGTGTTTCGTTGCCTTGTTTACAACATACACTGTCTCCGTGCAGAAAGAAGGGCATGCTCGAGCTCCAGCAGAGTCAGCATAAGCACAAAATGTATGTACACAAGTGGGAGGAGCTACAATGGCCTATAATTAGAGAAATTTCTTTTTACAGACCGAGTCTGCTGGATTGAGATCGCTAAATATCTTTCCAAGCATTTGCTAGCCGCCGAATTCCATGAGAAGTTCCCAGGTGTCTTTTTGAGGCTAGATAAAGGCACTGATGCAGCTAAAAGCAGCAGTTATTTAGATCAGACAAACTTGTATATATATTAAATAAATATATAAATAAATATATATACATGTGTATATATTAAATAAATATATAAATAAATATATATACATGTATATATATTAAATAAATATATAAATATATATATATACATGTATATATATTAAATAAATATATAAATATATATATATATGTATATATATTAAATAAATATATAAATAAATATATATACATGTATATATATTAGATGGAAATTCGATTCTTTAGCTTGCCTCGCACATGCTCTGGGTAATTTGTATGTACACTCCACGTGGAGGACACCAACTGCACCTATTGCAAGTACTGCTCTCATCTCTGATTAAACTGAACTCTTGGCAATGAAGGATGTCTGACAGTTTTCTGGCTGAACATGCAGCAGCGACTGAAGTAAGCTATTAAGTGTCCAGAGGCTTATCACTGGCTCGTGAGATTAGCTGCTTCTTTGTCTGGCTAGTGCAAAGGTTTGAAAACCAATGGATGTGCCTTATTTAGAAATACTGTCATGTTTACCAACTCACACACAGCGCTGGTTCTCCTGCAGGTAGCAGGCTAGGAGGGGGGCAACAACAAGAGTTGATGGAACTATGACCTCACCATTAGGGGGTACTAAGACCTCACCATCAGAGGTGAACTATGAACTCATTATCAGAGGTAAACTATGACCACACCACCTGACCATGAACTCACTGTCAGAGGGGCCAGGTCACAAAATCATGACATGGAAAGCTAAAAAAGTATTTTGTCGTCGTAGGGCCCAAAATCTTTATGAACCTAAAAATACACTCCTTGGGACCTTTAATAAAGTTGGTTTTATGTTGATATCTAACATACACACAGTACAGCAGTGTTTGAAAGTTGAGTTAAAATTTAACTAATTTCGAGGGGAAAAATTGAACCATAAAGATATTACACTTATGTGTTACTTTTTGTGTGGGGATTTTAAAGGTCTACCAATATCTAGAACAATTTTTGGCTCAAGAGCTATCTACCAGAGTATTGCACGTTGATTTCAAACCCGATGTTTTGATGTAACGAAAGTAACGCTCAACTTCAAGAAGCTCATGGATTTCTAAACCTAACTTCATAAAAGTTATATATAATTTTCCCAACAATGTCCCTCATCTACACCAGAAAATTTGGTAAAGATCGCAGGAACAAATTTTTGTTTATTTCAGTTCAAAGGTTTGTAACGAAAGTAACGTAACGAAAATAACAAAAATAACTTAAAAGTAGTGCTTGTAAAGAAAGTAACGTAAAATTAGACATGTACAAGTCATATGAAGATGGGGATCTGGCACAACTATTAAGGGAGATAAGGCCATTAATGTTGCAAACAGGTCGCAAAGACGCCCGAGCAACTACTCATGCTGGCGAAAAGAAACAATCACGTCATTTGGTGTGTACGCTGAAAGAGACTCATGGCCTCTTTTTGGCACAGTACCCCGATGTTCAGATTTGACTTACAAAGTTCAAAAGTCTACGCCCACCTCATGTCCTACAAGTCTGACTCCACAGAATGGCTGTGTTTGCCAGTACCACGAGAACATCATACTTGCACTTGATGTGCTCTGAAGTTGGAGCCAGCATTGGAGAAGTATAGTTCTAAAACCCCAGACAGCTGGGCGTGCAAGAATCCTAAGACAGAGTGTTGGCTTGGCAAATGCAAGGAGTGTCAGAACGGCCAGCTCTTCCTGGAGCAACATGATTTAGTGGTGATGGTTGAGAAAGCAGTGACCAAAGACGGCAATGAAAGGTTGCACAAAGTCCAACATGAAGGGATAACAGAGGACCTCAAAAAGCACATTCTCAAACTTCTTCCCAGTTCCTGATCCACAGCCTTGTAAAGCGACTCAAGCCGAGAGCTACAACATAGAGCGTGCAGATGCAGAAGCAACTTCTCCTGACTTCAACAAATTTCATGCACTACTTCAAATTGACTTTTTTGGAGAATTTTGAGTGCATCCAACAAGATGAGATACAGTCAGCACATTTGGGCCACATCCCTGTCTCTCTGTTCACCACTCATTGTGTGCACGGGGGAGAACACCACAGTGGTGTCATCTGTTCAGATTCTACTGATCACTTGAAGTGGTCCATCCTCCCATATATGAACAATCTCCTTAGCCGACTACCAGATGATATAACTAAATTGTCAATCTGGTCCGACGGTACATCAGCTCAGTTCAGGAGCCGATTTATTGTAAATGCCTTGCAGAAGCTTGAGGAGGCACATGGCCTCAGCATCACCTGGAACTTCTTTGCAACTTCACATGGCAAAGGCCAAGTTGACGGGACTGGTGGCAGTGTAAAGCGGCATGTCCACAACAGGGTGAAGGCATGGCAGGTGCTTGTTAGGGATGCTTCATCATTCGCTGCAGCTGTATGTAATATGATGACGGTGGAGGTTACAGTGATGAATGAAGCAGATATCAACTAGTCAAATTATGACACAGGCTTCACGCAAGCTTGCTGGGAAGCATCTCCAACAGTAGCTGGAATACGTGGCTATCAGTGCCTGCGCAATATTGACGGGATGGTCGTACACTCTCAGCTGACACGGGAGTTTTCTGTCCCAAACCAGCAACAGAAGAAGCAAGACATGGAGATGGAGGTGGACGTTGGTGAAAATTTTATAGTATCTGAATTCAAAGCTGGAGAGTTCTTGGCAGCAGTGTACGATAGGAAGGCATGGATTGGTGAGGTGCTACAAAGCTCCCCTACTCACGTTGTCATCACATTTATGAAGAGTTGCGGGCTGAATAGGTGGAACTGGCCTACCAAACATGACCGACTTCCAGTACCCAGAGAGGACATTCTCTGCAGACTTAGCCCACCAGCTCCTATCAGCAACTATAGCCGGTTTGTTACTCTCAGTGACAGTGATGAAAAGGAGATAGTTATCAAAACATAACTAGTGACCAAACTTTCCTGATCAATATTATACCACCCCCTCCTCACCCCCACCCTCTCTGCCACCTCATGCACCTTGCAACCACCTTTGTCTCACCCCCTCAACCTTGCAGTCCATCTTACTGCACCCCCCACCCCCACCCCCCCACCCCCACCCCCCACACAGTGATGTTTTGTACATTATCTTTATGTAAATATAAATGTATATAAACTTTTAAGTAATTTGGTGTTTGAATCCAATAATTATGTATAAAAGTGCAACATACCATCAATACTTGCATCAAAAGGAACGTAACGAAAGTAATGTAACGAAAGTAACAGTCACTTTTTAGCATAATGGGTGCTGTCCACCCATTATGGTTGAATATGTAACAACTAAACCAGGGGGATTGATAGCCAACTACATTCTGTAAGACATAATTGAAAATCAAAAAAATTGAAGGAGCCTTTTTTCTAGGATTCACAAACAAACTTTGAAGACAATTTTTCATGTACAAAATTTGTACGAAAGTAACGGGCACTCATTAATGTCTAGCTGCTAGACCGTTTGGAATTTTTCAATAAAACCTGGCGTGCAACAAGAACTAACTATGTCTTTGATAAACAAACTTAGTTTGGGTTGATAAGTTGATGCATGTCAGAGTGACAGGTTTGACAAGCTGAAAAGTCGTAACGAAAGTAACGCTGACCTGGCCCAGAGGTGAACTCAACAGTGAGTCCCTGGTCCAACATGAGACGCTCTTTGGGCTGCACTCCTCCTGGCTGATAGGAGCAGAAGAGGAATTTGTACTGGGAGAGCTGGATGAGGGCGAAGAAACTTCTCTTCTTCTGCTTGAACATGGTGTCACCCACGGCAACCAGGTAGCTGCAGAAACAAGCTGCATTCACTCATACATTCCATTAATAATGAGATGCAAAGCTACGTGGACTATCCGAAGGCATGCTGAATTATTTTAGTGTATGGTGCAGAACGTGCATAGTACGTCACCCAATCTCGATCTGGTGAGAATTGCTACTCTGTGTGACTATTGTAGTCTTTGAGTTTCCCTTTCTTCCAGCTCAACTTCGACCATTAGGAAGTGTCCACTGCCAAACTCTGCCGTCTTATTGTGTAACTAGTCATCACAACAGTGGAGCTTCTTCCTAGACCTAGACCTAGGGCTAAGGCTAGGGCTAGTGCTAGGGCTAGGGCTAGTCTGTCTTCACACCAATTCTCAGCTACATGTATTTAAGGATTCGAAGAGCACCTCGCAGACTGCTCCTCGAGGCTCCTCAGCCGTCCCTCTCAGATATGATATTAGAGACACAAAACATGCATGCATATTATGACCAGCCTGGGTTCACTATAGCTTGTGCTACCATACATAAGCGTGTAAACATTAATCAGTCCCTCACACCCTTTCCCTATAGCTTGTGCTACCATACGTAAGTGTGCAAACATTAATCAGTCCCTCACACCCTTTCCCTATAGCTTGTGCTACCATATGTAAGTGTGCAAACATTAATCAGTCCCTCACACCCTTTCCCTATAGCTTGTGCTACCATAATTATGTAAGTGTGCCATTAATCAGTCCCTCACAACCTTTACCTATAGCTTGTGCTAAGTGTGCAAACATTAATCAGTCCCTCACACCCTTTCCCTATAGCTTGGCCTACCATATGTAAGCGCGCAAACATTAATCAGTCCCTCACACCCTTTCCCTTGAGGGAAGACAATGGAGCGCAGCTTAACCTAGAGCACAGAGTTACAGGGGGCGTGGTCTACTCAATGAAATGCATTACCTGACACACATATGTACGCCTAGCCAAACCCGTCCACAGAAATTATATTTGGTGCATAACAGGTCAATGCTCACAACCACCAAATAAAACAACCACAATTATAAAACACACCCATCACCAACCGTAGGCATGGTGACTATCACTGCCTAGTTTCGATGCCGCCAAATATCGTTTAAATATCCGAATCATCAAATATGCCGACTGTGAACATTTCTAGCAGTACATACACATGCATGTGTACCTACATGTATGTGTACCTATGTATGTGTGTATGGTGGGTGTATATATGCATGTATGTGTACCTATATATGTGTGTATGTGTGGGTGTATACGCATGTATGTGTACCTATGTATGTGTGTATGTGTGGGTGTATATGCACGTATGTGTGGGTGTAGATGCATGTATGTGTATGTGTGGGTGTAGATGCTTGTATGCGTGCCTATGTAAGTGTGTATGTGTGGGTGTATACGCATGTATGTGTCTATGTATTGTGTGTATGTGTGCCTATATGTGTGTAGCTGATGCTGAGTGTGAGAGTAAACTGGCTGCCATGATGTGTGTCACTATGTACTTGATTAACCAAAGCTCCACTTCACTCCTCCACCATGCAGCCATCACTAATAAGGAGAGAATTTAGCCAGAGCTAAATATTTATTTATTATAATATTTTTTTGGGGTACTGCGTATATGGTACTGATTATATGAACAGATTATATGAACATAATATTTTATATGGTACTGATTATATGAACTATATATTATAATATTTTATATGGTATATACTGATTATATGAACTATATATTATAATATTTTATATGGTACTGATTATTTAATGTACTGCATTTATTTTATATGGTACTGATTATATGAACTATATATTATAATATTTTATATGGTACTGATTATATGAACTATATATTATAATATTTTATATGGTACTGCATTATATGAACTATATATTATAATATTTTATATGGTACTGATTATGTGAACTATATATTATAATATTTTATATGGTACTGATTATGTGAACTATATATTATTATAATATTTTATATGGTACTGATTATGTGAACTATATATTATTATAATATTTTATACGGTACTGCATTATTTATTTTATATGGTGATTGCATTATTTATTTTATATGGTACTGATTATATGAACTATATATTATAATTTTAAAATCACCTTCTCAATAGTCAACTACAATTTTTATTCACTCGACGTTTCGACTAGATGCTCTAGTCTTCATCAGGAATAATATATATTATATGGTACTGATTATATGAACTATATATTATAATAATTATTTTATATGGTCCTGCATTATATGAACTATATATTATATGCTACTGCATTATTTATTTTATATGGGTACTGATTATGTGAACTATATATTATAATATTTTATATGGTACTGATTATATGAACTATATATTATAATATTTTATACGATACTGATTATATGAACTATATATTATAATATTTTATATGGTACTGATTATATGAACTATATATTATAATATTTTATATGGTAATGATTATATGAACTATATATTATATGGTACTGATTCTGATTATGTGAACTAATATTTTATTTGGTACTAATTATGTGAACTATCTATTATAATATTTTATATGGTACTGAAATATAATTATAATGTTTTACATGTGTACTGTACATGGTACTGGTTATATGAATTTTTTATGGTACTGCATTATATGACAAACCTTTTTGTGCTCAGGCATGCGTGTGTAGGTACATACATGTACATTGATCACTGGAGCAATAAACTTGCCTCAACCTGTACACTACACATGCCTCCACCTGTACACTGCATGCCTCCACCTGTACACTACACATGCCTCCACCTGTACACTTACACATGCCTCCACCTGTACACTACACATGCCTCCACCTTACACTGCATGCCTCCACCTGTACACTACATGCCTCCACCTGTACACTACACATGCCTCCACCTGTACACTACACATGCAGGGGTGTATTTAGGGGGGGGCGGGGGGGGGGCATTCGCCCCCCCTTGTATCATTCTCGCCCCCCCCCCTTGAAATTAGACACCACCCTTATACATTACATACACCATCATTGTATCATTCTCGCCCCCCCTTATTTTTCCATATCTCAAGTTCGCCCCCCCTTGGCAAAATTTCTGTATACAACCCTGACATGCCTCCACCTGTACACTATACATGCCTCCACCTGTACACTACACATGCCTCCACCTTACACTGCATGCCTCCACCTGTACACTACATGCTTCCACCTGTACACTACATGCCTACACCTGTACACTACATGCCTCCACCTGTACACTACATGCCTCCACATGTACACTACATGCCTCCACCTGTACACTACACATGCCTCCACCTGTACACTACACATGCCTCCACCTGTACACTACATGCCTCCACCTGTACACTACATGCCTCCACCTGTACACTACATGCCCCCACCTGTACACTACATGCCTCCACCTGTACACTACATGCCTCCACCTGTACACTACATGCCTACACCTGTACACTACATGCCTCCACCTGTACACTACATGCCTCCACATGTACACTACATGCCTCCACCTGTACACTACACATGCCTCCACCTGTACACTACACATGCCTCCACCTGTACACTACATGCCTCCACCTGTACACTACATGCCTCCACCTGTACACTACATGCCCCCACCTGTACACTACATGCCTCCACCTGTACACTACATGCCTCCACCTGTACACTACATGCCTCCACCTGTACACTACACATGCCTCCACCTGTACACTACACATGCCTCCACCTGTACACTACATGCCCCCACCTGTACACTACATGCCCCCACGTGTACACTACATGCCTCCACCTGTACACTACACATGCCTCCACCTGTACACTACATGCCTCCACCTGTACACTGCATGCCTCCACCTGTACACTACATGCCTCCACCTGTACACTACATGCCCCCACCTGTACACTACATGTCTCCACTTGTACACTACATGCCTTCACCTGTACACTACATGCCTCCACCTGTACACTACATGCCCCCACCTGTACACTACACATGCCTCCACCTGTACACTACATGCCTCCACCTGTACACTACATGCCTCCACCTGTACACTACATGCCCCCACCTGTACACTACATGCCTCCACCTGTACACTACACATGCCTCCACCTGTACACTACATGCCTCCACCTGTACACTACATGCCTCCACCTGTACACTACATGCCTCCACCTGTACACTACATGCCTCCACCTGTACACTACACATGCCTCCATCTGTACACTACATGCCTCCACCTGTACACTACATGCCTCCACCTGTACACTACACATGCCTCCACCTGTACACTACATGCCTCCACATGTACACTACATAGCTACACCTAAACACTGTCTAGAGTATTTCTTCTGCCTAATATTCTGAAGGTGAATGTTCGTTGCATAATGCAGGGTTACTACATGTATCTTCTTAGGCACATGATGACAATAATCCGAATGCATAATGCAGGGTTACTCTAACCCTTTGTTACCAAGGTTCCTTCATGAACCTACTAACAAACACATGATAGTGTATGATAGGACTTGACCTACAGCTTATGGTAACATGATAGGACTGGTTATGATAGTATGGAGCTAAGCACTAGACTAAGCTATGATAGGACCTCGAGCCAAGCAATATGATAGGACCTCGAGCCAAGCTTATGACAGTATGATAGCACTAGAGCCAAGCTAATGATAGCATGATAGGACTAGAGCTAAGCTTATGATAGCTAAGCTTATGGTAGCATGATAGCACTAGAGCTAAGCTTATGATAGTATGATAGGACTAGAGCTAAGCTTATGATAGTATGATAGAACTAGAGCTAGGCTTATGATAGCATGATAGCACTAGTTAATAAATCATTCTAGGCACATAGCTAGTAAATCATTCCAGGCACATAGTTATACATAATGAGCTTTTCGCTTTTCACAGACCAACTGACTTGTCCCCAGAAACCATTTAGAGCAAGGCTGGTGGTGATCTAACAACTAGACCTGTTGTCCCTTGCAATCTGCTGATTCTACTTGGAAGAGGTACAGAGTTCACTTCTCATGCCCACCATGTATGTGTTGGAAGAGGAGTTCACTTCTCATGCCCACCATGTATGTGTTGGAAGAGGAGTTCACTTCTCATGCCCACCATGCATGTGTTGGAAGAGGAGATCACTTCTCATGCCCACCATGCATGTGTTGGAAGAGGAGTTCACTTCTTATGGCCACCATGTATGTGTTGGAAGAGGAGTTCACTTCTCATGCCCGCCATGTATGTGTTGGAAGACGAGTTCACTTCTCATGTTCACCATGCATGTGTTGGAAGAGGAGTTCACTTCTCATGTCCGGGCTAGGGCTAGGGCTAGGGCTAGGGCTAGGGCCACCATGCATGTGTTGGAAGACGAGTTCACTTCTCATGCCCACCATGCATGTGTTGGAAGAGGAGTTCACTTCTCCTGTTCACCATGCATGTGTAGGAAGAGGAGTTCACTTCTCATGTCCACCATGCATGTGTTGGAAGAGGAGTTCACTTCTCATGCCCACCATGCATGTGTTGGAAGAGGAGTTCACTTCTCATGGCCACCATGTATGTGTTGGAAGAGGAGTTCACTTCTCATGCCCACCATGCATGTGTTGGAAGAGGAGTTCACTTCTCATGTTCACCATGCATGTGCGGAGTCCACTTCTCATGTTCACCATGCATGTGTTGGAAGAGGAGTCCACTTCTCATGTCCACCATGTATGTGTTGGAAGAGGAGATCACTTCTCATGCCCACCATGCATGTGTTGGAAGAGGAGTTCACTTCTCATGTTCACCATGTATGTGTAGGAAGAGGAGTTCACTTCTCATGCCCACCATGCATGTGTTGGAAGAGGAGTTCACTTCTCCTGCCCACCATGCATGTGTTGGAAGAGGAGTTCACTTCTCATGCCCACCATGCATGTGTTGGAAGAGGAGTTCACTTCTCATGTCCACCATGCATGTGTTGGAAGAGGAGTTCACTTCTCATGTTCACCATGCATGTGTTGGAAGAGGAGTTCACTTCTCATGTTCACCATGCATGTGTTGGAAGAGGAGTTCACTTCTCATGCCCACCATGCATGTGTTGGAAGAGGAGTCCACTTCTCATGTTCACCATGCATGTGTTGGAAGAGGAGTTCACTTCTCATGCCCACCATGCATGTGTTGGAAGAGGAGTTCACTTTTCATGCCCACCATGCATGTGTTGGAAGAGGAGTTCACTTCTCATGTTCACCATGTATGTGTTGGAAGAGGAGTTCACTTCTCCTGTTCACCATGCATGTTTGGAAGAGGAGTTCACTTCTCATGTTCACCATGCATGTGTTGGAAGAGGAGTTCACTTCTCATGTTCACCATGCATGTGTTGGAAGAGGAGTTCACTTCTCATGCCCACCATGCATGTGTTGGAAGAGGAGTCCACTTCTCATGTTCACCATGCATGTGTTGGAAGAGGAGTTCACTTCTCATGCCCACCATGCATGTGTTGGAAGAGGAGTTCACTTTTCATGCCCACCATGCATGTGTTGGAAGAGGAGTTCACTTCTCATGTTCACCATGTATGTGTTGGAAGAGGAGTTCACTTCTCCTGTTCACCATGCATGTTTGGAAGAGGAGTTCACTTCTCATGTTCACCATGCATGTGTTGGAAGAGGAGTTCACTTCTCATGTCCACCATGTATATATGTGTTGGAAGAGGAGTTCACTTCTCATGCCCACCATGCATGTGTTGGAAGAGGAGTTCACTTCTCATGTTCACCATGGATGTGTTGGTATAGTAATAATTTCGTATATTATTCTTTAAAAAAAGTTAAGTCCAGCACCCACCAATAATGCTCGTTATAAGGTACGAAATGACATGAGAGTAACCATGACATATCATGACCCTTACCCACACTTCTTGATGCCGCTGGGACGCTCCATGGTGGTGGAAATCTTGAGTTTGGCTATTGGAGCAGCACCATCTTTCACATCCTTGTCGCTGTGGAACAGACTAACAGTGGAGCTGATGTCAGAGGAACTGGGCACAGTAGTGTGCACATACTGGAGGAGGAAGAGGAGGGAGGGAGGGAGGGAGGGAAGGGATGAGAGGGAGGGAAGGGATGAGAGAGAGAGGAAAGGGACGAGAGGGAGGACGGAGGGAGGGGGAAGGAGGAGGTACCAGGAGATAAATGATGATAAAGGAAAAGAAGAACATCACGTCAAAAGTAATCGTGTGAATATGTGTGTGTGTGTGTGTGTGTGTGTGGCAGGATCTTAGCAAATCCCTTATCCGAGTAAAACAAATTTTTAGGTAATTATCACACGGTTCAATTTCGGTTCATTTCAATAAAAGCTGTATTGAATGGAACTTGAATGGTGCCCTAAACCAGAACCGTTCCAAAGTTATCCCTCCCACATCCTATGCATAGACCATGATGACGTGCATACCTTGGCTAGTTTGCTTCCACTAAAGAGTCCTTTGGGATTATATCTGAGCTCAAACCTGATCTGGGGTAGAGGGGACGTCACCCAAAACTCACCTTCCTCCCCAAACCTGTACACATTAAATTAATAAAAAACATGAAAATGGCAAGGTATCATCAATATTAAAAACATAGATAACAAGCTTACTGAACTGAAGTATAGTTAACCTCCACTGGTTGGGTCTGGAACTCCTTTCCACTGTCCATCAACTACAAAAGGGTTAACAAACTATAGTTATTCCAGTGATGCTTATCAAACCTTGGAGCTATGAAAGGGTTAACAAGATGCCAGTGCTAGAGAATATTTTTGACATTAATCAATGGTAACATATCCCCACGGCCTGTGCACAATGGTAACAAGGTATATCCAAATAGCCTGTGCATAATGGATTCTGCTACGCACAACCATGTTATTAACAGCTGCACTGCACATTTCATTTCCCCACCACTTGACATACTCACTGCAGTATGTTGCTATACACAGGCAAGGGGTTAGATATTCTCCCATACTCCACTCTTGCTATTTAATATGTTGCTGTACACAGGCAAGGGGTTAGATATTCTCCCATACTCCACTCTTGCTATTTAATATGTTGCTGTGCACAGGCAAGGGGTTAGATAATCTCCCATACTCCACTCTGGCTATTTAATATGTTGCTATACACAGGCAAGGGGTTAGATATTCTCCCATACTCCACTCTTGCTATTTAATATGTTGCTGTGCACAGGCAAGGGGTTAGATATTCTCCCATACTCCACTCTTGCTATTTAATATGTTGCTGTGCACAGGCAAGGGGTTAGATATTCTCCCATACTCAACTTTTGCTATTTAATGCTCTACTAGGCATGGCTGTAGTCATTAACTACAGGTTTTCAAGCATTATGGCAAGATAGCAGAAGCAGTTCTTTCTGAGACAAAGCAGTTTTAAGCAAGTTATTGCCAGCAATAAAGCTTCACATGCTGTCAAGACAACTAGAGTTGACTTACTGTGTGGCATGGAAGATGGCAACACAGGTAGACGGATGGTCAGATGAACTATTACATGATGTGTACATTAAGAGTTATCACGTACGTACAGGAAACAGGCTCGTCGCAGGATATGCCATTCACTCACTTGCAAGCTGTATTTCCACTCGCTATACTTGTGACCACTCTTTACCGTGTACCATAATTACTGGTCAATATGTCCTCCAGCCTTCGCTGTGGGAGACCTGGCCCACAAAAGGTTCAGCCACCATCTCTATGCATATATAGAGCCTTTTATAAACTAAAAAATATACTAGACATCAAATATTGTGGATCATGTCTTGGATAGATACCGATGTGGAGACAGAGAGGAGTGAGTATAATTATGACTGCATGAATATTATATAATATGTGGATAGTGGCATGCAGTGGAAGTGGAGTTATTATATATGTGGATAGTAGCATGCAGTGGAAGTGGAGTTATTATATATGTGGATAGTAGCATGCAGTGGAAGTGGAGTTATTATATATGTGGATAGTGGCATGCAGTGGAAGTGGAGTTATTATATATGTGGATAGTAGCATGCAGTGGAAGTGGAGTTATTATATATGTGGATAGTGGCACGCAGTGGAAGTGGAGTTATTATATATGTGGATAGTAGCATGCAGTGGAAGTGGAGTTATTATATATGTGGATAGTAGCATGCAGTGGAAGTGGAGTTATTATATATGTGGATAGTGGCATGCAGTGGAAGTGGAGTTATTATATACATATGTGGATAGTGGCATGCAGTGGATAGTGGGGTTCAGATGGTGTTGCAGAGAACTTGGGCCTATTGGAAGTTGAAGTGACTGAGAGAGAGAGGACCAAGCAGAGAATGGAGGTGTAATTCTGCCCTAGCTTCAAGTGCACACTAGTATATCTAGTAGGAACAAGAAGGAGAAGTATAACATATACTGCTCCTTAGTACAAGTCTTTCTTTTGGCACTGTACAAGGCACAGGTGTTGTGGGTCCAACTTACCTCAAGACAAGCTTCCCAAGCAACAATGAAAAGTAAAAAAGACTCGTGGATTTGGATGCTGTATTGTCATCAATAATGTAACATCCAAAACATTCTTAGCTGCCAGTTTCTCTAAGGCCCATAAAGTTTAGGATCTATCTTCTATATCCTATGATGGGCAGGTACATCTTGGACTTGAAGAAAGTGAGCAAATTTTGCAGAGTCACTTTATAATTAGCTCGAGTCCCTCAGGGAGACAAACAATATAGCTAGCTACCTCGAGAAATAGGCTTAGCTACTAGCAGAAAATAGCCAGCTACTTAGATAATAGCCAGTTACTCCAGCTACTTAGATAATAGCCAGCTACTTAGATAATAGCCAGCTACTTAGATAATAGCCAGCTAGATAATAGCCAGCTACTTAGATAATAGCCAGCTACTTAGACAATAGAGATAATAGCCAGCTACTTAGATAATAGGCATAGATAATAGCCAGCTACTTAGATAATAGCTAATAGCCAGCTACTTAGATAATAGCCAGCTATACCTAGATAATAGCCAGCTACTTAGATAATAGTAGATAATAGCCAGCTATTAGCCAAATCTTACCTCTCATATCTAGGCTCAGTTGCCCATAAAGTCCAACATTTGGACTCTTGTGCACAACATTTGGACTCTTGTGCACTCTGAACCCCATCACTCTTGGCAAAGATGACTCTCTGATGAATAATTTGCTGAAAGTTTAGAAATAGCTAGAACACACTGTGTCAGCAGGTTTGGCATGCTCACCTCATGAAGCTGATTCTTTATTAGCATGGCAGAACACACTATGTCAGCAGGTTTGGCATGCTCACCTCATGAAGCTGATTCTTTATTAGCATGGCAGAACACACTGTGTCAGCAGGTTTGGCATGCTCACCTCATGAAGCTGATTCTTTATTAGCATGGCAGAACACACTATGTCAGCAGGTTTGGCATGCTCACCTCATGAAGCTGATTCTTTATTAGCATGGCAGAACACACTATGTCAGCAGGTTTGGCATACTCACCTCATGAAGCTGATTCTTTATTAGCTTGGCAGAACACACTACATGTATGTCAGCAGGTTTTGTATGCTCACCTCAATGGATCTGATTCTTTATCAAACTCTTCCTTTTCATTTTTATGAACAAGTTATTCCAGAGAAGAAGGTTATATCCTCTCAAACAACTCTCAGTAGCCATAACAACGCTACAATAACCTTGTTAATAATCAACTTGAAATTTACTCTCTCCACATTTAAATAGAACAACAGCAACAACATCTCGGGGGTCAAGGGTCAGGTTGATGCTAGGGCATGCACGTGATTCCAAGCCAAACCTTGACCTGAATACTGTAGCTCCCATCCATGAGGGCTTGTGGGAAGGTTTGACCTGGATGGCTCCCATATGCCTTGCTGAAGCCAGGGTGGTGAGGGCTTGTGGGAAGGTTTGACCTGGATAGCTCCCATCCCTGCCTTGCTGAAGCCAGGTGGTGAGGGCTTGTGGGAAGGTTTGACCTGCCCATCCCTGCCTTGCTGAAGCCAGGGTGGTGAGGGCTTATGGGAAGGTTTGACCTGGATAGCTCCCATCCCTGCCTTGTTGGAGCCAGAGTAGTGAGGGCTTGTCTAATGGTGGGAAGGTTTGACCTGGATAGCTCTCATCCATGCCAGGGTGGTGAGGGCTTGTGGGAAGGTTTGACCTGGATAGCTCCCATCCCTGCCTTGCTGGAGCCAGAGTAGTGAGGGCTTGTCTAATGGTGGGAAGGTTTGACCTGGATAGCTCTCATCCATGCCTTGCTGGAGCCAGGGCTTGTCTAATGGTGGGAAGGTTTGACCTGGATAGCTCCCATCCCTGCCTTGCTGGAGCCAGGATGGTGAGGGCTTAGCAGGTAGTCTAGAGTAAGGGTGCATATGAAGTATAGTGCATGGCACTCACCCCAAACACGCAGAACACCTCCTTGCCCTTGAGTGCTGGCTGTATCTCAATGAGGCTGTGTAAGGTGACCTTCACCTTCATGTTGAAGTGCAGGTCTTGCTTACCTAGATGGATGTTGCCCATCTCTGTGACATTACTTTTCCTAGGTGGAAGCAACAAGAATAAAATAGGCACGTGTGTGTGGGGGAGGAAGGGGGCAGGAGATGTCATGGAGGAGTAGGGTGTGTGGTGAGGGAGTAGGTGTGGTGGTAGAGTTGTGGTGGAGGTGTGGAGGAGTAGGAGGTGTGGTGGAGGCCTAGGAGGTGTGGTGGGAAGTAGGAGGTGAGATTAACTATTCAGCTGATTAGGTTGCAGCAATGGCTGACACAAGTAGAGTGTGTCTGCTCAGTGAGCCACACAAGTAGAGTGTGTCTGCTCAGTGAGCCACACAAGTAGAGTGTGTCTGTTCAGTGAGCCACACAAGTAGAGTGTGTCTGCTCAGTGAGCCACACAAGTAGAGTGTGTCTGCTCAGTGAGCCACACAAGTAGAGTGTGTCTGCTCAGTGAGCCACACAAGTAGAGTGTGTCTGCTCAGTGAGCCACACAAGTAGAGTGTGTCTGCTCAGTGAGCCACACAAGTAGAGTGTGCCTGTTCAGTGAGCCACACAAGTAGAGTGTGTCTGCTCAGTAAGCCACACAAGTAGAGTGTGCTTGCTCAGTGAGCCACACAAGTAGAGTGTGTCTGCTCAGTGAGCCACACAAGTAGAGTGTGTCTGCTCAGTGAGCCACACAAGTAGAGTGTGTCTGCTCAGTGAGCCACACAAGTAGAGTGTGTCTGCTCAGTGAGCCACACAAGTAGAGTGTGTCTGCTCAGTGAGCCACACAAGTAGAGTGTGTCTGCTCAGTGAGCCACACAAGTAGAGTGTGTCTGCTCAGTGAGCCACACAAGTAGAGTGTGTCTGCTCAGTGAGCCACACAAGTAGAGTGTGTCTGCTCAGTGAGCCACACAAGTAGAGTGTGTCTGCTCAGTGAGCCACACAAGTAGAGTGTGTCTGCTCAGTGAGCCACACAAGTAGAGTGTGCCTGCTCAGTGAGCCACACAAGTAAAGTGTGTCTGCTCAGTGAGCCACACAAGTAGAGTGTGTCTGCTCAGTGAGCCACACAAGTAGAGCGTGTCTGCTCAGTGAGCCACACAAGTAGAGTGTGTCTGCTGAGTGAGCCACACAAGTAGAGTGTGCCTGCTCAGTGAGCCACACAAGTAGAGTGTGTCTGCTCAGTGAGCCACACAAGTAGAGTGTGTCTGCTCAGTGAGCCACACAAGTAGAGTGTGTCTGCTCAGTGAGCCACACAAGTAGAGTGTGTCTGCTGAGTGAGCCACACAAGTAGAGTGTGTCTGCTCAGTGAGCCACACAAGTAGAGTGTGCCTGCTCAGTGAGCCACACAAGTAGAGTGTGTCTGCTCAGTGAGCCACACAAGTAGAGTGTGTCTGCTCAGTGAGCCACACAAGTAGAGTGTGTCTGCTGAGTGAGCCACACAAGTAGAGTGTGTCTGCTCAGTGAGCCACACAAGTAGAGTGTGCCTGCTCAGTGAGCCACACAAGTAGAGTGTGCCTGCTCAGTAAGCCACACAAGTAGAGTGTGTCTGCTCAGTGAGCACACAAGTAGAGTGTGTCTGCTCAGTAAGCCACACAAGTAGAGTGTGTCTGCACAGTGAGCCACACAAGTAGAGTGTGTCTGCTCAGTGAGCCACACAAGTAGAGTGTGTCTGCTCAGTGAGCCACACAAGTAGAGTGTGCCTGCTCAGTGAGCCACACAAGTAGAGTGTGTCTGCTCAGTGAGCCACACAAGTAGAGTGTGTCTGCTCAGTGAGCCACACAAGTAGAGTGTGCCTGCTCAGTGAGCCACACAAGTAGAGTGTGTCTGCTCAGTGAGTCACACAAGTAGAGTGTGTCTGCTCAGTGAGCCACACAAGTAGAGTGTGCCTGCTCAGTGAGCCACACAAGTCGAGTGTGCCTGCTCAGTGAGCCACACAAGTAGAGTGTGTCTGCTCAGTGAGCCACACAAGTAGAGTGTGTCTGCTCAGTGAGCCACACAAGTAGAGTGTGTCTGCTGAGTGAGCCACACAAGTAGAGTGTGTCTGCTCAGTGAGCCACACAAGTAGAGTGTGTCTGCTCAGTGAGCCACACAAGTCGAGTGTGTCTGCTCAGTGAGCCACACAAGTAGAGTGTGTCTGCTCAGTGAGCCACACAAGTAGAGTGTGCCTGCTCAGTGAGCCACACAAGTAGAGTGTGTCTGCTCAGTGAGCCACACAAGTAGAGTGTGTCTGCTCAGTGAGCCACACAAGTAGAGTGTGTCTGCTCAGTGAGCCACACAAGTAGAGTGTGTCTGCTCAGTGAGCCACACAAGTAGAGTGTGTCTGCTCAGTGAGCCACACAAGTAGAGTGTGTCTGCTCAGTGAGCCACACAAGTAGAGTGTGCCTGCTCAGTGAGCCACACAAGTAGAGTGTGCCTGCTCAGTAAGCCACACAAGTAGAGTGTGTCTGCTAAGTTAGCCACACAAGTAGAGTGTGTCTGCTCAGTGAGCCACACAAGTAGAGTGTGTCTGCTCAGTGAGCCACACAAGTAGAGTGTGTCTGCTAAGTTAGCCACACAAGTAGAGTGTGTCTGCTCAGTGAGCCACACAAGTAGAGTGTGTCTGCTCAGTGAGCCACACAAGTAGAGTGTGCCTGCTCAGTGAGCCACACAAGTAGAGTGTGCCTGCTCAGTGAGCCACACAAGTAGAGTGTGTCTGCTCAGTGAGCCACACAAGTAGAGTGTGTCTGCTCAGTGAACCACACAAGTAGAGTGTGTCTGCTCAGTGAGCCACACAAGTAGAGTGTGTCTGCTCAGTGAGCCACACAAGTAGAGTGTGTCTGCTCAGTGAGCCACACAAGTAGAGTGTGCCTGCTCAGTGAGCCACACAAGTAGAGTGTGTCTGCTCAGTGAGCCACACAAGTAGAGTGTGCCTGCTCAGTGAGCCACACAAGTAGAGTGTGTCTGCTCAGTGAGCCACACAAGTAGAGTGTGTCTGCTCAGTGAGCCACACAAGTAGAGTGTGTCTGCTCAGTGAGCCACACAAGTAGAGTGTGTCTGCTCAGTGAGCCACACAAGTAGAGTGTGCCTGTTCAGTGAGCCACACAAGTAGAGTGTGTCTGCTCAGTAAGCCACACAAGTAGAGTGTGCTTGCTCAGTGAGCCACACAAGTAGAGTGTGTCTGCTCAGTGAGCCACACAAGTAGAGTGTGCCTGCTCAGTGAGCCACACAAGTAGAGTGTGCCTGCTCAGTGAGCCACACAAGTAGAGTGTGTCTGCTCAGTGAGCCACACAAGTAGAGTGTGCCTGCTCAGTGAGCCACACAAGTAGAGTGTGTCTGCTCAGTGAGCCACACAAGTAGAGTGTGCCTGCTCAGTGAGTCACACAAGTAGAGTGTGTCTGCTCAGTGAGCCACACAAGTAGAGTGTGTCTGCTCACTGAGCCACACAAGTAGAGTGTGTCTGCTCAGTGAGCCACACAAGTAGAGTGTGTCTGCTCAGTGAGCCACACAAGTAGAGTGTGTCTGCTCAGTGAGCCACACAAGTAGAGTGTGTCTGCTCAGTGAGCCACACAAGTAGAGTGTGTCTGCTCAGTGAGCCACACAAGTCGAGTGTGTCTGCTCAGTGAGCCACACAAGTAGAGTGTGCCTGCTCAGTGAGCCACACAAGTAGAGTGTGTCTGCTCACTGAGCCACACAAGTAGAGTGTGTCTGCTCAGTGAGCCACACAAGTAGAGTGTGCCTGCTCAGTGAGCCACACAAGTAGAGTGTGTCTGCTCAGTGAGCCACACAAGTAGAGTGTGTCTGCTCAGTGAGCACACAAGTAGAGTGTGTCTGCTCAGTGAGCCACACAAGTAGAGTGTGTCTGCTCAGTGAGCCACACAAGTAGAGTGTGTCTGCTCAGTGAGCCACACAAGTAGAGTGTGCCTGCTCAGTGAGCCACACAAGTAGAGTGTGCCTGCTCAGTAAGCCACACAAGTAGAGTGTGTCTGCTCAGTGAGCACACAAGTAGAGTGTGTCTGCTCAGTAAGCCACACAAGTAGAGTGTGTCTGCACAGTGAGCCACACAAGTAGAGTGTGTCTGCTCAGTGAGCCACACAAGTAGAGTGTGTCTGCTCAGTGAGCCACACAAGTAGAGTGTGCCTGCTCAGTGAGCCACACAAGTAGAGTGTGTCTGCTCAGTGAGCCACACAAGTAGAGTGTGTCTGCTCAGTGAGCCACACAAGTAGAGTGTGCCTGCTCAGTGAGCCACACAAGTAGAGTGTGTCTGCTCAGTGAGCCACACAAGTAGAGTGTGTCTGCTCAGTGAGCCACACAAGTAGAGTGTGCCTGCTCAGTGAGCCACACAAGTCGAGTGTGCCTGCTCAGTGAGCCACACAAGTAGAGTGTGTCTGCTCAGTGAGCCACACAAGTAGAGTGTGTCTGCTCAGTGAGTCACACAAGTAGAGTGTGTCTGCTCAGTGAGCCACACAAGTAGAGTGTGCCTGCTCAGTGAGCCACACAAGTCGAGTGTGCCTGCTCAGTGAGCCACACAAGTCGAGTGTGCCTGCTCAGTGAGCCACACAAGTAGAGTGTGTCTGCTCAGTGAGCCACACAAGTAGAGTGTGTCTGCTCAGTGAGCCACACAAGTAGAGTGTGTCTGCTGAGTGAGCCACACAAGTAGAGTGTGTCTGCTCAGTGAGCCACACAAGTAGAGTGTGTCTGCTCAGTGAGCCACACAAGTCGAGTGTGTCTGCTCAGTGAGCCACACAAGTAGAGTGTGTCTGCTCAGTGAGCCACACAAGTAGAGTGTGCCTGCTCAGTGAGCCACACAAGTAGAGTGTGTCTGCTCAGTGAGCCACACAAGTAGAGTGTGTCTGCTCAGTGAGCCACACAAGTAGAGTGTGTCTGCTCAGTGAGCCACACAAGTAGAGTGTGTCTGCTCAGTGAGCCACACAAGTAGAGTGTGTCTGCTCAGTGAGCCACACAAGTAGAGTGTGTCTGCTCAGTGAGCCACACAAGTAGAGTGTGTCTGCTCAGTGAGCCACACAAGTAGAGTGTGTCTGCTCAGTGAGCCACACAAGTAGAGTGTGCCTGCTCAGTGAGCCACACAAGTAGAGTGTGTCTGCTCAGTGAGCCACACAAGTAGAGTGTGTCTGCTCAGTGAGCCACACAAGTAGAGTGTGTCTGCTCAGTGAGCCACACAAGTAGAGTGTGCCTGCTCAGTGAGCCACACAAGTAGAGTGTGCCTGCTCAGTAAGCCACACAAGTAGAGTGTGTCTGCTAAGTTAGCCACACAAGTAGAGTGTGTCTGCTCAGTGAGCCACACAAGTAGAGTGTGTCTGCTCAGTGAGCCACACAAGTAGAGTGTGTCTGCTCAGTGAGCCACACAAGTAGAGTGTGTCTGCTCAGTGAGCCACACAAGTAGAGTGTGTCTGCTCAGTGAGCCACACAAGTAGAGTGTGTCTGCTCAGTGAACCACACAAGTAGAGTGTGTCTGCTCAGTGAGCCACACAAGTAGAGTGTGTCTGCTCAGTGAGCCACACAAGTAGAGTGTGCCTGCTCAGTGAGCCACACAAGTAGAGTGTGTCTGCTCAGTGAGCCACACAAGTAGAGTGTGCCTGCTCAGTGAGCCACACAAGTAGAGTGTGTCTGCTCAGTGAGCCACACAAGTAGAGTGTGCCTGCTCAGTGAGCCACACAAGTAGAGTGTGTCTGCTCAGTGAGTCACACAAGTAGAGTGTGTCTGCTCAGTGAGCCACACAAGTAGAGTGTGTCTGCTCACTGAGCCACACAAGTAGAGTGTGTCTGCTCAGTGAGCCACACAAGTAGAGTGTGTCTGCTCAGTGAGCCACACAAGTAGAGTGTGTCTGCTCAGTGAGCCACACAAGTAGAGTGTGTCTGCTCAGTGAGCCACACAAGTAGAGTGTGTCTGCTCAGTGAGCCACACAAGTCGAGTGTGTCTGCTCAGTGAGCCACACAAGTAGAGTGTGCCTGCTCAGTGAGCCACACAAGTAGAGTGTGTCTGCTCACTGAGCCACACAAGTAGAGTGTGTCTGCTCAGTGAGCCACACAAGTAGAGTGTGCCTGCTCAGTGAGCCACACAAGTAGAGTGTGTCTGCTCAGTGAGCCACACAAGTAGAGTGTGTCTGCTCAGTGAGCACACAAGTAGAGTGTGTCTGCTCAGTGAGCCACACAAGTAGAGTGTGTCTGCTCAGTGAGCCACACAAGTAGAGTGTGTCTGCTCAGTGAGCCACACAAGTAGAGTGTGTCTGCTCAGTGAGCCACACAAGTAGAGTGTGTCTGCTCAGTGAGCCACACAAGTAGAGTGTGTCTGCTCAGTGAGCCACACAAGTAGAGTGTGTCTGCTCAGTGAGCCACACAAGTAGAGTGTGCCTGCTCAGTGAGCCACACAAGTAGAGTGTGTCTGCTCAGTGAGCCACACAAGTAGAGTGTGTCTGCTCAGTGAGCCACACAAGTAGAGTGTGTCTGCTCAGTGAGCCACACAAGTAGAGTGTGTCTGCTCAGTGAGCCACACAAGTAGAGTGTGTCTGCTGAGTGAGCCACACAAGTAGAGTGTGCCTGCTCAGTGAGCCACACAAGTAGAGTGTGCCTGCTCAGTGAGCCACACAAGTAGAGTGTGTCTGCTGAGTGAGCCACACAAGTAGAGTGTGTCTGCTCACTGAGCCACACAAGTAGAGTGTGTCTGCTCAGTGAGCCACACAAGTAGAGTGTGCCTGCTCAGTGAGCCACACAAGTAGAGTGTGTCTGCTCAGTGAGCCACACAAGTAGAGTGTGTCTGCTCAGTGAGCACACAAGTAGAGTGTGTCTGCTCAGTGAGCCACACAAGTAGAGTGTGTCTGCTCAGTGAGCCACACAAGTAGAGTGTGTCTGCTCAGTGAGCCACACAAGTAGAGTGTGTCTGCTCAGTGAGCCACACAAGTAGAGTGTGTCTGCTCAGTGAGCCACACAAGTAGAGTGTGTCTGCTCAGTGAGCCACACAAGTAGAGTGTGTCTGCTCAGTGAGCCACACAAGTAGAGTGTGCCTGCTCAGTGAGCCACACAAGTAGAGTGTGTCTGCTCAGTGAGCCACACAAGTAGAGTGTGTCTGCTCAGTGAGCCACACAAGTAGAGTGTGTCTGCTCAGTAAGCCACACAAGTAGAGTGTGTCTGCTGAGTGAGCCACACAAGTAGAGTGTGTCTGCTCAGTGAGCCACACAAGTAGAGTGTGTCTGCTCAGTGAGCCAGCCACACAAGTAGAGTGTGTCTGCTCAGTGAGCCACACAAGTAGAGTGTGCCTGCACAGTGAGCCACACAAGTAGAGTGTGTCTGCTCAGTGAGCCACACAAGTAGAGTGTGTCTGCTCAGTGAGCCACACAAGTAGAGTGTGTCTGCTCAGTGAGCCACACAAGTAGAGTGTGCCTGCTCAGTGAGCCACACAAGTAGAGTGTGTCTGCTCAGTGAGCCACACAAGTAGAGTGTGCCTGCTCAGTGAGCCACACAAGTAGAGTGTGTCTGCTCAGTAAGCCACACAAGTAGAGTGTGCCTGCACAGTGAGCCACACAAGTAGAGTGTGTCTGCTCAGTGAGCCACACAAGTAGTGTGCCTGCTCAGTGAGCCACACAAGTAGAGTGTGTCTGCTCAGTGAGCCACACAAGTAGAGTGTGTCTGCTCAGTGAGCCACACAAGTAGAGTGTGTCTGCTCAGTGAGCCACACAAGTAGAGTGTGCCTGCTCAGTGAGCCACACAAGTAGAGTGTGTCTGCTCAGTGAGCCACACAAGTAGAGTGTGTCTGCTCAGTGAGCCACACAAGTAGAGTGTGTCTGCTCAGTGATCCACACAAGTAGAGTGTGTCTGCTGAGTGAGCCACACAAGTAGAGTGTGTCTGCTCAGTGAGCCACACAAGTAGAGTGTGTCTGCTCAGTGAGCCACACAAGTAGAGTGTGTCTGCTCAGTGAGCCACACAAGTAGAGTGTGTCTGCTCAGTGAGCCACACAAGTAGAGTGTGCCTGCTCAGTGAGCCACACAAGTCGAGTGTGTCTGCTCAGTGAGCCACACAAGTAGAGTGTGTCTGCTCACTGAGCCACACAAGTAGAGTGTGTCTGCTCAGTGAGCCACACAAGTAGAGTGTGTCTGCTCAGTGAGCCACACAAGTAGAGTGTGTCTGCTCAGTGAGCCACACAAGTAGAGTGTGTCTGCTCAGTGAGCCACACAAGTAGAGTGTGTCTGCTCAGTGAGCCACACAAGTAGAGTGTGTCTGCTCAGTGAGCCACACAAGTAGAGTGTGTCTGCTCAGTGAGCCACACAAGTAGAGTGTGTCTGCTCAGTGAGCCACACAAGTAGAGTGTGTCTGCTCAGTGAGCCACACAAGTAGAGTGTGTCTGCTCAGTGAGCCACACAAGTAGAGTGTGCCTGCTCAGTGAGTCACACAAGTAGAGTGTGTCTGCTCAGTGAGCCACACAAGTAGAGTGTGTCTGCTCAGTGAGCCACACAAGTAGAGTGTGTCTGCTCAGTGAGCCACACAAGTAGAGTGTGCATGACCACACTTGCATTGCTAATGATGTGCCCCTGTGTGATCACTCCTATACTCCATCTCCTCCGCCATCCTGATACCAGAGTTTCTCTACCTACAAACCTAAGTACCTCATTTCTCTCCTTAACTAAAGTAGTACTCCACTAATCTCGAGGGGCAAGAGTGTACTCCACTAATCTCCAGGGGTAAGAGTATAATCTACTAATGATCGGGGGCAAGAGTGTAATTCATTAATTGCCAGGGGCAACTAGGCTCCTTTCTTTCTCACCTCTTCTTCTTCTCCAGAGTGCCAACCCCCGACCCCTGCAGTGAGAGCAAGTCAAGGTTGTTGTTGAGCTGTTTCAGCATCTTGAGCTGCTCCTCACGATATATGTTCTCCACCTTGTGGCTGCCAAACATGTTCGTACCCACTGCCAGGGTTGAGCTCTACAGGCACAGCAACAGAGCACCAAAGTCTCGTCTATTCTCACTCAAACACATACACTCCACCAATGAATACCACACATTGTTTCATGTGGGAGGAGTTATGGGGGTGGCTTACTGGGTCGAGGAGCACCTTGCTCCGTGACTGGAGTTCCTTGCGTACGACAGCCTCCTGTTCCTCCGGGTTACCGAGCTGCACCAGAGATACACAAATAGTGGCAAACACACTTACACATCCTGGAACTACATGTATATCCATGGCAAACACACCTACACATCCTGGAACTATATCCATGGCAAACACACTTACACATCCTGGAACTATATCCATAGCAAACACACTTACACATCCTGGGAGTATATCCATGGCAAACACACTTACACATCCTGGAACTATATCCATGGCAAACACACTTACACATCCTGGAACTATATCCATGGCAAACACACTTACACATCCTGGAACTATATCCATGGCAAACACACTTACACATCCTGGAACTATATCCAAGCACTTCACATCCTGGAACTATATCCATGGCAAACACACCTACACATCCTGGAACTATATCCATGGCAAACACACTTACACATCCTGGAAGTATATCCATGGCAAACACACTTACACATCCTGGAACTATATCCATGGCAAACACACTTACACATCCTGGAACTATATCCATGGCAAACACACTTACACATCCTGGAACTTATCCATGGCAAACATACTTACACATCCTGGAACTATATCCATAGCAAACACACTTACACATCCTGGGAGTATATCCATGGCAAACACACTTACACATCCTGGAACTATATCCATGGCAAACACACTTACACATCCTGGAACTATATCCATGGCAAACACACTTACACGTCCTGGAACTATATCCATGGCAAACACACTTACACATCCTGGAACTATATCCAAGCACTTCACATCCTGGAACTATATCCATGGCAAACACACCTACACATCCTGGAAGTATATCCATGGCAAACACACTTACACATCCTGGAACTATATCCATGGCAAACACACCTACACATCCTGGAACTATATCCATGGCAAACACACTTACACATCCTGGAACTATATCCATGGCAAACACACCTACACATCCTGGAACTATATCCATGGCAAACACACTTACACATCCTGGAACTATATCCATGGCAAACACACTTACACATCCTGGGGAATGCAATAGCAAATAATACTCAAGTCTAGACATTGTCAACTGTCAACAGTTATTATAAAGAACATGCTTACCTTGAAAACAGCTCACACTAGATGGAGGCAGGTTGAAGTAGGTTGACAATATCTCTATGGGGACACACACTGGACCAACATCACACTGGGTGGAGGCAGGTTGAAGTAGGTTGACAATAGCTCTATGGTGACACACACTGGACCAACATCACACTGGGTGGAGGCAGGTTGAAGTAGGTTGACAATAGCTCTATGGGGACACACACTGGACCAACACCACACTGGGTGAATGCAGGTTGAAGTAGGCTGATAATAGCTCTATGGTGACACACACTGCACCAACATCACAATGGATGGAGGCAGGTTGAAGTAGGTTGACAATAGCTGTATGGGGACACACACTGGACAAACACCACACTGGGTGGATGCAGGTTGAAGTAGGTTGACAATAGCTCTATGGGGACACACACTGGACCAACATCACACTGTGTGGAGGCAGGTTGAAATAGGTTGACAATAGCTCTATGGGGACACACACTGGACCAACATCACACTGGGTGGAGGCAGGTTGAAATAGGTTGACAATAGTTCTAGTGAAGAGTACCACACACAGATTTCAAATCATACCAACATATACATGCATATACATGTACATGTACATATAATGTATATATATATGCATGTACATACATGTACATGTACATATAATTTATATATATATATGCATGTACATGTACATGCATGCACATATAATTCATATATATGCATGTACATATGCATGCATATATACATGCATGTACATGTATATATGTAACATGTATATGTACAAGTACATGTGCTATGTTCCAATTAAGACCTGCCCTCCAGTTCTAAGCATGTCAATATGAAGAGGGAACTCTCTTCAGGAATAATTAAACAATAAGCTGCAGCAAATCAGCTCCATGGAGGTAAGCAGACAATTGCTCTGTTGTGTGTGTGTGTGTGTGTTGTGTGTGTGTGTGTTGTGTGAGTGAGTGAGTGAATGACACACGACACACTAAATTTGGTCTCTGCTAAATGTGGTGCAGGATCTAATGTGTATCACTGAATGGGAATGCTTATGTATGTAAAGGCTGCAGGGGTGTTGATTGTCTAGACACTGGACTCCTGTCAGAAGGGCCTAAGATGCTCACAGCTTCTGGAGTAGATGCCTAGAAGGGAAGGGGGGGAGGGGTGCCAACTCAGTTCCCCGTGAAGCAGAGTCTATGCACTCGGTAACTTGGTCCCCTGAAAAGCAGCCTCATGGCTAGAGCTATTACAATGAGGGCTAGAGTTTCAACCATAAAAGTTCTGGGTGAATCGATTTTGGCTGAGGACCGATATCTCTGTGACCTGTCAACACCAACCCCTTAGAGCATTGAGACACAATCTGCTTAACCACAAACTAGAAGCCATTGAAGCCTATTTACAATCTTGCACTCTCTGTACAAGAACTGATGCTCAATGAACACCTGGCACTCTCTGTACAAGAACTGATGCTCAATGCACACCTGGCACTCTCTGTACAAGAACTGATGCTCAATGCACACCTGGCACTCTCTGTACAAGAACTGATGCTCAATGCACACCTGGCACTCTCTGTACAAGAACTGATGCTCAATGCACACCTGGCACTCTCTGTACAAGAACTGATGCTCAATGCATACCTGACTACTCTCTGTACAAGAACTGATGCTCAATGCATACCTGGCACTCTCTGTACAAGAACTGATGCCCAATGCATACCTGACACTCTCTGTACAAGAACTGATGCTCAATGAACACCTGGCACTCTCTGTACAAGAACTGATGCTAAATGCATACCTGGCACTCTCTGTACAAGAACTGATGCCCAATGCATACCTGACACTCTCTGTACAGGAACTGATGCTCAATGCATACCTGGCACTCTCTGTACAAGAACTGATGCTCAATGCATACCTGGCACTCTCTGTACAAGAACTGATGCTCAATGCATACCTGGCTACTCTCTGTACAAGAACTGATGCTCAATGCATACCTGACACTTTCTGTACAAGAACTGATACTCAATGCACACCTGGCACTCTCTGTACAAGAACTGATGCTCAGTGCATACCTGGCACTCTCTGTACAAGAACTGATGCTCAATGCATACCTGGCACTCTCTGTACAAGAACTGATGCTCAATGCATACCTGACACTTTCTGTACAAGAACTGATACTCAATGCACACCTGGCACTCTCTGTACAAGAACTGATGCTCAATGCATACCTGACACTCTCTGTTCAAGAACTGATGCTCAATGCATACCTGACACTCTCTGTTCAAGAACTGATGCTCAATGCATACCTGGCACTCTCTGTACAAGAACTGATGCTCAATGCTGCGAATCTTGAGAATATTTTGAAACAACTTGTATAGCTGGTCCTTGTTGGGTGCTGAGGTGGTAGTGGACTTGTTGCTATGCATGTGGCCAGAATTGGACTGGAAGGCGCGACTACACTGCTCGACGATCTTCCTGAATGTAGTACACCAGAGAGTCACATCACTGGAACTCACTTCCTTTCCACCTCCCTCCTCCGAAAGGGCAGCAACTGCTTTTACACCGAAGATAACCTCCAGTTCTTTGACGGAGAATCCTCCACTTTTGCACATGGTCACCACCTCCTTGCGGCGAAAAACGACCTCCAACATCCAGCGAACACTGGTCAGGAACAGCGGCGTCCTCGCAAGCTCCTGCTCCTGTTTGGAGAGCCGTAGCTTACACTCCTGCTTGATCCTGTTGTCCTCCTCGAGCACCAGGTGCAATGCATGCACCATTTGGCTAAATCTACTCTCGTTCAGCTTGGCACGTGGGGGTGTGTTCTCTATCTGCAGCTTGGCATTGAAAGGATACGCAATGCACCTGGCAATCAGTAAGTACATTTTTTTCCACTCAAAGTGTTCATCGTCCTTGTCATCATCCTCATAGGCACTCAGCTCATCCGCGCTCTGTCCGGTGTCCAACATTGTCCAACCACTAATTGCTGTCGAGGCACGTCTAGACTCTAGGTATGGGTGGAGGAGGGGAGAATGAAGAGAGAAGACAGGTGAGGGGATGGAACAAGGGGAGACATGTGATGGGTGGAAGGAGGGGGAGGAGAGGTGAGGGATGGAAGGAGGGGGGAGGAGGAAAGGAAATGGACAATCGAAGGGAAAGAGACAAGATGGAGAAGACATCATGTAAACTCAGGGAAGATGGAAGGTGAAGGTTTGCCATCATAGAGAGACATGTAACTTCTCCACCTGAGCTATGCACAGCCTCAAGTAGAGCACATAAGCCAACACACACACACACACCATACACACACACACACCATACCACACACACCAAACACACACACCACACACACACCATACCACATACACCACACACACCATACCACACACACCACACACACACCACACACACACACACACACACCATACCACACACACACCACACACCACACACACACACACACACACCACACACACACACCATACCACATACACCATACCACACCCACACACCATACCACATACACCACACACCATGCCACACACGCACACCACACACACAAACATACATATACACACATACCACACACACACATACACATACCATACCACACACACACATACACACACAACACACACACACCACACACACATGTACACACACACCACACACACACACCATACCACACACACACCATACCACACACACATACACACACACACACCACACACCACACACACCATACCACACACCATACCGCACACACCATTACTACACACACATACACACCACACACACCATACCACATACACCACACACACCATGCCACACACGCACACCACACACACAAACATACATATACACATACCACACACACACATACATACATATACACACATACCACACACACACATACACACACATACACACCACACACACCATACCACACACACCATACTACACACACATACACACCACACACCACACACACACCATACCACACACCACACACACACACCATACCACACACACACACACCATACCACACACACACACACACACACACACACACACACCCAAACACATAAACACACATACAGAGTAACCATGGCAGCATTTGTCAACAGATGTTGGAAGCAATCCAGGGCCAGATACAACACAGCACTAGTGGGTGGTACAACCATTTACCATCATGACCTTTCAACTTCACTTACAACAGTACACTAAGAAATATTGCTGTGCTACCAGTTGCTACCAGTTGCTTAATTAGAACAGTGATAAGAAATAATCCTGCTCAATTCAAGAGATTCAAGATCAGCTGGGATACCCTAGACATCTTACAGCTTGCTATTCATCAACATCTCAGTCTCCTTAGCCTGGGCATCCTAACATCTCAGTCTCCTTAGCCTGCACATCCTAACATCTCAGACAGCTTGCTATTCATCAACATCTCAGTCTCCTTAGCCTACACATCCTAACATCTCAGTCACCTTAGCCTGCACATCCTAACATCTGTCTCCTTAGCCTGCACATCCTAACATCACAGTCTCCTTAGCCTGCACATCCTAAGTAGGCCTACAACACTATAGTTGTGTTTGTCTAGTGTAGCCACACCCTAAACCATTCCCCTCATGTAGACCCAACCTCCAGGACTCTCGTTATGCAAACCCTAGAAATCAGGAATGGGTCAACCAGCTTATGCAGTTGCATTGTTGGTCAACGTGCGACGTCAACCAGCAACTGTAGCTTATGCAGTTGCATTGTTGGTCAACGTGCGACATCAACCAGCAACTGTAGCTTATGCAGTTGCATTGTTGGTCAACGTGCGACGTCAACCAGCAACTGTAGCTTATGGAGTTGCATTGTTGGTCAACGTGCGACGTCAACCAGCAACTGTAGCTTATGGAGTTGCATTGTTGGTCAACGTACGACGTCAACCAGCAACTGTAGCTTATGCAGTTGCATTGTTGGTCAATGTGTGACATCAACCAGCAACTGTAGCTTATGCAGTTGCATTGTTGGTCAACGTACGACGTCAACCAGCAACTGTAGCTTATGCAGTTGCATTGTTGGTCAACGTACGACGTCAACCAGCAACTGTAGCTTATGCAGTTGCATTGTTGGTCAACGTGCGACGTCAACCAGCAACTGTAGCTTATGGAGTTGCATTGTTGGTCAACGTGCGATGTCAACCAGCAACTGTAGCTTATGGAGTTGCATTGTTGGTCAACGTACGACGTCAACCAGCAACTGTAGCTTATGCAGTTGCATTGTTGGTCAACGTGCGACATCAACCAGCAACTGTAGCTTATGCAGTTGCATTGTTGGTCAACGTACGACGTCAACCAGCAACTGTAGCTTATGCAGTTGCATTGTTGGTCAACGTACGACGTCAACCAGCAACTGTAGCTTATGCAGTTGCATTGTTGGTCAACGTACGACGTCAACCAGCAACTGTAGCTTATGCAGTTGCATTGTTGGTCAACGTGCGACGTCAACCAGCAACTGTAGCTTATGGAGTTGCATTGTTGGTCAACGTGCGATGTCAACCAGCAACTGTAGCTTATGGAGTTGCATTGTTGGTCAACGTGCGACATCAACCAGCAACTGTAGCTTATGCAGTTGCATTGTTGGTCAACGTACGACGTCAACCAGCAACTGTAGCTTATGCAGTTGCATTGTTGGTCAACGTACGACGTCAACCAGCAACTGTAGCTTATGCAGTTGCATTGTTGGTCAACGTGCGACGTCAACCAGCAACTGTAGCTTATGGAGTTGCATTGTTGGTCAACGTGCGATGTCAACCAGCAACTGTAGCTTATGGAGTTGCATTGTTGGTCAACGTACGACGTCAACCAGCAACTGTAGCTTATGCAGTTGCATTGTTGGTCAACATGCGACATCAACCAGCAACTGTAGCTTATGGAGTTGCATTGTTGCTAACAATGTGTTCAAATTTCATTAATCTCGGCCATGAATAATCTATCGACATGAAGAGCTTGTAGTTCCACACGTAACTAACAGGACAGAACACGGAGAAGACATTTGACACTCTATTTGAAAGGCTGCGCAGCAGATACACACAAAATAATATTCAACATCAGCAAAAGGTTCTGTGTGCACGTCTGTCCTTATTACTCTTCCATATAGTACACACCACCAGCAACTGAGGCCTGAAGAGGTTATTGCTGATCAAGTAATGCCGTTACAGACTGGGAGTGCCTCAGGCAGCTTCATAAGTCTGGAGAGTGCCTCGGGAAGCGTCATGTCATTATGTTTGGGCACTCCAGAGCATTCCAGTTGAGCATTGCAGTTGGTCAGTAACCTGGCTGGTCATCACCGGTTCAGACCAAGTAGCTAGAAAGTGGTCTGGTTGAAACCTGAGCAACAATGCTGGAGTCTATAACCATGCTGGAGGTTATAACCATGCTGGAGGCTATAACCATGCTGGAGGCTATAACCATGCTGGAGGCTATAACCATGCTGGAGGCTATAACCATGCTGGAGGCTATAACCATGCTGGAGGCTACAACCATACTGGAGGCTATAACCATGCTGGAGGCTATAACCATGCTGGAGGCTACAACCATGCTGGAGGCTACAACCATACTGGAGGCTATAACCATGCTGGAGGCTATAACCATGCTGGAGGCTACAACCATGCTGGAGGCTACAACCCTGCTGGAGGCTACAACCATGCTGGAGGCTATAACCATGCTGGAGGCTATAACCATGCTGGAGGCTATAACCATGCTGGAGGCTACAACCATGCTGGAGGCTATAACCATGCTGGAGGCTATAACCATGCTGGAGGCTATAACCATGCTGGAGGCTACAACCATGCTGGAGGCTATAACCATGCTGGAGGCTACAACCATGCTGGAGGCTATAACTATGCTGGAGGCTATAACCATGCTGGAGGCTATAACCATGCTGGAGGCTATAACCATGCTGGAGGCTACAGCCATGCTGGAGGCTATAACCATGCTGGAGTCTATAACCATGCTGGTGTATATAACCATGCTGGAGGCTACAACCATGCTGGAGGCTATAATCATGCTGGAGTCTATAACCATGCTGGAGGCTACAACCATGCTGGAGGCTACAACCATGCTGGAGGCTATAACCATGCTGGAGGCTACAACCATGCTGGAGGCTATAACCATGCTGGAGGCTACAACCATGCTGGAGGCTATAACCATGCTGTGGCTGGCTACAACCATGATGGAGGCTACAACCATGCTGGAGGCTATAACCATGCTGGAGGCTATAACCATGCTGGAGGCTATAACCATGCTGGAGGCTATAACCATGCTGGAGGCTATAACCATGCTGGAGGCTATAACCATGCTGGAGGCTATAACCATGCTGGAGGCTACAACCATGCTGGAGGCTATAACCATACTGGAGGCTATAACCATGCTGGAGGCTATAACCATGCTGGAGACTATAACCATACTGGAGGCTATAACCATGCTGGAGGCTATAACCATGCTGTGGCTGGCTACAACCATGATGGAGGCTACAACCATGCTGGAGGCTATAACCATACTGGAGGCTATAACCATACTGGAGGCTATAACCATGCTGGAGCTATAACCATGCTGGAGGCTATAACCATGCTGTGGCTATAACCATGCTGGAGGCTACAACCATGCTGGAGGCTACAACCATGCTGGAGGCTACAACCATACTGGAGGCCATGTTGTCACACTTTACGTTTCATTCCAAGGTTGCTGCAGGTTACTAAGCGAAGAACCTCTCCTCCCTGCCCACTCTCCACCCTCCGTTCTACCTCTTCCACACCCCTTCCTCTCAGGGGCTATGGCCAAGAACACAAGGCTAAGATTAGGTGGGGAACAACACTGAACCTTAGACGTGTTCCCCACCCCTTCCTGCACACACATGCACACACACACACACGTATGCACAGAGGAGAAGTGTGGTAATCACACATATACACACATACATAAGAGGAGCTAAGTGCACATACATGTACATAGGAGGAGCCTGTGTGCAGGGGCAGATCCGTGGGGGGGGGGGGGGGGGGTGGTTACGGTTCTCAAAGAAAACATTATTGTTAGTATTTATAATCAACAATATTAATCAACAACAAAGACATAATTTACACTAGAGCCATGTTAAAATTCACACTTACAGCTGGTAATTTTTTTAATCAAAGATCACAGTGAGTGGGCTGTATTTAAAGTTCAATCAGCTTTTGTGCATGTCAAGCAAGAAGGATTCAAGAGGCTGCATGAAGCTGACTGCCATCATGTTAAAAAGGTAACCAGTTTAGTAACAATTTATATACTAGGAATAGGATGGAATATTATATATAACTTCATAAACCTAAAGGTCTGTTGAATCCAATTCTCTGGAAAAGCCAGCACCAAAGCAAACATGCCCTGCAGTGTTTACCACAATGAACTCTGGTCCAGGTACGTAGTGTAAAGTGATGCTATTAGCAATGATCATCTACCAAGTGATCCAGACACCCCAATCACTTCAAGTGAAGTTCTTAGCAGTAACCTATCCAGAGATCCAACCCCAACCACTTCAAGCAGTGAAGCTGGGAGCAATGATCACAGCAGCATGTGGTTGTTTGAGAAAACTGGGGCAAAGTGTTGATGATACCCAGAGATTCCAATACCTCACTTTGCACACTGCACCAGTTCTTTCTGATACACTTCACTCTCATCAAGCCACTAAGCAGGGAAAATCCTGGACAGTGTCTTCCCAGTCACTGGCTTAAAAAGTTTCCATGGTTGTCTTAAAGTCAGGTGCTTGAAGGAGGGATTTGTCGCTATTGTGTCCTTTTTCCAGAGCAACCCAATAGAGGAGGTTGCCAAGGGGCAAAACCTGGTTTGCTAGTGCTTTCAGCATACCCAAACCCCTATACAAAGGCCCTAGGAAAAGATGGTATTCTTATTTGTCATGAGCAGAGCTCTAGGCTTCGTCACACTGCAGAACGGGCAGATCTCTTCAGGCATAATTATTGCAGTCCTGTAAGTAGAGTAGATAGCAGCTTCTGGAAAAACAAGAAAAACTTGCAGAGAAAAACAGAGAAATTCTTCTCCAAATAGTATACAGTGTCGAGTTTTTAGCTAAGCAGGGCTTATACTACATCACATGATCTGTGGCTAATTTGATTGGTTAATAACTATAGGTTACATAAGCATATAACCTACACTTTTATTGCTGCAGGCTATGGAAGTTAGCATGCGCTAAACTACATAGCAACTAGAAATGGAAGAATTTTTTACTATTGACCAAGGCGCCCCAGCTATTGACAAAGTACTGCTAGATAAACACGCAGCTGAGTTGGAGCAACTTCCTTCAACTGATAATCAAAAACTCCTTCAACTTCAGGGATTTATGAGCCCAGATATTTTGCAGTGGCTGATAGAACATCCAGTAGAACCATCTCTCAATTCTGTCCTGCAGCCAGGACCTTCTGTTTCTCCTCCCATCGCTATTCAACCAACTCCAGTGTCCCAATCATAAATCCCTGAAGTTGAAGGAGTTTTTGATTATCAGTTGAAGGAAGTTGCACCAACTCAGCTGCGTGCTTATCTAGCAGTACTTTGTCAATAGCTGGGGCGCCTTGGTCAATAGTAAAAAATTCTTCCATTTCTAGTTGCTATGTAGTTTAGCGCATGCGCAATGTAGTATAAGTAAGATAGCCTATACTCCACTCGCGGGTTATGCGCCAATGTAACCTACTCGTTTGCAGTTACATCACTTGGCTTCGCCTCGGGGTAACCGCAAACTCGTACGTTACATAGGCGTATAACCCACTCTTTTGAATAGGCTATCCTATACTTCTTTTAGAGGTCATAGGGAAGACAAAGTTGATTTTTCAGACTGCTCTGTTAATAGGGGAAACTTTGTAGCCACATTGCAACTCATTGGAAAAGGTAATGCTACTCTACAAGAGCATCTTCTTTTTTGCGATAAAAATGCAAAGTATACAAGCCAAATATACAAAATGACATTATTCATGTGTATGCTTGTAAACTAAGTGAAAAGTTAAGCAATGAACTGCAAGCAAACAACTTACCTTTCACCATCATAGCAGGTGAAGTAATTGTCCCAGGAAATCCTTTCTGTGTGTGTTTGATCTAACTATATACTCCACAAAAGCCTCATATTAAGGAGTACTTAATTAATCTCATTAATGTTGAGAGAGCAAATGCCTCTACAATTTCAGAAAAAATCTTGGGATCCATTTCAAACCCTTCCATCTCCTTAAATGCTCGTAACATTTGTGGTCAGGCTTATGATGGAGCAGCTATGATGTCTTCTGGAATAGCTGGTGTCCAAGCAAAGATCAAGCAAATTTCTCCTCTGGCTTTGTACACTCATTGCTTTGCTCACTCCCTTAACCTTTCTATTGCAGCTTCATGCAAAGTCCAAGAAGTAAGGAACCTCATTGGCATGATTAATGAGTCTTATTTGTTTTTGAACATCAGTCCTAAGAGACGAAGGTTTTTTTAATGAGCTTTGTATGTATATTTTCCAGCATCTCGATGTTCTAAGCTTCCTGGTCTTTGTAAGATGCGTTGGGTGGAGTGCTATACTTGTTTTGAAATCTTTTTGGAGATATATGAATGTTTTGTGACCTTTTTGGATTCTATTATTTCACCCAGTGAGTATCAACATTTGCTTTTGGATGACAAAAGCTGGAATTGGGACAGAGAACAAATGTGAAAGCTCAAGGATTGAAGTCTTTGCTTTCTTATTTTCAATCCAATGCTGTATTTATTGTCACAAAAAATGTTCTTGGTGAAGTGAAGCCACTGGCTTCAAAATTACAGCAGCAAGATCATGATGGAGTCAACGCTTACAAGATGGTAGATTCCAGTATTGAAAATATCAGCACTACTAGAGATAACATTGATGAAATATTCAGCTCCTGGTACAATTCTGAGATCCTTCCACTTGCTGATCCCATTGGTGTTTCTGAATGTGTTCCCAGAAAGACGAGCCTTCAGTGGAAGCGTACTAATGTCCCAAGTTATAGCCCACAGGAGCACTATAAAAGAGCAGTTGCCATCCCTCTCTTGGATTCTCTCCTGGGTCAAATGAAGGACAGATTTTCAGAAGATCAGTGTCATACTAATGGCCTGCTCCACCTTGCAACCTCTATTATAAGAAGAAGTACTTCTGTGACAGAATCTGTTGACCAGTGTGTGTTTGAAAGTTCACTTCGTTGGAAAGGTGACCTTCCATTTCCAATGTCACTGGGAAATGAGCTTAGAAGGTGGAATGTTCTCTGGCATAGCAAGAAACATGAATTTGATTCATCTAATACGGAAACTCATCTACCAGATAATCTGCTCCTAGCTCTTGGTGCTTGTGATAAGGATTCATTCCCCAATATTCACTGCCTCCTAGTAATTGCTTGCACACTACCCATTTCTAGTGCTGAGGCAAAAAGGTCGTTTTCTCTTCTGAGAAGAATAAAGACCTATTTCAGGTCCACTATGAGTGAGGAGTGTTTGTCAGATCTTTCTGTTATTGCCATGCACTATGGGGAAAGAATACCTGTAGGTTTGTCAGGCATTTGTTCAAACCCATCCAAAGAAGATTCTGATTTATGATTATATGATCTGAATTGTGGGTGTTGGTGCATGGCCTACTATATATGGGTGCAGTTAAGGGTGTGGTCACAATGCGTAGGTGTGGTTAAAGGTATGGCCACAACCCCCCCTTTTAAAAATTGCTGGTCTGCCCCTGGTGTGGTATACACACATACACAAGAGGAGCCTAAGTGTGTTATACACACATACATAAGAGGAGCCTAAGTATGGTATACACACATACATAAGAGGAGCCTAAGTGTGGTATACACACATACATAAGAGGAGCCTAAGTGTGGTATACACACATACATAAGAGGAGCCTGAGTGTGGTATACACACATAAGAGGAGCCTAAGTGTGGTATACACACATACACAAGAGGAGCCTAAGTGTGGTATACACACATACATAAGAGGAGCCTGAGTGTGGTATACACACATATATAAGATGAGCCTAAGTGTGGTATACACACATAAGATGAGCCTAAGTGTGGTATACACACATAAGAGGAGCCTAAGTGTGGTATACACACATACACAAGAGGAGCCTAAGTGTGTTATACACAAATACATAAGAGGAGCCTATGTGGTATACACAAGAAGAGTACAACAAGAGCACATTTGCAAGACACATGCATCCCGCACTTTGTGACTACATCCCTGAAGTGGGTGGAGCTACAATTGTCCCAAATTAGAGCAAAGATGAGAGGGTTAAATGACTTCTGGCTATTGTGCAGCTACAACACCCATAAAGATGGCAAAGGTGTCTTTTGTAAGCGAGATATACGTCCTGAAAGAGGCCAAACAATGGAACCTCCATGTCTCCTCTGAAGGACAAGCATATGTATACATACATAGAGATATGAAGATATGTATAGTGAGGGAGAGTACCCCACCTCACCCTCGGCACAGGCCAGTAATGCCTCAGTGGAGCCACAAGATGGATAGATGGTATGTATTGGTAGATGTGGTATTATCTCTGGGTAGAGAATCTCATCACTGCATTGGGTGCTAGCTACACTAATGAGATTAGGCTCATGGTTCCTGGAATATGTATTCTGTCTACCACACAGCTGCAGAGGAAGAAATGGATACTTCCATGTTATTCTACCACTTCAACAAGACAGTCTGACGTTAGGAAGGCAATCTGAAGGAAGGCCAACCACCTCACCCTTCACGGGGGTAGGGGGGGGGGGGGGGAGAGACTCAAGGGGGATGGTATGGTGGCTAAGAAATCACACTGTTTGCAAACCTTGGGTAAGGAACGTCCCCCCTGGGATGGTCCCAAGTCTCCAGGATGGTCCTAGTCTCCCAGGATGGTCTTAAGTCTTCCAGGATGGTCCCAAGTCTCCCGGGATGGTCCCAAGTCTCCCGGGATGGTCCCAAGTCTCCCGGGATGGTCCCAAATCTACAGGATGGTCCAAGTCTCCCAGGATGGTCTTAAGTCTTCCGGGATGGTCCCAAGTCTCCCGGGATGGTCCCAAGTCTCCCGGGATGGTCTCAAGTCTCCCGGGATGGTCCCAAGTCTCGCGGGATGGCTCCAAGTCTTCCGGGATGATCCCAAGTCTCCCGGGATGGTCCCAAGTCTTCCGGGAATCCTGGGAGGTCCAAGGGTAGGTTATGAAAACACTGGATATCTCTCGTTGTTTTAAATCCCAGCATGCCCACAGGCACAACAGCAGCAATTCACGTTTAAACAGTTTAGACTGTCTCCCTTGTGCGAAGAGTCAAACCAAAACTTACCACTCGCCTCAAGACAGTTCTCAAGTAACTCCAGCAACTATATGTCCAGCTATACTCACATTTGAGGGAGATCACGCCTTCTTCCAGCTAGAAGGTCGTGTTTAAGAGCTGTCTCCACCATTATATATAACTTCTTATACCCTCTCTCTGCCATAGTACATATGCCATTAGTACTTGTTACAACTGTCTCTGCTATTAGTACTTGTTATACACCGTCTTACACACTGTCTCTGCCATTAGTACTTGTTACACACTGTCTCTGCCATTATATGTATGCCATTAGTACTTGTTATACCCTGTCTCTGCCATTATATGTATGCCATTAGTACTTGTTATACACTGTCTCTGCCATTATATGTATGCACTATGACAACAAGAAATTCAAATGTCTGAAACAAGTGCTTAGGAAGCGAAGATGGCCCTGCCAATGATAGCCACGGCAATCGCCATTCCATTAAAGAATTTTTAATTAAGAGGGACGTCCTCCTCCTTTTATTTCACTTTATGTACAATTTGGGGAGCCAGGCCCCCAGAGTAGGGGCAATCTGCATACGCTCTTGACAGTGTTTGCAGCTGCTCTTACTTTGAGTTGAAGTAGTTATGTTGTTGTTGTCAGGCACTTCATATTCACTTGCCATTGTGTGGTGTCTTCTCCCCTGCTAGACCTACAGCAAGCAAGGCAGAAGTTGGTGTAGGATGTGGACTGTGAGAGCAAATGGAAGAACCATGGATCATCTTGCATCATCCCCACATGGATCATCTTGCATCATCCCCACATGGATCATCTTGCATCATCCCCACATGGATCATCTTGCATCATCCCCACATGGATCATCTTGCATCATCCCCACATGGATCATCTTGCATCATCCCCACATGGATCATCTTGCATCATCCCCCACATGGATCATCTTGCATCATCCCCCACATGGATCATCTTGCATCATCCCCCACATGGATCATCTTGCATCATCCCCCACATGGATCATCTTGCATCATCCCCACATGGATCATCTTGCATCATACCCACGTGGATCATCTTGCATCATCCCCACGTGGATCATCTTGCATCATCCCCACGTGGATCACCTTGCATCATCCCCACGTGGATCATCTTGCATCATCCCCCACATGGATCATCTTACATCATCCCCACATGGATCATCTTGCATCATCCCCACATGGATCATCTCGCATCATCTCCACGTGGATCATCTCGCATCATCCCCACGTGGATCATCTCGCATCATTCCCCACGTGGATCATCTTGCATCATCCCCACATGGATCATCTTGCATCATCCCCACATGGATCATCTTGCATCATCCCCACATGGATCATCTTGCATCATCCCCACATGGATCATCCCCACATGGATCATCTTGCATCATCCCCACATGGATCATCTCGCATCATCCCCACATGGATCATCCCCACATGGATCATCTCGCATCATCCCCACATGGATCATCTTGCGTCATCCCCACTTTTATTCATGTTCAAGCAGGAGTCACACAATGATAGTTATCCTGGTTAGTTTCTTCCAACCTTCTTTATTCTCCACCCAATACAGCACAGCGGAAATCAAATGCATCAGGGGTGGGTGGGGTGTGTGGCCTAGCTTGATGTAGTATGGATATTCAAGTCCTAGCCCTTTGAGGCAGCTTCCTAGTGTGTGTGTGAACACTAAAGCATCTTTCATATTGAGCAGATGAAATGCAGAGTGCTGTTGCCATCTGGGAGAGGAGAGAGATATTTGCAAACGGGGTATTGGAATGAGTGACATCTCAACGTGCCAGCTCTAAAAAAAGGTCCTGAATGAAGTGCAGTTGCCAATATGCTTCCACTGAGCTGGTGAGTGATCAGAATCTTGAAGCATACACCACTAAAGATGAAACGGACAAAACTTACCACTACTCGCATACTGAAGCCCAGGCCAGCTCACTTTCCAACTTTGCTGGTACTTTTTGACATTGAATCTCTTCACACTAACAGGTATAGCATGCCTATTCCCAAGAAAACATCTCCTAGACTCATGAAGATACAACTCTGTAGTTTATGTTTAAGACATTTACTTCCCCTCCACCCCCTCCTGCTTTCACATGTGGGAGTTCCCCACACCAAATTCTATTCATTTATGAGAGAATAAAATTAAACTAGCGGGGAATCCTGCAAGAACGCACGCTAATGGTAACTTTGTATTTAATTAAGTAGTCTCTCTTCAATGGGGTATGGCATTCGGCTCAACTTTGTAGGCGTGGTAGATAGCAGCCACCTCCTTACGTCTCCTTGTAGGTGTGGTAGATAGCAGCCACCTCCTTACGTCTCCTTGTAGGTGTGGTAGATAGCAGCCACCTCCTTACATCTCCTTGTAGGTGTGGTAGATAGCAGCCACCTCCTTACGTCTCCTTGTAGGTGTGGTAGATAGCAGCCACCTCCTTACGTCTCCTTGTAGGTGTGGTAGATAGCAGCCACCTCCTTACGTCTCCTTGTAGGTGTGGTAGATAGCAGCCACCTCCTTACGTCTCCTTGTAGGTGTGGTAGATAGCAGCCACCTCCTTACGTCTCCTTGTAGGTGTGGTAGATAGCAGCCACCTCCTTACGTCTCCTTGTAGGTGTGGTAGATAGCAGCCACCTCCTTACGTCTCCTTGTAGGTGTGGTAGATAGCAGCCACCTCCTTACGGCTCCTTGTAGGTGTGGTAGATAGCAGCCACCTCCTTACGGCTCCTTGTAGGTGTGGTAGATAGCAGCCACCTCCTTACGTCTCCTTGTAGGTGTGGTAGATAGCAGCCACCTCCTTACATCTCCTTGTGATCAGCTTGCAAACATTGTCTCAAGTGCACCTGACATCAGCTAGCACTCACCATATTGCTGGCTAGGGCGTACTGATAAAGTGATATCTTTGAGGGGTCAAATATGGTTAACAGAATAATTTAGAGGGAGGTGGAGGATGTGTGGATTGTGGACACTGGCCCAGACAGGCAACAGGGATACCAGGCAATACCCGGCAGGCCATACGGATACCAGGTAGTACCCGGCAGGCCCTAGGATATTGGGCAATATCTGGCGGGCCATACGGATACCGGGTAATACCCGGTGGGCCATGGGCCATAGGATACTGGGCAATATCTGGCGGGCCATACGGATACCGGGTATTACCCGGCGGGCCATAGGATACTGGGCAATATCTGGCGGGCCATACGGATACCGGGTAATACCCGGTGGGCCATAGGATACTGGGCAATATCTGGCGGGCCATACGGATACCGGGTATTACCCGGCGGGCCATAGGATACTGGGCAATATCTGGCGGGCCATACGGATACCGGGTAATACCCGGCAGGCCATAGAATACCGGGCAATACCTGGTGGGCCATACGGGTACCGGGTAATAGGATTCCGGGCAATACCTGGCGGGCCATACGGATACCGGGCAGGCCATACGGATACCGGGCAATACCTGGCAGACCATACTGATATCAGGCAGTACCCACTGGGCTGGTGCCTTGACCAAACCAAGAAAAAGAAGAGCTACACTGGCCCACCATTATCTACCCCCAGGGCTCATTCACCTCATTTGATGCTGGCCACTTACAAGGTCAATTAATGCTTGGGCATGAACTGACAAAATCTGAATAAAGCCCACCCCGAAACAAGTTCATCGTGAATAATTCCGTTTTATACTTCGCAAAAATATCCAAAAAGAAACTAATGCTTGAAAAAACTTCGACCCCTAAGGCCTGTTCGCTAAGTAATCGCTGGCCAGGTTGTTTACGCTTGTGTGTCAACTGATTTGACGGTTCTGAAATCTCATGTTAAATATTGTAAAATGGATGAGAGGAAAGCAATGAAATATCAAGCAGGGGCACAAAAGGCAGGCCTGAAGAGGAAGAAGGATTTGAAATGGGATGCAATGGAATGTGCCAACATAACGTTGCTTGCAAGGAAAGTGAACACACCTCATCCTAGTGGTAAGTTATATGACCTACACTAGTCCTAGTGGTAAGTTATATGACCTACACTAGTCCTAGTGGTAAGTTATATGACCTACACTAGTCCTAGTGGTAAGTTATATGACCTACACTGACATACACTGTAAATGGTTTGTGAGCTGGTGCTATTCTCCAGTCTGCCCAGATTGTGTCATAATATTAAGTGAAAACCACCTATGTTCTGAGAAAACCAGAATATTATACTCTGCAAAAAGATCCTGCAATACCCTCATATATATATATGAGGGTGAGTTGGACTCTGTGATACATGAACTAGCGACAAGTTCACATCAGCCATCACTCCAAGACATTGTAACGTGTGTGCATGTGTGGGTGTGTGTGTGTGTGTGCATGTGTGTGTGCATGTGTGTGTGCATGTGTGTGTGTGTGTGTGCATGCGTGTGTGTCTGTGCATGTGTGAGAGAGAGAATATCCGTGTCCGGTGTGTGCACATGTACATGTGTACCTTTATTTGCTACCTCAGCCTCCCCAAGGCTCAGAGAAGCAGATAAGGACTCTTGTCGTGGAGCATTCTGCGCCACTGGGAGTGATGGTTGACTGGAACCTGCTCCTAAGTCCTCAAATCCATCCTCTGGACCATTCATACCTCCTCTGTCTCCATCAATATAATCCACACTGAGTTTGGGCTGGTAAGATGGAGTGTAGTCACCAATGCTTGAATTATCCCTAGACACTTTCGTGTTCGCGCAGGACTCAATAGTGCCGGAACCAGAGAGCTTTGGCCTGCGCCCGACTGCAAAGATGTTCTGGTCATCCTCACTACCTGAACAACTGTCAGGATCCTCCAGTAACATAGCTACTAGCACTGTCCCACGCGTATGCGCGGATTCTTACGTCTCAAGCTGCTTTATTGAAAACAATCAGCAACTCTAGCAAAGGTTCTAAGCAAGTAAGTAGCCTGGATGATTTCCACTAAGGTTTCCCTTCGGTTTTTGTTGTTGTTGCTTTAGTCCCGTGCGTTTAGTCCCGCAAACATTTTTTTAAAGAAGGATAACGAGAGAGGAAGAGAAGTACCTTCCTATCCGCGCGCGGTGAAATGCAATACATCCGGTGCCCTCATAAAACACCTTGAGGGAATGACCTGTTGGTTTGCCATTTTTTTTTAACCACGTCTTTAGATTGACCCGTGAAGTTCTTCCAAGCCCAAGGATCTCAGTTGACACAATATAAAATTCGAACAACCTCAAAAGCGATGTGGGAAAGTTAGGGATGGGAGGTCTATCTGTGTGATATATAGTAGCAGGGGAAAATGTGGGACATTTCTTGGTAATGTGCGAGAGGGGTAGGCTGATACTGGTGGATGAGGCACGCAGAATTGTAGGGGCTGGACAGTGGCTGGGTAAAAGAGTGGGTAAGGATGGAAAGGTGGCATTGTTGTTGGGGAAAGATGTGGAGGGAGTAAGTGATGCAGTGATGGAGGAGGTGGGCGAGTGTGTTATGTATTGGGTAGGGAAGTGGTGGCAGAGGGGAAAGGAATTGTTGTATGGCGACCTGATGAGTGATCTTTGGCCCCCATCCCTCCCCACTCATTGAGCCTCTTAGCTATTAGTATTATGGATATTATGGATATTATTATTAATTAAGTACTGTTGATTTTTAATATAGATGTGTTAGTTACTGTTACATAGTCTCACACTGTGCTGTAGTATATGTGGTGGCCTAACGGGCTCAGCAGTATATATGAAGATTAAATTATCAACTTACGTCTCTCTGATGTTTAGAGATGCTCTAGCCTTACCAGTAGCTGCTATACACCACGTGATACAAATGACATCTTCTACACGTGGCCAGCATGTCAATCAGATGTCGAGGAGAGAAAATACAATTCAGCAAATTAAATAAAAATAAAAATATATATATATAAATAATAAATATATAAATAATAATAACAACAACAATAATAATAATAATAACAAAATAATACACCAAATCTTGGTATGCGTGGCCAGCATGTAAACCGAAAATAATAATAAATAAAATATATATAATTAACAAAATAAGCAAATTTACAACAAAAATTTTTTTATACGGTATATAGCTTTTAAAAAGTATAATAATAATATATAATATTATATAATAATAATAAAACTACAATAATAATAATTATATATATATATATTTTTTAATAATATAATAATAAAACATCCACAAGGAACGATAATATGGTGGTCATGGGTTCATCTTGTCTTGAGAGTGGCTCCCGAGTAACCCTTTATGCAGCAGGGATGAGTGAAGACATCATCAGGAGGTCCGCAAAAAGTTCAACATCAAAGTTATTTTCAATGAGAAAGAACTCTTGAGCACACAACTGAGCAGAGTGAAGGATGTTTTACCAGCTAATACACTAATACGTTGTGTACTGCATCCCTTGCAGCTGTGAGTACTACATAGGGGAGACCATCTGAAGACTGGAGACCAGAGTGAAAGAGGATCAAGACCTGTAAAATGTGTGCTAAAGAGAATTCTGCCATGCATGGGATAATGGACATCCTATTTAGGGAGGAAACCACCATCTTGACCAGGCCAGAAGACAGAAGGAACTGCTAGTGAAGGCACATCAGTATAGCATCAAATCACTAGTGTGCAGGGGCAGATCTAGAGTACCAGTAAGGCGGGGGGTTATTCTTGGACATTTGGGCTGGAGCGTTAGTGAAATTTGTCATTTACCTCATTTGTAGATTGAGTGATGGCTATATAGCATTTTTAAATATCAAAATCATCAACTATGTTTTGTTATTGGACATTCTCTTTTTATATATAACATTTTCATTACAATTGGCATAATAATTTTTCTGGAATCTATTTTTTCAAATGTTATGTTTACTTTTTAGATAAAATGATAAGCATCTAATATAAGTAGCTACCAACACAAATTATAAGATTTTCATTGTACCAGGTGCTCCAACAAAAACACAAGACCTGTTATTAAGTTGCTTGTAAACACTATAACAACCAAATTTGGATCTTCATTACAATACTTTGTAAGTTCGAAGTCTATGTTAAAAAACCCCACTTCTTCCTCCCTCCTGTTATGTCTTTAAAAGTCGATCTAGTATAGGATTATCACATGACAGCTTATGTTTATGATAATAGTATCACTTAATTTCAGTGACAAGTTTTCATAACAATAATAATACATGTGGTAACTGACAAAATTATAGAAGTAACATTAGTAAGTCAAACAAGTTGAATATTGTGATTAAAAAAAAGCTGACATAGTTTCAGTGACAAACATAAAATAAGACAATAATACAAGTGACAATTACTCAAATAATATTGAGTTACAGAACATTCTTCGTGGATGAGCCTGAATAAAATGCTGAACAATAGTTTCTATCATAATGCATAGCCATCAGTGCTAGGATTGCAAACCTTCCTTCACTCATAGTATATAGAACGTAAATGTGTCTTGAGGCATCTTACTACTGAGAAAGATCTCTCTGCCTCACATGATCCGATTGGAGATGTACATCCAACAAGAACAAGCTCTCTAAAATTTGGAAATATATCAGGATCAGCATACATCAGTGCATTAATTAGATTGTCAGGTAAGTTACCTCTGTTCTCTTCCTCTTTCCAATATCTCTTCCAACGAACTAGTTCATTCCTTAGTGAAATTGAAGAAGAAAAGTGTTTTTCCCAGAAAAGTAGCTTTTCCACCAGCAGATCCATACCACCATCATTGAGACTGACCACTACTTTTGGAACAAGAGACAAAAGTGACTGTATAGTGCGATTGTCTGTTGAAAATCTTTCATCCAACTGCTGAGAAAAGTTGTCAATAAATGGGATACAAATAGTTATTTTGAAGTATTGAGTGGTGTTTAAAGGCGGTGTTGCTGGTGTGTGGTTATTCTCTGTACTTTTAATTTTCTCCCAACACTCCTCACTATAACTTCTGCTTCCCTGTATATACCAATCATTCCAAATTGTGTCAAGGTTAGTTCTGAGATATGAATCTCACTTCTAGCAAGATCAATGTACTTATATGCTATAACCACATCCGCATCACGTTTTTGAAGCCAGTCCTTTAACTGAATCAAGAACATGATTTAGAATAACTAAGGTAATTATAGTTCTACCAGAAGTTAAGGACTGTAAAAATGCTTAAGCTTTAGTCCGTGTATTTGCATCCAAGTCCCAATTTTCTGAACCATGAGTTTGCAATTGAGGGTACTCATCAAAATGTAACATGGCATCCGTACATGTTACTATTATATTGATAAAGAGAGAGAAATAGTTCTAGACATTCATGCCTTTCTGTCCACCTAGTTTTTACATAGACCCTTCAGTCTATGCACTCTATTTTCTGGAGCAAAAGTGTACAAAATTAACAAGAAATCGCTGTCTCTTTGGAAACAGATTAATATAGGTCATTTATGACATCAATTGTATTTCAAATATCATGCACAGAGCATGTGAAACATGTGAGTGACAATGAGTGTACAAAGCAAGTACATTCTTCTTCTTGATAAAAGCCTGATTCCCTCTTCTTGTGCCAGCCATTGCTGAAGCTCCATCATATGACTGTCCTCTTATATCGTCAACTTCAATACCATGCTTATTGAGAAGATCAATAATACCAGCAGCAATGTTTTCTCCAGTTGCCCTTTCGAGGTGGAGAAAGTCCAAAAATATTTTATGGATATGCAGCTGAGATTGACCAAGATCAAAACATAAAGACAAAATTTCCTGATTTGCATGCTTGTCTGTGACCTCCTCAGCCATAACGCTGTAATATTTTGAGGTTTTAATGCAATAAATCTGCCATAATACTTATAATTTCATTTTGTATTACTTTAGATGTGTATTGCTGGTTCTTCTCTCCTAGTTCAAGATGATCCCGTATTATTGGATCGTACTTGGCAACATAGTCGAGCAAAGCTAGAAAGTTACAGAAGGATTTGATGTCATGCTCTCTCTATGGCCCTGCATAGGAAGCCCCTGCATGCTGCAAAATTTAACAGCTAATAGGATGTGTTTATTTCGGTTGGAGGTTGTGTTAGACATTTTCTGGATTTGACAATCTATTCTGGTTTCTGAATTTTTTAATGTTGTCAGGAATAATTTTGCATTATGTAGTGATATTGAAAATCCCCATGATTAGTTAAATACCCATCGTATTTACCCTTTACATTGCTGAAATTTTTGAAGGGTTTTTTCACTAGAATTCCCAAATAACCCTTCGTAATTTGTCCAAACAGTACACAATATTTACAGTAACCTCCTTCATGTGAGGGTGAATATGAGAACCATTCAAACTCTTTTAGCCATGACTTCTGAAACGTTAAGGTAGTTTCTTTCCCTTCTTTATCACTTCAAAGCTTGCAAACTTTGCCTTCTCTCTTAAAAAATTCATATTTATCACTATCTGACAAGGAACTGATTGGTATATATACACCAGAACCAACAAGTCCAATATCATTGATACCTGTACTTCTACTTCCCGTTTCCATGAAAGCTGTTTGCAAAGAACTAGCATCATTAGAATCTGAAGGAATGGACTGGCACACAATGTCAGTTTTAACACCTTCTTCAGGTCTCATGATAACCTCACATCCCACTAAATCCAATTCGATATCTGAACTGGCATGAGCAGGGCCAGAAATGCTACTTTTTGTTACCTCTTGATGTGGTCCTGAAGTATCTCCATAAGAAGAGAGAGAGCTCTTAGCGTCTGACAAACTATCACTTATGGAATGGTCATGTTCAGAGCCAGAAGTAACTCCAAAGGATGACAAAGAACACTGACGTAGTCTCTTCATTTTTAGCCTCTGAGTTCTGATCTGATACTGTAGCACATATTAAACATGTGGTTGCCAATTGCCACAGAACATTTATCACGTGGTTGCTAGCCTAAAACCACCAACCACATTGCACTTTACCCAACTATATTGTACAGATTTGCTATATAGTCCTATATGCAAAAATGTTTTGTCCACACTAAATGGACCAAGAATGTATTTAAGCTTAAGCATATGTAATGTGTTCATTAAAGAACATAATTTTAATTAATTGTATACATTTGTAGACTGAAGGGGGGTGGGGTGGGGGGGGGGGGGGGGGGGGGGGTGGGGGGGAACCCCCCCTCTCCCCCCCTCCCAAAAAAAACACCCTGGATCTGCCCCTGGTGTAAGCGGTTCAGAATAGACTTGCCTGGCTTCTGGCGCCATTTTCAAGTGCCTAACCTTGAATCCACGACCAACATAATTTTCCTGTATTCAGATCCTTCTTTGTTGATGTTTTAATATTCAGCATGTCTTTATTATTATTAGTAGTAGTAGTAGTAGTAATAGTAGTAGTAGTAGTAGTAGTAGTAGTATTGTTATTATTATTACTATTACTATTACTATTACTATTATTATTATATCTATTATTATTTTATTATTATTGTTGTTGTTGTTGTTGTTATTGTTATTATTATTGTTGTTGTTGTTGCTATTATTATTGTTGTTATTATTGTTGTTGTTATTATTGTTGTTGTTGTTATTATTTATTATTGCTGTTGTTATTATATTATTATTATTATTATTATTATTATTATTATTATTATTATTATTATTATTATATTATTATTATTGTTGTTGTTGTTGTTTTGTTGTTGTTGTTGTGTTGTTGTTGTTATTATTATTTTTGATGTGGTTGTTGTTGTTATAGTAATGGTAGTATTGTTGTTGTTATTTATGTTGTTGTTGTTGTTGTTATTATTATTATTAGTAGTAGTAGTAGTAGTATTGTTGTTGTTGTTATTACTATTACTTTTACTATTATTATTATTATACTATTATTATTAGTTGTATTATTTATATTATTATTATTATAATTATTATTATTATTAGTTATATTATTTATATTATTATTATATTATTATTATTGTTGTTGTTGTTATTGTTGTTGTTATTATTATTATTGTTATTATTATTATTATTATTATTATTATTATTATTATTATTATTATTATTATTATATTATTATTATTATTATTATTATTATTATTAATCCCATGGCATGCTATTGCAAGCATGAGAGGAGGCAATCATCACTTGTATTTTATTCTCCTTGTGATGTCTTCCACACGTGAGCTGGAACATGTTGCATCTGCAACTTACAAGTGGCCACTTCCATGGGAACAGTCATACAGCTCTCAGCTTCGAGCTGGTAAAGGTGGTATCCCTCTCTTCTCTGTTCGTGTTCCTCCATTCAGGCTATCAGAGGAATCGGTCTGTCTCAGGTTGAGCTCTACCTCCTCCTCCCCATCTGCCTCATGATTGCTAAGTTAAAGGTTGACATTCACACATTGGCAGCGAGTTCTATCCTTAATATTCAATTGTTCTCTCCCAAACCATGAACTTCATATCAATCATGAGCTTTATATTATAATATATATATCCAGTGCTGGGTGGAAGGGGCTAGTTTACGAGACTAACACACCATATTTGCACAATGATGGCTTTAGTGCTTGACATCATATATGTCCAATAAGTAGGTGTTCATTTATTATGTCACCAATCTTCATAAGTATGTCTTTATATCTTGCAGCAAGGTAGACTTAGGATGGAATTACCCAGGAAAAATATTCTGAAACCAAAAAGATTCATGCATCAAATGATACAAAAAATTCACAAAATCTTTTCGTGTAAATCATTGCAAGCAATGGGATTCCCCCCAAACTTTCCTCACATGCTCTAAGTGGTCCTTGACTACAACTTCATTTAGTGTGTCATAATTCCAATTATAAGTTGCGCGATCATAAAGTAGCTTGTTACAGCTTAATGAGGCAATTGCAAGAACTCAAATTCATAAACACAAAGAAAATAATAAAGGGAAATTAAAGTTCCAAAAAAGAAGTATGTAATTAAGGGAGTGTGTTATAAAACCCCTCCTGTGTGACTTGTATAGTTTAACTGCATATTACCAGCCTCTTTCATACTCTCTGCACTTTAGGAAGTATTTTCTTATCAATCTGTTGATATAGTCTGCAGATGAGCCAGAGATAAATTGGTATACTTTCGTGTGTACACTTTTGCTTGTCCCCAAACCCGCTCGATGGGGTTCAATTCACAGTGAAATTTTGGGATAGACATTATGGTGTGGCCTAGACCAATCGAATAGGTTTCAACAAGCATCTTCTCTTCCACAAAATCACTGTGATTGGACAGGACCACTCTTCATGTATTCTCCACTCCACGCTCTTCCTGGGTCATTTTCAGTCATTTTGGACAAACCCTCCTGTCCACGATCTTCTGTGTCTGTCCTGACCAAACCGTATCCCTCATGCATCTTCTGTGCCTGTCCTGACCAAACCATATCCTCATGCATGACTGTGCTCCTCCTGAACGGACATTCATTTTCCTCACATTCAAGGCATCTTCTGCAAAAGCATGGTGTGGCAGCTGCTGTGATCAAACAACCACAAAATGGTGTGCTTGTCAACTGGATATTGTCAAGTGGATATTTAAAATTTGCAATGGCAGCTGCATCCTTCAAGTTTGCCATGCATTTCTGTGGTGTCCAATACCCCTCTTTGCACCACCATACTCGAGAAGAACACATGCAGTTGCTGGACAGTCTGGTGTGGTATGTATGCCTCAGAGAAACAAGCCGTAGTGTTGGATTTTATCCAAACTGTTTGGATTTTGACCCTTAAATTTTCTGTTTGGATTTTATCAATAAATGTTTGGATTTTTCATCATTAGAAAATTGTTTGGCATTTCATGCATATCAGACCATGGGCCGTCTCAACAAAACAAGCACAGAAACAGACAAGGAATTTCTACATTAAATTCCTTTTAACAGTGCAATTCAATGTTCCTCAAAAATGCTATGAATTTAAACCGAACACTGAACTATAAAAAGACATGTGTAAATGCTATGAACACACTTTAGTATGTCATTTCTCATGAAATTGTTGTTTGGATTTTGTTTGGATTTTTTGTTGACAAAATTTTTGGAAAACACAGGCGAGTAATTTGTAAATTATCCCAAAAAATTATGGCAACACTGCAAGCTCATCGGATGAGACATGGAGAAATCCATCACGTTCTGTGATAAAATCACTCATCATTATCCCAGCACCCTTGGTTTTTGGCTGGATGAAAGGCTGATCTTCCACCCCCAGATCCATGTTTGGCCTACATTTGTGTTAAAGATGCTTTCATCATGATCATTCATGATTAGCTTCTTTCTTGTCTTGGCATCAACAGGAGGAGCAGCGGCTCTCTCATCATTACATGGTGGTGGAGGAAGATGGGCAGAATGGAGGTTTTTGAGCTTCTTCAGATACTCCTTTCTGTAAGACACCACATCTTTGTGCTCATGCCCATCCACATTATTATGTTCCTGAATTAGAAATATGACAAAATGATACAAAACATTGTGGAGTTTTTAGTGTGGTTATAAGAGTGGATGATGCAGAGTTTTCCAGGGATACACAGATGGCAGTGTTCTTTAGTGTGGTTATAAGAGTGGACGATGGGGAGTTTTCCAGGGATGCACAGATGGCAGTGTTCTAGTGTGGTTATAAGATTGGATGATGCAGAGTTTTCCAGGGATACACAGATGGCAGTGTTCTTTAGTGTGGTTATAAGAGTGGATGATGCAGAGTTTTCCAGGGATACACAGATGGCAGTGTTCTTTAGTGTGGTTATAAGAGTGGACGATGTGGTGTTTTCTAGGGATGCACAGATGGCAGTGTTCTTTAGTGTGGTTATAAGAGTGGACGATGGGGAGTTTTCCAGGGATGCACAGATGGCAGTGTTCTTTAGTGTGGTTATAAGAGTGGACGATGGGGAGTTTTCCAGGGATGCACAGATGGCAGTGTTCTTTAGTGTGGTTATAAGAGTGGACGATGTGGAGTTTTCCAGGGATGCACAGATGGCAGTGTTCTTTAGTGTGGTTATAAGAGTGGACGATGGGGAGTTTTCCAGGGATGCACAGATGGCAGTGTTCTTTAGTGTGGTTATAAGAGTGGATGATGCAGAGTTTTCCAGGGATGTACAGATTGCTTAGTGTGGTTATAAGAGCAGAGTTTTCCAGGGATGCACAGATGGAAGGGTTGATTATAAGTGGATGATACAGAGTTTCCAGGGATGCACAGATGGCAGTGTTCTTTAGTGTGGTTATAAGAGTGGATGATGCAGAGTTTTCCAGGGATGCACAGATGGCAGTGTTCTTTAGTGTGGTTATAAGAGTTGATGATGTGGAGTTTTCCAGGGATGCACAGATGGCAGTGTTCTTTAGTGTATAAGAGTGGAAGATGCAGAGTTTTCCAGGGATGCACAGATGGCAGTGTTCTTTAGTGTGGTTATAAGAGTGGACGATGGGGAGTTTTCCAGGGATGCACAGATGGCAGTGTTCTTTAGTGTGGTTATAAGAGTGGATGATGTGGAGTTTTCCAGGGATGCACAGATGGCAGTGTTCTTTAGTGTGGTTATAAGAGTGGATGATGTGGAGTTTTCCAGGGATGGATGCACAGATGGCAGTGTTCTTTAGTGTGGTTATAAGAGTGGATGATGTGGAGTTTTCCAGGGATGCACAGATGGCAGTGTTCTTTAGTATGGTTATAAGTGGATGATACAGAGTTTCCCAGGGATGCACAGATGGCAGTGTTCTTTAGTGTGGTTATAAGAGTGGACGATGTGGAGTTTTCCAGGGATGCCCAGATGGCAGTGTTCTTTAGTTTTAGTTATAAGAGTGTATGATGCAGAGTTTTCCAGGGATGCACAGAAGGCAGTGTTCTTTAGTGTGGTTATAAGAGTGGACGATGGGGAGTTTTCCAGGGATGCACAGATGGCAGTGTTCTTTAGTGTGGTTATAAGAGTGGATGATGTGGAGTTTTCCAGGGATGGATGCACAGATGGCAGTGTTCTTTAGTGTGGTTATAAGTGGATGATACAGAGTTTCCCAGGGATGCACAGATGGCAGTGTTCTTTAGTGTGGTTATAAGAGTGTATGATGCAGAGTTTTCCAGGGATGCACAGAAGGCAGTGTTCTTTAGTGTGGTTATAAGAGTGGACGATGTGGAGTTTTCCAGGGATGGATGCACAGATGGCAGTGTTCTTTAGTGTGGTTATAAGAGTGGATGATGCAGAGTTTTCCAGGGATACACAGATGGCAGTGTTCTTTGGTGTGGTTATAAGAGTGGATGATGTGGAGTTTTCCAGGGATGCACAGATGGCAGTGTTCTTTAGTGTGGTTATAAGTGGATGATGTGGAGTTTTCCAGGGATGCACAGATGGCAGTGTTCTTTAGTGTGGTTATAAGAGTGGATGATGCAGAGTTTTCCAGGGATGCACAGATGGCAGTGTTTTGTTTTGTTGCCTGCCAATTATGAACCACTTTATGTAGCTTACTCTCTTTGAGTTTCCATGCATATCTGAAGTTCTGTGCTGTTGTTATGAGCTATATAGTTGAAGGCATGTTTAGGACTGTTACTGTACTTGAAAAAGGTGTCCATATGTCCCATGCTTGTCATCATATATCTGTGGTGGTAGAGGCCTTCTGAGGTGGGGTAGTTTCGTGTGAGTGGGCAGTCTTCCTTTTTTGTGTAGTTGTAGGATCTTGCTAAGACTGCCTCTCCTGTAATCTACCTCAGCCTCTGACCCAGGCCTCTGTGGATGGATGTATTGTAACTACAATCTCCACAAGGGTGGCTCAAATTGGAAGGTGCACGACTGGTTGGGCTATCAGCTGTGGTTTACAAAGAAAAAAGTGCTGCAAACAGTGAGTGTGGTTGTTACAAAAAAAGAAGAAAGGTTCACCCATAGCTATGGGCCTGACTAATCGGGGAGTGGTTTGACCCTGTATTAAACGTTAGTAAAAACGACTTATCTCGGCTAAAACTCACTCTGGCAGCTTCTTAGTATCACTAGCGGTTTTCTTGAGATGATTTTAACCCACAAAACACCTCGAGCAAGCATAGAATTCTTCATGAGGGTAGTAAGTATGGAGCCTAACAAGAAGAATAGTCACCCGGGCCGCGCTCGGGTGACTATTCTTCAATTGACCCCTTCTTTCATCTACAAGGTGCCAGAAGCCAATCCAGTCCTTGTACCTGTGTCACTCCCTCTCCTAGACCTGTTGATGAATCCTCAAGCCAACTCCACACCACTGTGCTGGCATAGCTGTTCAAAAAGGTCTCGTCCCACACACACACAGAAAGTACCAAGCAGCAATGAAGCATTTCTCACTTGTTTCTGAGAATTATAACGTTTTCCAACCACTCCTCTATCCAAACAACTTCTGTGCTGCTTTGCCACAATTTTTGTCAGACAGGCCTGGCTCCCTACACTTCAGCATTGCATATCATGCAGTCAGGCAGATTGTGGGCATCAATGCCATTACCAGAAAATGGGAAGTCTTTTCTAAGAATACATGCTTACGTTCAGATAGTCTAGCTATTAGCTTCCCCCCTTGCTTCTCAATGCTGTCATGTACTCACCCTATATCAGCTGCTATGCAACACTTCTTTAATACCAATCAACTTAATCAACTTGAAATTGTACACTTCCGACATCTCACTCTAGCCTTCATCAAGAATAATAACTTGCTTGAGCTTATTATATACCCGGTAACTAGCTATTCATCACGTGATATAAATCAACCACATCTTGGCACTCTGCCAGCACGTGAACTGCACATGAATCGGATGTGATAATGTAGTGTGCCTCTGTCTTCCCATGCAAGAATGGTCATGTACTGGTCTGGGATGATACAAGCCCCGACACTTTTGCCCCATCTTATACGCCAGCCTTATTTGAGGAGATCCATGTGTGGTAGCTGAGAGGGTTCTCAAAAAAGAGGAATATTTGAACAACTCCGCCAGACATCATTTTGTGCCAATGGGCTTTGAGACCGCAGGCGTTTTTGGCCCCAAGGCTTGCTCTTCTTTTGCTGTGCAGGTCGCCGAGTTCAGGAGGAGACTGGAGAACATCCTTCACACCATTTCTTGCTGCAGAGGCTGTCTGTTGCCATGCAGCAAGGTACCACAGCAGCAGTTTTGGGAACCTGTTCAGTTCAGAATGTCTTTCCTCTAACTGGTTATTAATTATTTATTTTTTGTCTATATTATTCTATCAGCATGATGTTATGTTGTCTTGTACTTTGTGTATCAAATTTATTATTATTATTATTATTATTATTATTATAATTATAATAACAATAAGAGTATTAATGATAATTATATATATACATTAGTGAGAAATATTTATATAAATTAAAAGTAAAATAATAATACATTTAATAACAACAACATAACAACAACAACAATAATAATGAATAATGGCAATAAATAAAGTAATGTTTAATATTAAAACATCACGATAAATAACTGAAAATTGTGGTGGTCGTGGCTTGAAGTTCAGGCTCTTGAGGGTGGCTCTCCAGCAGTCAGGCAAGCCCATTCCACAGTCTCAATTGAAACACTCACATTTAGTGTTTGCCTGTGTAATGTCTCATTCACTTGCAGTTCCTTTTGTCTCTGGCCTGGTCTAAGATGGTGTCTTCCACCCATAAAATAGAATGTCCATTATCCCATGCATGTTCAGCAATTTCAGATTTCTCTTTAGCACACATTTTACAAACATCTTAATGTTCTTTCATTCTGGTCTCCAGTCTTCTGTTGGTCTCCCCTATATATGTAGTACTTCACACAGCTGCAAGGGATGCTGTGCACAATGTATGAGTGCATACTAGCTGGTAAAACATCCGTCACTCTTCTCAGTTTGTCCTCAAAGTTCTTTCATATCTGAAAACAACTTTGATGTTGAACTTCCTGCAGACCCTCCTGATATCTCACTCATCCGTGCTACATAAGGAATTACTACCATAGGATCCTTCTTTTTAGACCCCTGGTTGCCTGAATCGGTGCACTCAACTTCTTTTCTGCATTTAGATGTATCTTCCGACAAAAGATTGATCAAGGCTTGTGGATAACCATTCTCTATAAAGACCATATTCGAATGATGTTCTTTCCTCCTTCTCGGTCACTACTCACCGGGCTCTATCATACAAGCTCTTCACCTCTCCTCTTCTGGCATGAATAGGATGATGTGATCTATAATCAAGGTACCGGTTGGTGTGCGTGGGTTTTGTGTAAACTGTTGGAGTAAGTCTTCCTTCTTCCTTTCTGTGAAGGTGGCAATCCAGAAAGGGCAACAATCTGTCCACTTCAAGCTCCATGGTAAATTTATGGATGGCCTGATGTTGTTTAGAAGGTCCAACAACTCCTGCTCTCTTCCCTTCTTCTCATTGCAGAAGGTATCATCCACATATCTCTTCCAAACCCTTGGCTTCAGTGGAGCAGTTGAGAGTGCCAATTCCTTGAAGAATTCCATGTAAAGGTTGGCAGATACTGAAGAGCCCATTGCTGCTCCCTCCTTCTGCTCGTAGTATTTTCCTTGATACAGAAGTAGGTGGATTTTAGGATTAATTCCAACAGTTCAGAAATCCTGTCAGCACCTAGTGTAGTCTCCTCATGCAAGCTCTCGTCTTTCGTCAACATTCTAAAAATGACTTCTACCTCATCAATGGGAACATTGGTAAAACGAGAGAAAACATCAAAACTGACGAGACAATCATTCTGTGCCAAATATTCACCTTAAATTGGCCAATTTGTCAGGCAAGGTCTCACCACTGGTATGTCAGGCAAGGTCTCACCACTGGTATGTCAGGCAAGGTGCTCACCACTGGTATGTCAGACAAGGTCTCACCACTGGTATGTCAGGCAAGGTATTCGCCACTGGTATGTCAGACAAGGTGCTCACCACTAGTATGTCAGACAAGGTGCTCACCACTGGTATGTCAGACGAGGTGCTCACCACTAGTATATCAGGCAAGGTGCTCACCACTAGTATGTCAGACAAGATATTCACCACTGGTATGTCAGACAAGGTGCTCACCACTAGTATGTCAGACAAGGTGCTCACCACTGGTATGTCAGACAAGGTTCTCACCACTGGTATGTCAGACAAGGTTCTCACCACTGGTATGTCAGACAAGGTGCTCACCACTAGTATGTCAGACAAGGTGCTCACCACTGGTATGTCAGACTAGGTATTCACCACTAGTATGTCAGACAAGGTGCTCACCACTGGTATGTCAGACAAGGTGCTCACCACTGGTATGTCAGACAAGGTGCTGTGGCTGAGATACTGGGGGGGCAGGGGGAACTCCAGCCCCCCACATTTTGAAGTAGAGGGGCAGAGCCCCCCCACTTTCTAAAATTTTGGGAATGAATTTGGGAAGGCTGTGATTGACCAGCTCATTAGCAAACCTGTTGTCGCAGGGTAACTCGGATATCACCCAACAATGTATCGGTTAACTGGTAATTGCTGCCACCAGGTAGACTGACTACCATGTACAGGTCTAATTCAGATGTTGTCTCAAAGACCTTTATGGCCAAAGTTATATACATAAGATAGACAGCTGTATGCTCGCAATCAACTCCCTTGGTAACTCTAACTAGACTCCTTTTATAGGGACCAGTCAGACTAACCATGCAATGGGTTACAGTCATTAAATATCTATTCACACTTAATTAACAATGGACTGCATGATAGTAATCAGTGTGTGCAATATGATTACTGTGTAAGGGTTCAGTTAGAGTCTTGTCCAGGGACACCCTGTGACACCTGTATTGTGGTTTGACATGACAATTGACACCTATATTTAATCATTACCATCTATTAGATTACTATATCGTGTGATAGTGTTCCAGCTGCCCTCCATTTTAAAGATGGCAAAAAGACAGTCACAGCCTCAGGTATCCCCTTGAGCTTTTTGTCGGCACCCAAAAAAGCAAGAATAATTTAATCAAATCACCAAGGAGATTTGGACTTGGAAGATGAGTTAGACCCTGTTCCAGTGATTGCATCTGAGCATGATGACATCCCATTCGAATCCGATGCCATAAGTTTATCAGAAGGACAGAATACCACACCAGAAGATGTAGGCTGTTCATCACAGTGTTGTACCAGTGAAGAGAAAGCCTTTCAGCCTAATGGTAAGATTATACTGAAAACATTGAGCATGAAACAAAGAAACTTTCAATCGAGTTGGTATAAACAATTTCCATGGCTTAGTGTGTGTACATCTCGTAAGAAGGTATTTTGCTTTTACTGTCGATATGCTGCCAGGCAAAATTGCTTACATTCAGTAAGTCTGCAGATAATGTGTTCATTGAAAATGGTTTCCAAAATTGGGGAAAAGCCATAGAGAAGTTTAAATCTCATGAAAGATCCCTCTCCGATACTGAGGCCAAAATGAAATGGATAGCTCAAGGAAGACCTACAATTGGGAGCCAGTTAAGTGCACAATTGATCAGCAACAAATGCGAAGAGCAGGTCTTTTAAAGCAAATGAAGGGAATACAATTTCTTACTCTGCAAGGAATAGCCCTTCTAGGCCATACTGAGTCTGAAAGAAATCTGAAGCAACTAATGCTAATGTGGAGTCATGAAGATGAAGTGGTTAAAACCTGGGTCAAGTAAAATCGCTACATTTGTTATCAAACCATAAATGAGCTTCTTTCAATTATGGGTCAAAATTTGCTACGCAAAATATTGAAAAAAATGAAGGAAGGAAGCCTTGCATAGTTTTCAGTTATTGCAGATGAAGCCACTGATGTTTGCCATACTGAACAGCTGAACTTATCAATACGCTGGGTGAATGATCAGTAATGAAGTTCTTGAAGATCCCATAGGCTTATTCCGAGTATATACCTGATACAAAAGCCGAGACCTTATTTACGGTGATCAAAGATCTCCTTATAAGGTGTAGCCTTTCATTAGATTTATGTCGGGGGCAAGCATATGATGGTGCAGCCAATATGCAAGGGAAACGAACAGGAGTAGTGGCACGATTTTTAAGGGAAAATCTGGCAGCCATACCTGTGTGTTTCGCCCATTCTTTGAATTTGTGTCTTCAGAGAACTGGAAGGCAGATAGTATGCATAAGAGATGCTTTGTGGACACAGTGAAAGAAATTGGCAAACTAATTTTATTTTCTCCCAAAAGATCTCATCTATTCTCTTCAAAGCTCCAGCAAGCATGTGATGACACAGTGAGCCTAAAGTTGTTTTGCCCAACAAGGTGGACTGCTTGAACCTCAGCAATTAATGCTATTCTCAAAGATTTTGGTGTGCTTCTACAGACATTAGAAGAAATTCATGCAACCACCCATGATGAGTATGGCATGAAAGCAAATGGTTTGCTGCAGTCACTGGAAAAGTTCAATACACTATTTGGCCTCATGCTCAGCCACCGATTGTTCAGTCAGCCGAACAAGTATCACTTGTTCTACAAAAGAAAAACATAGCAATTCAAGATGCTCTAGCTGCTGTTCAAACAGCAAATAATTTTTTCAAACGTATCCGATCTGAGGAAGAGTTAATCGATTCTACGAAGAGTGTATTCAATTTTCTATTTTCTGAGAAGGAGAGAATTGGACAACCAGTGCTACCTAGGAGTAGGAAACAACCTGCATGTTATGAGAGTGGAAGTGAACCCTATCAGTTCAATTCAGTGAAAGAAAATTCTACTTTGAAGCCTGTGATCGACTCTCTGGTGAACTTCAAAATCACTCTCTGGTGAACTTCAAAATCGCTTTGAAACAAAACAGACTCCATCATTGCTTCGACTCTATCTGACCATATAATGGAGCAAGCACTTATGAAGGCAGCAAACAAGACAGATTTCAAGAATGAAGTTAAAAAAATCGGGGAGTCTTGCTTCAAAAATGATTAGACCAAGAGTTAAAGGTGCAGTTAGCACTTCTTCCTGACGTCATCAAGAAAGATACACCAGAAGTAAAGACTGTCACTTCAATACACACTGTGTGTGAAGCCATGAACAGCAATGAACTATTCAAAGAAATGTTACCTGCTGTACACAAATTGCTTCGACTCTATCTGACCATACCCATCACATCTGCTACAGCTGAAAAAACATTTTCCGCCCTCAAGCGTCTTTTCACCTACTTACGTTCAACCATGACTGAAAAACGGTTGAATAACTTTGATGCTTCATGTGCAAAAAGAATTTACAGACTCATTAGATTTGATTTCTGTAGCCGAGATATTTGTGTCAGCATATGATGAGCGTAAAAAGTATTTTGGTAATTACGATTAAAACTATTTTTCACTGTTCATTTCAACAAAATACAGCTCCTCTAGGTCGTTACCTCCCACATCCACTCCCTGCAGCTTCATCAGGTTCATACCCCCCTAAATTGTCAGCCCCCCCACTTTGAAAGTGGTGTCTCAGCCCCTGCACTAGTATGTCAGACAAGGTGCTCACCACTAGTATGTCAGACAAGGTGCTCACCACTGGTATGTCAGGCAAGGTGTTCACCACTGGTATGTCAGGCAAGGTGCTCACCACTGGTATGTCAGGCAAGGTGCTCACCACTGGTATGTCCATCAAGGTGCTCACCACTGGTATGTCAGACAAGGTGCTCACCACTGGTATGTCCATCAAGGTGCTCACCACTGGTATGTCAGACAAGGTGCTCACCACTGGTATGTCAGGCAAGGTATTCACCACTGGTATGTCAGACTAGGTATTCACCACTGGTATGTCAGACAAGGTTCTCACCACTGGTATGTCAGACAAGGTGCTCACCACTGGTATGTCAGGCAAGGTATTCACCACTGGTATGTCAGGCAAGGTATTCACCACTGGTATGTCAGGCAAGGTGCTCACCACTGGTATGTCAGACAAGGTGCTCACCACTGGTATGTCAGACAAGCAGGGGCGTATTTAGGGGGGTTTCCTGTTGCCCAGAAACCCCCCCTGAGTACAAGCCACACCCATAAGTCATTTGACAGCTGCAGCTATATAGCATCAATTCTTGCTAATCCTACATATAAATTTGTACTATAGTGTACTCTTGTATTGCAAATTTAAGCCCTTAGAGGCTCAAAATTTACTTCTACAAACCACAAAACTTTTTGTACAGTACTCAAGCAGCTGTTTTGGAGAAAACTATTTGCTTGGAACTGGTAAGCACTGTGCGACTCATATACACTGAATCTTTGTGTTGTGGCAGCATGTAACATCCATGCTATTCGAAATATGCAAGGAACTCTTGTGGAGCTATGCCTTTTCTTTAGGTTTTCTTCCAAGAGGGAAGCAGAACTAGAAAAATGGATCAGTGAACTTCCACCGGTAAGCCTTTGCAAGACCCGTTGGGTAGCTAGAATAAGGGCCTATGAAGTCTTTTCAAAGATGGTACCAGCTGTTATTAGTACCTTGGAGACAATCAGTACTGAAGATGGGTGGAACAGAGAGTCTGCTCAGAAAGCTGCATCACTTTTAACAGCTACAACTCAGTTTTATGGCATTTGAGGTGGTGTACCATGGCCTAGGCTACATAAAAGGCTTAACAGTGTCTCTACAGAGCGATATTTGCAATGCTTATCCGAGGTAAATTTAGTTGAGACTACTTAACATGAAGTTCATGACAGCATTGATTCTCATCACAAGATGGTTTGATTCTGCAGTCACTCTAGCACAAAAAATCAATGCATCACAGCCATCTCTTCCACGTCGATGATGTGCAAGGCAAACAAGTAGAAGCAATGTAGCTGCCGACTCTGCTGAAGATTACTACAGAAGATCTATTTCTGTTCAATTTCTGGATGAGATGATATCACGTATTCACACTCGTTTTTCTGAAACACAAAATAAAGCAGTACGAGCTTTGAGCATAGTTCCATCTGTATTCATGGCCAATGCAGTCACTCAGAGTGAGTCTAATTTGATAAAGGAACTTTTGGATTTCTATATATGAAGATGATATGCCAAGACCTTCATCTTTTGAACAGGAACTCCATTTGTGGAGATCTAAATGGAGGAGTTTCTCATCACAATTGCCCAAAACTCCATACCAGGCCTTGAACTGTGCAAATGAGAGCATGTTTCCGAATATTTACTGCTTACTCCATATTGTTTGTACTCTACCCGTAACCAGCTGTGAATGTGAACGTAGTGTCAGTGTACTTAGAAGACTCAAAACCTACTTGCGTACTACTATGGGAACAAAGGTTATCAGGACTGGCACTGATGCACATCCACTATGGCTTAAACTTTGACCTAGATGCTATTCTTAACATTTTTGCTTGTCAACACCCTCGAAGAATGTTACTTCAGGACATTTTGAGTCATTAATGTATCATTTCGGTAGTTGTATGTTCTATAAACTACTGTGGGGCACAGTCAGATAATTGTGGCCAGGTGATTTTTTTTTTACAAGCTTCACATGCATGAGATGGAAACCCCCCCTTTAAATTCCTAGATACGCCCCTGGGCAAGGTATTCACCACTAGTATGTCAGACTAGGTATTCACCACTGGTATGTCAGACAAGGTGCTTATGTCAGACAAGGTACTCACCACTGGTATATCCAGCAAGGTGCTCACCACTGGTATGTCAGACAAGGTGCTCACCACTGGTATGTCCAGCAAGGTGCTCGCCACTGGTATGTCAGACACAGCATTCAAGTCTTTGTCTAATTTACACTTAGTGGCATTCAATCCAAACTCACAAGGCCAGCTTGCCTTCCATGCAGGAAGTGAACAGGTTGAGAAAAGAAGGGGAAAATCTCCCTCCATATTCTGTACTAACCACGTCCAAACAGTGTGACCAGCACAAGCTCACATATGCCTTAACCTAGAGCCAAGCTGTGCCACACACGATGTCAGCGAGCAGAAATCAGTTTCATTTAATTTTTGAAATGTGGCAATGGAGTGTACCACAACAAAACAGTGACACCATTGGAAGTGTCAAGTTAGACATCTCTCCAAAAACAAGACAATAGTTGGGAGTGGCAGCTGCCTGTACCGTTTCTGATATGCACTGACATGAAGTACATGACCAAGCAGCTGCCACTCTAAGACACATGCACCAAATTCAATTGTTGCCACACAGCATCTACATTGATGCCAAATATGGAGACGTTTCTACTGACATAAAAGATACTCATATTGGATGTTAAACAGTCCTCATCTATGCATACAGTGTGTAGCAGTCCAATAGGCTTGAGATATCTATGATACAGTGTGCAGCAATCCATCTCTGGTACAGTGCAGCAATCCAATAGGCTTGTGATGTCTCTGATACAGTCAGCAATCCAATAGGCTTGAGATATCTATGGTACAGCAATCCAATAGGCTTGTGATATCTATGGTACAGTGTGCAGCAGTCCAATTGGCTTGTGGTATCTATGGTATAGTGCAGCAATCCAATAGGCTTGAGATATCTAGGGTACAGTGCAGCAATCTAATAGGCTTGAGATATCTATGGTACAGTGCAGCAATCTAATAGGCTTGTGATATCTATGGCACAGTTAGCCTTGGATTTACAGGACTGCAAAGCATGTGCCTCCACTAATGTGCTGAAATGTAATATGACACAAAATAACATGTTAAGTCAAGACTTTGAATCAATCCTCTTATTGAATCATGGCATTACAAACATAAACATGACGCATGCCATTCTGTTGCTTATCATTCATGCATGTGCATTGGACTGCTTGAACATGTGTGTGTGTGTGTGTGTGTGTGTGTGGTACCCTCTCTCCATCTCTCTCTCTCTCTCTTCCTGTTTGAGAATCTGTTGTGTAAACTAGGGCATCTTTTAGTAGTCATGTCAGGTTCACTGGTTATAAGTATGGGTGACTGTGATCACTGGTTGTAAGTATGGGTGACTGTGATCACTGGTTGTAAGTATGGGTGACTGTGATCACTGGTTGTAAGTATGGGTGACTGTGATCACTGGTTGTAAGTATGGGTGACTGTGATCACTGGTTGTAAGTATGGGTGACTGTGATCACTGGTCGTAAGTATGGGTGACTGTGATCACTGGTTGTAAGTATGGGTGACTGTGATCACTGGTTGTAAGTATGGGTGACTGTGATCACTGGTTGTAAGTATGGGTGACTGTGATCACTGGTTGTAAGTATGGGTGACTGTGATCACTGGTTGTAAGTATGGGTGACTTTGATCACTGGTTGTAAGTATGGGTGACGTGATCACTGGTTGTAAGTATGGGTGACTGTGATCACTGGTTGTAAGTTATGGGTGACTGTGATCACTGGTTGTAAGTATGGGTGACCGTGATCACTGGTTGTAAGTATGGGTGACTGTGATCACTGGTTGTAAGTATGGGTGACTGTGATCACTGGTTGTAAGTATGGGTGACTGTGATCACTGATTGTAAGTATGGGTGACTGTGATCACTGGTTGTAAGTATGGGTGACTGTGATCACTGGTTGTAAGTATGGGTGACTGTGATCACTGGTTGTAAGTATGGGTGACTGTGATCACTGGTTGTAAGTATGGGTGACTGTGATCACTGGTTGTAAGTATGGGTGACTGTGATCACTGGTTGTAAGTATGGGTGACTGTGATCACTGGTTGTAAGTATGGGTGACTGATCACTGGATGTAAGTATGGGTGACTGTGATCACTGGTTGTAAGTATGGGTGACTGTGATCACTGGTTGTAAGTATGGGTGACTGTGATCACTGGCTGTAAGTATGGGTGACTGATCACTGGATGTAAGTATGGGTGACTGTGATCACTTGTTGTAAGTATGGGTGACTGATCACTGGTTGTAAGTATGGGTGACTGTGATCACTGGTTGTAAGTATGAGTGACTGTGATCACTGGTTGTAAGTATGGGTGACTGTGATCACTGGTTGTAAGTATGGGTGACTTGATCACTGGTTGTAAGTATGGGTGACTGTGATCACTTGTTGTAAGTATGGGTGACTGTGATCACTGGTTGTAAGTATGGATGACTGTGATCACTGGTTGTAAGTATGGGTGACTGTGATCACTGGTTGTAAGTATGAGTGACTGTGATCACTGGTTGTAAGTATGGGTGACTGTGATCACTTGTTGTAAGTATGGGTGACTGTGATCACTGGTTGTAAGTATGGTTGACTGTGATCACTGGTTGTAAGTATGGGTGACTGTGATCACTGGTTGTAAGTATGGGTGACTGTGATCACTTGTAAGTATGGGTGACTGTGATCACTGCTTGTAAGTATGGGTGACTGATCACTGGTTGTAAGTATGGGTGACTGTGATCACTGGTTGTAAGTATGGGTGACTGTGATCCACTGGTTGTAAGTATGGGTGACTGTGATCACTGCTTGTAAGTATGGGTGACTGATCACTGGTTGTAAGTATGGGTGACTGTGATCACTTGTTGTAAGTATGGGTGACTATGATCACTGGTTGTAAGTATGGGTGACTATGATCACTGGTTGTAAGTATGGGTGACTGTGATCACTGGTTGTAAGTATGGGTGACTGTGATCACTGGTTGTAAGTATGGGTGACTATGATCACTGGTTGTAAGTATGGGTGACTGTGATCACTGGTTGTAAGTAAGTATGGGTGACTGTGATCATTGGTTGTAAGTATGGGTGACTATGATCACTGGTTGTAAGTATGGGTGACTGTGATCACTGGCTGTAAGTATGGGTGACTGTGATCACTGGATGTAAGTATGGGTGACTGTGATCACTGGTTGTAAGTATGGGTGACTGTGATCACTGGTTGTAAGTATGGGTGACTGATCACTGGTTGTAAGTATGGGTGACTGTGATCACTGGGTGTAAGTATGGGTGACTGTGATCACTGGTTGTAAGTATGGGTGACTGATTACTGGTTGTAAGTATGGGTGACTGTGATCACTGGTTGTAAGTATGGGTGACTGTGATCACTGGTTGTAAGTATGGGTGACTGTGATCACTGGTTGTAAGTATGGGTGACTGTGATCACTGGTTGTAAGTATGGGTGACTGTGATCACTGGTTGTAAGTATGGGTGACTATGATCACTGGTTGTAAGTATGGGTGACTGTGATCACTGGTTGTAAGTATGGGTGACTGTGATCACTGGTTGTAAGTATGGGTGACTGTGATCATTGGTTGTAAGTATGGGTGACTATGATCACTGGTTGTAAGTATGGGTGACTGTGATCACTGGCTGTAAGTATGGGTGACTGTGATCACTGGATGTAAGTATGGGTGACTGTGATCACTGGTTGTAAGTATGGGTGACTGTGATCACTGGTTGTAAGTATGGGTGACTGATCACTGGTTGTAAGTATGGGTGACTGTGATCACTGGGTGTAAGTATGGGTGACTGTGATCACTGGTTGTAAGTATGGGTGACTGATCACTGGTTGTAAGTATGGGTGACTGTGATCACTGGTTGTAAGTATGGGTGACTGTGATCACTGGTTGTAAGTATGGGTGACTGTGATCACTGGTTGTAAGTATGGGTGACTGTGATCACTGGTTGTAAGTATGGGTGACTGTGATCACTGGTTGTAAGTATGGGTGACTGTGATCACTTGTAAGTATGGGTGACTGTGATCACTTGTTGTAAGTATGGATGACCGTGTGTAATGTTTGGTGAGAACTTCAGAAGCTTAATTAGGTGATCGAGCGAGATGAAAATGTCTCTATTTAAGGGAGGCTTTTACCATTTCTGGGGTGGTCGACACTTGTCATAACTTTTTTGTTTCTTTCTCAATGGAGGTGAATTTTTATCAAGATGCAGTGTATTGAATGTGCTTTCTTTTGATATGCTCAGATTTTGCATATCTACTACATAGGTGAAGTTATGCATCCCACCTCAGTATCAGGGGCAAATATTCTAACTCATGGCCACTTGGTCCTAAACACTTCCCACTTAGGAAGTGTTTAGAGTGATCATAGAAGTGCAAAGTGAATGGCTAAAAAGATCATTAGCACAACAACTGAATTTTAAGAGAGGTCAACCTGAAGTTCTAAACATGGTATGTATATCCATATGCATACCTCCACCATGTATGCAGTTAAACATGTTTTAGACATTCACTTTATAGAGCAGAGAAAGGGCTTTCAAATGATATATTAAAATCTTGTATAGATTAAAAAATGAGCAAGTGAGAATATTTCCAGATTCGGAAACAGTGATTTTCAGGAGAAGCCATGAAAAGTGGGTGTGTTTTTTTTGTTGTATTTTTTGGTAAAAATCGAAATGATGACGGTTGCCTGACAGGATGCGCAGATCATGTGATGACAGCACAGGGCTGCATGGTAACTATGGTAATTGGAAGCTTACTGAGAGCTTCATTTAGAGTCATTTTCCAGACTTCTATCATGAACGGTTAGGGAGATACGCTTACCTTTGGCAGGAGCGCCGTCTTCAAGATACAAACGGTATTTTGTATATAGCTTGATAATGTGATATAGCATGCACAAAAAGGTGCATAACTTCATAATGGAGCATTGAAATACTCTGAAACTTGAAACATAACAACTACATGCATCAAGGTATAGAATAGAGCAATAAAATTTGTTTTTTTAAATCATTTTTTTTTTAAATGGTAAAAGCCTTCCTTAATTTAGATTTGTCATTTGACCACACCCACATAAAACATTTACACAAGCTTTAAAATCTGCATGATATTTGGTGAACATGTTTTAGTAGGAATTGGGCGTGGTTTACACGATAATTACATGGTAAAGGGCCGCATTACACATTGACTAAATTACTGGCTGTGCTTTTCAGATTCATAGTAAATAAAATGCCTCTTGTTGTTTTAATAATAGTCTTTGGTGTTGGCAAGGAAGGGTAAGTGGTGGATGGCAAATTGGGCTTCAAAGGGAACGGGAGAAGGCCAAAGGAAATGTTATTTTAGTGAGGAATTATTTGTGTGTGCGTGCACGTCTCCATGTACCTGATATTTCATATGTATCTGTGTATGTGTACTTGTGCAGGTGAGTCTGTATTATCCATCTCTCTGCCCCACTCTCTCTACCTAACAGGAAGGTGAGAATGGGCTGCATGGTTAATAGCTGATGGGAAAGGAGGGTGGAGTTTCATCAACATGCTCTAGCTGTGAGGTCTGGTCCACCATAAATAACGCAGGTTTGCTACACTGGGAATGACCATCTCAGTGAATCTGAAGAGTATCTCAGCAGATTCTCAGCTCAACCTCACAGTTCAAACTTACATAAATTCTTAGCTACTTAACTTATCACAATCCAAGCATTACATAATTATGATGTCAACGATGTACAGATCAGTATACTGTATTAGGGCTTGTATAATGTCTAGAGCAATATAATGATCAGTAATGTATTAGGGCTTCAGCTATGCTAGGGCTTGTATAATGTCTAGAGCAATATAATGATCAGTAATGTATTAGGGCTTCAGCTATGCTAGGGCTAGTATAATGTCTAGAGAAATATAATGATCAGTAATGTATTAGGGCTTCAGTTATGCTAGGGCTAGTATAATGTCTAGAGCAATAGAATGATCAGTAATGTATTAGGGCATAAGTTATGCTAGGGCTAGGACAATGTCTAGAGAAATATAATGATCAGTAATGTATTAGGGCTTCAGCTATGCTAGGGCTAGTATAATGTCTAGAGCAATTAGTAATGTATTATGGTTTCAGCTATGCTAGGGCTAGGACAATGTCTAGAGAAATATAATGATCAGTAATGTATTAGGGCTTCAGCTATGCTAGGGCTAGTATAATGTCTAGAGCAATATAATGATCAGTAATGTATTAGGGCTTCAGCTATGCTAGGGCTAGTATAATGTCTAGAGAAATATAATGATCAGTAATGTATTAGGGCTTCAGTATGCTAGGGCTAGTATAATGTCTAGAGCAATAGAATGATCAGTAATGTATTAGGGCTTCAGCTATGCTAGGGCTAGTATAATGTCTAGAGAAATATAATGATCAGTAATGTATTAGGGCTTCAGTTATGCTAGGGCTAGTATAATGTCTAGAGCAACAGTAATGTATTAGGGCTTCAGCTATGCTAGGGCTAGGACAATGTTTAGAGAAATATAATGATCAGTAATGTATTAGACTTCAGCTATGCTAGGGCTAGGACAATCTCTAGACTAGAGCAATAAAATGATCATTAATGTATTAGGACTTCAGCTATGCTAGGGCTAGGACAATCTCTAAAGCAATAAAATGATCATTAATGTATTATGGCTAGCTATGCTATAGGGTTAGGATAATGTCCTGACATAGACTGATCGATAGGTTCATTCTGTATCATCCAGTGGTCCCAATGTTTAAAAGCTTATAATGATCAAATCACACACTCAGTCTAATATCACCAATGTCTCAGACTATTATAAATGTCCAGCCTTTTTTATAGGCTGCCAGGACTGACTCACAAATTACCAAATAAGGACAGCATTACACTTGCAAATGCAACCAATCAAAACTACTACGCTTATGAATGAGTCCGTGTGTGCATGGGATGTTCTGCAATGTTCTAACTGCTAACACCAATTAGTTTCTCTGCAAGGTATTCTTGCATGTCATGGTGGACTTCCCTGACAATGAAAGGCTTTGTCCAATAATCAGGCTAAAATCCCCCCCTTTTCTTCATTGCATCCGCTCATCCCTCAATGCCTTGCATATATTAAGTATTTTTCAGACTGATTGTGTGTTGCATAAGATAAATAGATATTTATACAGATATGCCATGTATGGCAATACTAATGTTTCCATCGAACTTCTCACTGAGCGTTCACTTGCCAATACATTAGCACTCACACTCAATGCCTCCATCACACTTCACTCACACTCAATGCCTCCATCACACTTCACTCACACTCAATGCCTCCATCACACTTCACTCACACTCAATGCCTCTATCACACTTCACTCACACTCAATGCCTCCATCATTCACTCACACTCAATGCCTCCATCACACTTCACTCACACTCAATGCCTCCATCACACTTCACTCACACTCAATGCCTCCATCACACTTCACTCACACTCAATGCCTCCATCACACTTCACTCACACTCAATGCCTCCATCACACTTCACTCACACTCAATGCCTCCATCACACTTCACTCACACTCAATGCCTCCATCACACTTCACTCACACTCAATGCCTCCATCACACTTCACTCACACTCAATGCCTCCATCATACTTCACTCACACTCAATGCCTCCATCACACTTCACTCACACTCAATGCCTCCATCACACTTCACTAACACTCAATGCCTCCATCACACTTCACTCACACTCAATGCCTCCATCATCACTTCACTCACACTCAATGCCTCCATCACACTTCACTCACACTCAATGCCACCATCACACTTCACTCACACTCAATGCCTCCATCACACTTCACTCACACTCAATGCCTCCATCACACTTCACTCACACTCAATGCCTCCATCACACTTCACTCACACTCAATGCCTCCATCACACTTCACTCACACTCAATGCACTACTCACAGCTCAGCCACACTGATGTCCTGGCAGTGCTACTAGACCATCTAATTCTTCAGGTCAACCACCGACTCATCATCTACAAGCAAGCCAACCAGCCTCACTATGGTTACCTAAAGAATATGATGGCAGGCAGCAAAGGGTAAATCTTGAGGAACTTTTTCAGGAGCCAGCATCGTCATGTGGACCCATCTTGCCTCGGCTCCCTCCCACACAGTGACTTACATATCAAGAAAATTGATGAGGAGAAAGAGCTATTATGAGCTGCTTCTTGGCAATGGCAATGACTAGTACTGCTTGGCAATGGCAATGACTAGTACTGCTTGGCTGGTACTGCTTGGCTGGTACTGCTTGGCTGGTACTGCTTGGCTGGTACTGCTTGGCTGGTACTGCTTGGCTGGTACTGCTTGGCTGGTACTGCTTGGCTGGTACTGCTTGGCTGGTACTGCTTGGCTGGTACTGCTTGGCTGGTACTGCTTGGCTGGTACTGCTTGGCTGGTACTGCTTGGCTGGTACTGCTTGGCTGGTACTGCTTGGCTGGTACTGCTTGGCTGGTACTGCTTGGCTGGTACTGCTTGGCTGGTACTGCTTGGCTGGTACTGCTTGGCTGGTACTGCTTGGCTGGTACTGCTTGGCGGGTACTGCTTGGCGGGTACTGCTTGGCGGGTACTGCTTGGCGGGTACTGCTTGGCGGGTACTGCTTGGCGGGTACTGCTTGGCGGGTACTGCTTGGCGGGTACTGCTTGGCGGGTACTGCTTGGCGGGTACTGCTTGGCTGGTACTGCTTGGCTGGTACTGCTTGGCGGGTACTGCTTGGCTGGTACTGCTTGGCTGGTACTGCTTGGCTGGTACTGCTTGGCTGGTACTGCTTGGCTGGTACTGCTTGGCTGGTACTGCTTGGCTGGTACTGCTTGGCTGGTACTGCTTGGCTGGTACTGCTTGGCTGGTACTGCTTGGCTGGTACTGCTTGGCTGGTACTGCTTGGCTGGTACTGCTTGGCTGGTACTGCTTGGCTGGTACTGCTTGGCTGGTACTGCTTGGCTGGTACTGCTTGGCTGGTACTGCTTGGCTGGTACTGCTTGGCTGGTACTGCTTGGCTGGTACTGCTTGGCTGGTACTGCTTGGCTGGTACTGCTTGGCTGGTACTGCTTGGCTGGTACTGCTTGGCTGGTACTGCTTGGCTGGTACTGCTTGGCTGGTACTGCTTGGCTGGTACTGCTTGGCGGGTACTGCTTGGCGGGTACTGCTTGGCGGGTACTGCTTGGCGGGTACTGCTTGGCGGGTACTGCTTGGCGGGTACTGCTTGGCGGGTACTGCTTGGCGGGTACTGCTTGGAGGGTACTGCTTGGAGGGTACTGCTTGGCGGGTACTGCTTGGCGGGTACTGCTTGGCGGGTACTGCTTGACGAGTAGTGCTTGACGAGTAGTGCTTGACGAGTACTGCTTGACGAGTACTGCTTGACGAGTACTGCTTGACTAGTAGTCCTTGACTAGTACTGCTTGACTAGTAGTCCTTGACGAGTACTGCTTGACTAGTACTGCTTGACTAGTACTGCTTGACTAGTACTGCTTGACTAGTAGTCCTTGACTAGTACTGCTTGACTATATAGTACTGCTTGACTAGTACTGCTTGACTAGTACTGCTTGACTAGTACTGCTTGACTAGTTACTGCTTGAACATGTATATTAAAAAGCAATAACTATATTGGAATAATCTGTCAAATGTATACAAATGGGTGACGACCCTTAACCATGTACGTCATGTACCCACAAATAAATGGTAAAGGGTCAATTGTGGTCCACATAGGCACATCCTTGTTTATTCTTTATAAATGGTTTCAGCCAATTAGCTCCAAAAGGTCTTAATACCAACAGCACACAATTTATTTTTTAGGTGTTGAAATTAATCTTCAATATGTTTCTTCTCTCCCCCCTTCTCTCCCCCCCCCCCCCACTCTTTTCCCCTTTTTCTCCCATGCATAACTGGAGTACAATCATTACCGAATATTCTAGTGCTTGACCACTCCAACTTGGCTGGAATGGACAGGGTTATTATTGACATAACAAAACGAGTTCACATTATTTTTATAATCATAATTGCCTCCACATGTCTGGGGGGGGGGGGGACAATACCATTTTTTAAAGTGTTATAAAACTCTCTGATTTTAGAGCTCCATAGATTCTGCATGCTTCACTCTATGAACTTGATATAATTATAGCTCAAAAGATAGAACTCTCTGTAGGTGCTCTCTTTTTGATACTAAAATCTGTTGCTAGGTTAACCATAAGGTACAGGCAGTCAAAATTGGGGGGCTCAAAACCAGCATGCTCATATTTTCTGCTGTTTTGGCTACTAAGTACATTGGCAACAGTGACGGGAGCGCTCTCTATACAACGCGTATTTTCATGGCGCTAACGAGAGTACGTGTTCATGCACGTTGAATGAAAATTATCGACCAGCGTGCACGACCACGCACTCTCATGCCAACACTAGAGAGGGTTTCCTCTGGCCACTGGTGCATCCATGTACGGTACACAAAGGCATAAACCTCCAAAAAAGATTTTGTAGCACCCACTTGCCATAACTTCAAGGTAGTCCAATATTTTCCTTGACTACCATAGGTTAAAATACTCAGCACACTTTAAATAACCAGATTAGTTATTACAAATTTTTTGGGCTAGTTGCTATGTAAACTTGAAAATGCAATTCTAAATAAAGCCCAATGAAATTGAAATCAGTATTTTAGGTCCAGTTCTTGGTCAGTTAGTAGCTCTAAAATATTACAAAATGCCACCAAAGCTTCACTTAATGAATGCCAGGAGAGTAAAGGAACAGAGGATGGATAGTCGGGCTTAAGAAGATTCTTCTCATCTCACAGACATGCCTGCCTCTTCCTCTATTTCTTCTAACCAACCAAACACCTCTTCAGGTGCTTCTGCCACAACTGACCGTTCAGACAATCAAATCAGCGAAGAAAAGCTATTGGAGGAGCACATATTGGATTGGACAAGCTCTTTATCCAGAGATGACCTTATGTCCCTAGCCATGACCCTTTACTATCCACTAGTAATTAAAAGTGATATGAAGGCCTCTGAAGCTGCTCAATGTATTGGTGGTTTGATTGGGAAAAATGAGCGGACGGTGTTAGAATGGAGAACTCTAATAATGGTGGTAACTTTCCAGATGATTTACAAGGGAAGTATCAGAGGGAGGGCTTACTTTGGTGAGGAACTTAATGATGCATCTAATGATTATATTCGAGCGAATGTTGTTGTGAAGAGCAAGCCAAATACGACGAGCCAGTTTTTGTCGGTGGGTTAATGAAAATCTCCTCCCTAACAGCATTCTCGATCCTGGTTTTCCTCGAAGTATTAGTGTACAAATAGCTAGAAGTTGGCTTCATGAGCTGGGATATGAAGTTTTGGATAAGAAGAAAGGTGTTTACATCAATGGCCATGAGCGTCCTGATGTTGTATAACATCGAAGACACTTTCTACATCAGTTGATTGCTGGTGGGTTCTTGACAAAGGAATTAGCACAAGTAATTGCAGCATTTCCTGGTGATCTTGAGCCACCTCCACCTGCACGTTGTGAAAATTTTATTTTTATTTTTCCAACTTTTAATGCAAACGACGATGAGTCCTTGCAGTGGGGTAGGCCAGATAGTCAAATTATTCGACCAAAAAGCCGAGGATCTGGCATTATGGTGTCAGATTTTATTACAGCTATCTCTGCCTTACACAAGAGCAATATGAAGGTCAGCAATCCAAACATAGCAATGGGTCCTAGAGTGTTTTTGGAATATGGAGAGGCACATGATGGATATTGGACAGGAGCAAAATTCATGAAGCAGATGGCTAGTGCAGTGAAGATTGCTGAAGCAAAATACCCCAAAAAAGATGGATACCGAATATTTTGGGTGTTTGACCTAAGTGGTTGCCATATGGCTTATGCTGAAGATTCACTGAATGTTAACCGCATGAATGCCAATGAAGGTGGTAAGCAAGCTCTAATACATGATACTGTTTTTGAGGGAAAGCCGGTATCTATGACCAAACTTGTACGCAACCGTACTGGTGATACAATCAGAATTGCCCGGGGAATGGTTGATGTCTTGAAGCAGAGGGGACGCTACATGCATACGATGAAGGTAGATGATATGAGAGAGGAGTTAGCCAAGCACCACGATTTTCGAGATGAGCTGGAACATTTTATCCATAGTTGTAGTCATGCTTGCATATTTATACCGAAATTTCAGTGAAGTCAATCCGATTGAACGCTGTTGGGCACAGGCTAAGCGCTACACCAGAGCTTACTGTAACTATAATATCGTAGGACTTCGTCGCAGTGTTGGACCAGGACTTGACAGTAGGAAAACATTCAGAACTATTTTAGAAGAGCCAGAAATTATATGTATGGTTACCTAGCAGGACACAATGCAGGAATAGAGCTGGAAAACTTAATCCAGAAATACTCTAAGGAATTCAAATCTCATCACCGCATATCTAATAACAATTAGTTAATAATGATCTAATTTTTTCGGTCCTGCTTTCAGTTTTGTTAAAATATCTTTCTATAGATATGAAGTGCTGCTCTTTAATATTATGTTTCTCTACTTACAAGTTCATCTGGTCACCCCTTCTGTAGTTCTATTAATTGTGGTCAAGCTAATTTAAATTCCATGACCACAACATATCTCACCCACAGTTGTTAACAGCCTAATTATCACTCTATAGAACTGTCGGGCTTTACCTTCCCTCAAAATTTGAAGTGTATATATAGCTCTATTTGTGTAGTTTTACAGCTTAATAGTGTCCTATATATCAGCAACCACATTTGAGTTACCATGGAAACATAATAGAGAAAAAGTTTTATTATGTATCAGACTAGTTCTGTGCAAAATATAAAAACTTAACTTAAATATCACAAAGAAAAGAGGGCACACAGAGTGAGAGCATTTCGAGTTCCAAAATCAGAACCATTGGTTATTATACCACTTTGTAAAAAAGGGTGATGTCCCCCCTGACTAAGTGGAAGAATGACCCATCTGGTTCTGCTGTTCAGTTGAGTTCTCACTCTTGTTAACCATTACAAAATTAAAAGGAGACTAGTTTATCTAGCAAAACACTTTCTGTTTGGTTGTCGGAGTTCACCTGGGCAGCTGTAAGTCCTTGAAATATGCTGTAGCTGACCCTACATGGGCACCATCAACAGTAACAAGACATGTGGTAACCATGCAGTCCACTATCAGCTGCAAGCAGTGGTGTGGTTTTGGTTGAACTAGCAAGGTGCAGTGATATGTACTTGTGGAAAGGTGCTCTTTGGTAAAGCTTGTTTAGCTGGTTATGGAGGTGGTCTGTGGCTAGTGGTAAATTTGTATGGCAAGTGCATTGCTACACTAATTCTAGACTTATAAAAGAGGTTGTCTCAAAAAAGGTAAACTAGAAGTGGTCAACGGCCGTAGAGCTGCGTAGGCAGTCTTGTCCTCCTTTGTTAATTTTACACTCTCCATTCATTTTCTCTCATGAATACAAGCAAGCAGTTTATAGTATGCTTCTTTGGTGTACTTTAATAGGAAAATATGCACACAGTATATCTACAATGTATAATTACAACTAATAAAAATATGACCAGAAGCATTGACCACACCTACTGTACACATTATCACATATACATCCGATGTCAAACTTAGTCGTCCCAATCATCCTCCACGTCATCGAACTCCATGTCGCTGTCTGAGTCCACCACTGCACGCCTGATGGATTGCATGCGGCTATCTAGAGCATCGGAGAAGATAGACATCATCCCGCCTCCGGTCTGCTTGGGCTCTGTTGCCGTAGTGTTGGCTCGCTGACGCAGCAAGCTACGGGCAGCCATTAAGTCATCGGCCCCAAAGGGTCGTCCTGAGCCGGTGTCCGCTTTGGTGGAGGAAGTGGAGGAGGATGTGGAAGGAGGTTTGGACGAGGAGGAAAAGGTCTCGGACCTGGAGGAACGACGAAGAGTGGGGCTAGGAAGGGGGGACATCATGGGAGGTGGTGGTGGAGGAGGAGGGACGCCACTTCCAAATGGTGCGGAGTCCATCACAGGGGGAGGAGGAGGAGGAGGAGGAGGAACTCCATTGACTGTTACAGAGGGCATGTGGTTCTCCACAACACCTTGCGGGGCAGGCGAGGGGGACTTAGAGGCGTGGTCAAACTGGACAGCATTCTCACATTCCTCGATCTGCTTCAGCTCATTCTGGTTGGTCTTCTGAGTGGGTGTGGCGGGTTCATCTGCTTTAGGAGGGAGAGGAGGGAAGGCGTGGGAAGTCGAGGTGGACTCCTTGGGTGGGAGAGGAGGGAAGACTTGGGTTGGGGGCAGGTCATCGTCAGTGGGGACAGAGATGGGTTGATGGGTGCCATTAGAGGACGAAGTGGATGCAAAGTGGTGTTGACCGACAGCCCTTTGGCGCATAGGAGGGTGGGTGGTTGTCGGCAAATCACCTCCATCGTCTTTAGGGGGCAAAGGGGGTTGAGTCACATTTTTCGGAGGGAGAGGCTGATTTAATCGGGATAGCGTGGTCCCTTCCTTTCGAGGAAGGGGAGGTTGATCTCGTTTGAGCGTGGGCGAGGTGTGTTCTTTGGGGGGTAAGGGTGGAAAGGTGCCGGAGGCTAGTTCGTGGGCAGAAGCTGTGAGTTGTTGCGAGTGGCACGACATAGACCCATTCTGCAGATTCTGTGGGGGAGGGAACTCTTTCCGCCGAGGGGAGGGAGATTTAGGCAAAGATGTCTGGTTGGATGCAGGAACAGAGGGCAGAGGTCTATCTCTCATTCTCCTTCCTGCCGTCAAAGATTTCGTATCGGAGCTGCTCCTTCTGTTGGATGGGACTAGCTCAGGACTGGGTGTGGTCTTGGTTGCCTTGGGTCTCTCCCAAACAGCCTCCTCAGTTTCTGGATTGTAGTAGTAGTGTTTGTTATGTTTTGGGTCGAGGTGCTGTTGCCATGGAGATGGCAGTGGGGCGTGAGCGGGTGACAAGGATGAGGAGAGTTTAACATTGCTTGACGCCCTCCCAGTAGCTACAGACAAACAACACCAGCAGCAACAAATAAACAAGTAACTATAGCAACAAATAAACAAGTAACTATAGCAACAAATAAATAAGTAACTATAGCAACAAATAAACAAGTAACGATAGCAACAAATAAACAAGTAACTATAGCAACATGGAACAACAACAACAGAGTAGTAGTAACAGCAACAAGGAACATCTCGTCAACTTCAACTACGAATACAAGAGCACAGTGTCACAGTGACAAGCACACTTCACCTCTACCCGATCTCCCCAGAGCAGTGTCACAGTGACAAGCACACTTCACCTCTACCCAACCCTTACACTGCCAATAACCCACACCATATCACCCTGCATCCTGACCTTTGTCCTTGATGTGCTGTTTGTGCTGCTGCTCCAGCACTGGGTCCACAGCGATAGGATAGAGGAGGAAGATCTTGTCGTTGCCACACTTCTTGCTCCGAATAGGGATGCTCTGATACGAATCCAGCAAGGCCGTCAAATTTTTGAAGCGTATTCGTGGCGATATGTAGTAGTCTTCCCCCTCAAAGTTGATCTTGAAGTTCATGACATTTCCCCCATGACTGGAGAGGCAGAATAATGCCATTTTTAGCGTGATTAGGTGCATAAACTATACACACATTTGGTAACGGGTTAATTATCATATAAGTGTGGTAGGAGAAAGGTTAGCTGGCAGCCATTTTAACTCTTAGGTGGGAATTAGAATAACGGAACATACACAAGCATCAGGACTATACTTGAATCATGTCAGAGCATCAGCAAGTGTGAAGAGTTTCCCCTTCATTGCTAGAGGGCTCTGTCAGGTAAGTTTTGTTGATAGGGTAGCTACATAGCTGTTGATAGGCTAGCTTGCTGTTGATAGGGTAGATAGTTGTTGATAGGGTAGCGAGCTGTTGATAGAGTAGCTAGCTGTTGATAGGGTAGCTAGCTGTTGATAGGGTAGCTAGCTGTTGATAGGCTAGCTTGCTGTTGATAGGGTAGATAGTTGTTGATAGGGTAGCTAGCTGTTGATAGAGTAGCTAGCTGTTGATAGGGTAGCTAGCTGTTGATAGGCTAGCTTGCTGTTGATAGGGTAGATAGTTGTTGATAGGGTAGCTAGCTGTTGATAGAGTAGCTAGCTGTTGATAGGGTAGCTAGCTGTTGATAGGCTAGCTTGCTGTTGATAGGGTAGATAGTTGTTGATAGGGTAGCTAGCTGTTGATAGAGTAGCTAGCTGTTGATAGAGTAGCTAGCTGTTGATAGGGTAGATAGTTGTTGATAGGGTAGCTAGCTGTTGATAGGGTAGCTAGCTGTTGATAGAGTAGCTAGCTGTTGATAGGCTAGCTTGCTGTTGATAGGGTAGATAGTTGTTGATAGGGTAGCTAGCTGTTGATAGAGTAGCTAGCTGTTGATAGGGTAGCTAGCTGTTGATAGGCTAGCTTGCTGTTGATAGGGTAGATAGTTGTTGAAAGGGTAGCTAGCTGTTGATAGAGTAGCTAGCTGTTGATAGGGTAGCTAGCTGTTGATAGGCTAGCTTGCTGTTGATAGGGTAGATAGTTGTTGATAGGGTAGCTAGCTGTTGATAGGGTAGCTAGCTGTTGATAGGCTAGCTTGCTGTTGATAGGGTAGATAGTTGTTGATAGGGTAGCTAGCTGTTGATAGAGTAGCTAGCTGTTGATAGGGTAGCTAGCTGTTGATAGGCTAGCTTGCTGTTGATAGGGTAGATAGTTGTTGAAAGGGTAGCTAGCTGTTGATAGAGTAGCTAGCTGTTGATAGGGTAGCTAGCTGTTGATAGGCTAGCTTGCTGTTGATAGGGTAGATAGTTGTTGATAGGGTAGCTAGCTGTTGATAGAGTAGCTAGCTGTTGATAGGGTAGCTAGCTGTTGATAGGCTAGCTTGCTGTTGATAGGGTAGATAGTTGTTGATAGGGTAGCTAGCTGTTGATAGAGTAGCTAGCTGTTGATAGGGTAGCTAGCTGTTGATAGGCTAGCTTGCTGTTGATAGGGTAGATAGTTGTTGATAGGGTAGCTAGTTGTTGATAGAGTAGCTAGCTGTTGATAGGGTAGCTAGCTGTTGATAGGCTAGCTTGCTGTTGATAGGTTAGATAGTTGTTGATAGGGTAGCTAGCTGTTGATAGAGTAGCTAGCTGTTGATAGAGTAGCTAGCTGTTGATAGGGTAGCTAGCTGTTGATAGGCTAGCTTGCTGTTGATAGGGTAGATAGTTGCAGCTAGCTGTTGATAGGGTAGCTAGCTGTTGATAGGCTAGCTTGCTGCTGATAGGGTAGATAGTTGTTGATAGGGTAGCTAGCTGTTGATAGAGTAGCTAGCTGTTGATAGGGTAGCTAGCTGTTGATAGGCTAGCTTGCTGTTGATAGGGTAGATTGTTGTTGATAGGGTAGCTAGCTGTTGATAGAGTAGCTAGCTGTTGATAGGGTAGCTAGCTGTTGATAGGCTAGCTTGCTGTTGATAGGGTAGATAGTTGTTGATAGGGTAGCTAGCTGTTGATAGAGTAGCTAGCTGTTGATAGGGTAGCTAGCTGTTGATAGGCTAGCTTGCTGTTGATAGGGTAGCTAGCTGTTGATAGAGTAGCTAGCTGTTGATAGGGTAGCTAGCTGTTGATAGGGTAGCTAGCTGTTGATAGGGTAGCTAGCTGTTGATAGGGTCGCTAGCTGTTGATAGGGTAGCTAGCTGTTGATAGGGTAGCTAGCTGTTGATAGAGTAGCTAGCTGTTGATAGAGTAGCTAGCTGTTGATAGGGTAGCTAGCTGTTGATAGGAGCTAGCTGTTGATAGGGTAGCTAGCTGTTGATAGGAGCTAGCTGTTGATAGGGTGGCTAGCTGTTAGCTGTTGATAGGGTAGCTAGCTGTTGATAGGGTAGCTAGCAGTTGATAGGGTAGCTAGTTGTTGATAGGGTGGCTATCAGTTGATAGGTTAGCTAGCTGTTGATAAGCTTGATAGGTTAGCTAGCTGTTGATAAGCTTAGCTAAGAGCAGTGAGAACACTTTGTTTTCTAGCTCAATTGTGTCTAAGCCACAGAGACTTTTAATATAATAATCACGCTTCTCAGCTCGAGTATGGCATGGAAGGAAGTTCTCTCCCGAGTGCTTCCACATTATTCTTAATCATCTTCTGCCAGATATAGCTACGAGAAAACAATAGAAAATTTAAAAAAACAACCCAAAAACAATATTAGATCGAGTTCCAAAAAAACACCCAACGAGACCACACCTGCTGGACAACCTTCAGCATCTAAAATCACACACGCACCAATCATTATTCAAATATGGTGTGCGCCACTCGGCCTTATAGGAGGGCAATCAGAGACTTTAAGTTTTGTTTGTAGTTTGTTTATGTTGCTTGTTTAGTTGTTTATGTTACTTGTTTAGTTGTTTATGTTGCTTGTTGCTAGTTGCTTGTTGCTAGTTGATTTACAGCCTCCTTCAGCAGTTGCAGAAGAGAACTGCACACACCAACTGCCAAGAACAAAAACTCCTCCACAAGGGAACAGTACACTGCACTAGTCAGCACACACCATTGTGGTGGTTGAATCAGTCAGGGGTCAGCACAACCTCCACAAGGACACAGCAGAACTCCAGAACTAACTAAACATTATCATATGTATTGCTACAAGTAAGTACACACAATGCCTGTGGCTGCTCACTTTCAGTTTCAAGATGCTTATTAATGCTAAGTTAATTGATCACTCACTTCTCTGCATTCAACCAAATCCATTTGCATGGCACCTGAGCTAAACTGATCTTCCTGATGACCCTTTACCCATGTTTTTCCCCTGCAATCAGAATGCACATTGGAAAATTTGTAGTCTTCTGATAATAAAACTATTATTATGAATGTCTTGTGCATAAGTGATGCAAGAGGGTAAAGACATACTACATACTAGATACATCCTGGATAATGAATCTCAAAGGGTTTTCAGTTTGCTACCTTAGTGAAGGATTCAAGGCATGCTGGGAGTGTTTAGGTGTGCAGGTGTGCTACCTTAGTGAAGGACTCAAGGCATGCTGGGAGTGTTTAGGTGTGCAGGTGTGCTACCTTAGTGAAGGATTCAATGCATGCTGGGAGTGTTTAGGTCTGCAGGTGTGCTACCTTAGTGAAGGGTTCAAGGCATGCTGGGAGTGTTTAGGTGTGCAGGTGTGCTACCTTAGTGAAGGGTTCAAGGCATGCTGGGAGTGTTTAGGTCTGCAGGTGTGCTACCTTAGTGAAGGACTCAAGGCATGCTGGGAGTGTTTAGGTCTGCAGGTGTGCTACCTTAGTGAAGGATTCAAGGCATGCTGGGAGTGTTTAGGTCTGCAGGTGTGCTACCTTAGTGAAGGGTTCAAGGCATGCTGGGAGTGTTTAGGTGTGCAGGTGTGCTACCTTAGTGAAGGATTCAAGGCATGCTGGGAGTGTTTAGGTCTGCAGGTGTGCTACCTTAGTGAAGGGTTCAAGGCATGCTGGGAGTGTTTAGGTGTGCAGGTGTGCTACCTTAGTGAAGGATTCAAGGCATGCTGGGAGTGTTTAGGTCTGCAGGTGTGCTACCTTAGTGAAGGATTCAAGGCATGCTGGGAGTGTTTAGGTTTGCAGGTGTGCTACCTTAGTGAAGGGTTCAAGGCATGCTGGGAGTGTTTAGGTGTGCAGGTGTGCTACCTTAGTGAAGGATTCAAGGCATGCTGGGAGTGTTTAGGTCTGCAGGTGTGCTACCTTAGTGAAGGATTCAAGGCATGCTGGGAGTGTTTAGGTTTGCAGGTGTGCTACCTTAGTGAAGGACTCAAGGCATGCTGGAAGTGTTTAAGTGTGCAGGTGTGCTACCTTAGTGAAGGATTCAAGGTATGCTGGGAGTGTTTAGGTCTGCAGGTGTGCTACCTTAGTGAAGGATTCAAGGCATGCTGGGAGTGTTTAGGTGTGCAGGTGTGCTACCTTAGTGAAGGATTCAAGGCATGCTGGAAGTGTTTAGGTCTGCAGGTGTGCTACCTTAGTGAAGGGTTCAAGGCATGCTGGGAGTGTTTAGGTCTGCAGGTGTGCTACCTTAGTGAAGGGTTCAAGGCATGCTGGGAGTGTTTAGGTGTGCAACCTTAGTGAAGGGTTCAAGGCATGCTGGGAGTGTTTAGGTCTGCAGGTGTGCTACCTTAGTGAAGGATTCAAGGCATGCTGGGAGTGTTTAGGTCTGCAGGTGTGCTACCTTAGTGAAGGATTCAAGGCATGCTGGGAGTGTTTAGGTCTGCAGGTGTGCTACCGAAGCAGCCAAAGTTAGTTTTAAAGAAATCTTTAATTATCTCCTATTTCAAAAAGTAGTTATTCACTAACTATATATATATATATATATATATACATGTATTTTGTTGAAGCCGACAACACACGTAAACTTAACCACTTCAGCGACTGGTTATTTCTCTAGTGGAATAGGGTTCAGCCTCACTAGCAAACAGCTCGAGTCCGAGTTCACCTTGTGGGTTCTAGCATATCCTTTTGGTAATGACTACAAGTTCTATTATCATATTGTAACTCTCATAGCATGGATATATATCTGCTAGCAGCCCTGTAGAGTTAATAGGCCAAAGTGATATGCCATGAACAGTGTTATAGTGGCATACCTGACAGCCAGAGTAAGTTGTCCCTCACAGCTACCACTAGGCCTGACCAGGAAATAGCCATCAGTGGCAAGGTACTGCTCCATTGCCTTGCGGATCTACAGCATATCATTATTTGGTGATTACATGAAAAAATGTCCATATCTCTACCTACATACTGAACATGTAATTCATTTTCCACCTGAGCGCTTGACCACGTACTTATGTTTTAGCGCCTAATCAAAACGGTAATTGAATAGAGTAGGGCTTCCTCTAGCCAGGCATTCAGGTTTTGAGGTTCCCTCCACTTTAGCTCCAGTAACTTGGCTATAGTTATACCTATGAAAAATATTTTAGTATCAAAAGAGAGCACACAGAGAGACCTATCTTTTGATCTTTTGAGCTATATATCAAGTCCATACCTTGAAGTTTGCAGAATCTATGGAGCTATTCTATGGAGCTATAAAGTGGTAACCACAAGTTTAAAAAAATGCCACTGCCCCCCCCCCCCCCCTCCTCCCAGCCATTAGAGTGTATCATCATTAATGCCATTAAGGAATACCATAAGGCCATTAGAGTATATCATCGTTAATGGCATTAGATCACTGTGTTCTCATAAGGCCAGGGAAATGTGCCTCTTGTAAGGAGGGATTTAACCTGTGGACATAATAAGCATACAATTAAGTCTCCTCCCCCCCAGCCTCACTATATCTATCCCACCTGGTATGCCCCCAATTAGTTCCACCCCTGCCACACACCCTGTCAAACTCACCTCAGCCTTAGTCAGGTACAAGTGCATACCAGGGACGCTGCCGGCACTCTCAGCACTGGAAACGTCGTCAGATGGGATGGAATCTAAAGGAAAGCAAATGCTGTAATGATAGCCTCAGGCAGGTAGCAGTGAAGGCAACAGTAATAATCAGTCGTACAGGGGCGTGGGCTTGCTTCTAGGGAATAAACACTCTGCCCTGGTTTCATGGTGCCCTGGTTTCAAGGGCATGGGATTTTATCTGCTATTAATTAGTGACTTTATCAATAGGTGTGGTCTAGGGACGGCACCGTGAAATTAATACTTATGATGGGAACACATCTAACCAAGGTGAGACAGCCGTAACCAAGGTGAGAGATGCAGCCATAACCAAGGTGAGAGATGCAGCCAGCCGTAGCCAAGGTGAGAGATGCAGCCAGCCATAACCAAGGTGAGAGATGTAGCCAGCCATAACCAAGGTGAGAGATGCAGCCAGCCATAACCAAGGTGAGAGATGCAGCCATAACCAAGGTGAGAGATGCAGCCAGCCATAACCAAGGTGAGAGATGCGGCCAGCCATAACCAAGGTGAGAGATGCAGCCAGCCATAACCAAGGTGAGAGATGCGGCCAGCCATAACCAGGGTGAGAGATGCAGCCAGCCATAATCAAGGTGGCATCCATGCATGCGACTAGAAACGATTTCCTAATAAGGCCATCAATAAGTGCCACTTTAAGGAGTCATTATTGCACTCATAATATGTGACATGGCATAGGAAAATGACATGGCATAGGAAAACAAGGGACTTTGATTTTTTTCAATTGATTTTTGATTTTTTAATATGTTCCTTAGATAATGAAGAATGTTTTCTCAAAATATTATAGGTCAATACATTACCATTCTTAAGATATAAAATGTATTAATCGTGTAAACAATGATGTAATAATAAACAATGATGTAATAAGGTCAATATATACATTACCATTCTTAAGATATAAAATTTATTAATCGTGTAAACAATGATGTAATAATAAACAATGATGTAATAATCCAGATTTTACTAGTTTTGCATGGTCAAGGTGAGTAGTGAAAACAGAAAAAGAGATGGAATCTAAACACACATTTCTTGTAGTCACTGCTAACTCCTCACTGCTAACTCCCCACAGAGAAGACTTGAGCAGCTTGTATTATCAGGCCCAAGCTAACAGCCACAACCTGTGGAGAAGAACTGGTCCACTGTTTCTCTCTCATTATTGTCCTCATGACTGCCATCTAGCTCAGTGACTGGAGAGATGTTCTCTAGAGTGAAATTAGATGGAGAGGTAGGAGTCTCCTCTGCCATTGTAGCTAAAGTTTAATCCACACACTTCTCTGGCAAGACCAGCTAAAATAGAAAAAGACTATCTTCAGCTTTAACTTGCTGTAACTTCCACAATACATACTCAATCAACTCGAAACACAGACCAACTTTTGGATTTTTCAATACTCTTTTTAGTGCATGCGGCTATGATGACGTAACAATTCAATTTAAGGTACGATTGTTATGTCATGCCGTTATAATTAACCGTCCCAACTAAAAGTTCAATTTTCTCGCGTTTTACTTTTTTCTAAAGTCCCTTATTTTCCTATGCCGTGTCACATATGCTACTTGACAATATACAAACTTGACCAGAGAAGAGGAGGAGATTAGCCATTGTTGGTATGTGTCAAGACACCCGCGTGTAACTTAACATCCAGTCCAATGTTGGAAGGACTTCTTTCTCAAGACAAGTTATAAATGGTACTTGAGCCTCTGCCATCCAAGATGCTGGGCAAGTCTCTCGCAGCTAAAACTCACACCATTAATTATTCATGAGGTAGTTGAGTGGCTGTCCTTTGTACCCTACAGGTAAGACGGCTTATTATACAGGCCTTGCAATGGCATACTCCAAGATCATTTTCAACCCAAGTACAGTGCGCACCCTGCTAGCCTGGCCGGCTCACAAGCAGGATATCCCTATCAAAAAGCGAGAGCCAATTACTACTTCTGATTGATATCATTCTGCAGCTCATTCTCTGCTCTGTTGTGCAAGGATGACAACGTTACTTTAGAAGGGTATGTCACATGCAAATTGACATGTCACGCCCATTTATCATTGACTCTCGACAATAAGTGGTTTTGTGGTAAACCCTGCACATAGCTTAGTGGTTGCTAAGGACATCCATAAGTGAGAATCCATAAGTGAGAAGGGGTAATTGCAGGGTTTCATTCAGGGGAGGCAGCCCCAGCCCCCCCCCCCCCCCCCCTTGGAAATTGAATTCTTATTGATGTTGATAAGTGCTTGACATCATGCCCCCCCCCCCCCCCCTCCCTCTTAAAATCCAGATTCCTCCAGTTGCCCCCCCTCGGACATTTTTCTACTGGGTAATTTGGATCCACTTTAGACTTTTGAGCTAAGTCCAGGCTGGTAAGGTGCACTGTACTGGGTTGAAAATGATCTTGGAGCGTGCCATTGGAGCGTGCCATTGGAGCGTGCCATTGGAGCGTGCCATTGGAGCGTGCCATTGGAGCGTGCCATTGGAGCGTGCCATTGGAGCGTGCCATTGGAGCGTGCCATTGGAGCGTGCCATTGGAGCGTGCCATTGCAAGGCCTGCAAAATTCACTTGTAGGGGGGAAGGAAAGGATATTAATTATCTCATGAATAATAAATGAGTTTGATATGATATGAACACAGTATTATGAACACAGTATTGCTAATGATCATTTGATTGGCTATGTCTCAGACGGAGCCACTCGGCTCATAGTTTTAGACAATGTTTCATAATACTTGGCCAGGCTCCATTGGTGCCAACGCAATTAAAGTGGGTGTGTCGAGTCTAATCGAGGTGCACCATTACAGTTGGCCCAGGTTAGTAAACATCGCATGAGCTATTTGAGGGGGTAAAGTTCTCAAGGGGTGTCACTGGCAGGGTTTCATTTAGAAAATTGTCCAAGGGGGGGGGGGGGGGGGGGGCAACTGGAGGAATCTGGTTATTAAGGGGGGGCATGATGTAAAGCACTTATCAACATCAATAAGAATTTTAATAATACAATTTCCAAGGGGGGGGGGGGCAGTTGCCCCCACCCCTAAATGAAACTCTGGTGTGGTCAAGACAAGGATATGGAGTCTCTATGTGGCTAGCATATAACCTCCACAAGCAGACATGGTTACTAATTATAATCTCCACTAGTAGCCATGGTTACTAATTATAATCTCACTAGCAGCCATGGTTACTAATTATAATCTAATTTTTCCGGTCTGATTAGGATGGTTATACTGTTTCATCGTTCCGTAGAAGGTTAGGACAATATTTGAAAAAATGGACGCTGATCTCAATTGCCATCTTCAATAGAACCGTTTCCCACCGTTTCCGGAAGCTCTTCTTGTTGACGAAGGCTGCACTGGCACCCACACTACGCCTGCATGGTAACAGTGGGAAGCCCTTCAACTATGGAAAGAACACACTCCTCGATGGACTACCCAGCTGTTTCTGCAGTGCATTGACGTAGCTTCAGTTGTTAACTTCAGTGGAGCCGGGAGCCGATGCAACCAAACGGCAGTTCACTGAGCTTGCCTTCACCTGGAAAATGTCGGAAGGCATCGGGCGGTCAGCTAAGATGAGGTGGAGCAAAAATATATTCTTAACCAAATCTCAGTTGACATAATGAAATGGCAACGACCTTCTCAATAATCAACTTGAATTCTACTCTCTTGACGTTTCGCTTCAGCCTTCATCAGGAATATTATTATGCAGCGTAAGCTATTCATATTCTTTACGGAGGAACGTATGGCAGATCATGACCACTGCACATGGGCCACACACAGTAACAGCCCATTCAACTCCCCAGTGGGGGGTCGCTTTGCTCGCGTGGAAAAAAAGTTTTAGTGATAAATTTGCCATGGTTACAACAGGAGCTGGAGGTGTGGTTACTATTGCAGGGGCAGTTCAACTGAGATGAACTATGAGGTTACAACTGAAGGGATGGCTACAATTGGAGGGATGATTACAATTGAAGGGATGGCTACAACTGGAAGAGCTGTCTCTGATGGAGGATAATATTCAAATTTTTAATAGTGGTATTACAGTCAGGGTTTCATATACTGTATTAGGGGGAGGGGGAGCATGGGGAAAGGGGGGGGGAGCATGGAGAAAGGGGGGAGGGGGAGCATGGAGAAAGGGGGAGGGGGAGCATGGGGAAAGGGGGAGGGGGAGCATGGGGAAAGGGGGAGGGGGAGCATGGAGAAAGGGGGGAGGGGGAGCATGGAGAAAGGGGGGAGGGGGAGCATGGAGAAAGGGGGAGGGGGAGCATGGGGAAAGGGGGCATGGGGAAAGGGGGAGCATGGAGAAAGGGGGAGGGGGAGCATGGGGAAAGGGGGGAGGGGGAGCATGGGGAAAGGGCTCTTCTTTTAAAATAGGTATAGCAGAAGAAGGTGCAAAAATGCATTAGAGAGAAAAGCCCAGTGAGATTAAAACACTTGGTATTGTCTTTTACAAACAGACCTATTAGGCTTCAGCTAATGCTGAGGTAAGGGACGTGGCAGGTGTGAGTAGCAGTTGTTGTTGCTGTTGTTTTGCCGGTAGGGGGAGGGGTGTGTCTCAGACTCGCAAATGTGCAAAGAAGAACATGTCAGAAGAGAGTCTGGTCAAGTTCCTTAGAGCGTGTTGCTGGTTGCACATAGCCCACAAATAAAGAAGTGACAAGGAAGGAGAAGGGATGTTTGGTCACCATGGACACCATGCTAGAGACCCGGAAGAGCTGGCAGCTCTGAGTGAAATGGTTGATTCTCAATCCTTTGTTGGTCAGGCCAGTGATAGTTCCGCTGATGTGCCTAGCAATCAAGATGGACTCTGATGATGGTGGAGTACAGGAACTAGACCTCCCAGGTGGGCAATAGCTCTACTTATAAGCTAGCTAAGGATACTATTTTTCTTCTTTTTTCTTTTTTTCCTGATAGACCAATTTGAGCAAAATAGCATCTATCAGGTACTTTTTTCTAGCTAAAGGTGGGCTCACAATATGACAATAGCTCACCATTTCGTTTCGTTCCGTCACCTATCGTCAATTGTGAACATTCTCCTTCACCCTCCGTTTCGTCGAACGAAGTAAAACGCTAGGGGACGTTGGAGTGGACCAGAGTTCTAATCCAGCGTCAGGGCCAGCACGTCTGACCAATCAAATATGCACCAGTTACATTTAAATTTTTAAACTCGCGGATGATGGATGACGAGAAACTGAGAGGCTAGTCAAAGCTGTTCAAGATTTCACCTGCCTTTGGCAGATAGACTCTAGAACATACAAAGATGTTTGTGTGAAAGAAAATGCGTGGAAGGAGGTAGCTAATAAGGTAGGAGGTTACTGCATTTGGCTTCTCCTGATCAGTAGAATGACTACTAATGAGTAGTATAACTTGCCACTCACAAATGCTTCTCCTCCTCATAGCTTCGGGTACATTTTGGGTGGAATTGCTAGAAAGTGTCTGAGCGACTTTATCGCTAATTAAACGTTGAATTGTGAACGGAGCAAACGATGGAAGACGAAACGATGGAACGGAAATGAAATGAAACGAGACGAAACGAACCGGTGAGCTATGGTCATATTGTGAACCTGCCTTAAGAGAACAACATCTGCATCACAAGCAAGTAGTTACATGTTGTCCTGAATCATGTTGAGTGGAGCAGCTATAGTGAGTATGTAATATTGTAATATTGTAATATCAGTAGCGATATTTTTCATGTCATTACATAATGGCAGTCATTTGCTAGGCAACCTACTGTAGTTGGTAACACCTATGCAATAACAGCAACCATGGTTGCTAAGGATATTTTTGCACTCCTTATTGATGTAAAATAGTGCCACTACATGGTGTGTGCCAATCCAGAGATGAAAGGTACTTAAACACACCACAATGGCATCATGATGATGGCCTTGGGGTTAGGAGCAATCACACACATGGTTGTTACAGTAGGTCAATCTATGACAACAGCAGAGTTCAAGGCAAACTTCCTCACCATCACCAATTCTGCATCAACTGTTTTAGGGCCAGGGCCAGGGCAGGTCCTAGGGTTAGGACCAAGGCAGGGCTACAGCCAGGGCAATGACTAAGAGTTTAGGGCCAAGGCAATGACTAAGGCAACTTCTGTGACTGTGTGCTTCCCAAAACCACTTAGTGATATTGATTAAGCCCCCAGGGTACACATGGTCTCCTCATAGTTTGTGGGGGAAATGCAGTAAACATAACAACAGCTGCTGAGGCCAAACATCCTCCCCCTCCCCCCCCCCCCACCCCCCCCCCCCCCCCCCCGGATATAAAATTGAAGATCCATCTACATGTGGACTGAGATACTGTAACCAGATACAAACTCCTAGTCCAAAAAAAGGTCAGTGGCGATGTGTGAATCCTGCTTGGGAAGGTTCCAGTGCTTCAGTGCTTGGAGAAGGTTCCAGTGCTTCAGTGCTTGGAGAAGGTTCCAGTGCTTCAGTGCTTGGAGAACGTTCCAGTGCTTCAGTGCTTGGAGAAGGTTCCAGTGCTTCAGTGCTTGGAGAAGGTTCCAGTGCTTCAGTGCTTGGAGAAGGTTCCAGTGCTTCAGTGCTTGGAGAAGGTTCCAGTACTTCAGTGCTTGGAGAAGGTTCCAGTGCTTCAGTGTAGGTGAGGATCTGTTCTTGCCAGCTCTAGGTGAGGATTTGCTGGTTATTTAAAGCCCACAGCCGGTGTCCACACTTTAGCTATTGTTGTTCTTCATCCAAAAAGTAATGGACTTCAGCTTCATCAAAACCTGCAAAAGGCCTTCATCACTATCTCCCCTAGGGCCTCGCATACAATTTTGTCAAAATCTACTTATTGGGTATATAGGGTGCTTGCTACATGTACCCAGCCTAACTGACAACAGCATAGTGGGTGCTTGAAACTGTGAGTGGGTGGAGGGTGCTTACTAACATATCTTATGCTACATAGATATGCACATGTGTGTGTGTGCACATACAGTACATGTAGTATATACTTCTCTGCATGGAGACGTAGTTGGTTTCCAAACTCAAAGCCCTCGGCTGTGTTTGTTTCTTCTTGCCGACTCTTTGCTGTTGGCCAAGTTTTTTCAGCTTCTGTTGCTCGACCTGCTGGTGTTGCTGTTTCGCGAGTACGGGAGCTAAGAGGCGCGTGTTTAACTCAGCATTAATGGGTGTGTCCTTGTAATGGTGAAGAAGAAGCTGTATAGAAGGAAAGACGGTGTTGTTGTGGATGTGGAACATGCCGGTCACCTGGTCCTTTACGATGCGGCAGTTCACCAGCTTGGACTTGTTCCTGTGATGCCAAGTAGAATAAACACACACACACACACACACACACGGTATATTAATGGCACATAGAATCCTGCCTAATGATCCAATGTACATACAGTACTACCTGTACATGTGTACATGATGTCAGCAAAACAAACCATGTCTGACATTGACAAGATGTGCACTCCTATAGTCACTCTATACATACAAGATATATATATACTGTGTATATATATATATATATATATATTACTGGGTGGAGCAGGACTATACACTGAACTTTTGCCAAGGGGGGTTAACTTGCGATATGGAAAAAAGAGGAGGGGGAGGGGCTGATCCAGTATCATGAGGCCGTTAAATTTCAAAATGTTTAGCTGAACTATTGAGTAACGCATGACTTTAGTGCAGTTCCTGTTCGTGTTTGGACATGCTTTGTGCAGTGGAATGAGGAGGGGTTGGCATAGAATTACTACGGCTACACACACTCCTTGGAACTCGGTGTGGAGGTGGCAGGGAGTGGCGCTCAATTGCTGTATGCTCTGGCAGCAATGAACTTGGCAAGGAAAGGATTGTTAAAAGCCTTGCGTAATGACCTTGGCTAGGAAAGGATTGTTAATACAAGCCGTGCGTGGACCACTCACATGATGCATACTCATAATTCTTGCACTAGTGCCTCAAGTTACTGTAGAGACTGAAATATACAACCCTATTGCAAATATCTGGGGAAAGATACAGAGAGGAGGGATGGGCATGTGGGGAGAGGGAGGGCAGTGGGAGGGATTGGGTCTGGTGGAGAGGGAGGACAGTGGGAGGGATTGGGTCTGGTGGAGAGGGAGGGAGGGAGGGGTCTGACCTAAAAAGCTGCTGGGCAATTCCGGGAAAATGTCAACCAAGGGGTCAAATTTCAAAATGGGTTTTGAGTATATATGCTCTAATATATCATTTTGAAGCTGAATAAATGAAGTTTCATATTCTGCAATTTTTAACCCAATGAATATGACAAACGGGTAACGACACATGCTCGTTTTTATGTAATTGCCATAGTAACAGATTATGACAGAAGCTTTGTTCTGTTTTAGATCAGACACCTCCTACAGTTGGGAATCGAGTTTTGCTCCAAATTAATTGTATTTGGATCATTTTTATAATTTTTAAGATTTTTAAGATTTTTAAGTAGATTCAATGGCAAAATAATTGGTTACACCCACTAATTAATATTTTACGGTTTGTAGTTTCGGGATATAATTGATGCCGTACGTCCGTCACAAATATGTGCATCTTTATTAATTATTTCAGTGATATTAAAGTATTAACTAAAACCATTTCATATTCTCTTTTAGTTTTCTATTAGGCATAACTTCCACCCTTAATGGAAAGGCCACTCACCCAATCATGACTTACGGAAAAACCTGTGACAGACGTACAAGGTTCTTGTACGTACATCACGTACATCCGTCAGCTTAACAAATTCCCATCTAGACATTGTTAAAAGATGTAGAATTTTTTATTGTACAGCCTTAACCTTTGCCCTTCTCTTTGTTTGTCTTTCTGCCATTGACAATTCGATCTTCAGAAAAATTAGAATGGCTACAGCACTAATTCAATCTTCTATTTATAGTTTGCTTACATTTTCTAGAACATTCTAAACTGACTAGACTGATTGTCACCATTAAACAGCTGACAAGGTTAGGGCTTGGATAAAGGATATAGGTTTGGACCATGACTAGGATTAGGGTTGGACAAAGGTTAGGTTTACGGGTAGGACATTGACCAGGGTTAGGGCTTTGACAAAGGGTAGGGTTAGGGGTTGGACATTGACTAGGGTTAGGGCTTTGACAATGACCCGAGTTAGTGCTTGCACAATGACTTGTACAGGTTAGGGCTTGGACCATGACTAGGATTAGGCTTGGACCATGACCTGGGTTATGGGTTGGACAATGACTATGGTTAGAAGTTAGGCTGGTAAAGAAACAAAGCTGCCTGAGCATGTAGCCAGGAAGGTAGGCTGGTAAAGAAACAAAGCTGTCTGAGCATATAGCCAGGAAGGTAGGCTGGTAAAGAAACAAAGCTGCCTGAGCCTGTAGCCAGGAAGGTAGGCTGGTAAAGAAACAAAGCTGCCTGAGCCTGTAGCCAGGAAGGTAGGCTGGTAAAGAAACAAAGCTGCCTGAGCCTGTAGCCAGGAAGGTAGGCTGGTAAAGAAACAAAGCTGCTGCTTGAGTTATAGATAGTCATTCCCCAAATACATACACTATCTAGCCTGCAAGTAAAACTATTTTAGCAGCTGGCATTGAGGAATTTACAAGATCTGTTAAGAAGTACATAGTCACTAGGTTCCTTTCTGTGTGCTATATGCATCCCTTTAAGGGAAGAACTGGTGAATATGAATACATCCCTGCTGTAAACTCGAGGAGTGGGGAAGTTAGATGCAGCAATGTTTGGCTAGACTTTACTAGAGCAGCTGGACCTTGGGAAGTGTGTTCCTGTTTCGTCCTTCATTGAGCAACGCCACTTCCAAGAAGTGCATGACACGAGAATGCTCAACCTGTGTGGATCTGGTTGATGAGTTTTCACCACAAAGAAGCTCAGGGACCTTGCAGTACTACCAGTGGAAGTCTACGGATGGCTTGATGAGAAGGTAGGCATGACTGATACAGTGGATGCAGTCTTTAATGAGCTGAAGAAACAGCTGAGTACCTTCCTGCTCCATACCTTTGTGAAGAGAGAGCAAGCAGCTTCGTTTGACTCCTTGAAGAACTCCTGTGATGGTAAATCCATTTTTTGCAAGTCGATTTCTCTGAAAATTTGCGACGATTGCAGCACAGAAAGAAGTACAAGCAGCCCACTGGCACCACGCTCAGGCAACCATCTTCACCACTCACACTTGGATCAACAATGCTACCAATTTCAATATGGTAGTAATTTCAGACAACCTCGACCACACGAAATACAGCATTTTCGTTTTCATGTCACAGTATATTTTCAGAGCGAAATTCCCAAGAACAGAAACCGTCAATGTTATCAGCGATGTGCCAACTTCTCAGTTTAAGCAGAGGTTCCTCTTTTCAAATCTCCACTACTGGGAGCAAGACCATGACATCTCTATCAGATGGAATTTTTTTGCCACATCTCATGGAAAGGTGTCGTAGACGGGATTGGAGGGAGAGTGATGAGGGCAGTTTGGAGACACATTCGGTCAGAGAGAAGTCATATCACCACTCCGCAAGAGTGTTCAGCACTCCCCAAACAGCTTTGCCCAAATATTCAAGTTGAATTCGTTGCCAAGAGTGACATTGATCAACAATCTGCATTTCTGGATGCCAAATGGGAAGGAGTGATGGCAGTCCCCCAAACAAACAAAGTTCATTGTATTCAAGCTTCTGGTGCGGATGAGGTCAAAGTAATGAGGTCAAAGTAGCCGATACTTCCAACGAGATAGAGAGCTGTTTCCGAGTTTGTCGAATCCGCAACACCAATGATGTCACTCCTACAACCAATTCAACAATTGAACAGGATTGTCCAATCGAAGACGATGCCCAGCCTCAGCTACCAGCACTGAACTTGACAATTGGATTGTGGGTTGTTATGGAGTATGATGGTGAAGAGTTTCCAAGGGAGGTGACCTGTATAGAGGATTCTGATGTTGAAGTAAACGTCATGCATAGAAGTGCAAATGCTTGGAAGTGGCCGAAACCTGAAGACAAAATCTTCTACTCAAGAAACAAAATTGTACGTATCATTAACCCACCAAGTGTTGCAGGCAATTGAGGACAGTTTGCGTTTGAAGACATTTAGCATTTTATGTTATGCTTACAAGTACTTGCTTTGTCTAATGGTGCCTAACAATGCTCAGAATTCATTATCCTTAATCACTTTTGTACGTCCGTCACGGGTTTTGTGTACGTCCGTCACAAAGTTTAATGAGGATTAATTTTATTCAACAGTAAGGCTTTGGGTATTAAACATTCTTCTATGCCTTAGTATGAACAATATCCCTAGTAACTTCACAGAGTTTGGGCTTTAAACATTCCTACCCTATGATTTCCCATTTTTCTGCGTCCGTCCGTCACAGCCCTTACGAGACCTAGCCCCTCCCCTGTATTATAAAAGTGAAAATAATGTTGACTAATGTCTAGCCTACATGTAGGTCAAGCCTTTGCTGTGAATATGTATTGTATACAGATTTACCATTTCTGAAACTAATCTACAGCTAATTTGTTGTCTGAATTGTACGTACGTCACACCAGAAGTGCCCGTAACCTCACAAACTCTGCAGCAGCTCATGTGGAGCTGACCACATGAGCTGAGAGTCACATGAGCTGAGTAACATGAGCCGAGAGTCACATGAGCTGAGTCACATGAGCCGAGAGTCACATGAGCTGAGTCACATGAGCCGAGAGTCACATGAGCTGAGTCACATGAGCCGAGAGTCACATGAGCTGAGTCATATGAGCCGAGAGTCACATGAGCTGAGTCACATGAGCTGAGAGTCACATGAGCTGAGAGTCACATGAGCTGAGAGTCACATGAGCTGAGAGTCACATGAGCTGAGTCACATGAGCTGAGAGTCACATGAGCTGAGTCACATGAGCCGAGAGTCACATGAGCTGAGTCACATGAGCCGAGAGTCACATGAGCTGAGTCACATGAGCCGAGAGTCACATGAGCTGAGTCACATGAGCCGAGAGTCACATGAGCTGAGTCACATGAGCTGAGAGTCACATGAGCTGAGAGTCACATGAGCTGAGTCACATGAGCTGAGAGTCACATGAGCTGAGTCACATGAGCCAAGAGTCACAGTCACATGAGCTGAGAGTCACATGAGCTGAGTCACATGAGCCGAGAGTCACATGAGCTGAGTCACATGAGCTGAGAGTCACATGAGCTAAGAATCACATGAGCTGAGTCACATGAGCCGAGAGTCACAGTCACATGAGCTGAGAGTCACATGAGCTGAGTCACATGAGCCAAGAGTCACATGAGCTGAGAGTCACATGAGCCGAGAGTCACATGAGCTGAGTCACATGAGCTGAGAGTCACATGAGCTAAGCGTTACAATGAGCAAGGTTGTCAAGCAGGGTTGCTATAGCATGCTGAGCAGGTGGCATCAGTCAGCATGAAAATGGCCCTCACTAGCAGCCACTCAACAAGCAACACACACACTATATACATGTATATATAGTGATAGGATCAACAAGCAACACACACACTATATACATGTATATATAGTGATAGGATCAACAAGCAACACACACACTATATACATGTATATATAGTGATAGGATCAACAAGCAACACACACACTATATACATGTATATATAGTGATAGGATCAACAAGCAACACACACACTATATATATGTCATAATATGTTATTGGCGTGAGGTTAAAGTGCAAGGATAGCTAAGTGGAATGGTACTGGAATTGTGCCTTGATCTAATGCCATTCCGAAGTTTGGCTTCCATTCTTCACAACACCTTCAAATGAGAAAACGCGTATCGACATTTCCCTTGTGTTGTTTTATGCGAAACTCTGCATCGCGCATTGATGGTGTCACATTTTCAATCACGTGGTTTATTTAGGTTGCTATGGAAACTGAAGGGAAATTCCCACATGCCCGTATTTTCATTCCGTGTTGTACACAGTAGCTTGGCGTGGCTTCTCTATTTTTTAAGCTTTTTCTGACTGCTCGCTTGGATGGAAGGAAGCGCTTCTTGGCCTTCAAACTTTGCAGAAAGATAGAGCAATGACCCAAGATGCCTCCGAGGTAATTTATGAAAATATCATGATTCATAACCTTGCTGTTTCAGGTCCTAGTAAAAAATCAGTTTTTGGGTGAAGTGGGCCCTTTACCAGATCGTATCACATGTGCAGAGTAATCAATTATGGTGGCCGAGGGCACCATCAGGGTAATTAGAAGGTGTGTCAAACAATCAAACCATTGCCTAGCACAGTGTGGAGAGGATCAGACATGATAGCGCTTCCACAAGTCTCTCCAGTGCCCATAAATGGAAGCAACACTGACACTTGAGCCAGAGGAGGTGCGGTGATGACCAGCGCTTAACAAGTGAATGCTAGAGCCAATGGTCTAGCAGGTGCCTTAGCAAAAACCCGATGCCCAAATACAGATAGCGGCTTTTACAAAACAACAGTTACGTACATCAATAATGGGAGAAGCAGTTACGTAAATCAATAATGAGAGGAGCAGTTACGTAAATCAATAATGAGAGGAGCAGTTACGTACATCAATAATGAGAGGAGCAGTTACGTACATCAATAATGAGAGGAGCAGTTACGTAAATCAATAATGAGAGGAGCAGTTACGTACATCAATAATGGGAGGAGCAGTTACGTACATCAATAATGAGAGGAGCAGTTACGTACATCAATAATGAGAGGAGCAGTTACGTACATCAATAATGAGAGGAGCAGTTACGTACATCAATAATGAGAGGAGCAGTTACGTACATCAATAATGAGAGGAGCAGTTACGTAAATCAATAATGAGAGGAGCAGTTACGTACATCAATAATGGGAGGAGCAGTTACGTACATCAATAATGAGAGGAGCAGTTACGTACATCAATAATGAGAGGAGCAGTTACGTAAATCAATAATGAGAGGAGCAGTTACGTAAATCAATAATGAGAGGAGCAGTTACGTACATCAATAATGAGAGGAGCAGTTACGTACATCAATAATGGGAGGAGCAGTTACGTACATCAATAATGAGAGGAGCAGTTACGTACATCAATAATGGGAGAAGCAGTTACGTACATCAATAATGAGAGGAGCAGTTACGTAAATCAATAATGAGAGGAGCAGTTACGTACATCAATAATGGGAGCAGCAGTTACGTACATCAATAATGGGAGGAGCAGTTACGTACATCAATAATGAGAGGAGCAGTTACGTACATCAATAATGGGAGGAGAAGGCAGAGGAAAGAAATGGAGTACAGGGAGGAAAGGGGACGAGAATGTCGTGTGCACCCAACTCGTAAGTTGATCTACGATCAATTGCTCATAGGCCCCCAGGGATGAACTGTAGCCACAGAGAGCTGACCACCACTTCCCTACCCAATACATAACACACACACCCACCTCCTCCATCACTGCATCACTTACTCCCTCCACACCTTTCCCCAACAGCAATGCCACCTTTCCAACCTTACCCACTCTTCTATATTCACCCAGCCAAAGTAGCACCCCGTGGGCAGTGGGCAATGATAAACTAGCATGGCCCCCAGGGATGAACTGTAGCCACAGAGAGCACCCTGTGGGCAATGATAAACTAGCTAGGTTAGAACTTGGCTCCCAACACTCTTCTTTATGTGCTGAAGTACTCCATCAGCATAGCAACCTGCCACAGACTAAATCAATTAACACCAGACTCTGCTGAAGATTGAATTGCTTATTAGGAAGCTGATGGCCAAGCTGAATCCACCAACTTGACTCCTCCCAAGGAATCCATTACTCCATTACAAGGTCTTGGCTTTAATCAAACACTTATGAAGTTTCACACCTCTAGCCCATGATGGTGGAATTTACTCGAACAGACCTTATTATAGGCATCTTAAATTAGGAGGAACCACACTAGCTTTGTGCCATAATGTGCAAGATCAGCTTCACACCGCTGGCCTGCTAAAGAGGAAGAGAGTGAAATGCTCGTTTACATATATGTGGGAGCCATAATGACATGTGATGTGTTCCCTGCAGTGCTTACCATATGAAGACTCAGCTAGTATGTGTTCAAAGATTATCAATTTAGTAAGAGATAGCTTCACTTGACCCATCATGGAGATTACTGTGTTCTGAACCATTGGTGGCCTCTAAGTTGATGGAAAGGACAAGAAATTCCAGTATTGACAATCATCTTGATGATGGCAGAGGCCAGAATGGAAAAGATCGCTAGTCAATAAGCCAACGGAGAAAAAAGAAACTACATATGATATGGAGCTTTTGGGGTACATTCTATTCTCTTACTGCAGATTGTTGCATGCTTGAGACCCATGGAAGAGAAGTCGACACTGATTTTGGACCAAAGACATCAGCTGGTTGGCATAGCCTTGACAACTTTAGCTAGCATAAAGCTTCCTGCCTGCGATAAGTGTGCATGTCTCCATATATGTGCTTTCACCGATCTCTCCATGCCCTTCAATGTAACCATGGTTACCATGGTTGTAATTCACCTACTGTACTATAAATATTAATTCAGACTGCTCAAGGTACTTCTCGGATAAGATAAATCATGAGTTAGAACATGTGTTGAAGGCTGCATGTAAGGAGGTTTGGATGTGATGTGTGACTCTTCTTCTCTGTCTCACATGCTTCGTCCTGAGGCTTGCGGTCTGACACACAGCCCTGGGTGATCTGACTGACACACCATTCAGCTCAGCCTGGAGACTGGCATACAGGGATTATCTAGCATACCATTCAGCTCAGCCTGGAAACTGGCATACAGTGGTTATCTAGCATACCATTCAGCTCAGCCTGGAGACTGGCATACATGGGTTATCTAGCATACTATTCAGCTCAGCCTGGAGACTGGCATACAGGGGTTATCTAGCATACCATTCAGCCCAGCCTGGAGACTGGGTCCCCAGGAATGGGCGACCATCCCCTACCCACTAGGAGACATGGTTACAACACAGTAGAGAAGGGGTTTAATGCCTTAACAAAAGGTGTACATTCATAGGATATGCTTCACAAGCAGAAGTTATGGTCCTGGATTATTTGGTACAACCTTCATATACATGATGTACACTGCAACACAGGTAGGGATAAGTGACTGCACGGGGGAGGCTAGTTGTGCTGTAATGAGATTCATAGAGTAATAATCCCACGAACTCGATTACTATTCACTATCTAGAGCTTGTACATAGCTCACGTATTTAACAGGGCCACTGCAGAGCATGCTGGTGGGAGGGGGCATGGCCTTCTGTTGGTGCAGAGATGGAAGCCTATGGTGACCAAACCTTCTGTTGGTGCAGAGATGGAAGCCTATGGTGACCAAGCCTTCTGTTGGTGCAGAGATGGAAGCATATGGTGACCAAGCCTTCTGTTGGTGCAGAGATGGAAGCCTATGGTGACCAAGCCTTCTGTTGGTGCAGAGGTGGAAGCCTATGGTGACCAAGCCTTCTGTTGGTGCAGAGATGGAAGCCTATGGTGACCAAGCCTTCTGTTGGTGCAGAGATGGAAGCCTATGGTGACCAAGCCTTCTGTTGGTGCAGAGATGAAGCCTATGGTGACCAAGGTGCAGAGATGGAAGCCTATGGTGACCAAGCCTTCGTGCAGAGATGGAAGCCTATGGTGACCAAATTGGTGCAGAGATGGAAGCCTATGGTGACCAAGCCTTCTGTTGATGCAGAGATGGAAGCCTATGGTGACCAAGCCTTCTGTTGGTGCTGAGATGGAAGCCTATGGTGACCAAGCCTTCTGTTGGTGCAGAGGTGGAAGCCTATGGTGACCAAGCCTTCTGTTGGTGCAGAGATGGAAGCCTATGGCGACCAAGCCTTCTGTTGGTGCAGAGATGAAGCCTATGGTGACCAAGGTGCAGAGATGGAAGCCTATGGTGAGACCAAGCCTTCTGTTGGTGCTGAGATGGAAGCCTACATATGGTGACCAAGCCTTCTGTTGGTGCAGAGGTGGAAGCCTATGGTGACCAAGCCTTCTGTTGGTGCAGAGATGGAAGCCTATGGTGACCAAGCCTTCTGTTGGTGCAGAGATGAAGCCTATGGTGACCAAGGTGCAGAGATGGAAGCCTATGGTGACCAAGCCTTCTGTTGGTGCAGAGATGGAAGCCTATGGTGACCAAGCCTTCTGTTGGTGCAGAGATGAAGCCTATGGTGACCAAGGTGCAGAGATGGAAGCCTATGGTGACCAAATTGGTGCAGAGATGGAAGCCTATGGTGACCAAGCCTTCTGTTGGTGCAGAGATGAAGCCTATGGTGACCAAGGTGCAGAGATGGAAGCCTATGGTGACCAAGCCTTCTGTTGGTGCAGAGATGGGTGACCAAGCCTTCTGTTGGTGCAGAGATGAAGCCTATGGTGACCAAGGTGCAGAGATGGAAGCCTATGGTGACCAAATTGGTGCAGAGATGGAAGCCTATGGTGACCAAGCCTTCTGTTGGTGCAGAGATGAAGCCTATGGTGACCAAGGTGCAGAGATGGAAGCCTATGGTGACCAAGCCTTCTGTTGGTGCAGAGATGAAGCCTATGGTGACCAAGGTGCAGAGATGGAAGCCTATGGTGACCTAGCCTTCTGTTGGTGCAGAGGTGGAAGCCTATGGTGACCAAGCCTTCTGTTGGTGCAGAGATGGAAGCCTATGGCGACCAAGCCTTCTGTTGGTGCAGAGATGAAGCCTATGGTGACCAAGGTGCAGAGATGGAAGCCTATGGTGAGACCAAGCCTTCTGTTGGTGCTGAGATGGAAGCCTATGGTGACCAAGCCTTCTGTTGGTGCAGAGGTGGAAGCCTATGGTGACCAAGCCTTCTGTTGGTGCAGAGATGGAAGCCTATGATGACCAAGCCTTCTGTTGGTGCAGAGATGAAGCCTATGGTGACCAAGGTGCAGAGATGGAAGCCTATGGTGACCAAGCCTTCTGTTGGTGCAGAGATGGAAGCCTATGGTGACCAAATTGGTGCAGAGGTGGAAGCCTATGGTGACCAAGCCTTCTGTTGGTGCAGAGATGAAGCCTATGGTGACCAAGGTGCAGAGATGGAAGCCTATGGTGACCAAATTGGTGCAGAGATGGAAGTCTATGGTGACCAAGCCTTCTGTTGGTGCAGAGATGAAGCCTATGGTGACCAAGGTGCAGAGATGGAAGCCTATGGTGACCAAGCCTTCTGTTGGTGCAGAGATGGGTGACCAAGCCTTCTGTTGGTGCAGAGATGAAGCCTATGGTGACCAAGGTGCAGAGATGGAAGCCTATGATGACCAAGCCTTCTGTTGGTGCAGAGATGGATGCCTATGGTGACCAAATTGGTGCAGAGATGGAAGCCTATGGTGACCAAGCCTTCTGTTGGTGCAGAGATGAAGCCTATGGTGACCAAGGTGCAGAGATGGAAACCTATGGTGACCAAGCCTTCTGTTGGTGCAGAGATGAAGCCTATGGTGACCAAGGTGCAGAGGTGGAAGCCTATGGTGACCTAGCCTTCTGTTGGTGCAGAGATGAAGCCTATGGTGACCAAGGTGCAGAGATGGAAGCCTATGGTGACCAAATTGGTGCAGAGATGGAAGCCTATGGTGACCAAGCCTTCTGTTGGTGCAGAGATGAAGCCTATGGTGACCAAGGTGCAGAGATGGAAGCCTATGGTGACCAAGCCTTCTGTTGGTGCAGAGATGGGTGACCAAGCCTTCTGTTGGTGCAGAGATGAAGCCTATGGTGACCAAGGTGCAGAGATGGAAGCCTATGGTGACCAAGCCTTCTGTTGGTGCAGAGATGGAAGCCTATGGTGACCAAATTGGTGCAGAGATGGAAGCCTATGGTGACCAAGCCTTCTGTTGGTGCAGAGATGAAGCCTATGGTGACCAAGGTGCAGAGATGGAAGCCTATGGTGACCAAGCCTTCTGTTGGTGCAGAGATGAAGCCTATGGTGACCAAGGTGCAGAGATGGAAGCCTATGGTGACCTAGCCTTCTGTTGGTGCAGAGGTGGAAGCCTATGGTGACCAAGCCTTCTGTTGGTGCAGAGATGGAAGCCTATGGCGACCAAGCCTTCTGTTGGTGCAGAGATGAAGCCTATGGTGACCAAGGTGCAGAGATGGAAGCCTATGGTGAGACCAAGCCTTCTGTTGGTGCTGAGATGGAAGCCTATGGTGACCAAGCCTTCTGTTGGTGCAGAGGTGGAAGCCTATGGTGACCAAGCCTTCTGTTGGTGCAGAGATGGAAGCCTATGGTGACCAAGCCTTCTGTTGGTGCAGAGATGAAGCCTATGGTGACCAAGGTGCAGAGATGGAAGCCTATGGTGACCAAGCCTTCTGTTGGTGCAGAGATGGAAGCCTATGGTGACCAAATTGGTGCAGAGGTGGAAGCCTATGGTGACCAAGCCTTCTGTTGGTGCAGAGATGAAGCCTATGGTGACCAAGGTGCAGAGATGGAAGCCTATGGTGACCAAATTGGTGCAGAGATGGAAGCCTATGGTGACCAAGCCTTCTGTTGGTGCAGAGATGAAGCCTATGGTGACCAAGGTGCAGAGATGGAAGCCTATGGTGACCTAGCCTTCTGTTGGTGCAGAGATGGAAGCCTATGGTGACCAAGCCTTCTGTTGGTGCAGAGATGGAAGCCTATGGTGACCAAGCCTTCTGTTGGTGCAGAGATGGAAGCCTATGGTGACCAAGCCTTCTGTTGGTGCAGAGATGGAAGCCTATGGTGACCAAATTGGTGCAGAGATGAAAGCCTATGGTGACCAAGCCTTCTGTTGGTGCAGAGATGGAAGCCTATGGTGACCAAGCCTTCTGTTGGTGCAGAGATGGAAGCCTATGGTGACCAAGCCTTCTGTTGGTGCAGAGATGGAAGCCTATGGTGACCAAGCCTTCTGTTGGTGCAGAGATGGAAGCCTATGGTGACCAAGCCTTCTGTTGGTGCAGAGATGGAAGCCTATGGTGACCAAGCCTTCTGTTGGTGCAGAGATGGAAGCCTATGGTGACCAAGCCTTCTGTTGGTGCAGAGATGGAAGCCTATGGTGACCAAGCCTTCTGTTGGTGCAGAGATGGAAGCCTATGGTGACCAAGCCTTCTGTTGGTGCAGAGATGGAAGCCTATGGTGAACAAGCCTTCTGTTGGTGCAGAGATGGAAGCCTATGGTGACCAAGCAGCAGCTGCAAGTCACCAACTTCACAGCAAGTCTAGGGAGGGGCCCAGCAGGAAACCTCGCGGCCACCAACGTCGAGTGGTCCAACTGGCAAGGTCAGCAGAGGTCACTTGATTATTAGCAACTTCTGTTCAAGTGCACGAACAGTGTACGATAACGTCTTCAAACCTGGGTAGGTCCAGTCAGCAAGAAAATGGGCGCTTAATACCGAGCAGTTGCTTCACACAGTTCATGCACAGATGTTATCAAAGGTGCAGATGGTACAATCACTCCGGGTATGCAGCAGGCTAGCTGGAAGAGAGGGTAAACATTGCAGAGCAGAGCCTGGAGAATGCGGTCGACATGGACATCACATCCACAAAATTGTCCAGTCGTCTACAATGGATGAAACACTTGCATCTCTAGCAAGAAGACACATTCACAATGGACGCTTAAACAAATAGAGACTAGTACCAACAGCAAAGTGAGTGCTTAACCCTTTCATGGATAGATTTACACGGGGGGTGGGGGAAGGGGGGTCTATTTCTGTACTAATTTTATATCTTAAATAAATAAAAAGATGAAGTACATGTATATATACCTGGCAACCATAATCTATGAGAAAGCCCCTGCTTTGAGGAACACTTTCCATTCAAGCATGGTTGCTTGGCAACTAACCACACATGTGTGAATATCGTTATAATGTATTGTCATAATTTTACACTGCATATACAAACAAATATATGTATACTAGGCCAGTGCTTTGTATTTATGGATGCCTAAAAATGATATTCATGTAACAGATACCTGCCATCTTAGCCAACCAAAAATTATTGGCAGTGTTACCATGTGGAGGTACATGACTGGGGTTTAGCCCTTAGCCCGACAACACAAAACACTCACACACTTGACAAGCAAGCAGATATTTGCCATTAGAAACAGGATGTTACAGAGAGACAAAGACTGCTCTGTGGATGATGTATGCCATGCACATAACACGCCAATACACAGCAGGTGATGGCAGGTGGGTAGTGATACACACATGCACTGTACATGTGTGCATGCCATAGACAAACACACATATGCACAGAGCACAATACTCTAGTAACAGAAACAATCATTCATATACCCGTATTCACTCGAATATAAGTTGCACACTGAATAGAAGTCGCTCTGAAAGCCGCACTCCAAATGTAGCACACCAAGTTAATTACACCACCGCTCTTGCACACGCACAGTCGTTTATCATTAGCTAAGATAGCTTGTCTGCCGAGTTGATCAAGAAATCATTCCGTGCTTGTGGCATCACTGTGAAGGTGACGGGTCTGAAGATGGAGAAATTCACTGCCTCAAAGTAGATAAAGTAGCAGCTTTAGCTATCCCAGCCATTACACAAGCTACTCGCCAGCTGGAAGGAAGTGACAGCGGTGGAGAAGATCCATTTGCTTCCTTGGACGAAGAGGATGAAGAACAGATCGAACATAACTGACTCATTGTAGATTACGATAGCGATTAGGAACTCTTGCCAGCCAACTACTACCTACAGTAGCTCAATGTTTGAAATGAAACAATCACAACCACAATGACGCACACAAAAATTGCGTTAGCACAATAGCGCAAGACTGGCTTGCAAGCGCAATGCTTGAAGATCGCAACTTGATTTGACTGAAATAAATACAAGTCGCGACTTATATTCAAGTGAATACGGTATATATACATACAGGCAGGGCTGAGGTGGTCACTGGCAGTAATCCACATGCTTGTGGTACTACTCAGAGCACCCGCTCATCATCTGCGCACAGGTGAACTTGGCACGTAGAGCACAAAGTTTGAAACTTATTGCTGCCAACTCTGGAGACTGCTTCCTGTGTAGGTCTGGTACCATCACACACAACACAAACTCTTGGCCTGGACCACTGTACGAGGATAGTGGGCAAGGTCACGGCTCAGACTTCCAGGATACTTTCTAGTGTATGTCCTTGACCTTCCACACGTAGTGCAGATGTGGAGTGAAACTCGTCATCTGAGGATTCCTCAGAGGATAGTGGAGACACAAGAGACGAGAGGTAGTGGGAGGGGCCACAGTATAAGGGACTGGAGGGGATGCTATAGATAGGCAGAGGGTGCAACCACACTAGGTGGCGCAGAATGAACTACATGTACCTAGCACTCTGACCCCTACATCAGTGCCAAAGGCTTCACCAGCAGAAGAGCTTAGATCAACGACTGTCAGGAATACTCAGCTAGACAAGACTCCACTAGTCTAGAGCTATTCCTGATGACGCCAGTTATTTCTAGAGTAGGACTAACTCTTTCCCCTAGACTAACTTTACCAAAATAACCATGCACAGTTAGGCGTTATCTCAGCCTTCGTCTTCGACCAGAGGGTATCGTGGTAAATATTGATAGCGTGCTATAGACGTAGAAACAAATCTATACAACACTAAGCAATACAGTCAAATAGCCCCACTACTTAGTCTAATAATTAAAGATGTGCTTCAGTTTTTCAATAGTTTGTTTTCTTTACTTATCCTCCTCCGTGCGCCCGTGGTGATCCTGCTTCCGCTCTGTTCAATCATCTTCCAGGGAACCCCGTAGAAACTCTGCTCTGCTCACAGACTTGCAGTCAGGTGACCCTCTCACAACCACGCAGTCCCGGCCAGAAAGTCCCCATGGGGCCTCTGTTGTCCACATTTCTGTCAGGTCGTTCCCTGACAACGACCAACCTACTTTTGTCTGATCACCTCTAGGCCTAGACGCACCCCTAGCCCTATACCAGTGTCCAGCTACAAATTACCCTAGGCCCTATTCATAGCCCTACAGCCATTGCGCCACACCCCTAGCCCTATAGCTAGTTGCACCCCTTCCTCTAAAAAACCCACAAACTACCCAGGAACTACCCAGGAAAAAGCTCTAACAAAATCCTAAGTTTCTGAGCTCTATTTTGTCTGCATTCATACTCACCTTGAAACTGTCCTTCAGCATCCGCAGAGACCTCATGATAAATGGATTATCCACAGAAACGCTACTACTACCACTACTACTAGCTATGGGCACAGAAGAGACAGCTCTACTCAGAGCTGCTACTTCCTCAGGAGCTAAAACACTTGGCCCTTGGTGGGCATGCACCTGCTCTCCTTTGTCACAGCTAGACACATCCCCTGATAGGCCAAAGTCACTGGGTAGCATATTGACTACACCTCATTCACACTCAACCTGGCCACCATCATAAGTCAAAGTTTGATGTCGTCATGGCTACCCTGGTTACGGACGTAGTAGGGCTTCAAAATTACAAATAAAGACAGACCAGCTATCAGGGCACGTGCTCGAGACTAGCTCGTATGCAGCTGTACTGGTTTAAAAAAATTATGATTTTTTTGCCAAGTAAGTTTAGCCTCGCGTGATATGATGCATGCTTAATATAATACCTGCTTTAACAACCAGTTAAGTGTGAGGTGGAGCACCCATCACCCTTCACCAAACCACGCAGGGATTCTACCTGTAATGTAATGGGCCAGGTCCCTAATCCTGGAACCTTTCCCCAAAACCACCCCAGAATGCTTCCAGCCCTGGACGAAGCCCTACAATGCCCCTAGCCCTAGTGGTCCACAAGCCATGCTCACTAGGAACACCCCAGGTCAGCCCCCAAGTGTCCTGGAAACCATGACATGCAGTAAGAGAGGATGAGTACTGCACCAATATGAACAGATAGAACCAGTACAGATAGGAGACGGATTTGCAGATGATAATAATACTGCCTCTTCCCAAAAGCCAAACTCCCAACCCATTACCATTCTGGCACCGTGCTATTTATCCAGTATGGCCACACCTCTCACACTGAAAGTGAGAGCCTGAGGGGCAAGCCCGAGGCCTTGTGTTCCCCTTGGCTGCAGGCTAGCTAGAGGTACTCGATGCAAAAGAAGCATTACAAGACACGGAGAGGATCGTGTCTTCTGCTTCACTGTTTCAGAGGATTGAAACAAGTTGCTAAGCATGTGCTATGGGCTAGATCAAAGAGCTCAAGCTTGGGATATCGCAGACTTCCAAGATTCGAAGAACACACACAGAGCAAGGGTCTCAAACAGGAAGGGAGTGTATGGGCTAGATCAAGGAGCTCAAGTTCTGGATATTGCAGACTTCCGAGATTCCAAGTAAGAGAGCAGTGTTGCTTAGGATCTCAAACAAGAAGGGGTTATCATTTCCCCTTAACAGAAATCCTGTCCCCTCATAGTCATATGATATACTCCGGGGTGCACCAAGACAACCTCCTCTCCTCGGGGGGGGGGGGGGGGGGGGGGGGGGGGGGGGGGGGTTCACCCAATCATTACCAACCCCCCCCCCATATTAGACCTGGGGAGCAACTATTAGCACTGTCCCCTGACCATTCCGTGCTTACAGCAGATAATAACACAGTGTTATTCCAGCAAATGAGTGGGTGTGGCTATTAAGTCTGTGAAGTGGTTGCCAGGACCAACAGTCCCAAGAGTATGTCATCATGCCCAGTGGTGTGTCAGCATGTTGAGATAACTGAAAACTTCTGGGAAAAACACAGCTTTTCTAACAATCAACCCTCCCTCTCTCTCTCCCCCCCCCCCCCCCCCATCAAGAGTTCATATACCTTATGCACACACACACACACGCATATACCTACACCCATAATTCAGGGTTTCATTTAGGGGTGACGAATGGGCAGGGGGGGGGGGGGGGCTGCCCCCTTGGAACCTTTTTGTCCCCCCTTGGAAATTGTATTATTAAAATTCTTATTAATGAACATTGATAAGTGCTTGACATCATGCCCCCCCCCCCCCCTTAATATCCAGATTCCTCCAGTTGCCCCCCCCCCCCTTGGACAATTTTCTAAAATGAAACCCTGCATATACCCAACACATAGGCACACTACACATGCACCCACACACATACCCCCACGCATAAACACACACCACACACTATGGAGAAACTTCAGCACACACCTCTCACCCCCCTGGCCTGTGTTGTGAGATGGACCACAAGACAAGACCACCTATGGACTCACGCTAGGCCACAAGTATGCTACTATGAATACATTTATAAACCCACTCATCATCATTGATTGATGTTCCACCCACTAAAAAGTCACCACTTCTGCTGTTCTTGGTTGCAAGCTTCTTAAAAAAGTGTTGACTGATCTTTCCTCTACTGTGTGGGTATAGACAAGTAAGAGTACTAGCTGTGCTGAGCCTCTGTTTCTTAGGCTACCCACTGTTTGTGATCTGTAGTTAGGGTCACAACACCTGGCCAGCACCCCAGCCACTAGACAGGTTACCATCCCCAGAAGCTCTGCACAGGTCACATCAATATGTACCCCCCAATACCTGGTCAGCCTAGGGCACAGCACAACACCGGGAATATTGCATTATATCTGGTGTTTGTGGGTGCTGCACAGAGGTGCACAGGTGTGCATGTGATGAGGTGTGTAAGTGTGTGAGGTGCTGCACAGAGGTGCACAGGTGTGCGTGTGATGAGGTGTGTAAGTGTGTGAGGTGCTGCACAGAGGGGTGCAAGTGTGTGGAGTGTGTGACAGCCGGTCAGGCTCTATTAACTCATAGGAATTAGTGGCAATTAGCCATCACATTCCACACGGCCACTGTGAATTGGGTGGAGCAGTAGTGCCATGACAATCCCAAGATATCTATGCACATCCATGTTCAAACTACATACATCCCTAGCCCTACCCCTAATCCCTGGCCCTAGCCCTACACAGCCCTAACCTTAATCCCTGGCCCTAGCCCTACATCCCCAGCCCTAATCCCTGGCCCTAGCCCTACACCCCCAGCCCTAACCTTAATCCCTGGCCCTAACCCTACACAGCCCTAACCTTAATCCCTGGCCCTAACCCTACATCCCCAGCCCTAATCCCTGGCCCTAGCCCCACCCCTAGCCCTAACCTTAATCCCTGGCCCTAACCCTACATCCCCAGCCCTAATCCCTGGCCCTAGTCCCACCCCTAGCCCTAACCTTAATCCCTGGCCCTAACCCTACATCCCCAGCCCTAATCCCTGGCCCTAGCTCTACATCCCTAGCCTTAATCCCTGGCCCTAACCCTACCCCTAATCCCTGGCCCTACATCCCCAGCCCTAGCCCTAACCATAATTAATCCCTGGCCCTAACCCTACATCCCCAGCCCTAATCCCTGGCCCTACGTCCCTAGCCCTACATCCCTGGCCCTATCCCTGCATGCCGGGCCTTAGCCCTAGAAATTAGCAGTAGTTTTGATCCTCGGGAAACCACAGATGATCTGGAGACCTCACACGGCACTATGATTTGGGGGCACGACCTTATTAGTCAAGGTATGGTCGTGATGGGATCAAATTCCTCAAGTGAGGACCACCAACAGACCTCTCCCCGCGTCTGCTTCCACAAACAGACCTCTCCCTGCATCTGCTTTCTCTCAGAGTCATTTGATGTTATTGAGACTTTGGGATCATTGTGTCAAATCATCATCTGTGCGGTGGAGTTTAATAGTGTGGAGTGCTTTTGATATGCTAGAGTCAACCGTTCATGAGATTCCTTTGAGGTTCCTTCTGTTTGTTGAGATACCCTATATGTGCACACACTTGCATGGCATAGTGAAAACAATAGCACTAAGTACCAGTCTGGCGGCCCTGATTGTGTGCTTGCTGAGAGAGGAAGAGAGAGTGCTTGTGCTAATGGTGTCCACGATGGTGACCCAACACATGCGAGATTGTGGAGAGCACATGTTTCTCTACACAGGCATGCATGTACGACCAACATCCAATGAACACTATGACTGGGCAGGGTTCTCCCCACAGCCCACCAACGTACTTTAGGGAGGAAATTTAAACCAATAACACACACACGCCTGGAGGTATTTATTTTTTAAAGTCAGCAAGAATTATGATCTCTTCTTCATCGCTCGAGAGCTCTATCAGAAAAGCAGCTGATATGTTCGCTCGTCTAGCAACAACAAAGCAGGCATCTATCTAACTTACTGGCATCTTTCTAACTTGCAGGCATCTCTCTAACTTACTGGCATCTTTCTAACTTGCAGGCATCTCTCTAACTTACTGGCATCTTTCTAACTTGCAGGCATCTCTCTAACTTACTGGCATCTCTCTAACTTGCTGGCATCTTTCTAACTTGCTGGCATCTCTCTAACTTGCTGGCATCTCTCTAACTTACTGGCATCTCTCTAACTTGCTGGCATCTCTCTAACTTGCGGGCATCTCTCAAACTTGCGGGCATCTCTCTAACTTGCTGGCATCTCTCTAACTTGCGGGCATCTCTCTAACTTGCGGGCATCTCTCTAACTTGCGGGCATCTCTCTAACTTGCGGGCATCTCTCTAACTTGCAGGCATCTCTCTAACTTGCAGGCATCTCTCTAACTTGCAGGCATCTCTCTAACTTGCAGGCATCTCTCTAGCTTGCAGGCATCTCTCTAACTTGCTGACATCTCTCTAACTTGCAGGCATCTCTCTAACTTGCAGGCATCTCTCTAACTTGCGGACATCTATCTAACTTGCTGGCATTTCTCCAACTTGCTGGCATTTACACAACAAACGTACAGCAAAGTGAAGCGTGATATAGCCACTGTGGCTGGAGTCAACAGATGAGTTAGATCAGAACATGAAGAACTAGAGACAAACTCATTGTCTGCTGCACTAGGGCTTAGAGCCTTAGATGATCGAGCTATAAAAGTTAAAATGTCTACTGAGCTATTCGGTCTCAAAAGTTGAAGCCGATGCCAACTTGTCACTGAACACTTCGCCATTTCAGCAACTGCAGTGTTCCTCTAGCAGAGATTTAGATGCAGCCATCGAGTTAGACATCTCCGTGCTCGAGTTAGACATCACCATGCTCAAGTTAGACATCACCATGCTCAAGTTAGACATCACCATGCTCAAGTTAGACATCACCATGCTCGAGTTAGACATCACCATGCTCAAGTTAGACATCACCATGCTCAAGTTAGACATCACCATGCTCAAGTTAGACATCACCATGCTCGAGTTAGACATCAAGTTAGACATCACCATGCTCAAGTTAGACATCACCATGCTCGAGTTAGACATCACCATGCTCAAGTTAGACATCACCATGCTCGAGTTAGACATCAAGTTAGACATCACCATGCTCAAGTTAGACATCACCATGCTCAAGTTAGACATCACCATGCTCGAGTTAGACATCAAGTTAGACATCACCATGCTCAAGTTAGACATCACCATGCTCGAGTTAGACATCAAGTTAGACATCACCATGCTCAAGTTAGACATCACCATGCTCAAGTTAGACATCACCATGCTCGAGTTAGACATCAAGTTAGACATCACCATGCTCGAGTTAGACATCAAGTTAGACATCACCATGCTCAAGTTAGACATCTCCGTGCTCAAGTTAGACATCAAGTTAGACATTTCCGTGCTCAAGTTAGACATCACCGTGCTCGGGTTAGACATCACCATGCAAGCTCTGGCATGCCTTGTTGGTGTTGATATCACGCTGCGCTCATTGTGCAGGCATATCTGCTGGCAGGTGCGTACAGATGGCCAGCACAGGACATAAACTGCAACCTGCTCCTCACAGTCTGGCCATTGCAGATTGTCTCTGGCCAAGTGTGATCTCCATGGTGAAGAGACAGGCAAAGCTGCATGTGGAGGAAGTCTCCCCACAACAGATCTCTTGCTTCAATAAATATTCCCTCTCATCTGGAACCTTCAGGTATTTCTCGCTCGGATGGCAAGCAGCCTGATGGGGCTTCCATTGTCCCCTGGAAGAATGGCCGTATTCTTGTGTGGGATGCTCCCTGTGTGGACACCTTCGATGGCTGGCAATTGCGTAGACCGGGCCAGCATGCCCACCCAGGACAGCAGCAGCTGTTGGTCCTTGTCTGGTTGCTTTACCTAATGGCTGGTCACAACACGACGCTGGCCAAGCGTTGCATTGTATGTGTCAATTGACCTTTGACCCGAGCCACCGCCGACATGCGATGTTCTGATTGGTCCGACGCTGCGTTTCAGATGCTGGATTAGAAAAAAGTTCTAATCCAGTGTCTGAAATGCAGCGTGGGACCAATCAGTCTTCATCAGGAATAATGACTAGATGCTCTAGCCTTCACCATTCACCAGGGATAATGACTAGATGCTCTAGCCTCCATCAGGAATAATGACTAGATGCTCTAGCCTCCATCAGGGATAATGACTAGATGCTCTAGCCTCCATCAGGGATAATGACTAGATGCTCTAGTCTTCATCAGGAATAATGACTAGATGCTCTAGCCTCCATCAGGAATAATGACTAGTTCTCTAGCCTCCATCAGGGATAATGACTAGATGCTCTAGCCTCCATCAGGGATAATGACTAGATGCTCTAGCCTTCATCAGGAATAATGACTAGATGCTCTAGCCTTCATCAGGAGTCAGGACAAAGCAAGGTTTGGTGCTAGAAGCAGAACTAGAGTTAGGGCGAGTGCTACATTTGAGGGTGGACCAACTTTGGCCCTATATTTTTCTCTGTGTGATAGCATGCTGGACATGTGTGTGCATGTGCATGTAAGTACAGCATGCTGGACATGTGTGTGCATGTGCATGTAAGTACAGCATGCTGGACATGTGTGTGCATGTGCATGTAAGTACAGCATGCTGGACATGTGTGTGCATGTGCATGTAAGTACAGCATGATGGACATGTGTGTGGATGTGCATGCATGGCTCCACACAGAGTACATGCTATCTACACATATTATGTGCATAATCTACACATATATACATGCCTACATGTACATATACACATACATACATGTATAGACGTACACATACATGTATAGACGTACGTGACACAGACGGTGCAGAGTACACCACCCTTGGTGTCCCCTGATGGCCGCAGCAAGTAGTTTCCATCAGACTGCAAATATGGCTGCATCATTCCTCTGGCCTGAGTGGGAGTGAAACACAACCGTCGTCTCCTGCTCACCTCCCCCCTCTAACCCAGCGATCATCTCCTGCTCACCCCCCCACCCCCCCTCTAACCCAGCGATCATCTCCTGCTCACCCCCCCCCCCCCCCCCCCCCCCCCCCACTAACCCAGCGATCATCTCCTGCTCACCCCCCCCTCTAACCCAGCGATCATCTCCTGCTCACCCCCCCCCCCCCCCTCTAACCCAGCGATCATCTCCTGCTCACCCCCCCCCCCCCCCCCCCCCTCTAACCCAGCGATCATCTCCTGCTCACCCCCCCCCCCCCCTCTAACCCAGCGATTCTTAACCTTTTTAAATGCTTATACCCCTCGTGATTTCACAATATTTTGCCTGTACTTATATTTTGCCTGTACTTATTTAAATTTTTTTTACTAAAACTACAATAATTTATTTTCACGTTGAAACACAAATGTGTGACTACCAGGGGCTTAGTTATGGCTATGACTGGAGAGAGGCTACAAGCACGCGAGCTTATAGCGCACGTCTCCACAGCAAGTATAAAATTCAGTGTAAAAAGTGAGCGTGCCTCATACCTCTCCAGCTTGGAGGTTTCATACCACTAGATGGTATTAGGTACCCCTGGTTAAGAACCACTGTTCTAACCCCTCGTCTAGTGCCCAAGTCTTCCCCTCTCCTCTATCACACATTCTCCACTGTCCCCTTCCCCGCCCACCTTAATCTCCACCTCCACCCTCACACTTCTACACTCACCCCTCATGCACTCACCTCTGCACTCCTCCCCTCATGCACTCACCTTTGCACTCCTCCCCTCATGCACTCACCTCTGCACTCCTCCCCTCAGGCACTCACCTCTGCACTCCTCCCCTCAGGCACTCACCTCTGCACTCCTCCCCTCGGGCACTCACCTCTGCACTCCTCCCCTCATGCACTCACCTCTGCACTCCTCCCCTCAGGCACTCACCTCTGCACTCCTCCCCTCGGGCACTCACCTCTGCACTCCTCCCCTCATGCACTCACCTCTGCACTCCACCCCTCAGGCACTCACCTCTGCACTGCTCCCCTCATGCACTCACCTCTGCACTCCTGATGTTGTGATATCCTACAACAGCATCCAACTCCCCTGAAGCTGTTTCAACACACACACACACACACACACACACAAACACACACACGCCACACACCACACAGGGAGAGAGGGTAAAAGGAAAGGAAAACAACAACACCCGGTCAAGTGTGTGATGATTGTGGGTTGTCTCGCCCACACAACAGTGCTCATTATCTGTATGTGCACACATCGCCTAGATGTACATGTATATAAGACATACATGTACATGTATATAAGACATGCATGTACATGTGCCTGTATAAGACATGCATGTACAAAATACATGCAGGTACATGTATATAAGACACATAATAAGACATGCATGTACATGTGCATTTATAAGACATACATGTACATTATATATTTAGTCTGAAATTGCAGTCACGAAAACAGCTTTTTTGTGCCCTATGTACATACATGTAGCTTGCATGTAATCTAGCATACACCAACATGGTAACCACACACTCCACCAAGTCATTAAGCTGTGCGTTGCTGGGATTGTTATTGCATACAAGTCCACAGGGATTAGAGCTGAGGTTTGGAAACCAGTGCTGTATTGAAAACACCCAACACAGTGTACATGCATGTTCTGTTCCTGTCAATAACACCATCCACATCTTGATAACTGACAGTAGAGTTCCCAAGACCGCAGGGTTAATATTATACCAACTCTGACGCATGGACATACCGGCCGTAAGGCAGGGACACACCGACCGTGAGGCAGGGACACACCAACCATGAGGAAGGGACACAGGCAGGGACACACCGACCATGAGGCAGGGACACACCGACCATGAGGGAGGGACACACCGACCATGAGGCAGGGACACACCGACCATGAGGCAGGGACACACCGACCATGAGGCAGGGACACACCGACCGTGAGGCAGGGACACACCGACCATGAGGCAGGGACACACCGACCATGAGGCAGGGACACACCGACCATGAGGCAGGGACACACCGACCATGAGGCAGGGACACACCGACCATGAGGGAGGGACACACCGACCATGAGGCAGGGACACACCGACCATGAGGCAGGGACACACCGACCATGAGGGAGGGACACACCGACCATGAGGGAGGGACACACCGACCATGAGGCAGGGACACACCGACCATGAGGCAGGGACACACCGACCATGAGGCAGGGACACACCGACCATGAGGCAGGGACACACCGACCATGAGGCAGGGACACACCGACCATGAGGCAGGGACACACCGACCATGAGGGAGGGACACACCGACCATGAGGGAGGGACACACCGACCATGAGGCAGGGACACACCGACCATGAGGCAGGGACACACCGACCATGAGGGAGGGACACACCGACCATGAGGCAGGGACACACCGACCATGAGGCAGGGACACACCGACCATGAGGCAGGGACACACCGACCATGAGGCAGGGACACACCGACCATGAGGCAGGGACACACCGACCATGAGGCAGGGACACACCGACCATGAGGGAGGGACACACCGACCATGAGGCAGGGACACACCGACCATGAGGCAGGGACACACCGACCATGAGGCAGGGACACACCGACCATGAGGCAGGGACACACCGACCATGAGGCAGGGACACACCGACCGTGAGGCAGGGACACACCGACCGTGAGGCAGGGACACACCGACCATGAGGCAGGGACACACCGACCATGAGGCAGGGACACACCGACCATGAGGCAGGGACACACCGACCATGAGGCAGGGACACACCGACCATGAGGCAGGGACACACCGACCATGAGGCAGGGACACACCGACCATGAGGCAGGGACACACCGACCATGAGGGAGGGACACACCGACCATGAGGGAGGGACACACCGACCATGAGGAAGGGACACACCGACCATGAGGCAGGGACACACCAACTGTGAGGCAGTGCCTCGATCCTAAAACTAGTCGATAGGCAAACTATAAGGAACTGACCTCACGAGCGAGTGAGTGAGTGAGCAACTCTGTCCACACTGAATGTTTGGAGTAGCCTAGCCCTGCATCTCCATGCACCCATCGCCATGCACCCTATAATTATGTCAAGGTCTATCCATCTCAAATCGTAAGTAATTAACAACACCAACAAGTGGGTGCAAGGAGAGAGAGGAAGTGCTAAAACTACATAGGTAATCATGTCATTAGTCAATCAATAATAAAGCACTTCAACTAACGAGCCTTGAAGCATGCAAACTGCTGCAGCACACACTGTCAAGATGGCAGGTGGACAAGAAAACACCACACATTCCTAACCCCCCCCCCCCCCCCCCCCCCCCGAGGTCCTTTAATGGATCAGATCCACGATGCACACGCCAACATTTACAGCTAACAAGCCACAATTAAAGCACGTAGATACAGGGGCCTTGGTTTTCTTCCTGATACTAACTTCCCTTTACCTGCTCCATTTCATAGGAATCCAAAATCAATCTATGAAATGTTTTCGGTAAATAAAAGAATTAAATTCCTGTAGACGATGGGCCGGTAGTGTTTGTTTTGTCTGATGCAGTTTAGTACTGTTGTTATGGTCTCTGGATAGCTAACTATATATGGTCATAAAACTAGTAAACTATAGAGTAGGACCAGCAGTTCTGGTTGATAAGTCACTTCTTGTTGGCTTCTTGGTTCTAGAAAGATGCTCAGAACCTGTTTAGCATTGGGAATGGTTGCCCTGCCTGGTTTTGTTTGATGTCTCGAGTCTAATTAAGTGGTGGGGAAATGGTTGTAACCAAGATGATCTTTGTTCTTGAAAGCACCTGCTAACCTGGTCAAAATAATCTTGGTGGAAATCTTGGTGCTGGGGTGGTAGAGTTGGGGTCATGGGGGAGACAAAGTACAGCTTTGTGGTTCTCCAAACCTCGAGTGTAGGTAGCCGTGGTTACAAAAAAAGTTGCAAATAGGTGGAGTAATTGCCCGCCAACGCAATGGAAGTGTTGGAAACCACACACACACACCCCACACCCAGGTGAAAACAATTGTAATCTTGAGAGCGAACTGGCAAGAATCTTCAACTATTGAGTCTTGGCTAGTATCAGCATTCATTTGCTAATTGGCATTTTTACACTTGCAATAGTAGAGTAGTAGAGAGAAATATTTACCCCAACATCCTGCTCAAAGGCTTAATTAATTACTAGACATATAGAGGTCACAGAATATTATTTCCTCTGCTAACTCTACAAAGAACACAATGCTTAGCTCATCTGCAATCATGGCAGCCAAGACTATGGCAGCAACCAAGGTGCTGGATATTACACTGGGTATTCTATTTACACAAATTATTCTCACACCTACAGCTGCTATAACGTAAGCCATATCTTATACCACCAGCCACAGCCTTAGCTTATACCACCAACCTTAGCTTATACCACCAGCCATACTTATACCACCAGCCTCAGCTTACACCACCAGCCTTAGCTTATACCACCAGCCTTAGCTTATACTACCAGCCTTAGCTTACACCACCAGCCTTAGCTTATACCACCAACCTTAGCTTATACCACCAGCCATACTTATACCACCAGCCTCAGCTTACACCACCAGCCTTAGCTTATACCACCAGCCTCGGCTTATACCACCAGCCTTCTTATACCACCAGCCTTAGCTTATACCACCAGCCTCGGCTTATACCACCAGCCTCAGCTTATACCACCAGCCTTAGCTTATACTACCAGCCTTAGCTTACACCACCAGCCTTAGATTACACCACCAACCTTGGCTTATACATGTACCACCAACCTTAGCTTATACCACCAGCCTCAGCTTATACCACCAGCCTTAGCTTATACCACCAGTTATACCACCAGCCTCAGCTTATACCACCAGCCTTAGCTTATACCACCAGCCTTAGCTTAGCCTCAGCTTATACCACCAGCCTTAGCTTATACCACCAGCCTTAGCTTATACCACCAGCCTCAGCTTATACCACCAGCCTTAGCTTATACCACCTTATACCACCAGCCTCAGCTTATACCACCAGCCTCAGCTTATACCACCAGCCTCAGCTTATACCACCAGCCTCGGCTTATACCACCAGCCCCTTAGCTTATACCACCAGCCTTAGCTTATACCACCAGCCTTAGCTTACACCACCAGCCTTAGCTTATACCACCAGCCTTAGCTTATACCACCAGCCTTAGCTTATACCACCAGCCTTAGCTTATACCCACCAGCCTTAGCTTATACCACCAGCCTTAGCTTATACCACCAGCCTTAGCTTATACCCACCATCCTTAGCTTATACCACCAGCCTTAGCTTATACCACCAGCCTCAGCATACCCACCAGCCTTAGCTTCTACCACCAGCCTCGGCTTCTACCACCAGCCTCGGCTTATACCACCAGCCTTAGCTTATAACCAGCCTTAGCTTATAACCACCAGCCTTAGCTTATACCACCAGCCTTAGCTTATACCACCAGCCTCAGCTTATACCACCAGCCTCAGCTAATACCACCAGCCTCGGCTTATACCACCAGCCTCGGCTTATACCACCAGCCTTAGCTATACCACCAGCCTTAGCTTACCACCAGCCTCAGCTTCTACCACCAGCCTTAGCTTATACCACCAGCCTTAGCTTATACCACCAGCCTTAGCTTATACCACCTGCCTCGGCTTATACCACCAGCCTCAGCTTATACCACCAGCCTCGGCTTCTACCACCAGCCTTAGCTTATACCACCAGCCTTAGCTTACACCACCAGCCTTAGCTTATACCACCAGCCTTAGCTTATACCACCAGCCTTAGCTTATACCACCAGCCTTAGCTTATACCCACCATCCTTAGCTTATACCACCGGCCTTAGCTTATACCACCAGCCTTAGCTTATACCACCAGCCTTAGCTTATACCCACCATCCTTAGTTTATACCACCAGCCTTAGCTTATACCACCAGCCTCAGCTTATACCACCAGCCTCAGCTTATACCACCACCAGCCTTGGCCAGCTTCCAACCATACCAAGTCTATGCTACCAAGCATAGACTTAGTATGGTTGGAAGCTAAGGCCTTAGCTTATGCAACCATTGGTTATTGCAAAAAATATATACACAGAGACACTTGCACCTTTACATCAAGACATAGAAATATGCTTGTTGGAGTACATGAAACACTGAAACAGCTGCCAGTTGTTTATAAGCCCTTAATATATATATATACATATATTTTAGTTACCATTTTCCCATTTTCCCAGTTAACTAGCTGCGCTGATTTTAGCATCAAGGCCCTAATTATAACAAGAAAACTAACCAATTGTTACATGCCTAGCTAGCTAGCTATATACCCAGTTAACTAATTTTTCATGTTTTTCTGCAATCACTACAATTGACTGGACATCAACCCTCACGCCGTACCCATGGCAGTCCTTCGAAGATTTCAGGGCTCCGGTTTCTTTCACCGCAGGGAGAAACTTGTAAGAAAGTGGGCATACGGCGAGTTTTGTTTCTTGACACCCATAATATAGGTAGGCGGGGATGACGTAATCATTTTTGTTACGAGACGTGGAATTTAACTCCGATTTTCCTCCCCAAATCTGGCGTTGACCAGGCCTTATGAACATCCTCAAATTGTGCCGCCAATTTCCTGCTCTTTGCTGTGGTGCCCACTGAGCTCTTTATTGCATCATTCTGTCCACACCACCCAGTTTTAATTAAATAACACATTTCTTCTAGTGACTAACCTACAGTGACCCTTGAACTCTAATTTTCATGTAAGGACCCTTGAACTCTAGTTTTCATGTAGGTCAATTTTTTTTAATTGATATTTCTTGAAATATCTTCAAAATGCTGAGTCCCTTGGGACCATACAAAAATAGACAAATAAAGAGTGAATGAGGCAATGACTTGTGCTGTAATGATATCCGATAAATTTCAATGTTAAATGAATTGCACTGCTCACTTATGGTGGAGTGAGGGAGGCCATACCTTCATCTTCTGCCAACAGTTCGTTGATAACAACTTATTTTATCGAATTGTTTGAGATTGGAGAGGGTTTTTTTCAAGAGTATCAAGCTTTAGCATCCAACTTGCAAAAGAACAGTCATAACCTGTACCTATAATATTATTAGTCAGTTGACTCTGATATCAATACTATATACTAGTTGTTCATTATGCGATGAAAATGCATCCACACACTTCCACCATCACCTGATTACTCAGACCCTCCACTTCCTTCCAAAGCAAAAATGCCACACTTTCCCCACTATCTCTAACTCCTCCCACCATATTCCAACCCCCTCAATTCCATCCATTAAGGCGTTCCCTTCCAAATTCATCGCAACAAAATTATCCCTGGCAACCGAGATGACATGCAGTTTCGAATCTCTCCTTCACTCGCCCATCTCCTGTATAACCTGTATAATAATAACAAATATCTCTTTTATAACAATAACAAGTGTCTCTTACATAATACCAAATATCTCAACAAATCTCTTATATAACAACAAATAACAAATTTCTTATATATAACAAATATCTCTTATTATAACAAATATCTCCTACATACAAATATCTCCTACATAATAACAAAATGTCTCAATAACAAATATCTCTTACATAATAATAACAAATAATGTTCTGTAGATTTGTCTTTCAGTCGGCTTTATTTTCTGTTTCAATATTTTGATGGCAATAAAGTGATTGAAAGTATCCGTGTACAACATTTGATGACATCAGTTGAAAGTAATCATACAGAACTGGTCCCCAATGCTGTACACACACACACCGCATACAATAACATTTGGTGGTTGCTATGCGGATAGGAAATGCAAGGTTTTGGGCACAACTTGGTACACAATCTTACTCTCCATTGACTGTGCACTTTTGAAACAAGACTTCAGAAATTCTTTTAACACTCTGCACAGAGGTAAGATGTTCCAAACTGTCAGGGATCTGGCTCCACAGCTATTACCTTTAGTAATCTCAGCATATTCATTGATATGGTTCTCCATCAAGCTGTTCTTCGGAGTTAACGTGACGGAGTCAATGGAAGGAGTTCAACAAGGTGATCTCTTGAGCTCAAGAGTGATGCTGCAGGGCATGTCTCAAGACAGGGGTTCGAGTGTCCGGAATTTCACTGCCAAACTTCAAGGGCGAGCCGACGTCCGCTGCTTTTTATGCGTAATCCGCAATGTGATAATTGTGGGCTCGTTGATCAGGAAATCCAACAAGAAGTTCTTGGGAATGAGAACCAGGACATGGACCCGGTAACGGTGAAGCTGATCAAGGCCTAAGCGACCTGATGGCAGTCTCAGACCTCACTCGAATCACGTGGAGTAGGCCAATTACAAGAGATCAATGCACAAGAGCGAGAGGTACGGAAAACGATTCATTCGACTCTTGGACCACAATAGTAAGGCAAGACCTAACAAATGCTGCTAGAAGTGCTACCCCTTGCAGAGGCCCAAACAACAAGCCAAGACCTGCGACAAAGGCTCCACCATTCTCGATAGGATCTGCACATAGGATCTGCACGGCCACCATCAAGACTGAGAGGCACTGTAGTGTGAAAATGACCACCACATCTTTGATGAAAATCTGGGATGGCTCCAGCGACGCTCTCGAGCACAACCAACAGTGACTGTGATGGCAACAGTGGACAGCAATGACTACTCCCTCTTTGGGGTATCATTCCACACAGAGTGCCAACAACGGCCTCACGACCAGCTGCGGTTAAAAAAAACACCTTACTTGATTCTGGTCATACACACAATGTCGGGCATTAGTCAGAACTCCATCAGCATCATCGGGGCATCTTTCTGTGATTGTCTGGCTTCGATAGGGTTGGCTACCCCATGGAGACTGCCTAGATCTGATAAGTGACTCCCGATGTGGACTCAATGTACATCAGTAGGGAGGCCTGCATTGATCTAGGCCTGGTTTCAATAATTTCCCATTGACAGGAGAAGCTCATGACAGCATCAAACAAAACTTAGCTGCTGCCACGAGGAACGAGTCTTTGGAACATACACTCCTGGCACTGATGTGCCCCAACCCTGAGACCAAAGATTATGACTGCCCCCAGAAGGGCAATCCACTTCCATCCCACTAGGATAACATTCCCACCCATGGAAGAAAACACTGAGAAAACAAAGGATTGGTCGGACGACATGTGGGCAATGACTTGGGACATGGTTCATGAGGCTTCACCAGTGACCCAATCATGATGGCACTACTGGAGAGCACTGAAGACAGGATGCCAGACTCCAACCTTCTGCTACCTCCAATGCTCGGGGGGGATTTTCCCTTCCAATGGTGTAATGTATACAAGCACAGTGTCGTTATCCCGCCATCACTACATGTAGAAGTGCTCACGTACCTACATGCTTCCACTAGAGCTTAACTTCAATGATGGTGAGGACGGATACCTCCATTTTCTTGCCAGGCGTCACCTCACATATAGCCCACCTTCGAGAATGTTGCGGAAACTGTAACAGAATTGCCTCAAGCCAACCCAATGCACCCCTATCTCACCTATTGACCCGGAGTACCCCTTCCAGTGCACTTTCTCGGACATTTTTCTAACTGGCCATTTATCACAAGAATCATCTAATGGGCCTTGTTGGAGAACTACTCCAGGAGTTTGTGACATACGGCATTCCAGAGGTGATGGTGGACCAGAATTCATGGCTGCTCTATGTATATATTGGTTGAATGTTCCTGTCTTGTTTTGGTCCTTTGTCATTTTTCCATTTTATTTGAGAAAGACTGAGGAGGTGCATGACATTTGTAGAGTGGAGCTTCTAGCATGATAAGCTGAGCTCATACCACTTTAGGTTCCTTACTAGTGGGTCTTGGTTGAGAACCCACCCCACCCTCACTCAAGGTGGAGCTGAAGACATTCATTCAATCCTTCGGAAGAAGGTTGAGTCCCTGCATGCTTTGAGAGAGAGACTTATTTACCCTATGCTCATGAGCATTGCACCTCCTCTGACATGCTTTTTCCATTCCCCAACTTTTATACATATTCTGCTGCCTGCTCTGATCCTCCTATCTAGAAGGTGGTCTGGTGTGCCATGTACTCTTCAGGTTATGCTCTTGATATGTGGAATCAAAGTCATGACACTTCACGCCATGAAGGAATTGAGATCGGGATACCCCTTTAGTTCAAGCTACATAGCTACCAGCCGGTAATGCTCAGTCAGAAATTTCTCGTGCATGTTTACTTGCTCGAGCACAGAAACATTGGGTGCTTGGCTCAATGGTGTCCCAGTGGCACCTCTAAGTTTAAGGATGGAGGGCAAGGCACTTAGGATTGAGGATTAGTTCAGCCCCATTTGTGTTGCCATTGTGGCGAAAGGGTGGTGTTATGGGCACATGGCCTGAGTTGCCGTAGAAGCCAGAGTCTCTATCCAAGACATGCATCTGAATGTGGTTGTCAACAGAAATTTGAACTCTGCAAAGACCTTGTCTCGACTCGAACCCAATGGACTGTTTAGATACAAACAGCCTCATGGCTTCAGTTTGGTCCCATGGAAGCGTTGTCAAAATCATTAGGGTGGGATTTTACATATCCAGACAACACCATCCCATTTGGCTTTGCCAGTATTGATGCTGGAAGTGTGGCCACTGAAGCCGACTACCATAAAAGGACAAAGTACAGTGAATTAGACTCTATATATCTTTTTATGGCTCTGGCCATCGAGACATCAGGAGCTCTGGCCATCGAGACATCAGGAGCTCTGGCCATCGAAACATCAGGAGCTCTGGCCATCGAGACATCAGGAGCTCTGGCCATCGAGACATCAGGAGCTCTCATCCCTGCAGCTGCAGTCTTCTTTTTTACAGATGGAAAATTGGTTGTGGACCTGTTGGAGGAGCCCAGATCATATTCCTTTGCTTCAGTTTGTGGCCAGCCGCTCAAGTTCAGCAGGTAAGAAGCGGCCATATTGGGGACTGCCGTTGTTTGTATTATTT